>CM040912.1:16479392-17679392 GCA_023029165.1 Gobiocypris rarus
CATACTGAACATTTTTCCAGCCAAATTCTCAATCTTGAACTTTCATACAGACCAATTGACTCCATTATGATGTCTCTTTCAACCATACAGTAGTCCATTTGAACAAACTGAACATATTTCAGGCCAAGGAGTTCTCAACTAGAACTTTCATACAGACCAATTGACTTTTTGATGTGTTGTCAACCATACAGTAGTCCATATTTGACATACTGAACATTTTTCCAGCCAAGGAGTTCTCAATCTTGAACTTCATACAGACCAATTGACTCTTTATGATGTCTCTTCAACCATACAGTAGTCCATATTGAACAAACTGAACATATTTTAGGCCAAGGAGTTCTAACTCGAACTTTTCATACAGATCAATTGACTCCTTATGATGTCTCTTCAACCATACAGTAGTCCATATTGAACAAACTGAACATATTTCAGGCCAAATTTACACTTCAACTTTCATACAGACCAATTGACTCATTATGATGTCCCTTCAACCATACAGTAGTACATATTGAACAAACTGAACATATTTCAGGCCAAGTTCTCCACTTCAACTTTTCATACAGACCAAATGACTCGTATGATGTATCATCAACCATACAGTAGTCCATTTTTGACATACTGAAATATATTTTAGGCCAAAGAGTTCTCAACCTTGAACTTTCTATACAGACCAATTGACTACTTATGATGTCTCTTCAACCATACAGTAGTCCATATTTGACAAACTGAACATATTTCAGGCCAAAGAGTTCTCAACTTGAACTTTTCATACAGACCAATTGACTCCTTTATGATGTCTCATCAACCATACAGTAGTCCATTTTTGACATACTGACAAATTTTTCCAGCCAAGGAGTTCTCCACTTCAACTTTTCATACAGACCAATTGACTTCTTATGATGTCTCATCAACCATACAGTAGTCCATTTTGACAAACTGAACATATTTCAGGCCAAGGAGTTCTCAACTTGAACTTTTCATACAGACCAATTGACTCTTATGATGTATTATCAACCATACAGTAGTCCATATTTGACATACTGAACATTTTTCCAGGCCAAGTTCTCAATCTTGAAACTTTCATACAGACCAATTGACTCTTATGATGTCTCATCAACCATACAGTAGTCCATATTGAAAAAACTGAACATATTTTAGGCCAAGGAGTTCTCAATCTTGAACTTTCTATACAGACCAATTGACTTTATGATGTCTCTTCAACCATACAGTAGTCCATATTGAAAAAACTGAACATATTTCATGCCAAGTTCTCCACTTCAACTTTTCATACAGACCAATTGACTCATTGTGATGTCTCTTCAACCATACAGTAGTCCATATATTGAACAAACTGAACATATTTCAGGCCAAGTTCTCCACTTCAACTTTTCATACAGACCAATCGACTCTTTTGATGTATTATCAACCATACAGTAGTCCATTTTGACATACTGAACATTTTTCCAGCCAAGGAATTCTCAATCTTGAACTTTTCATACAGACCAATTGACTCCTTATGATGTCTCATCAACCATACAGTAGTCCGTATTTGACATACTGAACATTTTTCCAACCAAATTCTCAATCTTGAACTTTTCATACAGACCAATTGACTCATTATGATGTCTCTTTTCAACCATACAGTAGTCCATTTTGAACAAACTGAACATATTTCAGGCCAAGGAGTTCTCAACTAGAACTTTTCATACAGACCAATTGATTCTTTTTGATGTGTTGTCAACCATACAGTAGTCCATATTTGACATACTGAACATATTTTTCCAGCCAAGGAGTTCTCAATCTTGAACTTTCATACAGACCAATTGACTCTTTATGATGTCTCTTCAACCATACAGTAGTCCATATTGAAAAAACTGAACATATTTTTAGGCCAAGGAGTTCTCAACTCGAACTTTTCATACAGATCAATTGACTCCTTATGATGTCTCTTCAACCATACAGTAGTCCATATTGACAAACTGAACATATTTCAGGCCATAGAGTTCTACACTTCAACTTTTCATACAGACCAATTGACTCATTATGATGTCCTTCAACCATACAGTAGTCCATATTGACATACTGAACATATTTCCAGGCCAAGGAGTTCTCAATCTTCAACTTTTCATACAGACCAAATGACTCCTTTATGATGTATCATCAACCATACAGTAGTCCATATTTGACATACTGAACATATTTTAGGCCAAAGGAGTTCTCAACCTTGAACTTTCTATACAGACCAATTGACTACTTATGATGTCTCTTCAACCATACAGTAGTCCATATTTGACAAACTGAACATATTTCAGGCCAAAGAGTTCTCAACTTGAACTTTTCATACAGACCAATTGACTCCTTATGATGTCTCATCAACCATACAGTAGTCCATTTTGACATACTGACAAATTTTTCCAGCCAAGGAGTTCTCCACTTCAACTTTTCATACAGACCAATTGACTTCTTATGATGTCTCATCAACCATACAGTAGTCCATTTTGACAAACTGAACATATTTCAGGCCAAGGAGTTCTCAACTTGAACTTTTCATACAGACCAATTGACTCTTTTTGATGTATTATCAACCATACAGTAGTCCATATTTGACATACTGAACATTTTTCCAGCCAAGTTCTCAATCTTGAAATTTCATACAGACCAATTGACTCCTTATGATGTCTCTTCAACCATACAGTAGTCCATATTGAACAAACTAAACATATTTTAGGCCAAGGAGTTCTCAACTTGAACTTCTCATACAGATCAATTGACTCCTTATGATGTCTCTTCAACCATCCAGTAGTCCATATTGAAAAACTGAACATATTTCATGCCAAGTTCTCCACTTCAACTTTTCATACAGACCAATTGACTCATTGTGATGTCTCTTCAACCATGCAGTAGTATATATTGAACAAACTGAACATATTTCAGGCCAAGTTCTCCACTTCAACTTTTCATACAGACCAATTGACTCGTTATGAGGTATCATCAACCATACAGTAGTCCATTTTGACATACTGAACATATTTTAGGCCAAAGAGTTCTCAATCTTGAACTTTCTATACAGACCAATTTACTCCTTATGATGTCTCTTCAACCATACAGTAGTCCATATTTGACAAACTGAACATATTTCAGGCCAAAGAGTTCTCAACTTGAACTTTTCATACAGACCAATTGACTCCTTATGATGTCTCTTCAACCATACAGTAGTCCATATTTGACATACTGAACATTTTTCCAGCCAAGGAGTTCTCCACTTCAACTTTTCATACAGACCAATTGACTCCTTATGATCTCTCATCAACCATACAGTAGTCCATTTTTGACAAACTGAACATATTTCAGGCCAAGGAGTTCTCAATCTTGAACTTTTCATACAGACCAATTGACTCGTTGTGATGTATCATCAACCATACAGTACTCCATATTTGACATACTGAACATTTTTCCAGCCAAGTTCTCAATCTTGATCTTTCATACAGACCAATTGACTTATTATGATGTCTCTTCAACCATACAGTAGTTCATATTGAACAAACTAAACATATTTCAGGCCAAGGAGTTCTCAACTTGAACTTTTCATACAGACAAATTGACTCCTTATGATGTCTCTTCAACCATACGGTAGTCCATATTGAACAAACTGAACATATTTCAGGCCAAGTTCTCACTTCAACTTTTCATACAGACCAATTGACTCGTTATGATGTATCATCAACCATACAGTAGTCCATTTTGACATACTGAACATATTTCCAGCCAAGGAGTTCTCAATCTTGAACTTTTCAAACACACCAATTGACTCCTTATGGTGCCTCATTATCCACACAGAAGTCCATATTTGACATACTGAACATATTTCAGGTTAAGGAGTTCTCAACTTGAACTTTTCATAAAGACCTATTGACTCCTTATTACGTCTCTTCAACCATACAGTAGTCCATATTTGACATACTGAACATATTTCCGGCCATGGAGTTCTCAATCTTGAACTTTCTATACAGACTAATTGATATTACTGTTGCCTCATAATCCACACTGAAGAGTTCAAGATTGAGAACTCCTTGGCCTGAAATATGTTCAGTTTGTCAAAAATGGACTACTGTATGGTTGATGAGATATCATAAGGAGTCAACTACTGAACATATTTTAGGCCAAGGAGTTCTCCATTTCAACTTTCTATACAGACCAATTGACTCCTTATTATGTCTCATCAACCATACAGTAGTCCATCTTTGACAAACTGAACATATTTCAAGCCAAAGAGTTCACAACTTAAACTTTTCATACAGACCAATTGACTCCTTATGATGTCTCATCAACCATACAGTAGTCCGTATTTGACATACTGAACATTTTTCCAGCCAAGTTCTCAATCTTGAACTTTTCATACAGACCAATTGACTCATTATGATGTCTCTTTTCAACCATACAGTAGTCCATTTTGAACAAACTGAACATATTTCAGGCCAAGGAGTTCTCAACTTGAACTTTTCATACAGACCAATTGACTCTTTTGATGTATTATCAACCATACAGTAGTCCATATTTGACATACTGAACATTTTACCAGCCAAGTTCTCAATCTTGAACTTTCATACATACCAATTGACTCCTTATGATGTCTCTTCAACCATACAGTAGTCAATATTGAACAAACTAAACATATCTTAGGCCAAGGAGTTCTCAACTTGAACTTTTCATACAGATCAATTGACTCCTTATGATGTCTCTTCAACCATACAGTAGTCCATATTGAAAAACTGAACATATTTCATGCCAAGTTCTCCACTTCAACTTTTCATACAGACCAATTGACTCATTGTGATGTCTCTTCAACCATGCAGTAGTACATATTGAACAAACTGAACATATTTCAGGCCAAGTCCTCCACTTCAACTTTTCATACAGACCAATTGACTCGTTATGAGGTATCATCAACCATACAGTAGTCCATTTTTGACATACTGAACATATTTTAGGCCAAAGAGTTCTCAATCTTGAACTTTCTATACAGACCTATTGACTCCTTATGATGTCTCTTCAACCATACAGTAGTCCATATTTGACAAACTGAACATATTTCAGGTCAAAGAGTTCTCAACTTGAACTTTTCATACAGACCAATTGACTCCTTATGATGTCTCATCAACCATACAGTAGTCCATATTTGACATACTGAACATTTTTCCAGCCAAGGAGTTCTCCACTTCAACTTTTCATACAGATCAATTGACTCCTTATGATATCTCATCAACCATACAGTAGTCCATTTTTGACAAACTGAACATATTTCAGGCCAAGGAGTTCTCAATCTTGAACTTTTCATACAGACCAATTGACTCGTTGTGATGTATCATCAACCATACAGTACTCCATATTTGACATACTGAACATTTTTCCAGCCAAGTTCTCAATCTTGATCTTTTCATACAGACCAATTGACTTATTATGATGTCTCTTCAACCATACAGTAGTTCATATTGAACAAACTGAACATATTTCAGGCCAAGGAGTTCTCAACTTGAACTTTTCATACAGACCAATTGACTCCTTATGATGTCTCTTCAACCATACAGTAGTCCATATTTGACATACTGAACATATTTCCAGCCAAGTTCTCAATCTTGAACTTTTCAAACACACCAAATGACTCCTTATGGTGCCTCATTATCCACACAGAAGTCCATATTTGACAAACTGAACATATTTCAGGTTAAGGAGTTCTCAACTTGAACTTTTCATACAGACAAATTGACTCCTTATGATGTCTCTTCAACCATACGGTAGTCCATATTGAACAAACTAAACATATTTTAGGCCAAGTTCTCCACTTCAACATTTCATACAGACCAATTGACTGTTATGATGTCTCTTCAACCATACAGTAGTCCATATTGAACAAACTAAACATATTTCAGGCCAAGTTCTCCACTTCAACTTTTCATACAGACCAATTGACTCGTTATGATGTATCATCAACCATACAGTAGTCCATTTTGACATACTGAACATATTTTAGGCCATAGAGTTCTTAACCTTGAACATTCTAAACAGACCAATTGACTCGTTATGATGTATCATCAACCATACAGTAGTCCATATTTGACATACTGAACATATTTCCAGCCAAGGAGTTCTCAATCTTGAACTTTTCAACACACCAAATGACTCCTTATGGTGCCTCATTATCCACACAGAAGTCCATATTTGACATACTGAACATATTTCCGACCAAGGAGATCTCAATCTTGAACTTTCTATACAGACTAATTGAATATTACTGTTGCCTCATAATCCACACAGAAGTCCATATTTGACATACTTCAGGCCAAGGAGTTCTCCATTTCAACTTTCTATACAGACCAATTGACTCCTTATTATGTCTCATCAACCATACAGTAGTCCATCTTTGACAAACTGAACATATTTCAAGCCAAAGAGTTCTCAACTTAAACTTTTCATACAGACCAATTGACTCCTTATGATGTCTCATCAACCATACAGTAGTCCGTATTTGACATACTGAACATTTTTCCAGCCAAGTTCTCAATCTTGAACTTTTCATACAGACCAATTGACTCTTATGATGTCTCTTTCAACCATACAGTAGTCCATATTTGACATACTGAACATTTTTCCAGCCAAGGAGTTTTCAATCTTGAACTTTCATACAGACCAATTGACTCCTTATGATGTCTCTTCAACCATACAGTAGTCCATATTGAACAAACTGAACATATTTTAGGCCAAGGAGTTCTCAACTTGAACTTTTCATACAGATCAATTGACTCCTTATGAAGTCTCTTCAACCATACAGTAGTCCATATTGAAAAAACTGAACATATTTCATGCCAAATTCTACACTTCAACTTTTCATGCAGACCAATTGACTCATTATGATCTCTTCAACCATACAGTAGTACATATTGAACAAACTGAACATATTTCAGGCCAAGTTCTCCACTTCAACTTTTCATACAGACCATTTGACTCGTTATGATGTATCATCAACCATTCAGTAGTCCATTTTTGACATACTGAACATATTTTAGGCTAAAGAGTTCTCAACTTGAACTTTTCATACAGACCAATTGACTTATGATGTCTCATCAACCATACAGTAGTCCATTTTTGACAAACTGAACATATTTCAGGCCAAGGAGTTCTCAACTTGAACTTTTCATACAGACCAATTGACTCCTTATCATGTCTCTTCAAACATACAGTAGTCCATATTTGACATACTGAACATATTTTCAGCCAAGGAGTTCTCAATCTTGAACTTTGCATACAGACCAATTGACTCGTTGTGATGCATCATCAACCATACAGTAGTCCATATTTGACATACTGAACATATTTCCGGCCAAGGAGTACTCAATCCTGAACTTTCTGAACAGACCAAAAGACTCCTTATGATGTCTCTTCAACCATACAGTAGTCCATATTTGACATACTGAACAGATTTCAAGGCAAGTAGCTCTCAATCTTGAACTTTCTATACAGGCCAATAAGTCTTTCTAATGTCTCAACAACCATACAGTTGTCCATATTTGACTTACTGAACATATTTCAGGCCGTGCATTGTGCTTTGAACTTGTAGTGCACTGAAAATATAAGTGCATGTGCATTGCATGATATAACATTTTGTGCATTTAAGCGATATGTGCTTTTGCATTGCAATAGCAAACAAGAACTTGTAGAGCATTTGAAAATATAAGTGTTTTGCTTTACATACCATAGCTTTTTGTGCTTTTAAGGGGTAAGTGTTTTTGCATTGCATAAAACGAACTTGTAGTGCATTAAGAGATAATTACTTTGGCATTGCATACATGAACATGTGCATTAAAGTGCATTGCATACAATAACTTTTTGTGCATTGAAGATATATGTGCTTTCGCATTGCCTCCAAAGAACTTGTAGTGCACAGAAAATATAAGTGCATTTGCATTGCATGATTTAACATTTTGTGCATTTAAGAGATATGTGCTTTTGCATTGCAATAGCAAACAAGAACTTGCTGTGCCTTAAATTCATTAGTGCTTTTCCGTGGCATATCTTGTTGTGCATTGAAGAGACAATTGCTTTTTCATTGCATACAATGCATTTTAGTGCATTGAATAGACAATTGCTTTTTCATTGCATACCAAATTTTTTAGTGCATTGAAAAGATACGTATGCATTGCATATATGAACTTGAGTGCATAAAAGCAATTGTCTCTTCAATGCACAAAAGTTCATTTATTCAGTGCAATAGCACATATCGTTTCCAATGCACTGCAAGTTTTTTGTATGCAAGGCAAAGCAAATAGTTCTTAAATGCACAAAGAGCTCTGCTATGCAATGAAAAAGCACGCATCACTTCAAATGCACTGAAATGTATTTTATGCAATGAAAAAGCTATTGTCTAATGCAAAACGTTTATTGTATGGAATGCAAAAGCTATTATTTCTTAAATGCACACAAGTTCTTGTCTAAAATGACTTTTTGTGCATTTAAGAGACAATAGCTTTTTCATTTGTGCCTTTGCATTTGCAATACATACAAGAACTTGTTGTGAAAAAGCATTGAATTCATCAGTGATTTTCCGTTGCATATAATTTCCTCGTTGTGCAATTTAATTAACAATTGCTTTTCATTGCATACAATAACTTTTGTGCATTGAAGAGACAATTGCGTTTTCTTTGCATAAAATAACATTTTGTGCATTGAAGAGTCAATTACTTTTCATATTGTAGAGCATTTGAAAATATAAGTGCTTTGGCATTGCATACATGAACATGTGCATTTAATGTTAAAGTGCATTGCATACACAATAACTTTTTGTGCATTGAAGTGCTTTTGCATGGCATCCAAAGAACTTGTAGTGCACTGAAAATATAAGTGCATGTGCATTGCATGATATAACATTTTGTGCATTTAAGATATGTGCTTTTGCATTGCAATAGCAACAAGAACTTGTAGAGCATTTGAAAATATAAGTGTTTTGCTTTACATACCATAGCTTTTTGTGCTTTTAAGGGGTAAGTGTTTTTGCATTGCATAAAACGAACTTGTAGTGCATTAAGAGATAATTACTTTGGCATTGCATACATGAACATGTGCATTAAAGTGCATTGCATACAATAACTTTTGTGCATTGAAGATATATGTGCTTTTGCATTGCATCCAAAGAACTTGTAGTGCACAGAAAATAAAAGTGCATTTGCATTGCATGATTTAACATTTTGTGCATTTAAGAGATATGTGCTTTTGCATTGCAATAGCAAACAAGAACTTGCTGTGCCTTAAATTCATTAGTGCTTTTCCGTGGCATATCTTGTTGTGCATTGAAGAGACAATTGCTTTTTCATTGCATACAATGCATTTTAGTGCATTGAATAGACAATTGCTTTTTCATTGCATACAAATTTTAGTGCATTGAAAAGATACGTATGCATTGCATATATGAACTTGAGTGCATAAAAGCAATTGTCTCTTCAATGCACAAAAGTTCATTTATTCAGTGCAATAGCACATATCGTTTCCAATGCACTGCAAGTTTTTGTATGCAAGGCAAAGCAAATAGTTCTTAAATGCACAAAGAGCTCTGCTATGCAATGAAAAAGCACGCATCACTTCAAATGCACTGAAATGTATTTTATGCAATGAAAAAGCTATTGTCTAATCAATGCACAACGTTTATTGTATGGAATGCAAAAGCTATTATTTCTTAAATGCACACTAGTTCTTGTCTAAAATGACTTTTGTGCATTTAAGAGACAATAGCTTTTTCATTTGTGCCTTTGCATTTGCAATACATACAAGAACTTGTTGTGCATTGAATTCATCAGTGATTTTCCGTTGCATATAATTTCCTCGTCGTGCAATTTAATTAACAATTGCTTTTCATTGCATACAATAACTTTTTGTGCATTGAAGAGACAATTGCGTTTTCTTTGCATAAAATAACATTTTGTGCATTGAAGAGTCAATTACTTTTCATATTGTAGAGCATTTGAAAATATAAGTGCTTTGGCATTGCATACATGAACATGTGCATTTAATGTTAAAGTGCATTGCATACAATAACTTTTTGTGCATTGAAGTGCTTTTGCATGGCATCCAAAGAACTTGTAGTGCACTGAAAATATAAGTGCATGTGAATTGCATGATATAACATTTTGTGCATTTAAGCGATATGTGCTTTTGCATTGCAATAGCAAACAAGAACTTGCTGTGCTTTAAATTCATTAGTGCGTTTCCGTGGCATATCTTTTCTTGTGCACTGAAGAGACGATTGCTTTTTCATTGCATACAATGAAAATGAACTATTGAACTTTTCATACAGACCAATTGCCTCATTATGATGTCTCTTCAACCATACAGTAGTCCATATTGAACAAACTGAACATATTTCAGGCCAAGTTCTCCACTTCAACTTTTCATACAGACCAATTGACTCGTTATGATGTATCATCAACCATACAGTAGTCAATTTTTGACATACTGAACATATTTTAGGCCATAGAGTTCTCAATCTTGAACTTTCTATACAGACCAATTGACTCCTTATGATGTCTCTTCAACCATACAGTTGTCAATATTTGACATACTGAACATATTTCAGGCCAATGAGTTCCCAATCTTGAACACAATTGTCTCTTTAATGCACAACAGATATTGTATGCAACGGATAAGCAATGATGTATTCAATGCACAACGAGATGTTGTATGCAATGCAAAAGCCCTTCTTTTTTCAATAAACAAATAGCTCTGGTATGCAATGCAAGGGTTTTTATCTTTTAAATTCACTAAAAAGGAATTTTCTCAAAATGCACAAAAAGATCTTGTATGCAATGCAAAAGCAATTGTTTATTAAATGCACAGAGCTCTGGTATGCAATGCAAAAGCACATCTCTTTAATGCACTAATGTGTCTTGTTTACAATGGAAAAGTAATTTTCTTCAATGCATAACGAGATATTGTATGCAACGGAAAAACACTAATGAATTAATACGTTACAAGCACAAGTGTACAAACACAACAAATTATTGTATGTATTGCAATTCAAAAGCACTTAAATCTCATTAATGCACAATTAGATATTTTATCCAATGCTTAACTCTTTAGAGCGCATCGAGTTCGTGAATGCAAACTAACTTATTGCTTCAGTGCATAACGAGATATTTTGTGCAGCACTTATCTCTTTAATGCATGAGTTCTTGTATGATTTTCAAAAACTCATCTTTTCCAATGCACTAAAGTTCTTGTATATAATGTAAAAGCACTTATCGCTTTAATGCACAAAGATTTATTGTTTGCAATGAAAACGCAATTGTCTCTTCAAGGCTCAAAAAGTTAATGTATGCAAAGCAAAATCTATTATTTCTTTAATGCACACAAGTTATTGTCTAAAATGCACAATAGTTATTGTCATTTGTGCACAATAGCTTTTTCAATTGTGCCTTTGCATTTGCAATACATACAATAACTTGCTGTGCATTGAATTCATCAGTAATATATCGTTGTGCAAATTAATTGACAATTGCATTTCATTGCATACAAGACATTTTAGTGCATTACAGAGATGTGCTTTACATTGCAAGGTTATTTGTGCATTTAAAAAATATTCGATTTTGCATTGCATACAAGGACTTGTAGAGCATTAGAAAATATAAGTGTTTTGCTTTACATACCATAGCTTTTGTGCTTTTAAGGTAAGTGTTTTTGCATTGCATAAAAAGAACTTGTAGTGCATTAAGAGATAATTACTTTGGCATTGCATACATGAACATGTGCATTAAAGTGCATTGCATACAATAACATTTTGTGCATTGAAGATATATGTGCTTTTGCATTGCATCCAAAGAACTTGTAGTGCACAGAAAATATAAGTGCATTTGCATTGCATTGCATGATTTAACATGTTGTGCATTTAAGAGATATGTGCGTTGCAATAGCAAACAAAAACTTGCTGTGCCTTAAATTCATTAGTGCTTTTCCGTGGCATATCTTGTTGTGCATTGAAGAGACAATAGCTTTTTCATTGCATACAATGCATTTTAGTGCATTGAATAGACAATTGCTTTTTCATTGCATACAAAAATTTGAGTGTTGAAAGATACGTATGCATTGCATACATGAACTTGAGTGCATAAAAGCTATTGTCTCTTCAATGCACAACGTTTATTGTATGGAATGCAAAAGCTATTATTTCTTAAATGCACACAAGTTCTTGTCTTAAATAACTTTTTGTGATTTAAGAGACAATAGCTTTTTCATTTGTGCCTTTGCATTTGCAAAACATACAAGAACTTGTTGTGCATTCAATTCATCAGTGTTTTTCCATTGCATATAGTATCCTCGTCGTGCAAATTTAATTGACAATTGCGTTTCATTGCATACAATAACTTTTTGTGCATTGAAGAGACAATTGCGTTTTCTTTGCATAAAATAACATTTTGTGCATTGAAGAGTCAATAACTTTTCATATTGTAGAGCATTTGAAAATAGAAGTGCTTTGGCATTGCATACATGAACATGTGCATTTAATGTTAACGTGCATTGCATACAATAACTTTTTGTGCATTGAAGTGCTTTTGCATTGCATCCAAAGAACTTGTAGTGCACTGAAAATATATGCATGTGCAATTGCATTGCATGATATAACATTTTGTGCATTTAAGCGATATGTGCTTTTGCATTGCAATAGCAAACAAGAACTTGCTGTCTTAAATTTATTAGTGCGTTTCGTGGCATATCTTGTTATGCATTGAAGAGACAATTGCTTTTTCATTGCATACAATGAATTTTAGTGCATTGAATAGACAATTGCTTTTTAATTGCATACAATAGATTTTTGTGCATTGAAAAGATACGTATGCATTGCATACATGAACTTGAGTGCATTTAAGAAATAATAGATTTTGCATTGTATACAAGAACTTTTAATGCACAGGGTAAAATGAGTGTATTCCATTGCATTATTATCAAATGCATAAAAAGCAATTGTCTCTCCAATGCACTGCAAATGTTTGTATGCAAGGCAAAAGTAAATAGTTCTTAAATGCATTGAAATGTCTTTTATGCAATGAAAAAGCAATTGTCTCTTAAATGCACAAAAAGTTATTTTATGCAATGCAAAAGCTATTATTTCTTAAATGCACACAAGTTCTTGTCTAAATTAACTTTTTGTGCATTTAAGAGACAATAGCTTTATCATTTGTGCTTTTGCATTTGCAAAACATACAAGAACTTGCTGTGCATTGAATTCATTAGTGATTTTCCATTGCATATAATATCTCGTTGTGCAATTTAATTGACAATTGCTTTTCATTGCATACAAGACATCTTAGTGCATTAAAGAGATAAGTGCTTTGCATTGCATTGTTCTTTGTGCATTTAAGAAATAATTGACTTTGCATTGCATACAAGAACTTGGAGTGCATTGAAAATATAAGTGCATTTGCATTGTATTTTATAAAATAACTTTTGTGAATTTAAGAGATATGTGCGTTTGCATTGCAAGACTTTACTGTGCATTAAATGTATTAGTGCTTTTCCGTTGCATACAAGAACTTGGTGCATTGAGAGATAATTACTTTGGCATTGCATACATGAACATGTGCATTTAATGTTAAAGTGCATTGCATACAATAACTTTTTGTCCATTTAAGAGGTACGTTCGTTTGCATTGCATATATGATATTGTGTGCATTAGAAAATACTTGTTTTGCATTACATACAATAACTGTTTTTGCATTTAAGATGTAATTGCTTTTGCATTGCATACAAAGACTTGCAGTGCATTAGAAAATGTGTTTTGCATTATATACTTTTTGAGCATTTATGAAAAGGGCTTTTGCATTGCATAAATTAACTTTTGTGCATTTAATGTCTAGAGAGACAGTAAGCACTAAGAGAGAAGCACTAATGAATTTAAGGCACAGCAAGTTCTTGTTTGTTATTGCAATGCACATATCTGACAGCATGAACACATTTCAGGCCAAGGAGTTCTCCACTTCAACTTTTCATACAGACCAATTGACTTTATGATGTCTCTTCAACCATACATAACTGAACTGAACATTTTGGAGCTATTGAACTTTCTGAACAGACCAAAAGACTATACACATGGAAGAGACATCATAAGGAGTCAAATGTTTTGAAACTTGTCCATATTTGACAAACTGAACATAACAAGTAAAGGAGTTCTCAACTTCAACTTTTCATAAAGACAATTGACTCTTTTGATGTTTATTCAACCATACAGTAACATATTGAACATTTCCAGCAGTTCAATCGAACTTTCTATACAGACATTGAATATTTCTGTACATGAAGTCATATTGACATATTCAATTTTCATACAGAAATTTGACTTCTTATGATGTCTCTCAACTGTGGTTGACAAAGAACATATTTTGCACTTCTTGAATTTTTATACAGATTACTTTGTTCATCAACATATGCATTCATATTGCCAAAAGTTGTCAAACTTCATAATAATTGACATTATGATATTTCTTCAAATACAGTAATTTTGACATACTGAATATTTCAGCCAAGAGATTGAACTCATACAGATTATTTGTTGATTTCAACCATATAGTCACAGACAAAGAACAGACCAAATACACTCTTTTATGATGTCATCAACCATACAGTAGTCCATATTTGACATACTGAACATTTTTCAGCCAAGGAGTTCAATCTTGAACTTTCTAAACAGACTAATGAATTTTATGTTGCCATATTATCCACAGAGTAGTTCATATACTGAATTTTTTGCATTTAATGTCAGAGAGAATATTGCACTAAGAGATCAAATTCAGTTTACAGCAAAGTCCATTATTGAATGCATATCTGACAACTGAACATATTTCAGGCCAAGAGTTCTCCACTTGAACTTTCATACAGACCAATTGACTCATGATGTCTCTTCAACCATACAGTAGTCCATATTGACATAACTGAACATATTTCCAGCCAAGGAGTTCTCTTGAACAGAAAAGACTTTCATACAGACAATGAGACTCATAAGAGTCATTCGTTTTGAAACTTACATATTTGACAAACTGAACATATTTCAGCAAAGGAGTTCTCTCAATTTTCATAAAGACCAATTGACTCTTTTGATGTATTATCAACCATACAGTAGTCCATACTGAACATATTAAAGCCAAGGAGTTCTCAATCTTGAACTTTCTGAAGACAATATGTTGTTTCCTTGTTCATACACCCATATTCTGACATACAAGTATCAATCTCAACTTTTCATTTACAGACATTTATGATGTCTCTCCAACCAAACAGTGGTCCATTTGACAAACATACAAAGATTCTTGAACTTTTCATACAGACCAATTGACTTTATATGTCATCAACCATATAGTCCATTTTGACAAACTAAACATATTTCAAAGAGTTCAACTTGAACTTTTCATACAGATTGACTTTATGATGTCTCATCAACCATACAGTAGTCCATATTTGACATATTTCCAGCCAAAAGTTCTCACTTAACTTTCATACAGATTGACTCTTTATGATGTCTCTTCAACCATACACATTGAACAAACTGAACATATTTCGCCAAGGAGCTCACTCTTGAACTTCTGAACAGACCAAAGACTATACACGATGGTTGAAGAGACATCATAAGGAGTCAAATGGTCTGTTTTGAAACTGTCCATATTTGACAAACTGCCAAAAGGAGTTCTCACTTCAACTTTTCATAAAGACCAATTGACTCTTTGATGTATTATCTAACCATACAGTAGTCCACATACTGAACATATTTTAGCCAAGGAGTTCTCAATCTTGAACTTTCTATACAGACTAATTGAATATTTCTGTCTAATCCAGAAGTCATTTGACATACAAGTAGTACTTACAACCATATAATGTCTGACTCCTATAATCTCATCAAACAGTAGTCCATATTGACAAACTGAACATATTTCAGGCCAAAGAGTTCTCAATCTTGAACTTTCATACAGACCAATTGACTCTTATGATGTCTCTTCAACCATACAGTAGTCCATCTGACAAACCAAATATTTCAGGGAGTTCTCAACTTGAACTTTCATACAGACCAATTGACTCTTATGATGTTCATCAACCATACAGTAGTCCATATTTGACATACTGAACATATTTCCAAGAGTTCTCCTTGAACTTTCATACAGACCAATTCTTTCGATGTATTATCACAGAGAAGTTCATTTGACTGAACATTTCAGCCAAGGAGTTCTCAATCTTGAACTTTCATACAGACCAAAAGACTCCTTAATCTTCATCAACAGTAGTCCATATTTGACATACTGAACATATTTCAGGCCAAGAGTACTCAATCTTAACTATCTATACAGACCATTTGACTCTTATGATGTCTCTCCAACCAAACAGTGGTCCAATTTGACAAACGGAACATATTAAGGCCAAAGAGTTCTCAATCTTGAACTTTCTATACAGACCAATTGACTTTATAATGTCTTCAACCATACAGTAGTCCATTGACAAACTAACATATTTCAAAAGAGTTCTCAACTTGAACTTTCATACAGACCAATTGACTCCTTATGATGTCTCATCAACCATACAGTAGTCCATATTTGACATACTGAACATATTTCCAGGCCAAAAGTTCTCACTTGAAACTTTTCATACAGACCAATTGACTTTATGATGTCTCAACCATACAGTAGTCCATATTTGAACATATTTCACCAAGGAGTTCTTGAACTTTCATACAGACATTGAATTTGTTGTATTTCCACAGAGAAGTTCATATTTGAAATACTGAACATATTTCAGGTCAAGGAGCTCAATCTTGAACTTTCTGAACAGACCAAAAGACTCCTATGATCTCTCATCAACCATACAGTAGTCCATATTTAACATACTGAACATATTTCAGTAGTACTCCTCAATCTATCTATACAGACCATTTGACTTTATGATGTAGTGGTCCAATTGACAAATGGAACATATTAAGGCCAAAGAGTTCTCAATCTTGAACTTTCTATACAGACCAATTGATTCTATAATGTCTGTCAACCATACCATTTTGACAAACTAAACATATTTCAGGCCAGAGTTCTCCTTGAACTTTTCATACAGACCAATTGACTCCTTATGATGTCTCATCAACCATACAGTAGTCCATATTTGACATACTGAACATTTTTCCAGCCAAAAGTTCTCAATTTTAAACTTTCATACAGACCAATTGACTCCTTATGATGTCTCTTCAACCATACATATTTGACATAAACTGAACATATTTCCGGCCAAGGAGTTCTCAATCTTGAACTTTCATACAGACCAATTGACTCCTCATGATGGTTGAAGAACATACAAGGAGTCAATTCTTTGAAATTTGACAACTGAACATACCAAGTAAAGGAGTTCTCAACTTTTCATAAAGACCATTGACTTTATGATGTATTATCATAGTAGTCTGAACATGACATATTTCCAGGAGTTCTCAATCTTGAACTTCTATACAGACCATGACTTTGTTGCCTTTTTCAATTGACAAACTTATATTACAGGCCAAGAGTCTCCCTTGAACATATACAGATTTGATTTCTTATGATGTCTCCAACCATACAGTAGTCCATATTGACAAACTGAATTTCAGCCAAAGAGTTCTCAACTTGAACTTTTCATACAGACCAATTGACTTTATGATGTCTCATCAACCATACAGTAGTCCATATGACAAACCAAATAATTCAATCTTGAACTTTTCATACAGAATTGACTCTATGATGTCTCATCAACCATACAGTAGTCCATATTTGACAAACTGAACATATTTCAGCCAGTTCTCAATCTTGAACTTTCTATACAGACCAATTTTTCTGTTCACATACAGTAGTCCATATTTGAAATTTTCCAGCCAAGGAGTTCTCAATCTTGAACTTTCATACAGACCAATTAAAATGTCTCAACCATACAGTAGTCCATATTTAACATAGAAACATATTTCACTTCTCAATCTATACAGACCATTTGACTCTTATGATGTCTCTCCAACCAAACAGTGGTCCATTTGACAAACGGAACATATTGGCCAAAGAGTTCTCAATCTTGAACTTTCTATACAGACCAATTGACTCTTATAATGTCTCATCAACAGTAGTCCATTGACAAACTAAACATATTTCAGGCCAAAGAGTTCCCTTGAACTTTTCATACAGACCAATTGACTCTTATGATGTCTCATCAACCATACAGTAGTCCATATTTGACATACTAAAACTTTTCAAGAAATCTTCTTGATTCATATGACATACATATTTGAATTTTTTTCTGTTGCCTCATTATCCACAGAGAGTTCATATTTGAAATACTGAACATATTTCAGGTCAAGGAGCTCAATCTTGAACTTTCTGAACAGACCAATAATATGATCTCTCATCAACCATACAGTAGTCCATATTTAACATACTGAACATATTTCAGGCATATAACAAGATATTTATGATGTCTTATGCAACCATACAGTAGTCCAATTGACAACTGAACATATTAAGGCCAAAGAGTTCTCAATCTTGAACTTTCTATACAGACCAATTGACTATTTTATAATGTCTCATCAACCATACAGTAGTCCATATTTGACAAACTAAACATATTTCAGGTCAGAAACTCAACTTCTGAACTATGATGTCTCATCAACCATACAGTAGTCCATATTTGACATACTGAACATTTTTCCAGCCAATTTAAACTTAAAGACCAATTGACTCCTTATGATGTCTCTTCAACCATACAGTAGTGATATAAACTGAACATATTGCCAAGGAGTTCTCAATCTTGAACTTTTCATACAGACTAATCATGAAGAGACATCAAGGAGTCAAATCTTTTGAAAGTTCCATATTTGACAAACTGAATATTTTGCCAAAGAGTTCTCAATCTTGACTACTATGATGTCATATTGACATTTACTGATGAACCAAGTTAGAACTTTCATATAGTTGTTTGGCCATATGAAGTTCATATTGAGACTCATCAACTGATCTATACAGACAATTGACTTTTATGATGTCTCATCAACATATGGTCCATTTGACAAACTTTTAGCCAAAGAGTTCTCAATCTTGAACTTTCTATTGACTCTTATGATGTCATCAACCATACAGTAGTCCATATTTGACATACTGAACATTTCCAGCCAAGGAGTTCTCCTTGAACTTTCATACAGACCAATTGAATTTTTCTGATGTCTTCAACCATACAGTATTTGAAATACTGAACATATTTCCAGGTCAAGAGCTCAATCTTGAACTTTCTGAACAGACCAAAAGACTTTATGATGTCAACCATACAGTAGTCCATATTTAACATACTGAACATATTTCAGAAGAGTACTCAAACTTTCATACAGACTTTTATTGTCTCTTAAACAGTAGTCCAATTTGACAAACAATACATTTGAAAGTTCTCAATCAACTCATTAGACTTGACTTTAAGGAGTTCATATTGACACAAATATATTATTAAAAGACATCTTCAAACTCAGACCAATTGACTTCCAACCATGTAGTCTTTATACCAACATGTGTTCTCAATCTTGAACTATCATGTCATCAACCATAGTAGTCCATATTTGACATACTGAACAGGCCAAGGAGTTCTCAATCTTGAACTTTCTATACAGATAATTGAATTTTTCTGTTGCCTCATTATCCACAGAGAAGTTCATATTTGAATACTGAACATATTCAATCTTGAACTTTCTGAACAGATCAAAGACTTTTATGATCTCATCAACCATACAGTAGTCCATATTTAACATACTGAACATATTTCAGATTGAACTCAATATTTCATATAGAATTTGACTCTTATGATGTTCAATAGTGAATATTTGACAAACGGAACATATTAAGGCCAAGAGTTCTCAATCTTGAACTTTGAATTCTGAACCATCAACCATACAGTAGTCATATTTGACATAAACATATTTCATAAAAGGAGTTCTTTCAACTTTGATACAGACCAATTGACTCCTTATGATCTCATCAACCATACAGTAGTCCATATTTGACATACTGAACATATTTTTAGCCAAGGAGTTCTCAATCTTGAACTTTCATACAGACAATTGACTCCTTATGATCTTCAACCATACAGTAGTCTGACAAACTGAACATATTTCAAGTAGATACTTGAACTTTCACTCAAGACTCATACAGATATTGATTTTATCACAAGGAGTCAAATGGTCTTTTTGAGTCCATATTTGACAAACTGAACATATTTCAAAAGGAGTTCTCAACTTCAACTCATACAGACCAATTGACTCTTTGATGATTATCAACCATACAGTAGTCCATATTGACATACTGAACATATTCAGCCAAGGAGTTCTTTCTATACAGACTCAATGACTGTTCTGGTTCACAGATATTGACATACTGAACATATTTCAGGTGAGTTCAATCTTGAACTTCATACAGAATATTTGATCTTACATACCAAATTTAGACAAATTGAATATTTTCTCATGAGTTCAACTTTCTATACAGACCAATTGACTCCTATGATGTCTCATCAACCATACAGTAGTCCATATTTGACATACTGAACATATTCCAAAGAGCTAGAACTTTCATAAAAATTGACTCTCAAACAGTAAATTCCATATTTGACACTGAACATATAAGCCAAGGAGTTCTCACTGAACTTTGATACTTTTTTGATGTATATCAACCATACAGTAGTCATACATACTGAACATATTTCTGGCCAAGGAGCTCAATTGAACTTTCTCAGACATTAAATATGTTGTCAAATACATTTTCCATATTAACATACTGAACATATACAGAATCTTTTTCATACAGACTAATTGATTCTTATGATCTTCAACCATACAGTAGAATATTTGACATACTGAACATATTTCAGCCAAGGAGTTCTCAATCTTGAACTTTCTATACAGAAATTAATGTCTCATAAATACAGTTGACAAACTGAACATATTTAAGGCCAAGAGTTCTCTCGAACTTTCTACAGACCAATTGTGACTTATGATCATCAACCATACAGTAGTCCATCTTTGACAAACTGAATATTTCAGGCCAAAGAGCTCAACTTGAACTGACATTGACTTATGATGTCTCATCAACCATACAGTAGTCCATATTTGACATACTGAACATTTTTTCAGCCAAAAGTTTTCAAACTTTTCATAAAGACCAATTGACTCCTTATGATGTCTCTTCAACCATACAGTAGTCCATATTTGACATACTGATATTTTCCAATGAACCATACAGAACAATCTTATGATCTCATCAACCATACAGTAGTCCATATTTGACACATATATGCCAAGAGTTCTCATCTTGAACTTTTCATACAGATGAATCATCAACCATACAGTCCATATTGAACATATTTCAGGCCAAGAGTTCCTTGAACTTTTGTCAGACCAATTGACTCCTTATGATATTCATCAACCATACAGTACTGACAAACTGAACATATTTCAGGCCAAGAGTTCTCACTTGAACTTTCTTTGAACAGATGACTCCTTATGATGGTTGAAGAGACATCATAAGGAGTCAATGGTCCATATTTGATATTTAAACTGAATATTTCAGGCCAAGGAGCTCAATCTTGAACTTTTCATAAAGACCACTCTTTGATGATTATCAACCATACAGTAGTCCATATTTAATACTGAACATATTTCAGCCAAGGTTCCCTTTTCTACAGACCAATATTTTCTCTTATTTCATACATGTCCATATTGACATACTGAAATATTTCAGTGGAGTTCTCACCTTGAACTTTCATACAGACCATTTGACTTCATGTTCAACTACAGTAGTCCATATTTGATAAATGAACATATTTCAGGTGGAGTTCCACTTGAACTTTCATACAGACCAATTGACTCTTATGATTATCAACCATACAGTAGTCCATATTTGACATACAATATTTTTCAGGGACTCAATTGAACATAAAGACAATTGACTCTATATAAAAACTTCTTTCACCATATATTTGACAAACTGAACATATTTCAGGCCAAGGAGTTCTCACTTGAACTTCATACAGACATTGACTCTTTTTGATGTTAAGAACATACAGTAGTCCACATACTGAATACAGGCCAGAGAAATCTCTTTTGATTGAAAGACTTTATGTTAATCAACCATACAGTGTCCATATTAATATATGAATATCAAGAGTTCTCCTTGAACTATACAGATTGACTCTTTTCTGATGAACCATACAGTAGTTAAAAACTGAACATATTTCAGAATTTTGAACCTATACTAATTATTATGATGTCTCATCAAACATAAGTCCATATTTGAAAATGAACATTTCAAAGAGTCTCTTTGAACTTATACAGATCAATTGACTCTATGATGTCATATCAACCATACAGTAGTCCATTTGACAAATGAACATATTTTCAAAGGAGTTTCAATCTGAACTATACAGACACTCCTTATGATGTCTCATCAACCATACAGTAGTCCATATTTGATAAACTGAACATATTTCAGCCAAAAGTTCTTTTCAAATACAGACCAATTGACTTATGATCTCAACCATACAGTAGTCCATATTTGACATACTGAACATATAGCCAGGAGTCTTCAACCATACAGATTACTTATGATTCTCATCAACCATACAGTAGTCATATACTGAACATATTGGCCAAGGAGTTCTCATTGAACTTTCATACAGACTAATTGAATTTTGTGTTCACATACAGAGAAGTTCATATTGAAATACTGAACATATTTCAGGTCATGAGTTCTCAAGGAACTTTCTGATACAGACAGTTTATGAATCAACCATACAGAGTCATAACATTGGAATAAGCCAAAGAGTTCTCGAACAACACAGACATTTGATTTCTATGATGTCTCTTCAACCATACAGTAGTCCATATTTGACAAACAAATATATTTCAGCCAAGAGTTCTCAATTGAACTCTATACAGACCAATATGATGTTTCAAACAGTAGTTGACAGCTGACATGAGGCCAAGGAGTTCAATTGAACTTTCTATACAGAAATTAAATATTATGTTTCAACCATACATAGTCCATATTAATATACTGAACATATTAAGCCAGAGTTCTCAAAACTCATAAACAGACCAATTGACTTTATGACTCTTCAACCATACAGTAGTCCATATGACATACTGAACATATTTCTGGCCATGAGTCTAAACGAACTTCATACAGATCATTGGTTTCATCAACCATACAGTAGTCCATATTTGACAATACATGTAAGAGTTCTTACTGAACTCATACAGACTTGACTTATGATGTCTCATCAACATACAGTAGTCCATATTGACAAACAACATATTTCAGCCAAGGAGTTCTCACTTGAACTTTTCATACAGAAATTGAATTTTTATGTTCACATTAAAAGAGTAGTTCAACTGAATAATGTCAAAGACATTGAATTATGATACACTAATTGACAGAGTCTTGGTCTGTAAAGTTTTAGACTACTGAAATATGTTAGTTCATGATACAGACTTGATTTATGACATCATAAGAGAGTGAATGGTATGAAAAGTTCAAGATTGAGAACTCCTTGGCTGAACTTT
The DNA here is from genome assembly GCA_023029165.1 of Gobiocypris rarus. Taxonomy (NCBI): domain Eukaryota; kingdom Metazoa; phylum Chordata; class Actinopteri; order Cypriniformes; family Gobionidae; genus Gobiocypris; species Gobiocypris rarus. The sequence continues at coordinate 16,503,004 of CM040912.1, forward strand.
TCAGACAAATATGGACTACTGTATGGTTGAAGAGACATCATAAGGAGTCAATTGGTCTGTATGAAAGTTCAATTGAGGAACATATTTCAGTTTGCAACTCAACTCTTTTCATAAGACAATTGATTTATGTATGAGTCATATTGTCTTAGAAAAGTCTTGAACTTTTCATAAATATTGAGAGTTTGTACAGAAGTTCATAGACATACAGAATATAGATGAGATTATTTGAAAGATGTCTCTATGTCAAATATGTTCATTTGAAAAGAACATATTGGTCAGACTTTGAACTATACAGAAAAACTTTTATAATGTTCATCAAATAGTAGTTCATTTGACAAACAAACATATTTTCAATGAACTTCATACAGACCATGACTCCTTATGATGTCTCATATAAGAGTCAATTGAGAAAAGTTTCATTCTTAAGGAACTCTTATACAGATTAATATTTTGTTGATTGTTCAAAGAGTAGTTCATATTGAAATACTGAACATTCAAGTCAAGGAGTCTGAATGAACAGACAAAAGACTTCATGGTTTAAGAAATTCATATTTAACATCAAATATGAAGTTGAGAGAAAATAGTTTACAGATATTTCCTTATGAGACATCAACAAATATGTCTGTTTGACAAAGAACAGCCAAGAGTTGAGAACTTTTCTGGAAATATGTTCATCAATATGGACTATTGTATTTGATAAACTAAACATATTTTAGGCCAAAGTTCAATTGAACTTTTTATACAGAATGTTGAGTCATGATGTTTCAAATATAGTATATTTGACATGATATTTCAGCCAAAATTCAATCAAACTTTCATAAAGAATACTGTTATGAAATACAGAGTCATATTGACAGTTTCAGTATGAGACCTGAACTTATGATATTTGATGATGTCTCTTTCAATACAGTTCATATTTGACAAACTGAATATATTTTCAGCCAAGGAGTTTCAAACTTTATACAGAAACTCCTTATGATGTCAAATACAGTAGTTCATATTGACAGAGAAAAAGTTTCTGAACTTTCATAAAATAGACTTTTATTATGTCTCTTCAAATATGAGTTCATATTTGATAAATGAACATGAGTCAAGGTGATTGAACTTTTATACAGAATTGTTTATGACAATCAAATAGTGTCATATTTGAAAAATATTTTCAGTCTCTTAAATTCAAGAAACATTGACTTATGATGTTAAATATGTAGTAAATTGACATAGAACATATTTCAGGAGATTGAACTCTTTGGCTGAAAATATGTTCAGTATGTCATAACCATACTGTATGTTTGACATAGATCATATAAGGAGTCAATTGAACTTCATACAGACATATATGTATGTTCTGTCAAAGATGTTCATGTTTGAAATGAACATCAAAGGAGTCAATTGGTCTTGAACAGTTAAAAGACTATGTATCTTTAAATGAGTCATGTTATGAACATATTCAAGTTGAGTACTATGGTTATAAGATCATTTGATTTCATATGTCTCTTTTCAAATACAGGTCATTTGACAAATAAATATATTTCTGGTATTCAATAAATATCAAGAGTATGGTTGATGAACATATCATAAAGAGTTTCAATATCAAAATATGGACTCTTTTTGATGAGACAAATACAGTAGTCATATGGATATGAAAATTTGAAGAGTTCACTTGAGAAGTTAATTGAATATTTCAGTATGTCTTATGGACATATGTATGGTTGATGAGTCAATCTTGTCATAAAATTGGTCTGTAATAGTTCAAGATAAGAATTTTAAATAGAACATATTTGTCAAAGAAAGTCACTGTTTTTGAAATAAAGTTGAGTCTTGACTTCATCTTATGGTTGAAAAAGTTCATATTTAATAAAAGTTCAGGTTGAGATTGGCTAATGTTATGTTCATAGGACTCTGTATGATGGAATCTCAAAAATATGGTCTTTTGAAAGAAATATCAGTTCAAAGTTTTGGTCTGCCTTTAAATATGTTCAGTATGTCTGACTATTTTGACAACATAAGGAGTCAATTGGTCTGTATAATTGATTTTCAGATTGACTCATGATGAAATATGTTCATATGACATAGAACTTTTTGTTAAAAAGTTCATTCAAATTCATAAAAGTAGATCTTATGAGACTCTTTTCAATATGTTTGACATGAATATGTTCAGTTTCAATTGAACTCTGTATAGGATTGAGATATTTGTGTCAATATGTATGAGAGTTCATATTTGAAAATCACTGAAATATGGTTTCAGTCAGAGTTCTAGAACAGAAATCCTTATGTCTTATAATATGTATGTTTAAATAGAACAGTAAATATGTCAATAAATACTACTGTATGGTTCATAAATATTGAAAATGATATTAGGTCATGGACTACTCAAATATGATGTTCTGACATCAAAAGATTTGTGAAGATTCAGAAATATTTCATACACTTTTTATGATGTCATCAAATCAATAGTCTTTGAAAGTCAAGATTGGCCTGGAAAAGTTCAAATTTCAGAATGACTACTGTATGGTTGATCAATCATAAGAGTCATATTGGTCTGAAGTGGAGTTGGCCTGAAATATTTCATATGTCAATCTTGGTCTTATAGAGTCACATGAAAAGTCTGAGTCTAAACTCAAAAAAGATCCTATGATCTTCAAATATGAGTCATAATGGATATGGATAGTTCAAATAGTCTGTCTGAATGGACTCAAAAATATGTTCAGTATTAAATATTGGTAAAGAGACATGGACACTGTTTCAGAACATACATCAAAAATATTTTGTATGAAAGAGTTCATCTAAATATGACTTATATGATAATCATCATAAGGAGTTCAATTGTCTGTAGTTCAGAAAGTCAATTTAAATGGAAATATATATGAAGTTAATCATATGAGTTCTATTCTGTATGAAAGTTCAAAGGAGTCTGTTAAATGTTGATGAAAATAAGACAAATGGACTCTGTATGAGTTCTCATTAATGTTCAATATGTCATTTTATGATGATCAAATATAAAACTATGTGGTATGAAGAAGTCAAGAGTTTTTAATGAATCTGGTCTATATTCAAGAAAGTTCAAAATTGTCTTTTGATAATGAGAAAATTCACTGGAGAGTTCAAGATGTCAAATTTTTGTTTGTTGATAAAATAATAAACTATTGAATGAGATTATCTTTTATAAGATGTTCAGAGTCAAATGTTTTGAATATGAACATATTGTTTCAAGATGAGAATTCAAATATGGTCTGTATATTCAAAGGAGTCATACTTTGTGAAATTCAAGTTCAGTATTTGACCTGAAATATGTTCAGTATCTTATGACCAAATTGACTCTGATGGAAATAAGAGTCTTATAGAAATAGTTCAGTATGAGTTATGAACTTTATGAGTTTTGTCAAATATGTTCAGTCTGTCATTGGAAGTTCAAGATTGATGATTCAATATGTTCAGTTTGTCAATATGGACTCTCCTGAAATATGTTCATTTGAAAATATGGTTCTTCAAAGAGTTTCATCTGGAATTTTTCAAATATGGACTCATTTATAAGACAAATTGGAGTCAATTTTTTAAAGTTCAAGATATATTTTGGAAAGATTTCAGTCTTGTAAATATGTTCTGTATGATGAGACATCATAAGGTCAATTGGTCTGAAAAGTTCAAGATTGACCTGATATGATGTTCTTCAAATATGATATGTTCATAGACATAACATCATATTTCTGATGAGTTAATTGATCTTGGCCAGAAATTGTTCTATATACTGTATGTTCTATTGAGAATAAGGAATAATTGTCTCAGTAGAAGTTCTTGAGAACTCTTTCAGTATAAAATATGGACTTCATGTATCAATAAGAGTCAATGAAAATGAAAGTTCAAGATTGAGAACTTTGAAATATGTTCAGTATGTCAAATATGGACTACTGTATGGTTGAAGAGACATCATAAGGAGTCAATGGTCTGTATGAAAAGTTCAAGATTGAGAACTCTTGGCCTGGAAATATGTTCAGTATGTCAAATATGGACTACTGTATGGTTGATGAGAGACATCATAAGGAGTCAATTGGTCTGTAGAAAGTTCAAGATTGAGAACTCCTTGGCCTGAAATATGTTCAGTATTGTCAAATATGGACTTCTGTATGGTTGATAATGAGGCAACAGAAAATTCAATTGGTCTGTATAGAAAGTTCAAGATTGAGAACTCCTTGGCTGGAAATATGTTCAGTATGTCAAATATGGACTACTGTATGGTTGAAGAGACATCATAAGGAGTCAATTGGTCTGTATGAAAGTTCAAGATTGAGAACTTTTGGCTGGAAATATGTTCAGTATGTCAAATATGGACTACTGTATGGTTGATGAGACATCATAAGGAGTCAATTGGTCTGTATGAAAAGTTCAAGATTGAGAACTCTTGGCCTGAAATATGTTCAGTTTGTCAAATATGGACTACTGTATGGTTGATGAGACATCATAAGGAGTCAATTGGTCTGTATAGAAAGTTCAAGATTGAGAACTCTTTGGCCTTAAATATGTTCAGTTTGTCAAATATGGACTACTGTTTGGTTGGAGACATCATAAGGAGTCAAATGGTCTGTATAGAAAGTTCAAGATTGAGTACTATGTATGTCAAATATGGACTACTGTATGGTTGAGGCAACAGAAATATTCATTAGTCTGTATAGAAAGTTCAAGATTGAGAACTCCTTGGCTGGAAATATGTTCAGTATGTGGACTACTGTATGGTTGATGAGACATCAAAAAGAGTCAATTGGTCTGTATGAAAAGTTCAAGTTGAGAACTCTTTACTGAAATATGTTCAGTTTGTCAAATATGGACTACTGTATGGTTGAAGAACATCAGTATAAGGAGTCTTTGGTCTGTTCAGAAAGTTCAAGATTGAGAACTCCTTGGCTGGAAATATGTTCAGTATGTCAAATATGTATGGTTGATGAGACATCATAAGGAGTCAATTGGTCTGTATGAAAGTTCAAGATTGAGAACTCCTTGGCCTGAAATATGTTCAGTATGTGTCAGATATGTGCATTGCAATAACAAACAAGAATTGCTGTGCCTTAAATTCATTAGTCTCTCTTAGTGAATGTCTCAGTTAAATGCACAAAGTTAATTTATATGAACTACTGTGGATTGTGAACAGAAAAAGTCAATTGGTCTGTATAGAAAGTTCAAGATTGAGAACTCCTTGGCTAAAAAATATGTTCAGTATGTCAAATATGGACTACTGTATGGTTGATGATACATCATAAGGAGTCAATTGGTCTGTATGAAAAGTTCAAGATTGAGAACTCCTTGGTCTGAAATATGTTCAGTTTGTTAAATATGGACTACTGTATGGTTGATGAGACATCATAAGGAGTCAAATGGTCTGTATGAAAGTTCAAGATTGAGAACTCCTTGGCTGGAAATATGTTCAGTATGTCAAATATGGACTACTGTATGGTTGAAGAGACATCATAATGAGTCAATTGGTCTGTATGAAAAGTTTAAGATTGAGAACTTTTTGGCTGGAAATATGTTCAGTATGTCAAATATGGACTACTGTATGGTTGATGAGACATCATAAGGAGTCAATTGGTCTGTAAAAAGTTTTGAGAACTCTTTGGCCTGAAATATGTTTAGTTATGTCAAATATGGACTACTGTATGGTTGATGAGACATTATAAGGAGTCAATTGGTCTGTATAGAAAGTTCAAGATTGAGAACTCTTGGCCTGAAATATGTTCAGTATGTCAAATATGGACTACTGTATGGTTGAGAGACATCATAAGGAGTCAATTGGTCTGTAGAAAGTTCAAGATTGAGAACTCTTGGCCTGAAATATGTTCAGTATGTATGGACTACTGTATGGTTGATGAGAGATCATAAGGAGTCAATTGGTCTGTAGAAAGTTCAAGATTGAGAACTCCTTGGCCTGAAATATGTTCAGTATGTCAAATATGGACTACTGTATGGATAATGAGACAGAAAAGGAGTCAATTGGTCTGTATAGAAAGTTCAAGATTGAGAACTCCTTGGCTGGAAATATGTTCAGTATGTCAAATATGGACTACTGTATGGTTGAAGAGACATCATAATGAGTCAATTGGTCTGTATGAAAAGTTCAAGATTGAGAACTGGCTGGAAATATGTTCAGTATGTCAAATATGGACTACTGTATGGTTGATGAGACATCATAAGGAGTCAATTGGTCTGTATGAAAAGTTCAAGATTGAGAACTCTTGGCCTGAAATATGTTCAGTTTGTCAAATATGGACTACTGTATGGTTGATGAGACATCATAAGGAGTCAATTGGTCTGTATAGAAAGTTCAAGATTGAGAACTCTTGGCCTGAAATATGTTCAGTATGTCAAATATGGACTACTGTATGGTTGGAGAGACATCATAAGGAGTCAATTGGTCTGTATAGAAAGTTCAAGATTGAGTACTCTTGGCCTGGAAATATGTTCAGTATGTTAAATATGGACTACTGTATGGTTGATGAGAGATCATAAGGAGTCTTTTGGTCTGTATGAAAGTTCAAGATTGAGAACTCCTTGGCCTGAAATATGTTCAGTATTGTCAAATATGGACTACTGTGGATAATGAGACAGATAAGGAGTCAATTGGTCTGTATAGAAAGTTCAAGATTGAGAACTCCTTGGCTGGAAATATGTTCAGTATGTCAAATATGGACTACTGTATGGTTGAAGAGACATCATAAGGAGTCAATTGGTCTTTATGAAAAGTTCAAGATTGAGAACTTTTGGCTAAAATATGTTCAGTATGTCAAATATGGACTACTGTATGGTTGATGAGACATCATAAGGAGTCAATTGGTCTGTATGAAAAGTTCAAGATTGAGAACTCTTGGCCTGAAATATGTTCAGTTTGTCAAATATGGACTACTGTATGGTTGATGACATCATAAGGAGTCAATTGGTCTGTATAGAAAGTTCAAGATTGAGAACTCTTGGCCTGAAATATGTTCAGTATGTCAAATATGGACTACTGTATGGTTGAGAGACATCATAAGGAGTCAATGGTCTGTATGAAAGTTCAAGATTGAGAACTCTTGGCCTGAAATATGTTCAGTATCAAATATGGACTACTGTATGGTTGATGAGACATCATAAGGAGTCAATGGTCTGTATAGAAAGTTCAAGATTGAGAACTCTTTGGCATTTAAATATGTTCAGTATGTCAAATATGGACTACTGTATGGTTGATGAGACATCATAAATATTTAATGGTCTGTATAGAAAGTTCAAGATTGAGAACTCCTTGGCCTGGAAATATGTTCAGTATGTCAAATATGGACTACTGTATGGTTGAGGCAACAGAAATATTCAATTGGTCTGTATAGAAAGTTCAAGATTGAGAACTCCTTGGCTGGAAATATGTTCAGTATGTCAAATATGGACTACTGTATGGTTGATAATACATCAAAAAGAGTCAATTGGTCTGTATAGAAAGTTCAAGATTGAGAACCTTTACTTGAAATATGTTCAGTTTGTCAAATATGGACTACTGTATGGTTGATGAGACATCATAAGGAGTCAATTGGTCTAGAAAGTTCAAGTGAGAACTCCTTGGCCTGAAATATGTTCAGTTTGTCAAATATGGACTACTGTATGGTTGAAGAGACATCATAAGGAGTCAAATGGTCTGTATGAAAGTTCAAGATTGAGAACTCTTGGCCTGAAATATGTTCAGTATGTCAAATATGGACTACTGTATGGTTGATGAGACATCATAAGGAGTCAATTGGTCTGTTCAGAAAGTTCAAGATTGAGAACTCCTTGGCCTGAAATATGTTCAGTATGTCAAATATGGACTCTGTATGGATAATGAGACATCAAAGGAGTCAATTGGTCTGTATAGAAAGTTCAAGATTGAGAACTCTTGGCTGGAAATATGTTCAGTATGTCAAATATGGACTACTGTATGGTTGATGAGACATCATAAGGAGTCAATTGGTCTGTATGAAAAGTTCAAGATTGAGAACTCTTGATGGAAATATGTTCAGTATGTCAAATATGGACTACTGTATGGTTGAAGAGAGACATCATAAGGAGTCAATTGGTCTGTATGAAAAGTTCAAGATTGAGAACTTTTTGGCTGGAAATATGTTCAGTTTGTCAAATATGGACTACTGTATGGTTGATGAGACATCATAAGGAGTCAATTGGTCTGTATGAAAAGTTCAAGATTGAGAACTCCTTGGCCTGAAATATGTTCAGTTTGTCAAATATGGACTACTGTATGGTTGAAGAGACATCAAGGAGTCAATTGGTCTGTATGAAAAGTTCAAGATTGAGAACTCCTTGGCTAAAATATGTTCAGTATGTCAAATATGGACTACTGTATGGTTGATGAGACATCATAAGGAGTCAATTGGTCTGTATGAAAAGTTCAAGATTGAGAACTCCTTGGCCTGAAATATGTTCAGTTTGTTAAATATGGACTACTGTATGGTTGAAGAGACATCATAAGGAGTCAAATGGTCTGTATGAAAAGTTCAAGATTGAGAACTCCTTGGCTGGAAATATGTTCAGTATGTCAAATATGGACTACTGTATGGTTGAAGAGACATCATATGAGTCAATTGGTCTGTATGAAAAGTTCAAGATTGAGAACTTTTTGGCTGGAAATATGTTCAGTATGTCAAATATGGACTACTGTATGGTTGATGAGACATCATAAGGAGTCAATTGGTCTGTATGAAAAGTTCAAGATTGAGAACTCTTGGCCTGAAATATGTTCAGTTTGTCAAATATGGACTACTGTATGGTTGATGAGACATTATAAGGAGTCAATTGGTCTGTATAGAAAGTTCAAGATTGAGAACTCCTTGGCCTTAAATATGTTCAGTATGTCAAATATGGACTACTGTATGGTTGGAGACATCATAAGGAGTCAAATGGTCTGTATAGAAAGTTCAAGATTGAGTACTCTTGGCCTGAAATATGTTTAGTATGTTAAATATGGACTACTGTATGGTTGATGAGAGATCATAAGGAGTCTTTGGTCTGTTCAGAAAGTTCAAGATTGAGAACTCCTTGGCCTGAAATATGTTCAGTATTTCAAATATGGACTACTGTATGGATAATGAGGCAACAGAAAAGGAGTCAATTGGTCTGTATAGAAAGTTCAAGATTGAGAACTCCTTGGCTGGAAATATGTTCAGTATGTCAAATATGGACTACTGTATGGTTGATGAGACATCATAAGGAGTCAATTGGTCTGTATGAAAGTCTGTTGAGAACTCTTTGGCCTGAAATATGTTTAGTTTGTCAAAGATGGACTACTGTATGGTTGATGAGACATCATAAGGAGTCAATTGGTCTGTATAGAAAGTTCAAGATTGAGAACTCTTGGCCTTAAATATGTTCTGTCAAATGGACTACTGTTTGGTTGGAGAGACATCATAATGAGTCAATGGTCTGTATAGAAAGTTAAGATTGAGTACTACTTATGTCAAATATGGACTTCTGTGGATTGAGGCAACAGAAATATTCAATTAGTCTGTATAGAAAGTTCAAGATTGAGAACTCCTTGGCTGGAAATATGTTCAAAAATATGGACTACTGTATGGTTGATGAGACAAAAAGAGTCAATTGGTCTTTATGAAAAGTTTTGAGAACTCTTACTGAAATATGTTCAGTTTGTCAAATATGGACTACTTATTTGGTTGATGATGAACATAGTATAAGGAGTCAATTGGTCTGTATAGAAAGTTCAAGATTGAGAACTCCTTGGCCTGGAAATATGTTCAGTTTGTTCAATACTGTATGGTTGAAGAGACATCATAAGGAGTCAATTGGTCTGTATGAAAAGTTGAAGTGAGAACTCCTTGGCCTGAAATATGTTCATGTTGTCAGATATGTGCATTGCAATAATAAACAAGAACTTGCTGTGAAATTCATTAGTGCTTCTCCTTAGTGTTGTCTTCTAGACATTAAATGCACAAAAGTTAATTTATATGAACTGGATAATGGGCAACAGAAAATTCAATTAGTCTGTATAGAAGATTGAGAACTTGGCTAAAAAAAATATGTTCAGTATGTCAAATATGGACTACTGTATGGTTGATGATACATCATAAGGAGTCAATTGGTCTGTATGAAAAGTTGAAGATTGAGAACTCCTTGGCCTGAAATATGTTCAGTTTGTTAAATATGGACTACTGTATGGTTGAAGAGACATCAAGGAGTCAAATGGTCTGTATGAAAAGTTCAAGATTGAGAACTCCTTGGCTGGAAATATGTTCAGTATGTCAAATATGGACTACTGTATGGTTGAAGAGACATCATAAGGAGTCAATTGGTCTGTATGAAAAGTTCAAGATTGAGAACTCTGGCATGAAATATGTTCAGTATGTTAAATTTGGAATAATGTATGGTTGATGAGACATCATAAATATTTAATTGGTCTGTATAGAAAGTTCAAGATTGAGAACTTTGGCCTGAAATATGTTCAGTATGTCAAATATGGACTACTGTATGGATTGAGGCAACAGAAATATTCAATTGGTCTGTATAGAAAGTTCAAGATTGAGAACTCCTTGGCTGGAAATATGTTTAGTTTGTCAAATATGGACTACTGTTTGGTTGAAGAGACATCATAAGGAGTCAAATGGTCTGTATTGAACGTTCAGGATTGAGTACTCTTGGCCTGAAATATGTTCAGTATGTCAAATATGGACTACTGTATGGTTGATGAGACATCATAAGGAGTCTTTTGGTCTGTTCAGAAAGTTCAAGATTGAGAGCTCCTTGACCTGAAATATGTTCAGTTTGTCAAATATGGACTACTGTATGGATAATGAGGCAACAGAAAATTCAATTAGTCTGTATAGAAAGTTCAAGATTGAGAACTCCTTGGCCGGAAATATGTTCAGTATGTCAAATATGGACTACTGTATGGTTGATGAGACATCATATTCAATTGGTCTGTATGAAAAGTTCAAGATTGAGAACTCCTTGATGGAAATATGTTCAGTATGTCAAATATGGACTACTGTATGGTTGAAGAGACATCATAAGGAGTCAATTGGTCTGTATGAAAAGTTTGAAGATTGAGAACTTTGGCTGGAAATATGTTCAGTTTGTCAAATATGGACTACTGTATGGTTGATGAGACATCATAAGGAGTCAATTGGTCTGTATGAAAAGTTCAAGGAGAACTCTTGGCCTGAAATATGTTTAGTTTGTCAAATATGGACTACTGTATGGTTGATGAGACATTATAAGGAGTCAATTGGTCTGTATAGAAAGTTCAAGATTGAGAACTCTTGGCCTTAAATATGTTCAGTTTGTCGTGGACTACTGTATGGTTGAGAGACATCATAATGAGTCAAATTGGTCTGTATGAAAAGTTCAAGATTGAGAACTCCTTGGCCTGAAATATGTTCAGTATGTTAAATATGGACTACTGTATGGTTGATCAGAGATCATAAGGAGTCAACTGGTCTGTATAGAAAGTTCAAGATTGAGAACTCCTTGGCATGAAATATGTTCAGTATGTTAAATATGGAAAATGTATGTTGATTAACAGATTAATATTTAATGTCTGTATAGAAAGTTCAAGATTGAGAACTCCTTGGCCTAAATATGTTCAGTATGTCAAATATGGACTACTGTATGGTTGATATAGACATCAGAGTCAATTGGTCTGTATGAAAAGTTCAAGATTGAGAACTCCTTGGCCTGAAATATGTTCAGTTTGTCAAATATGGACTACTGTATGGTTGAAGAGACATCATAAGGAGTCAATTGTTTTTATGAAAAGTTCAAGATTGAGAACTCCTTGGCCTGAAATATGTTCAGTATGTCAAATATGGACTACTGTATGGTTGATGATACATCATAAGGAGTCAATTGGTCTGTATGAAAAGTTCAAGATTGAGAACTCCTTGGCCTGAAATATGTTCAGTTTGTTAAATATGGACTACTGTATGGTTGAAGAGACATCATAAGGAGTCAAATGGTCTGTATGAAAAGTTCAAGATTGAGAACTCCTTGGCTGGAAATATTTTCAGTATGTCAAATATGGACTTCTGTGTGGATTGAGGCAACAGAAATATTCAATTAGTCTGTATAGAAAGAACTCCTTGGCTGGAAATATGTTCAGTATGGACTACTGTAGATAATACATCAAAAGAGTCAATTGGTCTGTATGAAAAGTTCAAGTTGAGAACCTTACTTGAAATATGTTCAGTTTGTCAAATATGGACTACTGTATATTGATGAACCATAAGAGTATAAGGAGTCTTGGTCTGTTCAGAAAGTTCAAGATTGAGAACTCCTTGGCGGAAATATGTTCAGTTTGTCAAATATGTATGGTTGAAGAGATATCATAAGGAGTCAATTGGTCTGTATGAAAAGTTCAAGATTGAGAACTTTTGGCTGGAAATATGTTCAGTATGTCAAATATGGACTACTGTATGGTTGATGAGACATGTGAGTCAATTGGTCTGTATAGAAAGTCCAAGATTGAGAACTCCTTGGCCGGAAATATATGTTCAGTATGTCAAATATGGACTACTGTATGGTTGATGAGACATCATAAGGAGTCAATTGGTCTGTATGAAAAGTTCAAGATTGAGAACTCCTTGGCTGGAAATATGTTCAGTATGTCAAATATGCAAAGACTACTGTATGGTTGATGAGACATCATAAGGAGTCAATTGGTCTGTATGAAAAGTTCAAGATTGAGAACTCTGGCTGGAAAATGTTCAGTTTGTCAAATATGGACTACTGTATGGTTGATGAGACATCATAAGGAGTCAATTGGTCTGTATGAAAAGTTCAAGATTGAGAACTTTGGCCTGAAATATGTTCAGTTTGTCAAATATGGACTACTGTATGGTTGATGAGACATCATAAGGAGTCAATTGGTCTGTATGAAAGTTCAAGATTGAGAACTCTTTGCCTTAAATATGTTCCGTTTGTCAAATATGGACCACTGTTTGGTTGGAGAGACATCATAATGAGTCAAATTGGTCTGTATAGATCGTTCAAGGATTGAGTACTCCTTGGCCTGAAATATGTTCAGTATGTTAAATAAGGACAACTGTATGGTTGATCAGAGATCAGAAGGACTCAACTGGTCTGTATAGAAAGTTCAAGATTGAGAACTCCTTGGCATGTAATATGTTCAGTATGTTAAATATGGAAAAATGTATCGTTGATTAACAGATTAAATATTTAATGTCTCTGTATAGAAAGTTCAAGATTGAGAACTCCTTGGCCAGAAATATGTTCAGTATGTCAAATATGGACTACTGTATGGTTGATATAACATCAAAAAGAGTCAATTGGTCTGTATGAAAAGTTCAAGTGGAGAACTCCTTGGCCTGAAATATATGTTCAGTTTGTCAAATATGGACTACTGTATGGTTGATGAGACATAATAAGGAGTCAATTGTTTTTATGAAAAGTTCAAGATTGAGAACTCCTTGGCTAAAAAAAATATGTTCAGTATGTCAAATATGGACTACTGTATGGTTGATGAGACATCATAAGGAGTCAATTGGTCTGTATGAAAAGTTGAAGTGGAGAACTCCTTGGCCTGAAATATGTTCAGTTTGTTAAATATGGACTACTGTATGGTTGAAGAGACATCAAGGAGTCAATTGGTCTGTATGAAAAGTTCAAGATTGAGAACTCCTTGGCTGGAAATATTTTCAGTATGTCAAATATGGACTTCTGTGTGGATTATGAGGCAACAGAAATATTCAATTAGTCTGTATAGAAAGAACTCCTTGGCTGGAAATATGTTCAGTATGTGGACTACTGTATGGTAGATAATACATCAAAAAGAGTCAATTGGTCTTTATGAAAAGTTGAAGTTGAGAACTCCTTTACTTGAAATATGTTCAGTTTGTCAAATAATTTGACTCCTTATGATGTCTCTTCAACCATACTGTAGTATAAGGAGTCTTTTGGTCTGTTCAGAAAGTTCAAGAGTGAGAGCTCCTTGGCCGGAAATATGTTCAGTTTGTTCAATATGGACTATGGTTGAAGAGATATCATAAGGAGTCAATTGGTCTGTATGAAAAGTTTAAAATTGAGAACTTTTGGCTGGAAATATGTTCAGTATGTCAAATATGGACTACTGTATGGTTGATGAGACATCATAAGGAGTCAATTGGTCTGCATGAAAAGTTCAAGTTGAGAACTCTTTTGCCTGAAATATGTTTAGTTTGTCAAAGATGGACTACTGTATGGTTGATGAGACATCATAAGGAGTCAATTGGTCTGTATAGAAAGTTCAAGATTGAGAACTCTTTGGCCTTAAATATGTTCCGTTTGTCAATTGGACCACTGTTTGGTTGAGAGACATCATAAGGAGTCAAATGGTCTGTATAGATAGTTAAGGATTGAGTAACTACTGGCCTGAAATATGTTCAGTATGTTAAATATGGACTACTGTATGGTTGATGAGACATCATAAGGAGTCTTTTGGTCTGTTCAGAAAGTTCAAGATTGAGAACTCCTTGGCCTGAAATATGTTCAGTATTTCAAATATGAACTTCTCTGTGGATAATGAGGCAACAGAAAAATTAAATTAGTCTGTATAGAAAGTTCAAGATTGAGAACTCCTAGGCCGGAAATATGTTCAGTATGTCAAATATGGACTACTGTATGGTTGAAGAGACATCATAAGGAGTCAATTGGTCTTTATGAAAAGTTTAAAATTGAGAACTTTTTGGCTGGAAAATGTTCAGTATGTCAAATATGGACTACTGTATGGTTGATGAGACATCATAAGGAGTCAATTGGTCTAATGAAAAGTTCAAGATTGAGAACTCTTGGCCTGAAATATGTTTAGTTTGTCAAAGATGGACTACTGTATGGTTGATGAGACATCATAAGGAGTCAATTGGTCTGTATAGAAAGTTCAAGATTGAGAACTCTTTGGCCTTAATATGTTCCGTTTGTCAATTGGACCACTGTTTGGCTGGAGAGACATCATAAGGAGTCAAATGGTCTGTATAGATAGTTAAGGATTGAGTACTACTTGGCCTGAAATATGTTCAGTATGTTAAATATGGACTACTGTATGGTTGATGAGACATCATAAGGAGTCTTTTGGTCTGTTCAGAAAGTTCAAGATTGAGAACTCCTTGACCTGAAATATGTTCAGTATTTCAAATATGAACTTCTCTGTGGATAATGAGGCAACAGAAAAATTCAATTAGTCTGTATAGAAAGTTCAAGATTGAGAACTCCTTGGCCGGAAATATGTTCAGTATGTCAAATATGGACTACTGTATGGTTGATGAGACATCATAGGAGTCAATTGGTCTGTATAGAAAGTTCAAGATTGAGAACTCTTTGGCCTTAAATATGTTCCGCTTTGTCAAATGGACCACTGTTTGGTTGAGAGACATCATAAGGAGTCAAATGGTCTGTATAGATAGTTAAGGATTGAGTACTACTTGTATGTCAAATATGGACTTCTGTGTGGATTAGGAGGCAACAGAAATATTCAATTAGTCTGTATAGAAAGTTCAAGATTGAGAACTTGGCTGGAAATATGTTCAGTATGTGGACTACTGTATGGTAGATAATACATCAAAAAGAGTCAATTAGTCTGTATGAAAAGTTGAGAACTCCTTTACTTGAAATATGTTCAGTTTGTCAAATATGGACAAAACAGACCATTTGACTCCTTATGATGTCTCTTCAACCATACGTATAAGGAGTCTTTTGGTCTGTTCAGAAAGTTCAAGAGTGAGAGCTCCTTGGCCGGAAATATGTTCAGTTTGTTCAATATGTATGGTTGAAGAGACATCATAAGGAGTCAATTGGTCTGTATGA
The DNA here is from genome assembly GCA_023029165.1 of Gobiocypris rarus. NCBI lineage: Eukaryota > Metazoa > Chordata > Actinopteri > Cypriniformes > Gobionidae > Gobiocypris > Gobiocypris rarus. The sequence goes on from CM040912.1 coordinate 16,518,814, forward strand.
AAGTTTAAAATTGAGAACTTTTGGCTGGAAAATGTTCAGTATGTCAAATATGGACTACTGTATGGTTGATGAGACATCATAAGGAGTCAATTGGTCTGCATGAAAAGTTCAAGATTGAGAACTCTTGGCCTGAAATATGTTCAGTTTGTCAAAGATGGACTACTGTATGGTTGATGAGACATTATAAGAAGTCAATTGGTCTGTATAGAAAGTTCAAGATTGAGAACACTTTGGCCTTAATATGTTTCGTTTGTCAATTGGACCACTGTTTGGTTGGAGAAACATCATAAGGAGTCAAATGGTCTGTATAGATAGTTAAGGATTGAGTACTACTTGGCCTGAAATATGATCAGTATGTTAAATATGGACTACTGTATGGTTGATGAGAGATCATAAGGAGTCTTTTGGTCTGTTCAGAAAGTTCAAGATTGAGAGCTCCTTGACCTGAAATATGTTCAGTATGTCAAATATGAACTTCTCTGTGGATAATGAGGCAACAGAAAAATTCAATTAGTCTGTATAGAAATTTCAAGATTGAGAACTCCTTGGCCTGGAAATATGTTCAGTATGTCAAATATGGACTACTGTATGGTTGAAGAGACATCATAAGGAGTCAATTGGTCTTAATGAAAAGTTTAAAATTGAGAACTTTTTGGCTGGAAAATGTTCAGTATGTCAAATATGGACTACTGTATGGTTGATGAGACATCATAAGGAGTCAATTGGTCTGTATGAAAAGTTCAAGTTGAGAACTCTTTGGCCTGAAATATGTTTAGTTTGTCAAAGATGGACTACTGTATGGTTGATGAGACATCATAAGGAGTCAATTGGTCTGTATAGAAAGTTCAAGATTGAGAACTCTTTGGCCTTAAATATGTTCCGTTTGTCAATTGGACCACTGTTTGGTTGGAGAGACATCATAAGGAGTCAAATGGTCTGTATAGATAGTTAAGGATTGAGTACTACTTGGCCTGAAATATGTTCAGTATGTCAAATATGGACTACTGTATGGTTGATGAGATCATAAGGAGTCTTTTGGTCTGTTCAGAAAGTTCAAGATTGAGAGCTCCTTGACCTGAAATATGTTCAGTATTTCAAATATGAACTTCTCTGTGGATAATGAGGCAACAGAAAAATTCAATTAGTCTGTATAGAAAGTTCAAGATTGAGAACTTGGAAATATGTTCAGTATGTCAAATATGGACTACTGTATGGTTGATGAGACATCATAAGGAGTCAATTGGTCTGTATGAAAAGTTCAAGTTGAGAACTCTTGGCCTGAAATATGTTTAGTTTGTCAAATATGGACTACTGTATGGTTGATGAGACATTATAAGGAGTCAATTGGTCTGTATAGAAAGTTCAAGATTGAGAACTCTTTGGCCTTAAATATGTTCCGTTTGTCAAATGGACCACTGTTTGGTTGGAGAGACATCATAAGGAGTCAAATGGTCTGTATAGATAGTTAAGGATTGAGTACTACTTGTATGTCAAATATGGACTTCTGTGTGATTAGGAGGCAACAGAAATATTCAATTAGTCTGTATAGAAAGTTCAAGATTGAGAACTTGGCTGGAAATATGTTCAGTATGTGGACTACTGTATGGTAGATAATACATCAAAAAGAGTCAATTAGTCTTTATGAAAAGTTGAGAACTCCTTTACTTGAAATATGTTCAGTTTGTCAAATATGGTTATGATGTCTCTTCAACCATACGTAGTATAAGGAGTCTTTTGGTCTGTTCAGAAAGTTCAAGAGTGAGAGCTCCTTGGCCGGAAATATGTTCAGTTTGTTCAATATGTATGGTTGAAGAGACATCATAAGGAGTCAATTGGTCTGTATGAAAAGTTTAAAATTGAGAACTTTTTGGCTGGAAAATGTTCAGTATGTCAAATATGGACTACTGTATGGTTGATGAGACATCATAAGGAGTCAATTGGTCTGCATGAAAAGTTCAAGTTGAGAACTCTTTGGCCTGAAATATGTTTAGTTTGTCAAAGATGGACTAATGTATGGTTGATGAGACATTATAAGGAGTCAATTGGTCTGTATAGAAAGTTCAAGATTGAGAACTCTTTGGCCTTAATATGTTTCGTTTGTCAATTGGACCACTGTTTGCTGGAGAGACATCATAAGGAGTCAAATGGTCTGTATAGATAGTTAAGGATTGAGTACTACTTGGCCTGAAATATGTTCAGTATGTCAAATATGGACTACTGTATGGTTGATGAGAGATCATAAGGAGTCTTTTGGTCTGTTCAGAAAGTTCAAGATTGAGAGCTCCTTGACCTGAAATATGTTCAGTATTTCAAATATGAACTTCTCTGTGGATAATGAGGCAACAGAAAAATTCAATTAGTCTGTATAGAAATTTCAAGATTGAGAACTCCTTGGCCGGAAATATGTTCAGTATGTCAAATATGGACTACTGTATGGTTGAAGAGACATCATAAGGAGTCAATTGGTCTTAATGAAAAGTTTAAAATTGAGAACTTTTTGGCTGGAAAATGTTCAGTATGTCAAATATGGACTACTGTATGGTTGATGAGACATCATAAGGAGTCAATTGGTCTGTATGAAAAGTTCAAGTTGAGAACTCTTGGCCTGAAATATGTTTAGTTTGTCAAAGATGGACTACTGTATGGTTGATGAGACATTATAAGGAGTCAATTGGTCTGTATAGAAAGTTCAAGATTGAGAACTCTTTGGCCTTAAATATGTTCCGCTTTGTCAATTGGACCACTGTTTGGTTGGAGAGACATCATAAGGAGTCAAATGGTCTGTATAGAAAGTTGATTGAGTACTACTTGGCCTGGAAATATGTTCAGTATGTTAAATATGGACTACTGTATGGTTGATGAGAGATCATAAGGAGTCTTTTGGTCTGTTCAGAAAGTTCAAGATTGAGAGCTCCTTGACCTGAAATATGTTCAGTATTTCAAATATGAACTTCTCTGTGGATAATGAGGCAACAGAAAAATTCAATTAGTCTGTATAGAAAGTTCAAGATTGAGAACTCCTTGGCCGGAAATATGTTCAGTATGTCAAATATGGACTACTGTATGGTTGATGAGACATCATAAGGAGTCAATTGGTCTGTATGAAAAGTTCAAGTTGAGAACTCTTGGCCTGAAATATGTTTAGTTTGTCAAAGATGGACTACTGTATGGTTGAAGAGACATTATAAGGAGTCAATTGGTCTGTATAGAAAGTTCAAGATTGAGAACTCTTGGCCTTAAATATGTTCCGTTTGTCAAATGGACCACTGTTTGGTTGGAGAGACATCATAAGGAGTCAAATGGTCTGTATAGATAGTTAAGGATTAAGTACTACTTGTATGTCAAATATGGACTTCTGTGTGGATTAGGAGGCAACAGAAATATTCAATTAGTCTGTATAGAAAGTTCAAGATTGAGAACTCCTTGGCTGGAAATATGTTCAGTATGTGGACTACTGTATGGTTGATAAACATCAAAAAGAGTCAATTGGTCTTTATGAAAAGTTGAAATTGAGAACTCCTTTACCTGAAATATGTTCAGTTTGTATTTGACTCCTTATGATGTCTCTTCAACCATACGTAGTATAAGGAGTCTTTTGGTCTGTTCAGAAAGTTCAAGAGTGAGAGCTCCTTGGCCGGAAATATGTTCAGTTTGTTCAATATGTATGGTTGAAGAGACATCATAAGGAGTCAATTGGTCTGTATGAAAAGTTCAAATTGAGAACTTTTTGGCTGGAAAAATGTTCAGTATGTCAAATATGGACTACTGTATGGTTGATGAGACATCATAAGGAGTCAATTGGTCTGTATGAAAAGTTCAAGTTGAGAACTCTTGGCCTGAAATATGTTTAGTTTGTCAAATATGGACTACTGTATGGTTGATGAGACATTATAAGGAGTCAATTGGTCTGTATAGAAAGTTCAAGATTGAGAACTCTTGGCCTTAAATATGTTCCGTTTGTCAAATGGACCACTGTTTGGTTGAGAGACATCATAAGGAGTCAAATGGTCTGTATAGATAGTTAAGGATTGAGTACTACTTGTATGTCAAATATGGACTTCTGTGTGGATTAGGAGGCAACAGAAATATTCAATTAGTCTGTATAGAAAGTTCAAGATTGAGAACTCCTTGGCTGGAAATATGTTCAGTATGTGGACTACTGTATGGTAGATAATACATCAAAAAGAGTCAATTGGTCTTTATGAAAGTTGAAGTTGAGAACTCCTTTACTTGAAATATGTTCAGTTTGTCCTTCAACCATACGTAGTATAAGGAGTCTTTTGGTCTGTTCAGAAAGTTCAAGAGTGAGAGCTCCTTGGCAGGAAATATGTTCAGTTTGTTCAATATGGACTATGGTTGAAGAGACATCATAAGGAGTCAATTGGTCTGTATGAAAAGTTGAAGTGGAGAACTCCTTGGCCTGAAATATGTTCATGTTGTCAGATATGTGCATTGCAATAACAAACAAGAACTTGCTGTGCCTTAAACTCATTAGTGCTTCTCTCTTAGTGCTTAATGTCTCTCTAGACATTAAATGCACAAAAAAAGTTAATATGAACTTCTCTGTGGATAATGTGGCAACATAAAAATTCAATTAGTCTGTTTAGAAAGTTCAAGATTGAGAACTCCTTGGCTAAAAAAAATGTTCAGTATGTCAAATATGGACTACTGTATGGTTGATGAGACATCATAAGGAGTCAATTGGTCTGTATGAAAAGTTGAAGTGAGAACTCCTTGGCCTGAAATATGTTCAGTTTGTTAAATATGGACTACTGTATGGTTGAAGAGACATCATAAGGAGTCAAATAGTCTGTATGAAAAGTTCAAGATTGAGAACTCCTTGGCTGGAAATATGTTCAGTATGTCAAATATGGACTACTGTATGGTTGAAGAGATATCATAATGGAGTCAATTGGTCTGTATGAAAAGTTTAAGATTGAGAACTTTTGGCTGGAAATATGTTCAGTATGTCAAATATGGACTACTGTATGGTTGATGAGACATCATAAGGAGTCAATTGGTCTGTATAGAAAGTTCAAGATTGAGAACTCTTTGGCCTTAATATGTTCCGTTTGTCAATTGGACCACTGTTTGGTTGGAGAGACATCATAAGGAGTCAAATGGTCTGTATAGATAGTTAAGGATTGAGTACTACTTGTATGTCAAATATGGACTTCTGTGTGGATTAGGAGGTAACAGAAATATTCAATTAGTCTGTATAGAAAGTTCAAGATTGAGAACTCCTTGGCTGGAAATATGTTCAGTATGTGGACTACTGTATGGTAGATAATACATCAAAAGAGTCAATTGGTCTTTATGAAAAGTTGAAGTTGAGAACTCCTTTACCTGAAATATGTTCAGTTTGTCAAATGATGTCTCTTCAACCATACGTAGTATAAGGAGTCTTTTGGTCTGTTCAGAAAGTTCAAGAGTTGAGAGCTCCTTGGCCGGAAATATGTTCAGTTTGTTCAATATGTATGGTTGAAGAGACATCATAAGGAGTCAATTGGTCTGTATGAAAAGTTGAAGTGGAGAACTCCTTTACAATGCAAATGCACTTATATTTTCAATGCACTCCAAGTTCTTGTATGCAATGCAAAGTCAATTATTTCTTAAATGCACAAAGAACAATGCAATGCAAAGCACTTATCTCTTTAATGCACTAAGATGTCTTGTATGCAATGAAAAGCAATTGTCAATTAAATTGCACAACGAGATATTATATGCAATGGAAAATCACTAATGAATTCAATGCACAGCAAGTTCTTGTATGTTTTGCAAATGCAAAAGCACAAATGATAAAGTTATTGTCTCTTAAATGCACAAAAGTTAATTTAGACAAGAACTTGTGTGCATTTAAGAAATAATAGCTTTTGCATTGCATAAAATAACTTTTTGTGCATTTAAGAGACAATTGCTTTTTCATTGCATAAAAGACATTTCAATGCATTTAAGAACTATTTACTTTTGCCTTGCATACAAACATTTGCAGTGCATTGGAGAGACAATTGCTTTTTTTATGCATTTTGATAATAATGCAATGCAATACACTCATTTTTACCCCTGTGCATTAAAAGTTCTTGTATACAATGCAAAATCTATTATTTCTTAAATGCACTCAAGTTCATGTATGCAATGCATACGTATCTTTTCAATGCACAAAAATCTATTGTATGCAATTAAAAAGCAATTGTCTATTCAATGCACTAAAATTCATTGTATGCAATGAAAAAGCAATTGTCTCTTCAATGCATAACAAGATATGCCACGGAAACGCACTAATAAATTTAAGACAGCAAGTTCTTGTTTGCTATTGCAATGCAAAAGCACATATCGCTTAAATGCACAAAATGTTATATCATGCAATGCAATTGCACATGCACTTATATTTTCAGTGCACTACAAGTTCTTTGGATGCAATGCAAAAGCACTTCAATGCACAAAAAGTTATTGTATGCAATGCACGTTAACATTAAATGCACATGTTCATGTATGCAATGCCAAAGCACTTCTATTTTCAAATGCTCTACAATATGAAAAGTTATTGACTCTTCAATGCACAAAATGTTATTTTATGCAAAGAAAACGCAATTGTCTCTTCAATGCACAAAAGTTATTGTATGCAATGAAACGCAATTGTCAATTAAATTGCACGACGAGGATACTATATGCAATGGAAAATCACTGATGAATTGAATGCACAACAAGTTCTTGTATGTTTTGCAAATGCAAAGGCACAAATGAAAAGCTATTGTCTCTAAATCACAAAAAGTTATTTAAGACAAGAACTTGTGTGCATTTAAGAAATAATAGCTTTTGCATTCCATACAATAAACGTTGTGCATTGAAGAGACAATAGCTTTTTTATGCACTCAAGTTCATGTATGCAATGCATACGTATCTTTTCAACGCACTCAAATTTTTTGTATGCAATGAAAAGCAATTGTCTATTCAATGCACTAAAATGCATTGTATGCAATGAAAAGCTATTGTCTCTTCAATGCACAACAAGATATGCCACGGAAAAGCACTAATGAATTTAAGGCACAGCAAGTTTTTGTTTGCTATTGCAACGCACATATCTCTTAAATGCACAACATGTTAAATCATGCAATGCAATGCAAATGCACTTATAATTTCTGTGCACTACAAGTTCTTTGATGCAATGCAAAAGCACATATATCTTCAATGCACAAAATGTTATTGTATGCAATGCACTTTAATGCACATGTTCATGTATGCAATGCCAAAGTAATTATCTCTTAATGAACAAGTTCTTTTTATGCAATGCAAAAACACTTATTAAAAGCACAAAAAGCTATGGTATGTAAAAAAACACTTATATTTTCTAATGCTCTACAAGTCCTTGTATGCAATGCAAAATCGAATATTTTAAATGCACAAATAACCTTGCAATGTAAAGCACATCTCTGTAATGCACTAAAATGTCTTGTATGCAATGAAATGCAATTGTCAATTAATTTGCACAACGATATATTACTGATGAATTCAATGCACAGCAAGTTATTGTATGTATTGCAAATGCAAAGGCACAATTGAAAAAGCTATTGTGCACAAATGACAATAACTATTGTGCATTTTAGACAATAATATGTGTGCATTAAAGAAATAATAGATTTTGCTTTGCATACATTAACTTTTGAGCCTTGAAGAGACAATTGCGTTTTCATTGCAAACAATAAATCTTTGTGCATTAAAGGATAAGTGCTTTTACATTATATACAAGAACTTTAGTGTCAAATATGGAAAAGATGAGTTTTTGAAAATCATACAAGAACTCAATTGGTCTGTAAAGAGATAAGTTCACAAGAATATCTCGTTATGCACTGAAGCAATAAGTTAGTTTGCATTCACGAACTCGATGCGCTCTAAAGAGTTAAGCATTGATAAAATATCTAACTGTGCATTAATGAGATTTAAGTGCTTTTGAATTGCAATACATACAATAATTTGTTGTGTTTGTACACTTGTGCTTGTAACGTATTAATTCATTAGTGTTTTTCCGTTGCATACAATATCTCGTTATGCATTGAAGAGAAAATTACTTTTCCATTGTAAACAAGACACATTAGTGCATTAAAGAGATGTGCTTTTGCATTGCATACCAGGTTGATGTGCATTTAATAAACAATTGCTTTGCATTGCATACAAGATCTTTTTGTGCATTTTGAGAAAATTCCTTTTTAGTGAATTTAAAAGATAAAAACCCTTGCATTGCATACCAGAGTCTATTTGTCTGTATTGAAAAAGAAGGGCTTTTGCATTGCATACAACATCTCGTTGTGCATTGAACAAATCATTGCTTATCCGTTGCATACAATATCTGTTGTGCATTAAAGAGACAATTGTGTTCAAGATTGGGAACTCATTGGCCTGAAATATGTTCAGTATGTCAAATATGGACAACTGTATGGTTGAAGAGACATCATAAGGAGTCAATTGGTCTGTATAGAAAGTTCAAGATTGAGAACTCTATGGCCTAAAATATGTTCAGTATGTCAAAAATTGGACTACTGTATGGTTGATGATACATCATAACGAGTCAATTGGTCTGTATGAAAAGTTGAAGTGAGAACTTGGCCTGAAATATGTTCAGTTTGTTCAATATGGACTACTGTATGGTTGAAGAGACATCATAATGAGTCAATTGGTCTGTATGAAAAGTTCAATAGTTCATTTAAAATTCATTGTATGCAATGAAAAGCAATCGTCTCTTCAGTGCACAAGAAAAGATATGCCACGGAAACGCACTAATGAATTTAAAGCACAGCAAGTTCTTGTTTGCTATTGCAATGCAAAAGCACATATCGCTTAAATGCACAAAATGTTATATCATGCAATTCATGCACTTATATTTTCAGTGCACTACAAGTTCTTTGGATGCCATGCAAAAGCACTTCAATGCACAAAAAGTTATTGTATGCAATGCACTTTAACATTAAATGCACATGTTCATGTATGCAATGCCAAAGCACTTATATTTTCAAATGCTCTACAATATGAAAAGTAATTGACTCTTCAATGCACAAATGTTATTTTATGCAAAGAAACGCAATTGTCTCTTCAATGCACAAAAAGTTATTGTATGCAATGAAAAGCAATTGTTAATTAGAATTGCACAACGAGGAAATTATATGCAACGGAAAATCACTGATGAATTCAATGCACAACAAGTTCTTGTATGTATTGCAAATGCAAAGGCACAAATGAAAAGCTATTGTCTCTTAAATGCACAAAAAGTCATTTTAGACAAGAACTAGTGTGCATTTAAGAAATAATAGCTTTGCATTCCATACAATAAACGTTGTGCATTAGACAATAGCTTCATTGCATAAAGAACATTTCAGTGCATTTGAAGTGATGTGCTTTTTCATTGCATACTGTATGGTTTTGTGCATTTAAGAACTATTTGCTTTTGTTGAAAGTTCACAAAAAACTTGCAGTGCATTGAAATATGTTCAGCTATTGCACTGAATAAATGGAACTACTTATGTGCATTGAAGAGACAATTGCTTTTTATGCACTCAAGTTCATATATGCAATGCATACGTATCTTTTCAATGCACTAAAAAATTTGGTATGCAATGAAAAAGCAATTGTCTATTCAATGCACTAAAATGCATTGTATGCAATGAAAAGCAATTGTCTCTTCAATGCACAACAAGATATGCCACGGAAAAGCACTAATGAATTTAAGGCACAGCAAGTTCTTGTTTGCTATTGCAATGCAAAAGCACATATCTCTTAAATGCACAAAATGTTAAATCATGCAATGCAAATGCACTTATATTTTCTGTGCACTACAAGTTCTTTGGAGGCAATGCGAAAGCACATATATCTTCAATGCACAAAAGTTATTGCATGCAATGCACTTTAATGCACATGTTCATGTATGCAATGCCAAAGTAATTATCTCTGTAATGCACTACAAGTTCGTTTTATGCAATGCAAAAACACTTACCCCTTAAAAGCACAAAAGCTATGGTATGTAAGCAAAACACTTATATTTTCAAATGACATCATACAAGTTCAATTGTCTGTATTGCAATGTTCAAGATTGAGAACTTTAAATGCACAAAATGTTATATCATGCAATGCACATGCACTTATATTTTCAGTGCACTACAAGTTCTTTGGATGCCATGCAAAAGCACTTCAATGCACAAAAAGTTATTGTATGCAATGCACTTTAACATTAAATGCACATGTTCATGTATGCAATGCCAAAGCACTTATATTTTCAAATGCTCTACAATATGAAAAGTAATTGAGAACTCTTCAATGCACAAAATGTTATTTTATGCAAAGAAAACGCAATTGTCTCTTCAATGCACAAAAGTTATTGTATGCAATGAAAAGCAATTGTTAATTAAATTGCACGACGAGGAAATTATATGCAACGGAAAATCACTGATGAATTCAATGCACAACAAGTTCTTGTATGTATTGCAAATGCAAAGGCACAAATGAAAAGATTGTCTCTTAAATGCACAAAAGTCATTTTAGACAAGAACTTGTGTGCATTTAAGAAATAATAGCTTTTGCATTCCATACAATAAACGTTTTGCATTAGACAATAGCTTTTTCATTGCATAAAATACATTTCAGTGCATTTGAAGTGATGCGTGCTTTTTCATTGCATAGCAGAGCTCTTTGTGCATTTAAGAACTATTTGCTTTTTGCATACAAAAAACTTGCAGTGCATTGAAACGATATGTGCTATTGCACTGAATAAATGAACTTTTGTGCATTGAAGAGACAATTGCTTTTATGCACTCAAGTTCATATATGCAATGCATACGTATCTTTTCAATGCACTAAAAAATTTGGTATGCAATGAAAAGCAATTGTCTATTCAATGCACTAAAATGCATTGTATGCAATCAAAAAGTCAATTGGTCCCTTCAATGCACAACAAGATATGCCACGGAAAAGCACTAATGAATTTAAGGCACAGCAAGTTCTTGTTTGCTATTGCAATGCAAAAGCACATATCTCTTAAATGCACAAAATGTTAAATCATGCACATGCAAATGCAGTCATATTTTCTGTGCACTACAAGTTCTTTGGAGGCAATGCGAAAGCACATATATCTTCAATGCACAAAAAGTTATTGCATGCAATGCACTTTAATGCACATGTTCATGTATGCACATGCCAAAGGAGTAATTATCTCTTAAAAGTTCAAGTTCGTTTTATGCAATGCAAAAACACTTACCCCTTAAAAGCACAAAAAGCTATGGTATGTAAAGCAAAACACTTATATTTTCAAATGCTCTACAAGTTCTTGTTTGCTATTGCAATGCAAAGCACATATCGCTTAAATGCACAAAATGTTATATCATGCAATGCACATGCACTTATATTTTCAGTGCACTACAAGTTCTTTGGATGCCATGCAAAAGCACTTCAATGCACAAAAAGTTATTGTATGCAATGCAAAATCGAATATTTTTTAAATGCACAAATAACCTTGCAAAGCAAAGCACATCTCTGTAATGCACTAAAATGTCTTGTATGCAAAGAAATGCAATTGTCAATTAATATGCACAACGATATATTACTGATGAATTCAATGCACAGCAAGTTATTGTATGTATTGCAAATGCAAAGGCAGAATTGAAAAAGCTATTGTGCACAAATGACAATAACTATGGACTACTGTGCATTTTTGACAATAACTAAGAAATAATAGATTTTGCATTGCATTTACACTTTTTGTGCCTTGAAGAGACAATTGTTCTTTGCATAAATGAACATTTTGTGCATTGAAGAGTCAATTTTTTTAATTTTAAACAACAAATCTTAGTGCATTGAAGTGATATGCTTTTGCATTGCATACAAGATATATGTTAATTGAAGAGAAAATTCCTTTTTTTTGCATTGAAGAGTCAATTGCTTTTTCATTGCAAACAATATCTGTTGTGCATTAAAGAGACAATTGTGTTCAAGATTGGGAACTCATTGGCCTGAAATATGTTCAGTAAGTCAAATATGGACAACTGTATGGTTGTTGAGACATTAGAAAGACTTATTGGCCTGTATAGAAAGTTCAAGATTGAGAGCTACTTGGCCTTGAAATCTGTTCAGTATGTCAAATATGGACTACTGTATGGTTGAAGAGACATCATAAGGAGTCTTTTGGTCTGTTCAGAAAGTTCAGGATTGAGTACTCCTTGGCCGGAAATATGTTCAGTATGTCAAATATGGACTACTGTATGGTTGATGATGCATCACAACGAGTCAATTGGTCTGTATGCAAAGTTCAAGATTGAGAACTCCTTGGCTGAAAATATGTTCAGTATGTCAAATATGGACTACTGTATGTTTGAAGAGACATGATAAGGAGTCAATTGGTCTGTATGAAAAGTTCAAGTTGAGAACTCCTTGGCCTGAAATATGTTCAGTTTGTCAAAAATGGACTACTGTATGGTTGATGAGACATCATAAGGAGTCAATTGGTCTGTATGAAAAGTTCAAGTTGAGAACTCTTTAGGCCTAAAATATGTTCAGTATGTCAAAATGGACTACTGAATGGTTGATGATACATCATAACGAGTCAAATGGTCTGTATGAAAAGTTGAAGTGAGAACTTGGCCTGAAATATGTTCAGTTTGTTCAATATGTACTACTGTATGGTTGAAGAGATCATAATGAGTCAATTGGTCTGTATGAAAAGTTGAAGTTGAGAATTTGGCATGAAATATGTTCAGTTTTTTCAAATATGGACTACTGTATGGTTGAAGAGACATCATAAGGAGTCAATTGATCTGTATGAAAAGTTCAAGTTGAGAACTCCTTGGCCTAAAATATGTTCAGTTTGTTCAATATGGACTACTGTATGGTTGAAGAGACATCATAAGGAGTCAATTGGTCTGTATGAAAAGTTCAAGATTGAGAACTCCTTGGCTGGAAAATGTTCAGTATGTCAAATATGGACTACTGTATGGTTGAAAAGAGACATCATAAAGAGTCAATTGGTCTGTATGAAAAGTTCAAGATTGAGAACTTGGCTGGAAAAAATGTTCAGTATGTCAAATATGGACTACTGTATGGTTGATGAGACATCATAAGGAGTCAATTGGTCTGTATGAAAGTTCAAGTTGAGAACTCTTTGGCTTGAAATATGTTCAGTTTGTCAAAGATGGACTACTGTATGGTTGATGAGACATAATAAGGAGTCAATTGGTCTGTATAGAAAGTTGAAATGGAGAACTCCTTGGCCTGAAGTATGTCAAATATGGACTTCTGTGTGGATTATGAGGCAACAGTAATATTCAATTAGTCTGTATAGAAAGTTCAAGATTGAGATCTCCTTGGTCGGAAATATGTTCAGTATGTCAAATATGGACTTCTGTGTGGATAATGAGGCACCATAAGGAGTCATTTGGTGTGTTTGAAAAGTTCAAGATTGAGAACTCCTTGGCTGGAAATATGTTCAGTATGTCAAATATGGACTACTGTATGGTTGATGATACATCATAACGAGTCAATTGGTCTGTTTAGAATGTTCAAGGTTAAGAACTCTATGGCCTAAAATATGTTCAGTATGTCAAATGGACTACTGTATGGTTGATGATACATCATAACGAGTCAATTGGTCTGTATGAAAAGTTGAAGTTGAGAACTTGGCCTGAAATATGTTTAGTTTGTTCAATATGGACTACTGTATGGTTGAAGAGACATCATAACGAGTCAATTGGTCTGTATGAAATGTTGAAGTGAGAACTTGGCCTAAAATATGTTCAGTTTGTTCAATATGGACTACTGTATGGTTGAAGAGACATCATAAGGAGTCAATTTGTCTGTATGAAAAGTTCAAGTTGAGAACTCCTTAACCTGAAATATTTTCAGTTTGTCAAATATGGACTTCTGTGTGGATAATGAGGCACCATAAGGAGTCATTTGGTGTGTTTGAAAAGTTCAAGATTGAGAACTTGGCTGGAAATATGTTCAGTATGTCAAATATGGACTACTGTATGGTTGAAGAGACATCATAAGGAGTCAATTGGTCTGTATGAAAAGTTCAAGATTGAGAACTCCTTGGCCTGAAATATGTTCAGTTTGTTCAATATGAACTACTGTATGGTTGAAGAGACATCATAATAAGTCAATTGGTCTGTATGAAAGTTCAAGATTGAGAACTTTGGCTGGAAAAATGTTCAGTATGTCAAATATGGAGTACCTGTATGGTTGATGATACATCACAACGAGTCAATTGGTCTGTATGAAAAGTTCAAGATTGAGAACTCCTTGGCCTGAAATATGTTCAGTTTGTCAAATATGGACTACTGTATGGTTGATGAGATATCATAAGGAGTCAATTGGTCTGTATGAAAAGTTGAAGTGGAGAACTCCTTGGCTGGAAAAATGTTCAGTATGTCAAATATGGACTACTGTATGGTTGATGAGACATCATAAGGAGTCAATTGGTCTGTATGAAAAGTTCAAGTTGAGAACTCTTGGCCTGAAATATGTTCAGTTTGTCAAATATGGACTACTGTATGGTTGAAGAGACATCATAAGGAGTCAATAGGTCTGTATAGAAAGTTCAAGATTGAGAACTCTTGGCCTAAAAATATGTTCAGTATGTCAAATATGGACTACTGTATGGTTGATGATACCTCATAACGAGTCAATTGGTCTGTATGAAAAGTTGAAGTGGAGGACTTGGCCTGAAATATGTTCAGTTTGTTCAATATGTACTACTGCATGGTTGAAGAGACATCAATGAGTCAATTGGTCTGTATGAAAAGTTGAAGTGGAGAACTTGGCATGAAATATGTTCAGTTTTTTCAATATGGACTACTGTATGGTTGAGAGACATCATAAGGAGTCAATTGATCTGTATGAAAAGTTCAAGTTGAGAACTCCTTGGCCTAAGATATGTTTAGTTTGTTCAATATTGACTACTGTATGGTTGAAGAGACATCATAAGGAGTCAATTGGTATGAAAGTTCAAGATTGAGAACTTGGCTGGTAAAATGTTCAGTATGTCAAATATGGACTACTGTATGGTTGATAATACATCAAAAAGAGTCAATTGGTCTGTATGAAAAGTTCAAGTTGAGAACTCCTTGGCCTGAAATACGTTCAGTTTGTTCAAAATGGACTACTGTATGGTTGATGAGACATCATAACGAGTCAATTGGTCTGTATGAAAAGTTCAAGATTGAGAACTTGGCTGGAAAATGTTCAGTATGTCAAAATGGACTACTGTATGGTTGATGAGACATCATAAGGAGTCAATTGGTCTGTATGAAAAGTTTAAGTTGTGAACTCTTGGCTTGAAATATGTTCAGTTTGTCAAAGATGGACTACTGTATGGTTGATGAGACATCATAAGGAGTCAATTGGTCTGTATAGAAAGTTGAAATGAGAACTCCTTGGCCTAAAATATGTTCAGTATTTGACTCTTATGATATCTCATCAACCATACAGTAGTTCATTTTGACAAACTGAACATATGGCCAAGGAGTTCTCAATCTTGAACTCTTCAGTGTGGATTATGAGGCAACAGTAATATCAATTAGGTCTGTATAGAAAGTTCAAGATTGAGAACTCCATGGCCGGAAATATGTTCAGTATGTCAAATATGGACTACTGTATGGTTGAAGAGACATCAAGGAGTCAATTGGTCTGTATGAAAAGTTCAAGTTGAGAACTCCTTAACCTGAAATATGTTCAGTTTGTCAAATATGGACTTCTGTGTGGATAATGAGGCACCATAAGGAGTCAATTGGTCTGTATGAAAAGTTCAAGATTGAGAACTCCTTGGCTGGAAATATGTTCAGTATGTCAAATGGACTACTGTATGGTTGATGAGACATCATAACGAGTCAATTGGTCTGTATGAAAAGTTGAAGTTGAGAACTTTGGCCTGAAATATGTTCAGTTTGTCAAATATGGACTACTGTATGGTTGAAGAGACATCATAAGGAGTCAATTGGTCTGTATGAAAAGTTCAAGATTGAGAACTCCTTGGCCTGAAATATGTTCAGTTTGTCAAATATGGACTACTGTATGGTTGATGAGACATCATAATAAGTCAATTGGTCTGTATGAAAAGTTCAAGATTGAGAACTTGGCTGGAAAAAATGTTCAGTATGTCAAATATGGAGTACTGTATGGTTGATGATACATCACAACGAGTCAATTGGTCTGTATGAAAAGTTCAAGATTGAGAACTCCTTGGCCTGAAATATGTTCAGTTTGTCAAAAATGGACTACTGTATGGTTGATGAGATATCATAAGGAGTCAATTGGTCTGTATGAAAAGTTGAAGTGGAGAACTCCTTGGCTGGAAAAATGTTCAGTATGTCAAATATGGACTACTGTATGGTTGACATCATAAGGAGTCAATTGGTCTGTATGAAAAGTTCAAGTTGAGAACTCTTGGCCTGAAATATGTTCAGTTTGTCAAATATGGACTACTGTATGGTTGAAGAGACATCATAAGGAGTCAATTGGTCTGTATAGAAAGTTCAAGATTGAGAACTCTTGGCCTAAAATATGTTCAGTATGTCAAAAATGGACTACTGTATGGTTGATGAGACATCATAACGAGTCAATTGGTCTGTATGAAAAGTTGAAGTGGAGAACTTGGCCTGAAATATGTTCAGTTTGTCAATATATGGACTACTGTATGGTTGAAGAGACATCACAATGAGTCAATTGGTCTGTATGAAAAGTTGAAGTGGAGAACTTGGCATGAAATATGTTCAGTTTTTTCAATATGGACTACTGTATGGTTGAAGAGACATCATAAGGAGTCAATTGATCTGTATGAGAAGTTCAAGTTGAGAACTCCTTGGCCTAAAATATGTTCAGTTTGTCAATATGGACTACTGTATGGTTGAAGAGACATCATAAGGAGTCAATTGGTCTGTATGAAATTTCAAGATTGAGAACTTGGCTGGAAAAATGTTCAGTATGTCAAATATGGACTACTGTATGGGTGATAATACATCAAAAAGAGTCAATTGGTCTGTATGAAAAGTTCAAGTTGAGAACTCCTTGGCCTGAAATATGTTCAGTTTGTCAAAAATGGACTACTGTATGGTTGATGAGACATCATAAGAGTCAATTGGTCTGTATGAAAAGTTGAAGTGGAGAACTCCTTGGCTGGAAAAATTTGTCAGTATGTCAAAAATGGACTACTGTATGGTTGATGAGACATCATAAGGAGTCAATTGGTCTGTATGAAAAGTTCAAGTTGAGAACTCTTTGGCCTGAAATATGTTCAGTTTGTCAAATATGGACTACTGTATGGTTGAAGAGACATCATAAGGAGTCAATTGGTCTGTATAGAAAGTTCAAGGTTGAGAACTCTTTGGCCTAAAATATGTTCAGTATGTCAAATATGGACTACTGTATGGTTGATGATACATCATACCGAGTCATTTGGTCTGTATGAAAAGTTGAAGTGGAGAACTTGGCCTGAAATATGTTCAGTTTGTCAAATATGGACTACTGTATGGTTGAAGGGACATCATAATGAGTCAATTGGTCTGTATGAAAAGTTGAAGTGTAGAATTTGGCCTGAAATATGTTCAGTTTGTTCAATATGGACTACTGTATGGTTGAAGAGACATCATAAGGAGTCAATTGGTCTGTATGAAAAGTTCAAGATTGAGAACTCCTTGGCCTAAAATATGTTCAGTTTTTTCAATATGGACTACTGTATGGTTGAAGAGACATCATAAGAGTCAATTGGTCTGTATGAAAGTTCAAGATTGAGAACTCCTTGGCTGGAAATATGTTCAGTATGTCAAATATGGACTACTGTATGGTTGACAACACATCAAAAGAGTCAATTGGTCTGTATGAAAAGTTCAAGTTGAGAACTCCTTGGCCTGAAATATGTTCAGTTTGTCAAAATGGACTACTGTATGGTTGATGAGACATCATAATGAGTCAATTGGTCTGTATGAAAAGTTCAAGATTGAGAATTTGGCTGGAAAAATGTTCAGTATGTCAAATACGGACTACTGTATGGTTGATGAGACATCATAAGGAGTCAATTGGTCTGTATGAAAAGTTCAAGATTGAGAATTCCTTGGCTGGAAAAATGTTCAGTATGTCAAAATGGACTACTGTATGGTTGATAATACATCAAAAGAGTCGATTGGTCTGTATGAAAAGTTGAAGTGGAGAACTTGGCCTGAAATATGTTCAGTTTGTTCAATATATGGACTACTGTATGGTTGAAGAGACATCACAATGAGTCAATTGGTCTGTATGAAAAGTTGAAGTGGAGAACTTGGCATGAAATATGTTCAGTTTTTCAATATGGACTACTGTATGGTTGAAGAGACATCATAAGGAGTCAATTGATCTGTATGAGAAGTTCAAGTTGAGAACTCCTTGGCCTAAAATATGTTCAGTTTGTTCAATATGGACTACTGTATGGTTGAAGAGACATCATAAGGAGTCAATTGGTCTGTATGAAAGTTCAAGATTGAGAACTTGGCTGGAAATATGTTCAGTATGTCAAATATGGACTACTGTATGGTTGATAATACATCAAAAAGAGTCAATTGGTCTGTATGAAAAGTTCAAGTTGAGAACTCCTTGGCCTGAAATATGTTCAGTTTGTCAAAATGGACTACTGTATGGTTGATGAGACATCATAAGAGTCAATTGGTCTGTATGAAAAGTTGAAGTGAGAACTCCTTGGCTGGAAAAATTTGTCAGTATGTCAAAAATGGACTACTGTATGGTTGATGAGACATCATAAGGAGTCAATTGGTCTGTATGAAAAGTTCAAGTTGAGAACTCTTGGCCTGAAATATGTTCAGTTTGTCAAATATGGACTACTGTATGGTTGAAGAGACATCATAAGTAGTCAATTGGTCTGTATAGAAAGTTCAAGGTTGAGAACTCTTGGCCTAAAAATATGTTCAGTATGTCAAATATGGACTACTGTATGGTTGATGATACATCATACCGAGTCATTTGGTCTGTATGAAAAGTTGAAGTTGAGAACTTGGCCTGAAATATGTTCAGTTTGTTCAATATGTACTACTGTATGGTTGAAGAGACATCATAATGAGTCAATTGGTCTGTATGAAAAGTTGAAGTGTAGAATTTGGCCTGAAATATGTTCAGTTTGTTCAATATGGACTACTGTATGGTTGAAGAGACATCATAAGGAGTCAATTGATCTGTATGAAAAGTTCAAGTTGAGAACTCCTTGGCCTAAAATATGTTCAGTTTGTTCAATATGGACTACTGTATGGTTGAAGAGACATCATAAGGAGTCAATTGGTCTGTATGAAAGTTCAAGATTGAGAACTCCTTGGCTGGAAAAATGTTCAGTATGTCAAATATGGACTACTGTATGGTTGACAACACATCAAAAAGAGTCAATTGGTCTGTATGAAAAGTTCAAGTTGAGAACTCCTTGGCCTGAAATATGTTCAGTTTGTTCAAAATGGACTACTGTATGGTTGAAAAGAGACATCATAATGAGTCAATTGGTCTGTATGAAAAGTTCAAGATTGAGAATTTGGCTGGAAAATGTTCAGTATGTCAAATACGGACTACTGTATGGTTGATGAGACATCATAAGGAGTCAATTGGTCTGTATGAAAAGTTCAAGATTGAGAATTCCTTGGCTGGAAAAATGTTCAGTATGTCAAATATGGACTACTGTATGGTTGATAATACATCAAAAGAGTCGATTGGTCTGTATGAAAAGTTCAAGTTGAGAACTCCTTGGACTGAAACATGTTCAGTTTGTCAAAAATGGACTACTGTATGGTTGATGAGACATCATAAGAATTCAATTGGTCTGTATGAAAAGTTGAAGTGGAGAACTCCTTGGCTGGAAAAATGTTCAGTATGTCAATGGACTACTGTATGGTTGATGAGACATCATAAGGAGTCAATTGGTCTGTATAGAAAGTTCAAGATTGAGAACTCTATGGCCTAAAATATGTTCAGTATGTCAAAATGGACTACTGTATGGTTGATTGACTTGAACTTTTCATACAGACCAATTGACAAAAGTTCATACATCATAACGAGTCAATTGGTCTATATGAAAAGTTGAAGTGGAGAACTTGGCCTGAAATATGTTCAGTTTGTTCAATATGTACTACTGTATGGTTGAAGAGACATCATAATGAGTCAATTGGTCTGTATGAAAAGTTCAAGATTGAGAACTCTTTGGCCTGAAATATGTTTAGTTTGTCAAAGATGGACTACTGTATGGTTGAAGAGACATCATAAGGAGTCAATTGATCTGTATGAAAAGTTCAAGTTGAGAACTCCTTGGCCTAAAAATATGTTCAGTTTGTTCAATATGGACTACTGTATGGTTGATGAGACATCATAAGGAGTCAATTGGTCTGAATGAAAAGTTCAAGATTGAGAACTCCTTGGCTGAAAATATGTTCAGTATGTCAAATATGGACTACTGTATGGTTGAAGAGACATGATAAGGAGTCAATTGGTCTGTATGAAAAGTTCAAGTTAAGAACTCCTTGGCCTGAAATATGTTCAGTTTGTCAAAAATGGACTACTGTATGGTTGATGAGACATCATAAGGAGTCAATTGGTCTGTATGAAAAGTTGAAGTGGAGAACTCCTTGGCCTGAAATATGTTCAGTTTGTCAAAATGTACTACTTATGGTTGATGAGACATCATAAGGAGTCAATTTGTCTGTATGAAAAGTTGAAGTGGAGAACTCCTTGGCTGGAAAAATGTTCAGTATGTCAAATATGGACTACTGTATGGTTGATGAGACATCATAAGGAGTCAATTGATCTGTATGAAAAGTTCAAGTTGAGAACTCCTTGGCCTAAAATATGTTCAGTTTGTTCAATATGGACTACTGTATGGTTGAAGAGACATCATAAGGAGTCAATTGGTCTGTATAGAAAGTTCAAGGTTAAGAACTCTATGGCCTAAAAATATGTTCAGTATGTCAAAATGGACTACTGTATGGTTGATGATACATCATAAGGAGTCAATTTGTCTGTATGAAAAGTTCAAGTTGAGAACTCCTTGGCCTGAAATATGTTCAGTTTGTTCAATATGTACTACTGTATGGTTGAAGAGACATCATAAAGAGTCAATAGGTCTGTATGAAAAGTTCAAGATTGAGAACTCTTTGGCCTGAAATATGTTTAGTTTGTCAAAGATGGACTACTGTATGGTTGAAGAGACATCATAAGGAGTCAATTGATCTGTATGAAAAGTTCAAGTTGAGAACTCCTTGGCCTAAAATATGTTCAGTTTGTTCAATATGGACTACTGTATGGTTGAAGAGACATCATAAGGAGTCAATTGGTCTGTATAGAAAGTTCAAGGTTAAGAACTCTATGGCCTAAAATATGTTCAGTATGTCAAAAATGGACTACTGTATGGTTGATGATACATCATAAGGAGTCAATTTGTCTGTATGAAAAGTTCAAGTTGAGAACTCCTTGGCCTGAAATATGTTCAGTTTGTCAAAAATGGACTACTGTATGGTTGATGAGACATCATAAGGAGTCAATTGGTCTGAATGAAAAGTTCAAGATTGAGAACTCCTTGGCTGAAAATATGTTCAGTATGTCAAATATGGACTACTGTATGGTTGAAGAGACATGATAAGGAGTCAATTGGTCTGTATGAAAAGTTCAAGTTAAGAACTCCTTGGCCTGAAATATGTTCAGTTTGTCAAAAATGGACTACTGTATGGTTGATGAGACATCATAAGGAGTCAATTGGTCTGTATGAAAAGTTGAAGTGGAGAACTCCTTGGCCTGAAATATGTTCAGTTTGTCAAAAATGTACTACTTTATGGTTGATGAGACATCATAAGGAGTCAATTGGTCTGTATGAAAAGTTCAAGTTGAGAACTCTTTGGCCTAAAATATGTTCAGTGTCAAAATGGACTACTGTATGGTTGATGATACATCATAACGAGTCAATTGGTCTGTATGAAAAGTTGAAGTGGAGAACTTGGCCTGAAATATGTTCAGTTTGTTCAATATGGACTACTGTATGGTTGAAGAGACATCATAAGGAGTCAATTGATCTGTATGAAAAGTTCAAGTTGAGAACTCCTTGGCCTGAAATATGTTCAGTTTGTCAAAATGGACTACTGTATGGTTGATGAGACATCATAAGGAGTCAATTGGTCTGTATGAAAAGTTGAAGTGAGAACTCCTTGGCCTGAAATATGTTCAGTTTGTTCAAAATGGACTACTGTATGGTTGAAAAGAGACATCATAATGAGTCAATTGGTCTGTATGAAAAGTTCAAGATTGAGAATTTGGCTGGAAAAATGTTCAGTATGTCAAATACGGACTACTGTATGGTTGATGAGACATCATAAGGAGTCAATTGGTCTGTATGAAAAGTTCAAGATTGAGAACTCCTTGGCTGGAAAAATGTTCAGTATGTCAAATATGGACTACTGTATGGTTGACAACACATCAAAAGAGTCAATTGGTCTGTATGAAAAGTTCAAGTTGAGAACTCCTTGGCCTGAAATATGTTCAGTTTTTTCAAAATGGACTACTGTATGGTTGAAAAGAGACATCATAATGAGTCAATTGGTCTGTATGAAAAGTTCAAGATTGAGAATTTGGCTGGAAAAATGTTCAGTATGTCAAATACGGACTACTGTATGGTTGATGAGACATCATAAGGAGTCAATTGGTCTGTATGAAAAGTTCAAGATTGAGAATTTCTTGGCTGGAAAAATGTTCAGTATGTCAAAATGGACTACTGTATGGTTGATAATACATCAAAAGAGTCGATTGGTCTGTATGAAAAGTTCAAGTTGAGAACTCCTTGGCCTGAAATATGTTCAGTTTGTCAAAAATGGACTACTGTATGGTTGATGAGACATCATAAGAATTCAATTGGTCTGTATGAAAAGTTGAAGTGGAGAACTCCTTGGCTGGAAAAATGTTCAGTATGTCAAATATGGACTACTGTATGGTTGATGAGACATCATAAGGAGTCAATTGGTCTGTATAGAAAGTTCAAGATTGAGAACTCTATGGCCTAAAAATATGTTCAGTATGTCAAAAATGGACTACTGTATGGTTGATGAGACATTATAAGGAGTCAATTGGTCTGTATAGAAAGTTCAAGATTGAGAACTCTATGGCCTAAAATATGTTCAGTATGTCAAAAATGGACTACTGTATGGTTGATGATACATCATAACGAGTCAATTGGTCTATATGAAAAGTTGAAGTGGAGAACTTGGCCTGAAATATGTTCAGTTTGTTCAATATGTACTACTGTATGGTTGAAGAGACATCATAATGAGTCAATTGGTCTGTATGAAAAGTTCAAGTTGAGAACTCTTTGGCCTGAAATATGTTTAGTTTGTCAAAGATGGACTACTGTATGGTTGAAGAGACATCATAAGGAGTCAATTGATCTGTATGAAAAGTTCAAGTTGAGAACTCCTTGGCCTAAAATATGTTCAGTTTGTTCAATATGGACTACTGTATGGTTGAAGAGACATCATAAGGAGTCAATTGGTCTGTATAGAAAGTTCAAGGTTAAGAACTCTATGGCCTAAAATATGTTCAGTATGTCAAAAATGGACTACTGTATGGTTGATGATACATCATAAGGAGTCAATTTGTCTGTATGAAAAGTTCAAGTTGAGAACTCCTTGGCCTGAAATATGTTCAGTTTGTCAAAATGGACTACTGTATGGTTGATGAGACATCATAAGGAGTCAATTGGTCTGTATGAAAAGTTGAAGTGGAGAACTCCTTGGCCTGAAATATGTTCAGTTTGTTCAAAATGGACTACTGTATGGTTGAAGAGAGACATCATAATAAGTCAATTGGTCTGTATGAAAAGTTCAAGATTGAGAATTTGGCTGGAAAATGTTCAGTATGTCAAATGGACTACTGTATGGTTGATGAGACATCATAAGGAGTCAATTGGTCTGTATGAAAAGTTCAAGATTGAGAACTCCTTGGCTGGAAAAATGTTCAGTATGTCAAATATGGACTACTGTATGGTTGACAACACATCAAAAAGAGTCAATTGGTCTGTATGAAAAGTTCAAGTTGAGAACTCCTTGGCCTGAAATATGTTCAGTTTGTTCAAAATGGACTACTGTATGGTTGAAAAGAGACATCATAATGAGTCAATTGGTCTGTATGAAAAGTTCAAGATTGAGAATTTGGCTGGAAAAATGTTCAGTATGTCAAATACGGACTACTGTATGGTTGATGAGACATCATAAGGAGTCAATTGGTCTGTATGAAAAGTTCAAGATTGAGAATTTCTTGGCTGGAAAATGTTCAGTATGTCAAAATGGACTACTGTATGGTTGATAATACATCAAAAGAGTCGATTGGTCTGTATGAAAAGTTCAAGTTGAGAACTCCTTGGCCTGAAATATGTTCAGTTTGTCAAAATGGACTACTGTATGGTTGATGAGACATCATAAGAATTCAATTGGTCTGTATGAAAAGTTGAAGTGGAGAACTCCTTGGCTGGAAAATGTTCAGTATGTCAAATATGGACTACTGTATGGTTGATGAGACAT
Organism: Gobiocypris rarus; assembly: GCA_023029165.1. Lineage (NCBI taxonomy): Eukaryota > Metazoa > Chordata > Actinopteri > Cypriniformes > Gobionidae > Gobiocypris > Gobiocypris rarus. Next base: position 16,543,359 of record CM040912.1, read on the forward strand.
CATAAGGAGTCAATTGGTCTGTATAGAAAGTTCAAGATTGAGAACTCTATGGCCTAAAATATGTTCAGTATGTCAAAATGGACTACTGTATGGTTGATGAGACATTATAAGGAGTCAATTGGTCTGTATAGAAAGTTCAAGATTGAGAACTCTATGGCCTAAAATATGTTCAGTATGTCAAAATGGACTACTGTATGGTTGATGATACATCATAACGAGTCAATTGGTCTATATGAAAAGTTGAAGTGGAGAACTTGGCCTGAAATATGTTCAGTTTGTTCAATATGTACTACTGTATGGTTGAAGAGACATCATAATGAGTCAATTGGTCTGTATGAAAAGTTCAAGTTGAGAACTCTTTGGCCTGAAATATGTTTAGTTTGTCAAAGATGGACTACTGTATGGTTGAAGAGACATCATAAGGAGTCAATTGATCTGTATGAAAAGTTCAAGTTGAGAACTCCTTGGCCTAAAATATGTTCAGTTTGTTCAATATGGACTACTGTATGGTTGAAGAGACATCATAAGGAGTCAATTGGTCTGTATAGAAAGTTCAAGGTTAAGAACTCTATGGCCTAAAATATGTTCAGTATGTCAAAATGGACTACTGTATGGTTGATGATACATCATAAGGAGTCAATTTGTCTGTATGAAAAGTTCAAGTTGAGAACTCCTTGGCCTGAAATATGTTCAGTTTGTCAAAATGGACTACTGTATGGTTGATGAGACATCATAAGGAGTCAATTGGTCTGTATGAAAAGTTGAAGTGGAGAACTCCTTGGCCTGAAATATGTTCAGTTTGTTCAAAATGGACTACTGTATGGTTGAAAAGAGACATCATAATGAGTCAATTGGTCTGTATGAAAAGTTCAAGATTGAGAATTTGGCTGAAAATGTTCAGTATGTCAAATACGGACTACTGTATGGTTGATGAGACATCATAAGGAGTCAATTGGTCTGTATGAAAAGTTCAAGATTGAGAACTCCTTGGCTGGAAAAATGTTCAGTATGTCAAATATGGACTACTGTATGGTTGACAACACATCAAAAGTGTCAATTGGTCTGTATGAAAAGTTCAAGTTGAGAACTCCTTGGCCTGAAATATGTTCAGTTTGTTCAAAATGGACTACTGTATGGTTGAAAAGAGACATCATAATGAGTCAATTGGTCTGTATGAAAAGTTCAAGATTGAGAATTTGGCTGGAAAAATGTTCAGTATGTCAAATATGGACTACTGTATGGTTGATGAGACATCATAAGGAGTCAATTGGTCTGTATGAAAAGTTCAAGATTGAGAATTTCTTGGCTGGAAAAATGTTCAGTATGTCAAAAATGGACTACTGTATGGTTGATAATACATCAAAAAGAGTCGATTGGTCTGTATGAAAAGTTCAAGTTGAGAACTCCTTGGCCTGAAATATGTTCAGTTTGTCAAAAATGGACTACTGTATGGTTGATGAGACATCATAAGAATTCAATTGGTCTGTATGAAAAGTTGAAGTGGAGAACTCCTTGGCTGGAAAAATGTTCAGTATGTCAAATATGGACTACTGTATGGTTGATGAGACATCATAAGGAGTCAATTGGTCTGTATAGAAAGTTCAAGATTGAGAACTCTATGGCCTAAAATATGTTCAGTATGTCAAAATGGACTACTGTATGGTTGATGAGACATTAAGGAGTCAATTGGTCTGTATAGAAAGTTCAAGATTGAGAACTCTATGGCCTAAAATATGTTCAGTATGTCAAAAATGGACTACTGTATGGTTGATGATACATCATAACGAGTCAATTGGTCTATATGAAAAGTTGAAGTGAGAACTTGGCCTGAAATATGTTCAGTTTGTTCAATATGTACTACTGTATGGTTGAAGAGACATCATAATGAGTCAATTGGTCTGTATGAAAAGTTCAAGATTGAGAACTCTTTGGCCTGAAATATGTTTAGTTTGTCAAAGATGGACTACTGTATGGTTGAAGAGACATCATAAGGAGTCAATTGATCTGTATGAAAAGTTCAAGTTGAGAACTCCTTGGCCTAAAAATATGTTCAGTTTGTTCAATATGGACTACTGTATGGTTGAAGAGACATCATAAGGAGTCAATTGGTCTGTATAGAAAGTTCAAGGTTAAGAACTCTATGGCCTAAAATATGTTCAGTATGTCAAAAATGGACTACTGTATGGTTGATGATACATCATAAGGAGTCAATTTGTCTGTATGAAAAGTTCAAGTTGAGAACTCCTTGGCCTGAAATATGTTCAGTTTGTCAAAAATGGACTACTGTATGGTTGATGAGACATCATAAGGAGTCAATTGGTCTGTATGAAAAGTTCAAGATTGAGAACTCCTTGGCTGGAAAAATGTTCAGTATGTCAAATATGGACTACTGTATGGTTGACAACACATCAAAAAGAGTCAATTGGTCTGTATGAAAAGTTCAAGTTGAGAACTCCTTGGCCTGAAATATGTTCAGTTTGTTCAAAATGGACTACTGTATGGTTGAAAAGAGACATCATAATGAGTCAATTGGTCTGTATGAAAAGTTCAAGATTGAGAATTTGGCTGGAAAAATGTTCAGTATGTCAAATACGGACTACTGTATGGTTGATGAGACATCATAAGGAGTCAATTGGTCTGTATGAAAAGTTCAAGATTGAGAATTTCTTGGCTGGAAAATTGTTCAGTATGTCAAAAATGGACTACTGTATGGTTGATAATACATCAAAAAGAGTCGATTGGTCTGTATGAAAAGTTCAAGTTGAGAACTCCTTGGCCTGAAATATGTTCAGTTTGTCAAAATGGACTACTGTATGGTTGATGAGACATCATAAGAATTCAATTGGTCTGTATGAAAAGTTGAAGTGGAGAACTCCTTGGCTGAAAAATGTTCAGTATGTCAAATATGGACTACTGTATGGTTGATGAGACATCATAAGGAGTCAATTGGTCTGTATAGAAAGTTCAAGATTGAGAACTCTATGGCCTAAAATATGTTCAGTATGTCAAAAATGGACTACTGTATGGTTGATGAGACATTATAAGGAGTCAATTGGTCTGTATAGAAAGTTCAAGATTGAGAACTCTATGGCCTAAAATATGTTCAGTATGTCAAAATGGACTACTGTATGGTTGATGATACATCATAACGAGTCAATTGGTCTATATGAAAAGTTGAAGTGAGAACTTGGCCTGAAATATGTTCAGTTTGTTCAATATGTACTACTGTATGGTTGAAGAGACATGATAATGAGTCAATTGGTCTGTATGAAAAGTTCAAGATTGAGAACTCTTTGGCCTGAAATATGTTTAGTTTGTCAAAGATGGACTACTGTATGGTTGAAGAGACATCATAAGGAGTCAATTGATCTGTATGAAAAGTTCAAGTTGAGAACTCCTTGGCCTAAAATATGTTCAGTTTGTTCAATATGGACTACTGTATGGTTGAAGAGACATCATAAGGAGTCAATTGGTCTGTATAGAAAGTTCAAGGTTAAGAACTCTATGGCCTAAAAATATGTTCAGTATGTCAAAAATGGACTACTGTATGGTTGATGATACATCATAAGGAGTCAATTTGTCTGTATGAAAAGTTCAAGTTGAGAACTCCTTGGCCTGAAATATGTTCAGTTTGTCAAAATGGACTACTGTATGGTTGATGAGACATCATAAGGAGTCAATTGGTCTGAATGAAAAGTTCAAGATTGAGAACTCCTTGGCTGAAAATATGTTCAGTATGTCAAATATGGACTACTGTATGGTTGATGAGACATCATAAGGAGTCAATTGGTCTGTATAGAAAGTTCAAGATTGAGAACTCTATGGCCTAAAATATGTTCAGTATGTCAAAATGGACTACTGTATGTTTGATGAGACATTATAAGGAGTCAATTGGTCTGTATAGAAAGTTCAAGATTGAGAACTCTATGGCCTAAAAATATGTTCAGTATGTCAAAATGGACTACTGTATGGTTGATGATACATCATAAAGAGTCAATTGGTCTATATGAAAAGTTGAAGTGGAGAACTTGGCCTGAAATATGTTCAGTTTGTTCAATATGTACTACTGTATGGTTGAAGAGACATCATAATGAGTCAATTGGTCTGTATGAAAAGTTCAAGATTGAGAACTCTTTGGCCTGAAATATGTTTAGTTTGTCAAAGATGGACTACTGTATGGTTGAAGAGACATCATAAGGAGTCAATTGATCTGTATGAAAAGTTCAAGTTGAGAACTCCTGGCCTAAAATATGTTCAGTTTGTTCAATATGGACTACTGTATGGTTGAAGAGACATCATAAGGAGTCAATTGGTCTGTATAGAAAGTTCAAGGTTAAGAACTCTATGGCCTAAAATATGTTCAGTATGTCAAAAATGGACTACTGTATGGTTGATGATACATCATAAGGAGTCAATTTGTCTGTATGAAAAGTTCAAGTTGAGAACTCCTTGGCCTGAAATATGTTCAGTTTGTCAAAAATGGACTACTGTATGGTTGATGAGACATCATAAGGAGTCAATTGGTCTGAATGAAAAGTTCAAGATTGAGAACTCCTTGGCTGAAAATATGTTCAGTATGTCAAATATGGACTACTGTATGGTTGAAGAGACATGATAAGGAGTCAATTGGTCTGTATGAAAAGTTCAAGTTGAGAACTCCTTGGCCTGAAATATGTTCAGTTTGTTCAAAATGGACTACTGTATGGTTGAAAAGAGACATCATAATGAGTCAATTGGTCTGTATGAAAAGTTCAAGATTGAGAATTTGGCTGGAAAATGTTCAGTATGTCAAATACGGACTACTGTATGGTTGATGAGACATCATAAGGAGTCAATTGGTCTGTATGAAAAGTTCAAGATTGAGAATTTCTTGGCTGGAAAAATGTTCAGTATGTCAAAAATGGACTACTGTATGGTTGATAATACATCAAAAAGAGTCGATTGGTCTGTATGAAAAGTTCAAGTTGAGAACTCCTTGGCCTGAAATATGTTCAGTTTGTCAAAAATGGACTACTGTATGGTTGATGAGACATCATAAGAATTCAATTGGTCTGTATGAAAAGTTGAAGTGGAGAACTCCTTGGCTGGAAAAATGTTCAGTATGTCAAATATGGACTACTGTATGGTTGATGAGACATCATAAGGAGTCAATTGGTCTGTATAGAAAGTTCAAGATTGAGAACTCTATGGCCTAAAATATGTTCAGTATGTCAAAAATGGACTACTGTATGGTTGATGAGACATTATAAGGAGTCAATTGGTCTGTATAGAAAGTTCAAGATTGAGAACTCTATGGCCTAAAATATGTTCAGTATGTCAAAAATGGACTACTGTATGGTTGATGATACATCATAACGAGTCAATTGGTCTATATGAAAAGTTGAAGTGGAGAACTTGGCCTGAAATATGTTCAGTTTGTTCAATATGTACTACTGTATGGTTGAAGAGACATCATAATGAGTCAATTGGTCTGTATGAAAAGTTCAAGATTGAGAACTCTTTGGCCTGAAATATGTTTAGTTTGTCAAAGATGGACTACTGTATGGTTGAAGAGACATCATAAGGAGTCAATTGATCTGTATGAAAAGTTCAAGTTGAGAACTCCTTGGCCTAAAATATGTTCAGTTTGTTCAATATGGACTACTGTATGGTTGAAGAGACATAATGAGTCAATTGGTCTGTATGAAAAGTTCAAGATTGAGAACTTGGCTGGAAAAATGTTCAGTATGTCAAATACGGACTACTGTATGGTTGATGAGACATCATAAGGAGTCAATTGGTCTGTATGAAAAGTTCAAGATTGAGAATTCCTTGGCTGGAAAAATGTTCAGTATGTCAAAAATGGACTACTGTATGGTTGATAATACATCAAAAAGAGTCGATTGGTCTGTATGAAAAGTTCAAGTTGAGAACTCCTTGGCCTGAAATATGTTCAGTTTGTCAAATATGGACTACTGTATGGTTGATGAGACATCATAAGGAGTCAATTGGTCTGTATGAAAAGTTGAAGTGGAGAACTCCTTGGCTGGAAAAATGTTCAGTATGTCAAATATGGACTACTGTATGGTTGATGAGACATCATAAGGAGTCAATTGGTCTGTATGAAAAGTTCAAGTTGAGAACTGTTTGGCCTGAAATATGTTCAGTTTGTCAAATATGGACTACTGTATGGTTGAAGAGACATCATAAGTAGTCAATTGGTCTGTATAGAAAGTTCAAGATTGAGAACTCTATGGCCTAAAATATGTTCAGTATGTCAAAAAAGGATTACTGTATGGTTGATGATACATCATAACGAGTCAATTGGTCTGTATGAAAGTTCAAGATTGAGAACTCCTTGGCTGGAAAAATGTTCAGTATGTCAAATATGGACTACTGTATGGTTGACAACACATCAAAAAGAGTCAATTGGTCTGTATGAAAAGTTCTAGTTGAGAACTCCTTGGCCTGAAATATGTTCAGTTTGTTCAATATGTACTACTGTATGGTTGAAGAGACATCATAATTAGTCAATTGGTCTGTATGAAAAGTTCAAGATTGAGAACTTGGCTGGAAAAATGTTCAGTATGTCAAATACGGACTACTGTATGGTTGATGAGACATCATAAGGAGTCAATTGGTCTGTATGAAAAGTTCAAGATTGAGAATTCCTTGGCTGGAAAAATGTTCAGTATGTCAAAAATGGACTACTGTATGGTTGATAATACATCAAAAAGAGTCGATTGGTCTGTATGAAAAGTTCAAGTTGAGAACTCCTTGGCCTGAAATATGTTCAGTTTGTCAAATATGGACTACTGTATGGTTGATGAGACATCATAAGGAGTCAATTGGTCTGTATGAAAAGTTGAAGTGGAGAACTCCTTGGCTGGAAAAATGTTCAGTATGTCAAATATGGACTACTGTATGGTTGATGAGACATCATAAGGAGTCAATTGGTCTGTATGAAAAGTTCAAGTTGAGAACTGTTTGGCCTGAAATATGTTCAGTTTGTCAAATATGGACTACTGTATGGTTGAAGAGACATCATAAGTAGTCAATTGGTCTGTATAGAAAGTTCAAGATTGAGAACTCTATGGCCTAAAAATATGTTCAGTATGTCAAAAAGGATTACTGTATGGTTGATGATACATCATAACGAGTCAATTGGTCTGTATGAAAAGTTCAAGATTGAGAATTTGGCTGGAAAAATGTTCAGTATGTCAAATATGGACTACTGTATGGTTGATGAGACATCATAAGGAGTCAATTGGTCTGTATGAAAAGTTCAAGATTGAGAATTCCTTGGCTGGAAAAATGTTCAGTATGTCAAATATGGACTACTGTATGGTTGATAATACATCAAAAGAGTCGATTGGTCTGTATGAAAAGTTCAAGTTGAGAACTCCTTGGCCTGAAATATGTTCAGTTTGTCAAAAATGGACTACTGTATGGTTGATGAGACATCATAAGAATTCAATTGGTCTGTATGAAAAGTTGAAGTGGAGAACTCCTTGGCTGGAAAAATGTTCAGTATGTCAAGTATGGACTACTGTATGGTTGATGAGACATCATAAGGAGTCAATTGGTCTGTATAGAAAGTTCAAGATTGAGAACTCTATGGCCTAAAATATGTTCAGTATGTCAAAAATGGACTACTGTATGGTTGATGATACATCATAACGAGTCAATTGGTCTATATGAAAAGTTGAAGTGGAGAACTTGGCCTGAAATATGTTCAGTTTGTTCAATATGTACTACTGTATGGTTGAAGAGACATCATAATGAGTCAATTGGTCTGTATGAAAAGTTCAAGATTGAGAACTCTTTGGCCTGAAATATGTTTAGTTTGTCAAAGATGGACTACTGTATGGTTGAAGAGACATCATAAGGAGTCAATTGATCTGTATGAAAAGTTCAAGTTGAGAACTCCTTGGCCTAAAATATGTTCAGTTTGTTCAATATGGACTACTGTATGGTTGAAGAGACATCATAAGGAGTCAATTGGTCTGTATAGAAAGTTCAAGGTTAAGAACTCTATGGCCTAAAATATGTTCAGTATGTCAAAAATGGACTAGTGGAGAACTTGGCCTGAAATATGTTCAGTTTGTCCAATATGTACTACTGTATGGTTGAAGAGACATCATAATGAGTCAATTGGTCTGTATGAAAAGTTCAAGATTGAGAACTTGGCTGGAAAAATGTTCAGTATGTCAAATATGGACTACTGTATGGTTGATGAGACATCATAAGGAGTCAATTGGTCTGTATGAAAAGTTCAAGTTGAGAACTCTTTGGCCTGAAATATGTTCAGTTTGTCAAATATGGACTACTGTATGGTTGAAGAGACATCATAAGTAGTCAATTGGTCTGTATGAAAAGTTCAAGTTGAGAACTCTATGGCCTAAAATATGTTCAGTATGTCAAAAAAGGATTACTGTATGGTTGATGATACATCATAACGAGTCAATTGGTCTGTATGAAAAGTTGAAGTGGAGAACTTGGCCTGAAATATGTTCAGTTTGTTCAATATGTACTACTGTATGGTTGAAGAGACATCATAATGAGTCAATTGGTCTGTATGAAAAGTTGAAGTGTAGAATTTGGCCTGAAATATGTTCAGTTTGTTCAATATGGACTACTGTATGGTTGAAGAGACATCATAAGGAGATATTTTAGGCCAAGGAGTTCTCAACTTGAACTTTTCATACAGATCAATTGACTCCTTATGATGTCTCTTCAACCATACAGTAGTCCATATTAAACAAACTGAACATATTTAAGGCCAAGTTCTCCACTTCAACTTTTCATACAGACCAATTGACTTCTTATGATGTCTCATCAACCATACAGTAGTCCATTTTTGACAAACTGAACATATTTCAGGCCAAGGAGTTCTCAACTTGAACTTTTCATACAGACCAATTGACTCTTTTTGATGTGTTATCAACCATACAGTAGTCCATATTTGACATACTGAACATTTTTCTACCCAAGGAGTTCTCAATCTTGAACTTTCATACAGACCAATTGACTCCTTATGATGTCTCTTCAACCATACAGTAGTCCATATTGAACAAACTGAACATATTTTAGGCCAAGGAGTTCTCAACTTGAACTTTTCATACAGACCAATTGACTCATTATGATGTCTCTTCAACCATACAGTAGTACATATTGAACAAACTGAACATATTTCAGGCCAAGTTCTCCACTTCAACTTTTCATACAGACCAATTGACTCGTTATGATGCATCATCAACCATACAGTAGTCCATTTTTGACAAACTGAACATATTTCAGGCCAAAGAGTTCTCAACTTGAACTTTTCATACAGACCAATTGACTCCTTATGATGTCTCATCAACCATACAGTAGTCCATATTTGACATACTGAACATTTTTCCAGCCAAGGAGTTCTCCACTTCAACTTTTCATACAGACCAATTGAATTCTTATGATGTCTCATCAACCATACAGTAGTCCATTTTTGACATACTGAACATATTTTAGGCCAAAGAGTTCTCAATCTTGAACTTTCTATACAGACCAATTGACTACTTATGATGTCTCATCAACCATACAGTAGTCCATATTTGACAAACTGAACATGTTTCAGGCCAAAGAGTTCTCAACTTGAACTTTTCATACAGACCAATTGACTCCTTATGATGTCTCATCAACCATGCAGTAGTCCATTTTTGACAAACTGAACATATTTCAGGCCAAGGAGTTCTCAATCTTGAACTTTTCATACAGACCAATTGACTCTTTATTATGTCTCATCAACCATACAGTAGTCCATCTTTGACAAACTGAACATATTTCAAGCCAAAGAGTTCTCAACTTTAACTTTGCATACAGACCAATTGACTCGTTGTGATGTATCATCAACCATACAGTACTCCATATTTGACATACTGAACATTTTTCCAGCCAAGTTCTCAATCTTGATCTTTTCATACAGACCAATTGACTTATTATGATGTCTCTTCAACCATACAGTAGTCCATATTGAACAAACTGAACATATTTTAGGCCAAGGAGTTCTCAACTTGAACTTTTCATACAGATCAATTGACTCCTTATGATGTCTCTTCAACCATACAGTAGTCCATATTAAACAAACTGAACATATTTAAGGCCAAGTTCTCCACTTCAACTTTTCATACAGACCAATTGACATCTTATGATGTCTCATCAACCATACAGTAGTCCATTTTTGACAAACTGAACATATTTCAGGCCAAGGAGTTCTCAACTTGAACTTTTCATACAGACCAATTGACTCTTTTTGATGTATTATCAACCATACAGTAGTCCATATTTGACATACTGAACATTTTTCCAGCCAAGGAATTCTCAATCTTGAACTTTCATACAGACAATTGACTCCTTATGATGTCTCATCAACCATACAGTAGTCGTATTTGACATACTGAACATTTTTCCAGCCAAATTCTCAATCTTGAACTTTTCATACAGACCAATTGACTCATTATGATGTCTCTTTTCAACCATACAGTAGTCCATTTTGAACAAACTGAACATATTTCAGGCCAAGGAGTTCTCAACTTGAACTTTTCATACAGACCAATTGACTCTTTTTGATGTGTTGTCAACCATACAGTAGTCCATATTTGACATACTGAACATTTTTCCAGCCAAGGAGTTCTCAATCTTGAACATTAATACAGACCAATTGACTCCTTATGATGTCTCTTCAACCATACAGTAGTCCATATTGAACAAACTGAACACATTTTAGGCCAAGGAGTTCTCAACTTGAACTTTTCATACAGATCATATGACTCCTTATGATGTCTCTTCAACCATACAGTAGTCCATATTGAACAAACTGAACAAATTTCAGGCCAAATTCTACACTTCAACTTTTCATACAGACCAATTGACTCATTATGATGTCTCTTCAACCATACAGTAGTACATATTGAACAAACTGAACATATTTCATTCCAAGTTCTCCACTTCAACTTTTCATACAGACCAATTGACTCGTTATGTATCATCAACCATACAGTAGTCCATTTTTGACATACTGAACATATTTTAGGCCATAGAGTTCTCAATCTTGAACTTTCTATACAGACCAATTGACTACTTATGATGTCTCTTCAACCATAAAGTAGTCCATATTTGACAAACTGAACATATTTCAGGCCAAAGAGTTCTCAACTTGAACTTTCATACAGACCAATTGACTCCTTATGATGTCTCATCAACCATACAGTAGTCCATATTTGACATACTGAACATTTTTCCAGCCAAGGAGTTCTCCACTTCAACTTTTCATACAGACCAATTGAATTATTATGATGTCTCATCAACCATACAGTAGTCCATTTTTGACAAACTGAACATATTTCAGGCCAAGGAGTTCTCAACTTGAACTTTTCATACAGACCAATTGACTCTTTTTGATGTAGAGAACTTTTTGGCTGGAAAAATGTTCAGTATGTCAAATATGGACTACTGTATGGTTGATGAGACATCATAAGGAGTTAATTGGTCTCTATGAAAAGTTCAAGTTGAGAACTCTTTGGCCTGAAATATGTTTAGTTTGTCAAATATGGACTACTGTATGGTTGATGAGAGATCATAAGGAGTCTTTTGGTCTGTTCAGAAAGTTCAAGAATGAGAGCTCCTTGACCTGAAATATGTTCAGTATTTCAAATATGGACTTCTCTGTGGATAATGAGGCAACAGAAAATTCAATTAGTCTGTATAGAAAGTTCAAGATTGAGAACTCCTTGGCTGAAATATGTTCAGTATGTCAAATATGGACTACTGTATGGTTGATGAGACATCATAAGGATTCAATTGTTCTGTATGAAAAGTTCAAGATTGAGAACTCCTTGGCTGGAAATATGTTCAGTATGTCAAATATGGACTACTGTATGGTTGAAGAGACATCATAATGAGTCAATTGGTCTTTATGAAAAGTTTAAGATTAAGAACTTTTGGCTGGAAAATGTTCAGTATGTCAAATATGGCTACTGTATGGTTGATGAGACATCATAAGGAGTCAATTGGTCTGTATGAAAAGTTCAAGTTGAGAACTCTTTGGCCTGAAATATGTTTAGTTTGTCAAAGATGGACTACTGTATAGTTGATCAGACATTATAAGGAGTCAATTGGTCTGTATAGAAAGTTCAAGATTGAGAACTCTTTGGCGGAAATATGTTCAGTATGTCAAATATGGACTACTGTATGGTTGATGAGACATCATAAGGATTCAATTGTTCTGTATGAAAAGTTCAAGATTGAGAACTCCTTGGCTGGAAATATGATCAGTATGTCAAATATGGACTACTGTATGGTTGAAGAGACATCATAAGGATTCAATTGTTCTGTATGAAAAGTTCAAGATTGAGAACTTTTGGCTGGAAAATGTTCAGTATGTCAAATATGGACTACTGTATGGTTGATGAGACATCATAAGGAGTCAATTGGTCTGTATGAAAAGTTGAAGTTGAGAACTCTTTGGCCTTAAATATGTTCCGTTTGTCAATTGGACCACTGTTTGGTTGGAGAGACATCATAAGGAGTCAAATGGTCTGTATAGATAGTTAAGGATTGAGTACTACTTGGCCTGAAATATGTTCAGTATGTTAAATATGGACTACTGTATGGTTGATGAGAGATCATAAGGACTCAACTGGTCTGTATAGAAAGTTCAAGATTGAGAACTCTTTGGCATTTAATATGTTCAGTATGTTAAATTTGGAATAATGTATCGTTGATTAACATATTAAATATTTAATGTGTCTGTATAGAAAGTTCAAGATTGAGAACTCTTTGGCCTGAAATATGATCAGTATGTCAAATATGGACTTCTGTGTGGATTAGGAGGCAACAGAAATATTTAATTAGTCTGTATAGAAAGTTCAAGATTGAGAACTCCTTGGCTGGAAATATGTTCAGTATGTCACATATGGACTACTGTATGGTAGATAAAACATCAAAAAGAGTCAATTGGTCTGTATGAAAAGTTGAAGTTGAGAACTCCTTTACTTGAAATATGTTCAGTTTGTCAAATATGGACTACGGTATGGTTGATGAGACATCATAAGCAGTCAATTGGTCCTAATGAAAAGTTGAAGTGGAGAACTCCTTGGCCTGAAATATGTTTAGTTTGTCAAATATGGACTACTGTATGGTTGAAGAGACATCATAAGGAGTCAAATGGTCTGTATTGAAAGTTCAGGATTGAGTACTCTTTGGCTTGAAATATGTTCAGTATGTTAAATATGGACTACTGTATGGTTGATGAGAGATCATAAGGAGTCTTTTTGGTCTGTTCAGAAAGTTCAAGATTGAGAGCTCCTTGACCTGAAATATGTTCAGTATTTCAAATATGAACTTCTCTGTGGATAATGAGGCAACAGAAAAATTAAATTAGTCTGTATAGAAAGTTCAAGATTGAGAACTCCTTGGCGGAAATATTTCAGTATGTCAAATATGGACTACTGTATGGTTGAAGAGACATCATAAGGAGTCAATTGGTCTTTATGAAAAGTTCAAGATTGAGAACTCTTTGGCCTTAAATATGTTCCGTTTGTCAAATGGACCACTGTTTGGTTGGAGAGACATCATAATGAGTCAAATTGTCTGTATAGATCGTTCAGGATTGAGTACTCCTTGGCCTGAAATATGTTCAGTATGTTAAATAAGGACTACTGTATGGTTGATCAGAGATCAGAAGGACTCAACTGGTCTCTATAGAAAGTTCAAGATTGAGAACTCCTTGGCATGTAATATGTTCAGTATGTTAAATATGGAAAAATGTATCGTTGATTAACAGATTAAATATTTAATGTCTCTGTATAGAAAGTTCAAGATTGAGAACTCCTTGGCCAGAAATATGTTCAGTATGTCAAATATGGACTACTGTATGGTTGATAATACATCAAAAGAGTCAATTGGTCTGTATGAAAAGTTCAAGTGGAGAACTCCTTGGCCTGAAATATGTTTAGTTTGTCAAATATGGACTACTGTATGGTTGAAGAGACATCATAAGGAGTCAAATGGTCTGTATTGAAAGTTCAGGATTGAGTACTCTTTGGCTTGAAATATGTTCAGTATGTTAAATATGGACTACTGTATGGTTGATGAGAGATCATAAGGAGTCTTTTGGTCTGTTCAGAAAGTTCAAGATTGAGAGCTCCTTGACCTGAAATATGTTCAGTATTTCAAATATGAACTTCTCTGTGGATAATGAGGCAACAGAAAAATTCAATTAGTCTGTATAGAAAGTTCAAGATTGAGAACTCCTTGGAAATATGTTCAGTATGTCAAATATGGACTACTGTATGGTTGAAGAGACATCATAAGGAGTCAATTGGTCTTTATGAAAAGTTCAAGATTGAGAACTCTTTGGCCTTAAATATGTTCCGTTTGTCAAATGGACCACTGTTTGGTTGGAGAGACATCATAATGAGTCAAATTGTCTGTATATATCGTTCAGGATTGAGTACTCCTTGGCCTGAAATATGTTCAGTATGTTAAATAAGGACTACTGTATGGTTGATCAGAGATCAGAAGGATTCAACTGGTCTGTATAGAAAGTTCAAGATTGAGAACTCCTTGGCATGTAATATGTTCAGTATGTTAAATATGGAAAAATGTATCGTTGATTAAAAGATTAAATATTTAATGTCTCTGTATAGAAAGTTCAAGATTGAGAACTCCTTGGCCAGAAATATGTTCAGTATGTCAAATATGGACTACTGTATGGTTGATAATACATCAAAAGTATCAATTGGTCTGTATGAAAAGTTCAAGTGAGAACTCCTTGGCCTGAAATATGTTTAGTTTGTCAAATATGGAATACTGTATGGTTGATGAGAGATCATAAGGAGTCTTTTGGTCTGTTCAGAAAGTTCAAGAATGAGAGCTCCTTGACCTGAAATATGTTCAGTATTTCAAATATGGACTTCTCTGTGGATAATGAGGCAACAGAAAAATTCAATTAGTCTGTATAGAAAGTTCAAGATTGAGAACTCCTTGGCCGGAAATATGTTCAGTATGTCAAATATGGACTACTGTATGGTTGATGAGACATCATAAGGATTCAATTGTTCTGTATGAAAAGTTCAAGATTGAGAACTCCTTGGCTGGAAATATGTTCAGTATGTCAAATATGGACTACTGTATGGTTGAAGAGACATCATAAGGAGTCAATTGGTCTTTATGAAAAGTTTAAGATTAAGAACTTTTGGCTGGAAAAATGTTCAGTATGTCAAATATGGACTACTGTATGGTTGATGAGACATTATAAGGAGTCAATTGGTCTGTATGAAAAGTTCAAGTTGAGAACTCTTTGGCCTGAAATATGTTTAGTTTGTCAAAGATGGACTACTGTATGGTTGATGAGACATTATAAGGAGTCAATTGGTCTGTATAGAAAGTTCAAGATTGAGAACTCTTTGGCCGGAAATATGTTCAGTATGTCAAATATGGACTACTGTATGGTTGATGAGACATCATAAGGATTCAATTGTTCTGTATGAAAAGTTCAAGATTGAGAACTCCTTGGCTGGAAATATGATCAGTATGTCAAATATGGACTACGGTATGGTTGAAGAGACATCATAAGGATTCAATTGTTCTGTATGAAAAGTTCAAGATTGAGAACTTTTTGGCTGGAAAAATGTTCAGTATGTCAAATATGGACTACTGTATGGTTGATGAGACATCATAAGGAGTCAATTGGTCTGTATGAAAAGTTGAAGTTGAGAACTCTTTGGCCTTAAATATGTTCCGTTTGTCAATTGGACCACTGTTTGGTTGGAGAGACATCATAAGGAGTCAAATGGTCTGTATAGATAGTTAAGGATTGAGTACTACTTGGCCTGAAATATGTTCAGTATGTTAAATATGGACTACTGTATGGTTGATGAGAGATCATAAGGACTCAACTGGTCTGTATAGAAAGTTCAAGATTGAGAACTCTTTGGCATTTAATATGTTCAGTATGTTAAATTTGGAATAATGTATCGTTGATTAACATATTAAATATTTAATGTGTCTGTATAGAAAGTTCAAGATTGAGAACTCTTTGGCCTGAAATATGATCAGTATGTCAAATATGGACTTCTGTGTGGATTAGGAGGCAACAGAAATATTTAATTAGTCTGTATAGAAAGTTCAAGATTGAGAACTCCTTGGCTGGAAATATGTTCAGTATGTCACATATGGACTACTGTATGGTAGATAATACATCAAAAGAGTCAATTGGTCTGTATGAAAAGTTGAAGTTGAGAACTCCTTTAC
This sequence comes from Gobiocypris rarus, assembly GCA_023029165.1. Lineage (NCBI taxonomy): Eukaryota > Metazoa > Chordata > Actinopteri > Cypriniformes > Gobionidae > Gobiocypris > Gobiocypris rarus. The sequence goes on from CM040912.1 coordinate 16,559,631, forward strand.
TTGAAATATGTTCAGTTTGTCAAATATGGACTACGGTATGGTTGATGAGACATCATAAGCAGTCAATTGGTCCTAATGAAAAGTTGAAGTGGAGAACTCCTTGGCCTGAAATATGTTTAGTTTGTCAAATATGGACTACTGTATGGTTGAAGAGACATCATAAGGAGTCAAATGGTCTGTATTGAAAGTTCAGGATTGAGTACTCTTTGGCTTGAAATATGTTCAGTATGTTAAATATGGACTACTGTATGGTTGATGAGAGATCATAAGGAGTCTTTTGGTCTGTTCAGAAAGTTCAAGATTGAGAGCTCCTTGACCTGAAATATGTTCAGTATTTCAAATATGAACTTCTCTGTGGATAATGAGGCAACAGAAAAATTAAATTAGTCTGTATAGAAAGTTCAAGATTGAGAACTCCTTGGCCGGAAATATGTTCAGTATGTCAAATATGGACTACTGTATGGTTGAAGAGACATCATAAGGAGTCAATTGGTCTTTATGAAAAGTTCAAGATTGAGAACTCTTTGGCCTTAAATATGTTCCGTTTGTCAAATGGACCACTGTTTGGTTGGAGAGACATCATAATGAGTCAAAATGTCTGTATAGATCGTTCAGGATTGAGTACTCCTTGGCCTGAAATATGTTCAGTATGTTAAATAAGGACTACCGTATGGTTGATCAGAGATCAGAAGGACTCAACTGGTCTCTATAGAAAGTTCAAGATTGAGAACTCCTTGGCATGTAATATGTTCAGTATGTTAAATATGGAAAATGTATCGTTGATTAACAGATTAAATATTTAATGTCTCTGTATAGAAAGTTCAAGATTGAGAACTCCAGAAATATGTTCAGTATGTCAAATATGGACTACTGTATGGTTGATAATACATCAAAAGAGTCAATTGGTCTGTATGAAAAGTTCAAGTGGAGAACTCCTTGGCCTGAAATATGTTTAGTTTGTCAAATATGGACTACTGTATGGTTGAAGAGACATCATAAGGAGTCAAATGGTCTGTATTGAAAGTTCAGGATTGAGTACTCTTTGGCTTGAAATATGTTCAGTATGTTAAATATGGACTACTGTATGGTTGATGAGAGATCATAAGGAGTCTTTTGGTCTGTTCAGAAAGTTCAAGATTGAGAGCTCCTTGACCTGAAATATGTTCAGTATTTCAAATATGAACTTCTCTGTGGATAATGAGGCAACAGAAAATTCAATTAGTCTGTATAGAAAGTTCAAGATTGAGAACTCCTTGGCTGGAAATATGTTCAGTATGTCAAATATGGACTACTGTATGGTTGAAGAGACATCATAAGGAGTCAATTGGTCTTTATGAAAAGATCAAGATTGAGAACTCTTTGGCCTTAAATATGTTCCGTTTGTCAAATGGACCACTGTTTGGTTGGAGAGACATCATAATGAGTCAAATTGTCTGTATATATCTTCAGGATTGAGTACTCCTTGGCCTGAAATATGTTCAGTATGTTAAATAAGGACTACTGTATGGTTGATCAGAGATCAGAAGGACTCAACTGGTCTGTATAGAAAGTTCAAGATTGAGAACTCCTTGGCATGTAATATGTTCAGTATGTTAAATATGGAAAAATGTATCGTTGATTAAAAGATTAAATATTTAATGTCTCTGTATAGAAAGTTCAAGATTGAGAACTCCTTGGCCAGAAATATGTTCAGTATGTCAAATATGGACTACTGTATGGTTGATAATACATCAAAAGTATCAATTGGTCTGTATGAAAAGTTCAAGTGGAGAACTCCTTGGCCTGAAATATGTTTAGTTTGTCAAATATGGAATACTGTATGGTTGATGAGAGATCATAAGGAGTCTTTTGGTCTGTTCAGAAAGTTCAAGAATGAGAGCTCCTTGACCTGAAATATGTTCAGTATTTCAAATATGGACTTCTCTGTGGATAATGAGGCAACAGAAAATTCAATTAGTCTGTATAGAAAGTTCAAGATTGAGAACTCCTTGGCCGGAAATATGTTCAGTATGTCAAATATGGACTACTGTATGGTTGATGAGACATCATAAGGATTCAATTGTTCTGTATGAAAAGTTCAAGATTGAGAACTCCTTGGCTGGAAATATGTTCAGTATGTCAAATATGGACTACTGTATGGTTGAAGAGACATCATAAGGAGTCAATTGGTCTTTATGAAAAGTTTAAGATTAAGAACTTTTGGCTGGAAAATGTTCAGTATGTCAAATATGGACTACTGTATGGTTGATGAGACATCATAAGGAGTCAATTGGTCTGTATGAAAAGTTCAAGTTGAGAACTCTTTGGCCTGAAATATGTTTAGTTTGTCAAAGATGGACTACTGTATGGTTGATGAGACATTATAAGGAGTCAATTGGTCTGTATAGAAAGTTCAAGATTGAGAACTCTTTGGCGGAAATATGTTCAGTATGTCAAATATGGACTACTGTATGGTTGATGAGACATCATAAGGATTCAATTGTTCTGTATGAAAAGTTCAAGATTGAGAACTCCTTGGCTGGAAATATGATCAGTATGTCAAATATGGACTACGGTATGGTTGAAGAGACATCATAAGGATTCAATTGTTCTGTATGAAAAGTTCAAGATTGAGAACTTTTTGGCTGGAAAAATGTTCAGTATGTCAAATATGGACTACTGTATGGTTGATGAGACATCATAAGGAGTCAATTGGTCTGTATGAAAAGTTGAAGTTGAGAACTCTTTGGCCTTAAATATGTTCCGTTTGTCAATTGGACCACTGTTTGGTTGGAGAGACATCATAAGGAGTCAAATGGTCTGTATAGATAGTTAAGGATTGAGTACTACTTGGCCTGAAATATGTTCAGTATGTTAAATATGGACTACTGTATGGTTGATGAGAGATCATAAGGACTCAACTGGTCTGTATAGAAAGTTCAAGATTGAGAACTCTTTGGCATTTAATATGTTCAGTATGTTAAATTTGGAATAATGTATCGTTGATTAACATATTAAATATTTAATGTGTCTGTATAGAAAGTTCAAGATTGAGAACTCTTTGGCCTGAAATATGATCAGTATGTCAAATATGGACTTCTGTGTGGATTAGGAGGCAACAGAAATATTCAATTAGTCTGTATAGAAAGTTCAAGATTGAGAACTCCTTGGCTGGAAATATGTTCAGTATGTCACATATGGACTACTGTATGGTAGATAATACATCAAAAAGAGTCAATTGGTCTGTATGAAAAGTTGAAGTTGAGAACTCCTTTACTTGAAATATGTTCAGTTTGTCAAATATGGACTACGGTATGGTTGATGAGACATCATAAGCAGTCAATTGGTCCTAATGAAAAGTTGAAGTGGAGAACTCCTTGGCCTGAAATATGTTTAGTTTGTCAAATATGGACTACTGTATGGTTGAAGAGACATCATAAGAGTCAAATGGTCTGTATTGAAAGTTCAGGATTGAGTACTCTTTGGCTTGAAATATGTTCAGTATGTTAAATATGGACTACTGTATGGTTGATGAGAGATCATAAGGAGTCTTTTGGTCTGTTCAGAAAGTTCAAGATTGAGAGCTCCTTGGCTGGAAATATGTTCAGTATGTCAAATATGGACTACTGTATGGTTGAAGAGACATCATAATGAGTCAATTGGTCTTTATGAAAAGTTTAAGATTAAGAACTTTTTGGCTGGAAAAATGTTCAGTATGTCAAATATGGCTACTGTATGGTTGATGAGACATCATAAGGAGTCAATTGGTCTGTATGAAAAGTTCAAGTTGAGAACTCTTTGGCCTGAAATATGTTTAGTTTGTCAAAGATGGACTACTGTATAGTTGATCAGACATTATAAGGAGTCAATTGGTCTGTATAGAAAGTTCAAGATTGAGAACTCTTTGGCCGGAAATATGTTCAGTATGTCAAATATGGACTACTGTATGGTTGATGAGACATCATAAGGATTCAATTGTTCTGTATGAAAAGTTCAAGATTGAGAACTCCTTGGCTGGAAATATGATCAGTATGTCAAATATGGACTACTGTATGGTTGAAGAGACATCATAAGGATTCAATTGTTCTGTATGAAAAGTTCAAGATTGAGAACTTTTTGGCTGGAAAATGTTCAGTATGTCAAATATGGACTACTGTATGGTTGATGAGACATCATAAGGAGTCAATTGGTCTGTATGAAAAGTTGAAGTTGAGAACTCTTTGGCCTTAAATATGTTCCGTTTGTCAATTGGACCACTGTTTGGTTGGAGGGACATCATAAGGAGTCAAATGGTCTGTATAGATAGTTAAGGATTGAGTACTACTTGGCCTGAAATATGTTCAGTATGTTAAATATGGACTACTGTATGGTTGATGAGAGATCATAAGGACTCAACTGGTCTGTATAGAAAGTTCAAGATTGAGAACTCTTTGGCATTTAATATGTTCAGTATGTTAAATTTGGAATAATGTATCGTTGATTAACATATTAAATATTTAATGTGTCTGTATAGAAAGTTCAAGATTGAGAACTCTTTGGCCTGAAATATGATCAGTATGTCAAATATGGACTTCTGTGTGGATTAGGAGGCAACAGAAATATTTAATTAGTCTGTATAGAAAGTTCAAGATTGAGAACTCCTTGGCTGGAAATATGTTCAGTATGTCACATATGGACTACTGTATGGTAGATAATACATCAAAAAGAGTCAATTGGTCTGTATGAAAAGTTGAAGTTGAGAACTCCTTTACTTGAAATATGTTCAGTTTGTCAAATATGGACTACTGTATGGTTGAAGAGACATCATAAGGAGTCAATTGGTCTTTATGAAAAGTTTAAGATTAAGAACTTTTGGCTGGAAAAATGTTCAGTATGTCAAATATGGACTACTGTATGGTTGATGAGACATCATAAGGAGTCAATTGGTCTGTATGAAAAGTTCAAGTTGAGAACTCTTTGGCCTGAAATATGTTTAGTTTGTCAAAGATGGACTACTGTATGGTTGATGAGACATTATAAGGAGTCAATTGGTCTGTATAGAAAGTTCAAGATTGAGAACTCTTTGGCGGAAATATGTTCAGTATGTCAAATATGGACTACTGTATGGTTGATGAGAGATCATAAGGATTCAATTGTTCTGTATGAAAAGTTCAAGATTGAGAACTCCTTGGCTGGAAATATGATCAGTATGTCAAATATGGACTACGGTATGGTTGAAGAGACATCATAAGGATTCAATTGTTCTGTATGAAAAGTTCAAGATTGAGAACTTTTGGCTGGAAAATGTTCAGTATGTCAAATATGGACTACTGTATGGTTGATGAGACATCATAAGGAGTCAATTGGTCTGTATGAAAAAGTTGAGAACTCTTTGGCCTTTAATATGTTCCGTTTGTCAATTGGACCACTGTTTGGTTGGAGAGACATCATAAGGAGTCAAATGGTCTGTATAGATAGTTAAGGATTGAGTACTACTTGGCCTGAAATATGTTCAGTATGTTAAATATGGACTACTGTATGGTTGATGAGAGATCATAAGGACTCAACTGGTCTGTATAGAAAGTTCAAGATTGAGAACTCTTTGGCATTTAATATGTTCAGTATGTTAAATTTGGAATAATGTATCGTTGATTAACATATTAAATATTTAATGTGTCTGTATAGAAAGTTCAAGATTGAGAACTCTTTGGCCTGAAATATGATCAGTATGTCAAATATGGACTTCTGTGTGGATTAGGAGGCAACAGAAATATTCAATTAGTCTGTATAGAAAGTTCAAGATTGAGAACTCCTTGGCTGGAAATATGTTCAGTATGTCACATATGGACTACTGTATGGTAGATAATACATCAAAAGAGTCAATTGGTCTGTATGAAAAGTTGAAGTTGAGAACTCCTTTACTTGAAATATGTTCAGTTTGTCAAATATGGACTACGGTATGGTTGATGAGACATCATAAGCAGTCAATTGGTCCTAATGAAAAGTTGAAGTGGAGAACTCCTTGGCCTGAAATATGTTTAGTTTGTCAAATATGGACTACTGTATGGTTGAAGAGACATCATAAAGAGTCAAATGGTCTGTATTGAAAGTTCAGGATTGAGTACTCTTTGGCTTGAAATATGTTCAGTATGTTAAATATGGACTACTGTATGGTTGATGAGAGATCATAAGGAGTCTTTTTGGTCTGTTCAGAAAGTTCAAGATTGAGAGCTCCTTGGCTGGAAATATGTTCAGTATGTCAAATATGGACTACTGTATGGTTGAAGAGACATCATAATGAGTCAATTGGTCTTTATGAAAAGTTTAAGATTAAGAACTTTTTGGCTGGAAAAATGTTCAGTATGTCAAATATGGCTACTGTATGGTTGATGAGACATCATAAGGAGTCAATTGGTCTGTATGAAAAGTTCAAGTTGAGAACTCTTTGGCCTGAAATATGTTTAGTTTGTCAAAGATGGACTACTGTATAGTTGATCAGACATTATAAGGAGTCAATTGGTCTGTATAGAAAGTTCAAGATTGAGAACTCTTTGGCCGGAAATATGTTCAGTATGTCAAATATGGACTACTGTATGGTTGATGAGACATCATAAGGATTCAATTGTTCTGTATGAAAAGTTCAAGATTGAGAACTCCTTGGCTGGAAATATGATCAGTATGTCAAATATGGACTACTGTATGGTTGAAGAGACATCATAAGGATTCAATTGTTCTGTATGAAAAGTTCAAGATTGAGAACTTTTTGGCTGGAAAATGTTCAGTATGTCAAATATGGACTACTGTATGATTGATGAGACATCATAAGGAGTCAATTGGTCTGTATGAAAAGTTGAAGTTGAGAACTCTTTGGCCTTAAATATGTTCCGTTTGTCAATTGGACCACTGTTTGGTTGGAGAGACATCATAAGGAGTCAAATGGTCTGTATAGATAGTTAAGGATTGAGTACTACTTGGCCTGAAATATGTTCAGTATGTTAAATATGGACTACTGTATGGTTGATGAGAGATCATAAGGACTCAACTGGTCTGTATAGAAAGTTCAAGATTGAGAACTCTTTGGCATTTAATATGTTCAGTATGTTAAATTTGGAATAATGTATCGTTGATTAACATATTAAATATTTAATGTGTCTGTATAGAAAGTTCAAGATTGAGAACTCTTTGGCCTGAAATATGATCAGTATGTCAAATATGGACTTCTGTGTGGATTAGGAGGCAACAGAAATATTCAATTAGTCTGTATAGAAAGTTCAAGATTGAGAACTCCTTGGCTGGAAATATGTTCAGTATGTCACATATGGACTACTGTATGGTAGATAATACATCAAAAAGAGTCAATTGGTCTGTATGAAAAGTTGAAGTTGAGAACTCCTTTACTTGAAATATGTTCAGTTTGTCAAATATGGACTACGGTATGGTTGATGAGACATCATAAGCAGTCAATTGGTCCTAATGAAAAGTTGAAGTGGAGAACTCCTTGGCCTGAAATATGTTTAGTTTGTCAAATATGGACTACTGTATGGTTGAAGAGACATCATAAAGAGTCAAATGGTCTGTATTGAAAGTTCAGGATTGAGTACTCTTTGGCTTGAAATATGTTCAGTATGTTAAATATGGACTACTGTATGGTTGATGAGAGATCATAAGGAGTCTTTTTGGTCTGTTCAGAAAGTTCAAGATTGAGAGCTCCTTGGCTGGAAATATGTTCAGTATGTCAAATATGGACTACTGTATGGTTGAAGAGACATCATAATGAGTCAATTGGTCTTTATGAAAAGTTTAAGATTAAGAACTTTTTGGCTGGAAAAATGTTCAGTATGTCAAATATGGCTACTGTATGGTTGATGAGACATCATAAGGAGTCAATTGGTCTGTATGAAAAGTTCAAGTTGAGAACTCTTTGGCCTGAAATATGTTTAGTTTGTCAAAGATGGACTACTGTATAGTTGATCAGACATTATAAGGAGTCAATTGGTCTGTATAGAAAGTTCAAGATTGAGAACTCTTTGGCCGGAAATATGTTCAGTATGTCAAATATGGACTACTGTATGGTTGATGAGACATCATAAGGATTCAATTGTTCTGTATGAAAAGTTCAAGATTGAGAACTCCTTGGCTGGAAATATGATCAGTATGTCAAATATGGACTACTGTATGGTTGAAGAGACATCATAAGGATTCAATTGTTCTGTATGAAAAGTTCAAGATTGAGAACTTTTTGGCTGGAAAAATGTTCAGTATGTCAAATATGGACTACTGTATGGTTGATGAGACATCATAAGGAGTCAATTGGTCTGTATGAAAAGTTGAAGTTGAGAACTCTTTGGCCTTAAATATGTTCCGTCAATTGGACCACTGTTTGGTTGGAGAGACATCATAAGGAGTCAAATGGTCTGTATAGATAGTTAAGGATTGAGTACTACTTGGCCTGAAATATGTTCAGTATGTTAAATATGGACTACTGTATGGTTGATGAGAGATCATAAGGACTCAACTGGTCTGTATAGAAAGTTCAAGATTGAGAACTCTTTGGCATTTAATATGTTCAGTATGTTAAATTTGGAATAATGTATCGTTGATTAACATATTAAATATTTAATGTGTCTGTATAGAAAGTTCAAGATTGAGAACTCTTTGGCCTGAAATATGATCAGTATGTCAAATATGGACTTCTGTGTGGATTAGGAGGCAACAGAAATATTTAATTAGTCTGTATAGAAAGTTCAAGATTGAGAACTCCTTGGCTGGAAATATGTTCAGTATGTCACATATGGACTACTGTATGGTAGATAATACATCAAAAGAGTCAATTGGTCTGTATGAAAAGTTGAAGTTGAGAACTCCTTTACTTGAAATATGTTCAGTTTGTCAAATATGGACTACGGTATGGTTGATGAGACATCATAAGCAGTCAATTGGTCCTAATGAAAAGTTGAAGTGGAGAACTCCTTGGCCTGAAATATGTTTAGTTTGTCAAATATGGACTACTGTATGGTTGAAGAGACATCATAAGGAGTCAAATGGTCTGTATTGAAAGTTCAGGATTGAGTACTCTTTGGCTTGAAATATGTTCAGTATGTTAAATATGGACTACTGTATGGTTGATGAGAGATCATAAGGAGTCTTTTTGGTCTGTTCAGAAAGTTCAAGATTGAGAGCTCCTTGACCTGAAATATGTTCAGTATTTCAAATATGAACTTCTCTGTGGATAATGAGGCAACAGAAAAATTAAATTAGTCTGTATAGAAAGTTCAAGATTGAGAACTCCTTGGCGGAAATATGTTCAGTATGTCAAATATGGACTACTGTATGGTTGAAGAGACATCATAAGGAGTCAATTGGTCTTTATGAAAAGTTCAAGATTGAGAACTCTTTGGCCTTAAATATGTTCCGTTTGTCAAATGGACCACTGTTTGGTTGGAGAGACATCATAATGAGTCAAATTGTCTGTATAGATCGTTCAGGATTGAGTACTCCTTGGCCTGAAATATGTTCAGTATGTTAAATAAGGACTACCGTATGGTTGATCAGAGATCAGAAGGACTCAACTGGTCTCTATAGAAAGTTCAAGATTGAGAACTCCTTGGCATGTAATATGTTCAGTATGTTAAATATGGAAAAATGTATCGTTGATTAACAGATTAAATATTTAATGTCTCTGTATAGAAAGTTCAAGATTGAGAACTCCTTGGCCAGAAATATGTTCAGTATGTCAAATATGGACTACTGTATGGTTGATAATACATCAAAAAGAGTCAATTGGTCTGTATGAAAAGTTCAAGTGGAGAACTCCTTGGCCTGAAATATGTTTAGTTTGTCAAATATGGACTACTGTATGGTTGAAGAGACATCATAAGGAGTCAAATGGTCTGTATTGAAAGTTCAGGATTGAGTACTCTTTGGCTTGAAATATGTTCAGTATGTTAAATATGGACTACTGTATGGTTGATGAGAGATCATAAGGAGTCTTTTGGTCTGTTCAGAAAGTTCAAGATTGAGAGCTCCTTGACCTGAAATATGTTCAGTATTTCAAATATGAACTTCTCTGTGGATAATGAGGCAACAGAAAAATTCAATTAGTCTGTATAGAAAGTTCAAGATTGAGAACTCCTTGGCCGGAAATATGTTCAGTATGTCAAATATGGACTACTGTATGGTTGAAGAGACATCATAAGGAGTCAATTGGTCTTTATGAAAAGTTCAAGATTGAGAACTCTTTGGCCTTAAATATGTTCCGTTTGTCAAATGGACCACTGTTTGGTTGGAGAGACATCATAATGAGTCAAATTGTCTGTATATATCGTTCAGGATTGAGTACTCCTTGGCCTGAAATATGTTCAGTATGTTAAATAAGGACTACTGTATGGTTGATCAGAGATCAGAAGGACTCAACTGGTCTGTATAGAAAGTTCAAGATTGAGAACTCCTTGGCATGTAATATGTTCAGTATGTTAAATATGGAAAAATGTATCGTTGATTAAAAGATTAAATATTTAATGTCTCTGTATAGAAAGTTCAAGATTGAGAACTCCTTGGCCAGAAATATGTTCAGTATGTCAAATATGGACTACTGTATGGTTGATAATACATCAAAAAGTATCAATTGGTCTGTATGAAAAGTTCAAGTGGAGAACTCCTTGGCCTGAAATATGTTTAGTTTGTCAAATATGGAATACTGTATGGTTGATGAGAGATCATAAGGAGTCTTTTGGTCTGTTCAGAAAGTTCAAGAATGAGAGCTCCTTGACCTGAAATATGTTCAGTATTTCAAATATGGACTTCTCTGTGGATAATGAGGCAACAGAAAAATTCAATTAGTCTGTATAGAAAGTTCAAGATTGAGAACTCCTTGGCCGGAAATATGTTCAGTATGTCAAAATGGACTACTGTATGGTTGATGAGACATCATAAGGATTCAATTGTTCTGTATGAAAAGTTCAAGATTGAGAACTCCTTGGCTGGAAATATGTTCAGTATGTCAAATATGGACTACTGTATGGTTGAAGAGACATCATAAGGAGTCAATTGGTCTTTATGAAAAGTTTAAGATTAAGAACTTTTTGGCTGGAAAAATGTTCAGTATGTCAAATATGGACTACTGTATGGTTGATGAGAGACATCATAAGGAGTCAATTGGTCTGTATGAAAAGTTCAAGTTGAGAACTCTTTGGCCTGAAATATGTTTAGTTTGTCAAAGATGGACTACTGTATGGTTGATGAGACATTATAAGGAGTCAATTGGTCTGTATAGAAAGTTCAAGATTGAGAACTCTTTGGCGGAAATATGTTCAGTATGTCAAATATGGACTACTGTATGGTTGATGAGACATCATAAGGATTCAATTGTTCTGTATGAAAAGTTCAAGATTGAGAACTCCTTGGCTGGAAATATGATCAGTATGTCAAATATGGACTACGGTATGGTTGAAGAGACATCATAAGGATTCAATTGTTCTGTATGAAAAGTTCAAGATTGAGAACTTTTTGGCTGGAAAAATGTTCAGTATGTCAAATATGGACTACTGTATGGTTGATGAGACATCATAAGGAGTCAATTGGTCTGTATGAAAAGTTGAAGTTGAGAACTCTTTGGCCTTAAATATGTTCCGTTTGTCAATTGGACCACTGTTTGGTTGGAGAGACATCATAAGGAGTCAAATGGTCTGTATAGATAGTTAAGGATTGAGTACTACTTGGCCTGAAATATGTTCAGTATGTTAAATATGGACTACTGTATGGTTGATGAGAGATCATAAGGACTCAACTGGTCTGTATAGAAAGTTCAAGATTGAGAACTCTTTGGCATTTAATATGTTCAGTATGTTAAATTTGGAATAATGTATCGTTGATTAACATATTAAATATTTAATGTGTCTGTATAGAAAGTTCAAGATTGAGAACTCTTTGGCCTGAAATATGATCAGTATGTCAAATATGGACTTCTGTGTGGATTAGGAGGCAACAGAAATATTCAATTAGTCTGTATAGAAAGTTCAAGATTGAGAACTCCTTGGCTGGAAATATGTTCAGTATGTCACATATGGACTACTGTATGGTAGATAATACATCAAAAAGAGTCAATTGGTCTGTATGAAAAGTTGAAGTTGAGAACTCCTTTACTTGAAATATGTTCAGTTTGTCAAATATGGACTACGGTATGGTTGATGAGACATCATAAGCAGTCAATTGGTCCTAATGAAAAGTTGAAGTGGAGAACTCCTTGGCCTGAAATATGTTTAGTTTGTCAAATATGGACTACTGTATGGTTGAAGAGACATCATAAAGAGTCAAATGGTCTGTATTGAAAGTTCAGGATTGAGTACTCTTTGGCTTGAAATATGTTCAGTATGTTAAATATGGACTACTGTATGGTTGATGAGAGATCATAAGGAGTCTTTTTGGTCTGTTCAGAAAGTTCAAGATTGAGAGCTCCTTGACCTGAAATATGTTCAGTATTTCAAATATGAACTTCTCTGTGGATAATGAGGCAACAGAAAAATTCAATTAGTCTGTATAGAAAGTTCAAGATTGAGAACTCCTTGGCCGGAAATACGCTTCAGTATGTCAAATATGGACTACTGTATGGTTGAAGAGACATCATAAGGAGTCAATTGGTCTTTATGAAAAGTTCAAGATTGAGAACTCTTTGGCCTTAAATATGTTCCCTTTGTCAAATGGACCACTGTTTGGTTGGAGAGACATCATAATGAGTCAAATTGTCTGTATAGATCGTTCAGGATTGAGTACTCCTTGGCCTGAAATATGTTCAGTATGTTAAATAAGGACTACTGTATGGTTGATCAGAGATCAGAAGGACTCAACTGGTCTGTATAGAAAGTTCAAGATTGAGAACTCCTTGGCATGTAATATGTTCAGTATGTTAAATATGGAAAAATGTATCGTTGATTAAAAGATTAAATATTTAATGTCTCTGTATAGAAAGTTCAAGAATGAGAACTCCTTGGCCAGAAATATGTTCAGTATGTCAAATATGGACTACTGTATGGTTGATAATACATCAAAAGAGTCAATTGGTCTGTATGAAAAGTTCAAGTGGAGAACTCCTTGGCCTGAAATATGTTTAGTTTGTCAAATATGGACTATTGTATGGTTAAAGAGACATCATAAGGAGTCAAATGGTCTGTATTGAAAGTTCAGGATTGAGTACTCTTTGGCTTGAAATATGTTCAGTATGTTAAATATGGACTACTGTATGGTTGATGAGAGATCATAAGGAGTCTTTTGGTCTGTTCAGAAAGTTCAAGATTGAGAGCTCCTTGACCTGAAATATGTTCAGTATTTCAAATATGAACTTCTCTGTGGATAATGAGGCAACAGAAAAATTCAATTAGTCTGTATAGAAAGTTCAAGATTGAGAACTCCTTGGCCGGAAATATGTTCAGTATGTCAAATATGGACTACTGTATGGTTGAAGAGACATCATAAGGAGTCAATTGGTTTTTATGAAAAGTTCAAGATTGAGAACTCCTTGGCTAAAAAAATGTTCAGTATGTCAAATATGGACTACTGTATGGTTGATGGTACATCATAAGGAGTCAATTGGTCTGTATGAAAAGTTGAAGTGGAGAACTCCTTGGCCTGAAATATGTTCAGTTTGTTAAATATGGACTACTGTATGGTTGAAGAGACATCGTAAGGAGTCAAATGGTCTGTATGAAAAGTTCAAGATTGAGAACTCCTTGGCTGGAAATATTTTCAGTATGTCAAATATGGACTACTGTATGGTTGAAGAGACATCATAATGAGTCAATTGGTCTTTATGAAAAGTTTAAGATTGAGAACTTTTTGGCTGGAAAATGTTCAGTATGTCAAATATGGACTACTGTATGGTTGATGAGACATCATAAGGAGTCAATTGGTCTGTATGAAAAGTTCAAGTTGAGAACTCTTTGGCCTGAAATATGTTTAGTTTGTCAAAGATGGACTACTGTATGGTTGATGAGACATTATAAGGAGTCAATTGGTCTGTATAAAAGTTCAAGATTGAGAACTCTTTGGCCTTAATATGTTCCGTTTGTCAATTGGACCACTGTTTGGTTGGAGAGACATCATAAGGAGTCAAATGGTCTGTATAGATCGTTCAGGATTGAGTACTCCTTGGCCTGAAATATGTTCAGTATGTTAAATAAGGAATACTGTATGGTTGATCAGAGATCAGAAGGACTCAACTGGTCTGTATAGAAAGTTCAAGATTGAGAACTCCTTGGCATGTAATATGTTCAGTATTTTAAATATGGAAAATGTATCGTTGATTAACAGATTAAATATTTAATGTCTCTGTATAGAAAGTTCAAGATTGAGAACTCCTTGGCCAGAAATATGTTCAGTATGTCAAATATGGACTACTGTATGGTTGATAATACATCAAAAGAGTCAATTGGTCTGTATGAAAAGTTCAAGTGGAGAACTCCTTGGCCTGAAATATGTTTAGTTTGTCAAATATGGACTACTGTATGGTTAAAGAGACATCATAAGGAGTCAAATGGTCTGTATTGAAAGTTCAGGATTGAGTACTCTTTGGCTTGAAATATGTTCAGTATGTTAAATATGGACTACTGTATGGTTGATGAGAGATCATAAGGAGTCTTTTGGTCTGTTCAGAAAGTTCAAGATTGAGAGCTCCTTGACCTGAAATATGTTCAGTATTTCAAATATGAACTTCTCTGTGGATAATGAGGCAACAGAAAAATTCAATTAGTCTGTATAGAAAGTTCAAGATTGAGAACTCCTTGGGGAAATATGTTCAGTATGTCAAATATGGACTACTGTATGGTTGAAGAGACATCATAAGGAGTCAATTGGTTTTTATGAAAAGTTCAAGATTGAGAACTCCTTGGCTAAAAAAATGTTCAGTATGTCAAATATGGACTACTGTATGGTTGATGGTACATCATAAGGAGTCAATTGGTCTGTATGAAAAGTTGAAGTGGAGAACTCCTTGGCCTGAAATATGTTCAGTTTGTTAAATATGGACTACTGTATGGTTGAAGAGACATCGTAAGGAGTCAAATGGTCTGTATGAAAAGTTCAAGATTGAGAACTCCTTGGCTGGAAATATTTTCAGTATGTCAAATATGGACTACTGTATGGTTGAAGAGACATCATAATGAGTCAATTGGTCTTTATGAAAAGTTTAAGATTGAGAACTTTTGGCTGGAAAAATGTTCAGTATGTCAAATATGGACTACTGTATGGTTGATGAGACATCATAAGGAGTCAATTGGTCTGTATGAAAAGTTCAAGTTGAGAACTCTTTGGCCTGAAATATGTTTAGTTTGTCAAAGATGGACTACTGTATGGTTGATGAGACATTATAAGGAGTCAATTGGTCTGTGTATAAAAGTTCAAGATTGAGAACTCTTTGGCCTTAATATGTTCCGTTTGTCAATTGGACCACTGTTTGGTTGGAGAGACATCATAAGGAGTCAAATGGTCTGTATAGATCGTTCAGGATTGAGTACTCCTTGGCCTGAAATATGTTCAGTATGTTAAATAAGGAATACTGTATGGTTGATCAGAGATCAGAAGGACTCAACTGGTCTGTATAGAAAGTTCAAGATTGAGAACTCCTTGGCATGTAATATGTTCAGTATTTTAAATATGGAAAAATGTATCGTTGATTAACAGATTAAATATTTAATGTCTCTGTATAGAAAGTTCAAGATTGAGAACTCCTTGGCCAGAAATATGTTCAGTATGTCAAATATGGACTACTGTATGGTTGATAATACATCAAAAAGAGTCAATTGGTCTGTATGAAAAGTTCAAGTGGAGAACTCCTTGGCCTGAAATATGTTTAGTTTGTCAAATATGGACTACTGTATGGTTAAAGAGACATCATAAGGAGTCAAATGGTCTGTATTGAAAGTTCAGGATTGAGTACTCTTTGGCTTGAAATATTTTCAGTATGTTAAATATGGACTACTGTATGGTTGATGAGACATCATAAGGAGTCTTTTGGTCTGTTCAGAAAGTTCAAGATTGAGAGCTCCTTGACCTGAAATACGTTCAGTATTTCAAATATGAACTTCTCTGTGGATAATGATGCAACAGAAAAATTCAATTAGTCTGTATAGAAAGTTCAAGATTGAGAACTCCTTGGCGGAAATATGTTCAGTATGTCAAATATGGACTACTGTATGGTTGAAGAGACATCATAAGGAGTCAATTGGTTTTATGAAAAGTTCAAGATTGAGAACTCCTTGGCTAAAAAAATGTTCAGTATGTCAAATATGGACTACTGTATGGTTGATGATACATCATAAGGAGTCAATTGGTCTGTAAGAAAAGTTGAAGTGGAGAACTCCTTGGCCTGAAATTTGTTCAGTTTGTTAAATATGGACTACTGTATGGTTGAAGAGACATCGTAAGGAGTCAAATGGTCTGTATGAAAAGTTCAAGATTGAGAACTCCTTGGCTGGAAATATTTTCAGTATGTCAAATATGGACTACTGTATGGTTGAAGAGACATCATAATGAGTCAATTGGTCTTTATGAAAAGTTTAAGATTGAGAACTTTTTGGCTGGAAAAATGTTCAGTATGTCAAATATGGACTACTGTATGGTTGATGAGACATCATAAGGAGTCAATTGGTCTGTATGAAAAGTTCAAGTAGAGAACTCTTTGGCCTGAAATATGTTTAGTTTGTCAAAGATGGACTACTGTATGGTTGATGAGACATTATAAGAAGTCAATTGGTCTGTATAAAAGTTCAAGATTGAGAACTCTTTGGCCTTAATATGTTCCGTTTGTCAATTGGACCACTGTTTGGTTGGAGAGACATCATAAGGAGTCAAATGGTCTGTATTGAAAGTTCAGGATTGAGTACTCTTTGGCTTGAAATATGTTCAGTATGTTAAATATGGACTACTGTATGGTTGATGAGAGATCATAAGGAGTCTTTTGGTCTGTTCAGAAAGTTCAAGATTGAGAACTCCTTGGCATGTAATATGTTCAGTATGTTAAATATGGAAAAATGTATCGTTGATTAAAAGATTAAATATTTAATGTCTCTGTATAGAAAGTTCAAGATTGAGAACTCCTTGGCCAGAAATATGTTCAGTATGTCAAATATGGACTACTGTATGGTTGATAATACATCAAAAAGTATCAATTGGTCTGTATGAAAAGTTCAAGTGGAGAACTCCTTGGCCTGAAATATGTTTAGTTTGTCAAATATGGAATACTGTATGGTTGATGAGAGATCATAAGGAGTCTTTTGGTCTGTTCAGAAAGTTCAAGAATGAGAGCTCCTTGACCTGAAATATGTTCAGTATTTCAAATATGGACTTCTCTGTGGATAATGAGGCAACAGAAAAATTCAATTAGTCTGTATAGAAAGTTCAAGATTGAGAACTCCTTGGCCGGAAATATGTTCAGTATGTCAAATATGGACTACTGTATGGTTGATGAGACATCATAAGGATTCAATTGTTCTGTATGAAAAGTTCAAGATTGAGAACTCCTTGGCTGGAAATATGTTCAGTATGTCAAATATGGACTACTGTATGGTTGAAGAGACATCATAAGGAGTCAATTGGTCTTTATGAAAAGTTTAAGATTAAGAACTTTTTGGCTGGAAAAATGTTCAGTATGTCAAATATGGACTACTGTATGGTTGATGAGACATCATAAGGAGTCAATTGGTCTGTATGAAAAGTTCAAGTTGAGAACTCTTTGGCCTGAAATATGTTTAGTTTGTCAAAGATGGACTACTGTATGGTTGATGAGACATTATAAGGAGTCAATTGGTCTGTATAGAAAGTTCAAGATTGAGAACTCTTTGGCCGGAAATATGTTCAGTATGTCAAATATGGACTACTGTATGGTTGATGAGACATCATAAGGATTCAATTGTTCTGTATGAAAAGTTCAAGATTGAGAACTCCTTGGCTGGAAATATGATCAGTATGTCAAATATGGACTACGGTATGGTTGAAGAGACATCATAAGGATTCAATTGTTCTGTATGAAAAGTTCAAGATTGAGAACTTTTGGCTGGAAAATGTTCAGTATGTCAAATATGGACTACTGTATGGTTGATGAGACATCATAAGGAGTCAATTGGTCTGTATGAAAAGTTGAAGTTGAGAACTCTTTGGCCTTAAATATGTTCCGTTTGTCAATTGGACCACTGTTTAGTTGGAGAGACATCATAAGGAGTCAAATGGTCTGTATAGATAGTTAAGGATTGAGTACTACTTGGCCTGAAATATGTTCAGTATGTTAAATATGGACTACTGTATGGTTGATGAGAGATCATAAGGACTCAACTGGTCTGTATAGAAAGTTCAAGATTGAGAACTCTTTGGCATTTAATATGTTCAGTATGTTAAATTTGGAATAATGTATCGTTGATTAACATATTAAATATTTAATGTGTCTGTATAGAAAGTTCAAGATTGAGAACTCTTTGGCCTGAAATATGATCAGTATGTCAAATATGGACTTCTGTGTGATTAGGAGGCAACAGAAATATTCAATTAGTCTGTATAGAAAGTTCAAGATTGAGAACTCCTTGGCTGGAAATATGTTCAGTATGTCACATATGGACTACTGTATGGTAGATAATACATCAAAAAGAGTCAATTGGTCTGTATGAAAAGTTGAAGTTGAGAACTCCTTTACTTGAAATATGTTCAGTTTGTCAAATATGGACTACGGTATGGTTGATGAGACATCATAAGCAGTCAATTGGTCCTAATGAAAAGTTGAAGTGGAGAACTCCTTGGCCTGAAATATGTTTAGTTTGTCAAATATGGACTACTGTATGGTTGAAGAGACATCATAAAGAGTCAAATGGTCTGTATTGAAAGTTCAGGATTGAGTACTCTTGGCTTGAAATATGTTCAGTATGTTAAATATGGACTACTGTATGGTTGATGAGAGATCATAAGGAGTCTTTTGGTCTGTTCAGAAAGTTCAAGATTGAGAGCTCCTTGACCTGAAATATGTTCAGTATTTCAAATATGAACTTCTCTGTGGATAATGAGGCAACAGAAAAATTCAATTAGTCTGTATAGAAAGTTCAAGATTGAGAACTCCTTGGCCGGAAATACGTTCAGTATGTCAAATATGGACTACTGTATGGTTGAAGAGACATCATAAGGAGTCAATTGGTCTTTATGAAAAGTTCAAGATTGAGAACTCTTTTGCCTTAAATATGTTCCCTTTGTCAAATGGACCACTGTTTGGTTGGAGAGACATCATAATGAGTCAAATTGTCTGTATAGATCGTTCAGGATTGAGTACTCCTTGGCCTGAAATATGTTCAGTTTGTCAAATATGGACTACTGTATGGTTGATCAGAGATCAGAAGGACTCAACTGGTCTGTATAGAAAGTTCAAGATTGAGAACTCCTTGGCATGTAATATGTTCAGTATGTTAAATATGGAAAATGTATCGTTGATTAAAAGATTAAATATTTAATGTCTCTGTATAGAAAGTTCAAGATTGAGAACTCCTTGGCCAGAAATATGTTCAGTATGTCAAATATGGACTACTGTATGGTTGATAATACATCAAAAGAGTCAATTGGTCTGTATGAAAAGTTCAAGTGGAGAACTCCTTGGCCTGAAATATGTTTAGTTTGTCAAATATGGACTATTATATGGTTAAAGAGACATCATAAGGAGTCAAATGGTCTGTATTGAAAGTTCAGGATTGAGTACTCTTTGGCTTGAAATATGTTCAGTATGTTAAATATGGACTACTGTATGGTTGATGAGAGATCATAAGGAGTCTTTTTGGTCTGTTCAGAAAGTTCAAGATTGAGAGCTCCTTGACCTGAAATATGTTCAGTATTTCAAATATGAACTTCTCTGTGGATAATGAGGCAACAGAAAAATTCAATTAGTCTGTATAGAAAGTTCAAGATTGAGAACTCCTTGGCCGGAAATATGTTCAGTATGTCAAATATGGACTACTGTATGGTTGAAGAGACATCATAAGGAGTCAATTGGTTTTTATGAAAAGTTCAAGATTGAGAACTCCTTGGCTAAAAATGTTCAGTTTGTCAAATATGGACTACTGTATGGTTGATGGTACATCATAAGGAGTCAATTGGTCTGTATGAAAAGTTGAAGTGGAGAACTCCTTGGCCTGAAATATGTTCAGTTTGTTAAATATGGACTACTGTATGGTTGAAGAGACATCGTAAGGAGTCAAATGGTCTGTATGAAAAGTTCAAGATTGAGAACTCCTTGGCTGGAAATATTTTCAGTATGTCAAATATGGACTACTGTATGGTTGAAGAGACATCATAAGGAGTCAATTGGTCTGTATGAAAAGTTGAAGTGGAGAACTCCTTGGCCTGAAATATGGTCAGTTTGTTAAATATGGACTACTGTATGGTTAAAGAGACATCGTAAGGAGTCAAATGGTCTGTATGAAAAGTTCAAGATTGAGAACTCCTTGGCTGGAAATATTTTCAGTATGTCAAATATGGACTACTGTATGGTTGAAGAGACATCATAATGAGTCAATTGGTCTTTATGAAAAGTTTAAGATTGAGAACTTTTTGGCTGGAAAAATGTTCAGTATGTCAAATATGGACTACTGTATGGTTGATGAGACATCATAAGGAGTCAATTGGTCTGTATGAAAAGTTCAAGTTGAGAACTCTTTGGCCTGAAATATGTTTAGTTTGTCAAAGATGGACTACTGTATGGTTGATGAGACATTATAAGGAGTCAATTGGTCTGTATAAAAAGTTCAAGATTGAGAACTCTTTGGCCTTAATATGTTCCGTTTGTCAATTGGACCACTGTTTGGTTGGAGAGACATCATAAGGAGTCAAATGGTCTGTATAGATCGTTCAGGATTGAGTACTCCTTGGCCTGAAATATGTTCAGTATGTTAAATAAGGACTACTGTATGGTTGATCAGAGATCAGAAGGACTCAACTGGTCTGTATAGAAAGTTCAAGATTGAGAACTCCTTGGCATGTAATATGTTCAGTATTTTAAATATGGAAAAATGTATCGTTGATTAACAGATTAAATATTTAATGTCTCTGTATAGAAAGTTCAAGATTGAGAACTCCCAGAAATATGTTCAGTATGTCAAATATGGACTACTGTATGGTTGATAATACATCAAAAGAGTCAATTGGTCTGTATGAAAAGTTCAAGTGGAGAACTCCTTGGCCTGAAATATGTTTAGTTTGTCAAATATGGACTACTGTATGGTTAAAGAGACATCATAAGGAGTCAAATGGTCTGTATTGAAAGTTCAGGATTGAGTACTCTTTGGCTTGAAATATGTTCAGTATGTTAAATATGGACTACTGTATGGTTGATGAGAGATCATAAGGAGTCTTTTTGGTCTGTTCAGAAAGTTCAAGATTGAGAGCTCCTTGACCTGAAATACGTTCAGTATTTCAAATATGAACTTCTCTGTGGATAATGATGCAACAGAAAAATTCAATTAGTCTGTATAGAAAGTTCAAGATTGAGAACTCCTTTGCCGGAAATATGTTCAGTATGTCAAATATGGACTACTGTATGGTTGAAGAGACATCATAAGGAGTCAATTGGTTTTTATGAAAAGTTCAAGATTGAGAACTCCTTGGCTAAAAAAATGTTCAGTATGTCAAATATGGACTACTGTATGGTTGATGATACATCATAAGGAGTCAATTGGTCTGTAAGAAAAGTTGAAGTGGAGAACTCCTTGGCCTGAAATATGTTCAGTTTGTTAAATATGGACTACTGTATGGTTGAAGAGACATCGTAAGGAGTCAAATGGTCTGTATGAAAAGTTCAAGATTGAGAACTTGGCTGGAAATATTTTCAGTATGTCAAATATGGACTACTGTATGGTTGAAGAGACATCATAATGAGTCAATTGGTCTTTATGAAAAGTTTAAGATTGAGAACTTTTTGGCTGGAAAATGTTCAGTATGTCAAATATGGACTACTGTATGGTTGATGAGACATCATAAGGAGTCAATTGGTCTGTATGAAAAGTTCAAGTAGAGAACTCTTTGGCCTGAAATATGTTTAGTTTGTCAAAGATGGACTACTGTATGGTTGATGAGACATTATAAGGAGTCAATTGGTCTGTATAAAAAGTTCAAGATTGAGAACTCTTTGGCCTTAATATGTTCCGTTTGTCAATTGGACCACTGTTTGGTTGGAGAGACATCATAAGGAGTCAAATGGTCTGTATAGATAGTTAAGGATTGAATACTACTTGGCCTGAAATATGTTCAGT
This sequence comes from Gobiocypris rarus, assembly GCA_023029165.1. NCBI lineage: Eukaryota > Metazoa > Chordata > Actinopteri > Cypriniformes > Gobionidae > Gobiocypris > Gobiocypris rarus. The sequence goes on from CM040912.1 coordinate 16,581,848, forward strand.
ATGTTAAATATGGACTACTGTATGGTTGATGAGAGATCATAAGGAGTCTTTTGGTCTGTTCAGAAAGTTCAAGATTGAGAGCTCCTTGACCTGAAATATGTTCAGTATTTCAAATATGAACTTCTCTGTGGATAATGAGGCAACAGAAAATTCAATTAGTCTGTATAGAAAGTTCAAGATTGAGAACTCCTTGGCCGGAAATATGTTCAGTATGTCAAATATGGACTACTGTATGGTTGAAGAGACATCATAAGGAGTCAATTGGTCTTTATGAAAAGTTTAAATTGAGAACTTTTGGCTGGAAAAATGTTCAGTATGTCAAATATGGACTACTGTATGGTTGATGAGACATCATAAGGAGTCAATTGGTCTGTATGAAAAGTTCAAGTTGAGAACTCTTTGGCCTGAAATATGTTTAGATTGTCAAAGATGGACTATTGTATGGTTGATGAGACATTATAAGGAGTCAATTAATCTGTATAGAAAGTTCAAGATTGAGAACTCTTTGGCCTTAAATATGTTGCGTTTGTCAAATGGACCACTGTTTGGTTGGAGAGACATCATAAGGAGTCAAATGGTCTGTATAGATAGTTAAGGATTGAGTACTACTTGTATGTCAAATATGGACTTCTGTGTGGATTAGGAGGCAACAGAAATATTCAATTAGTCTGTATAGAAAGTTCAAGATTGAGAACTCCTTGGCTGGAAATATGTTCAGGACTACTGTATGGTAGATAATACATCAAAAAGAGTCAATTGGTCTTTATGAAAAGTTGAAGTTGAGAACTCCTTTACTTGAAATATGTTCAGTTTGTCAAATATGGACAACTTTCAAAACAGACCATTTGACTCCTTATGATGTCTCTTCAACCGTACGTAGTATAAGGAGTCTTTTGGTCTGTTCAGAAAGTTCAAGAGTGAGAGCTCCTTGGCCGGAAATATGTTCAGTTTGTTCAATATGTATGGTTGAAGAGACATCATAAGGAGTCAATTGGTCTGTATGAAAAGTTGAAGTGGAGAACTCCTTGGCCTGAAATATGTTCATGTTGTCAGATATGTGCATTGCAATAACAAACAAGAACTTGCTGTGCCTTAAATTCATTAGTGCTTCTCTCTTAGCGCTTAATGTCTCTCTAGACATTAAATGCACAAAAAGTTAATTTATATGAACTTCTCTGTGGATAATGTGGCAACAGAAAAATTCAATTAGTCTGTATAGAAAGTTCAAGATTGAGAACTCCTTGGCTAAAAAAATGTTCAGTATGTCAAATATGGACTACTGTATGGTTGATGATACATCATAAGGAGTCAATTGGTCTGTATGAAAAGTTGAAGTGGAGAACTCCTTGGCCTGAAATATGTTCAGTTTGTTAAATATGGACTACTGTATGGTTGAAGAGACATCGTAAGGAGTCAAATGGTCTGTATGAAAAGTTCAAGATTGAGAACTCCTTGGCTGGAAATATTTTCAGTATGTCAAATATGGACTACTGTATGGTTGAAGAGACATCATAATGAGTCAATTGGTCTTTATGAAAAGTTTAAGATTGAGAACTTTTTGGCTGGAAAAATGTTCAGTATGTCAAATATGGACTACTGTATGGTTGATGAGACATCATAAGGAGTCAATTGGTCTGTATGAAAAGTTCAAGTTGAGAACTCTTTGGCCTGAAATATGTTTAGTTTGTCAAAGATGGACTACTGTATGGTTGATGAGACATTATAAGGAGTCAATTGGTCTGTATAGAAAGTTCAAGATTGAGAACTCTTTGGCCTTAATATGTTCCGTTTGTCAATTGGACAACTGTTTGGTTGGAGAGACATCATAAGGAGTCAAATGGTCTGTATAGATAGTTAAGGATTGAGTACTACTTGGCCTGAAATATGTTCAGTATGTTAAATATGGACTACTGTATGGTTGATGAGAGATCATAAGGACTCAACTGGTCTGTATAGAAAGTTCAAGATTGAGAACTCTTTGGCATTTAATATGTTCAGTATGTTAAATTTGGAATAATGTATCGTTGATTAACATATTAAATATTTAATGTGTCTGTTATAGAAAGTTCAAGATTGAAAACTCCTTGGCCTGAAATATGATCAGTATGTCAAATATGGACTTCTGTGTGTATTAGGAGGCAACAGAAATATTCAATTAGTCTGTATAGAAAGTTCAAGATTGAGAACTCCTTGGCTGGAAATATGTTCAGTATGTGGACTACTGTATGGTAGATAATACATCAAAAAGAGTCAATTGGTCTTTATGAAAAGTTGAAGTTGAGAACTCCTTTACTTGAAATATGTTCAGTTTGTCAAATATGGACAAGTTTCAAAACAGACCATTTGACTCCTTATGATGTCTCTTCAACCATACGTAGTATAAGGAGTCTTTTGGTCTGTTCAGAAAGTTCAAGATTGAGAGCTCCTTGGCCGGAAATATGTTCAGTTTGTTCAATATGGACTACTGTATGGTTGAAGAGACATCATCAGGAGTCAATTGGTCTGTATGAAAAGTTGAAGTGGAGAACTCGTTGGCCTGAAATATGTTCATGTTCTCAGATATGTGCATTGCAATAACAAACAAGAACTTGCTGTGCCTTAAATTCATTAGTGCTTCTCTCTTAGTGCTTAATGTCTCTCTAGACATTAAATGCACAAAAAGTTAATTTATGCAATGCAAAAGCCCTTATCGTAAATGCTCAAAAAGTTATTGTATATAATGCAAAACACATTTTCTAATGCACTGCAAGTCTTTGTATGCAATGCAAAAGCAATTACATCTTAAATGCAAAAACAGTTATTGTATGTAATGCAAAACAAGTATTTTCTAATGCACACAATATCATATATGCAATGCAAACGAACGTACCTCTTAAATGGACAAAAGTTATTGTATGCAATGCACTTTAACATTAAATGCACATGTTCATGTATGCAATGCCAAAGTAATTATCTCTCAATGCACCAAGTTCTTGTATGCAACGGAAAAGCACTAATACATTTAATGCACAGTAAAGTCTTGCAATGCAAACGCACATATCTCTTAAATTCACAAAAGTTATTTTATAAAATACAATGCAAATGCACTTATATTTTCAATGCACTCCAAGTTCTTGTATGCAATGCAAAATCAATTATTTCTTAAATGCACAAAGAACAATGCAATGCAAAGCACTTATCTCTTTAATGCACTAAGATGTCTTGTATGCAATGAAAAGCAATTGTCAATTAAATTGCACAACGAGATATTATATGCAACGGAAAATCACTAATGAATTCAATGCACAGCAAGTTCTTGTATGTTTTGCAAATGCAAAAGCACAAATGATAAAGCCATTGTCTCTTAAATGCACAAAAAGTTATTTTAGACAAGAACTTGTGTGCATGTAAGAAATAATAGCTTTTGCATTGCATAAAATAACTTTTTGTGCATTTAAGAGACAATTGCTTTTTCATTGCATAAAGACATTTCAATGCATTTAAGAACTATTTACTTTTGCCTTGCATACAAACATTTGCAGTGCATTGGAGAGACAATTGCTTTTTTATGCATTTTGATAATAATGCAATGCAATACACTCATTTTTTACCCCTGTGCATTAAAAGTTCTTGTATACAATGCAAAATCTATTATTTCTAAATGCACTCAAGTTCATGTATGCAATGCATACGTATCTTTTCAATGCACAAAAATCTATTGTATGCAATTAAAAAGCAATTGTCTATTCAATGCACTAAAATTCATTGTATGCAATGAAAAAGCAATTGTCTCTTCAATGCATAACAAGATATGCCACGGAAACGCACTAATGAATTTAAGGCACAGCAAGTTCAAGTTTGCTATTGCAATGCAAAAGCACATATCGCTTAAATGCACAAAATGTTATATCATGCAATGCAATTGCACATGCACTTATATTTTCAGTGCACTACAAGTTCTTTGGATGCAATGCAAAAGCACTTCAATGCACAAAAAGTTATTGCAATGCACGTTAACATTAAATGCACATGTTCATGTATGCAATGCCAAAGCACTTCTATTTTCAAATGCTCTACAATATGAAAAGTTATTGACTCTTCAATGCACAAAATGTTATTTTATGCAAAGAAAACGCAATTGTCTCTTCAATGCACAAAAAGTTATTGTATGCAATGAAACGCAATTGTCAATTAAATTGCACGACGAGGATACTATATGCAATGGAAAATCACTGATGAATTGAATACACAACAAGTTCTTGTATGTTTTGCAAATGCAAAGGCACAAATGAAAAAGCTATTGTCTCTTAAATCACAAAAAGTTATTTTAGACAAGAACTTGTGTGCATTTAAGAAATAATAGCTTTTGCATTCCATACAATAGACGTTGTGCATTGAAGAGACAATAGCTTTTTTATGCACTCAAGTTCATGTATGCAATGCATACGTATCTTTTCAACACACTCAAATTTTTGTATGCAATGAAAAGCAATTGTCTATTCAATGCACTAAAATGCATTGTATGCAATGAAAAATTGTCTCTTCAATGCACAACAAGATATGCCACGGAAAAGCACTAATGAATTTAAGGCACAGCAAGTTCTTGTTTGCTATTGCAATGCACATATCTCTGAAATGCACAAAATGTTAAATCATGCAATGCAATGCAAATGCACTTATATTTTCTGTGGACTACAAGTTCTTTGGATGCAATGCCAAAGCACATATATCTTCAATGCACAAAAAGTTATTGTATGCAATGCACTTTAATGCACATGTTCATGTATGCAATGCCAAAGTAATTATCTCTTAATGCACTACAAGTTCTTTTTATGCAATGCAAAAACACTTACCCCTTAAAAGCACAAAAAGCTATGGTATGTAAAGCAAAACACTTATATTTTCTAATGCTCTACAAGTCCTTGTATGCAATGCAAAATCGAATATTTTTTAAATGCACAAATAACCTTGCAATGCAAAGCACATCTCTGTAATGCACTAAAATGTCTTGTATGCAATGAAATGCAATTGTCAATTAATTTGCACAACGATATATTACTGATGAATTCAATGCACAGCAAGTTATTGTATGTATTGCAAATGCAAAGGCACAATTGAAAAAGCTATTGTGCACAAATGACAATAACTATTGTGCATTTTAGACAATAACTTGTGTGCATTAAAGAAATAATAGATTTTGCTTTGCATACATTAACTTTTTGAGCCTTGAAGAGACAATTGCGTTTTCATTGCATAAAAGAACATATTGTGCATTGAAGAGTCAATTGCTTTTTCATTTTAAACAACAAATCTTAGTGCATTAAAGTGATATGCTTTTGCATTGCATACAAGATATATGTTAATTGAAGAGAAAATTCCTTTTTTTGCATTGAAGAGTCAATTGCTTTTTCATTGCAAACAATAAATCTTTGTGCATTAAAGCGATAAGTGCTTTTACATTATATACAAGAACTTTAGTGCATTGGAAAAGATGAGTTTTTGAAAATCATACAAGAACTCATGCATTAAAGAGATAAGTGCTGCACAAAATATCTCGTTATGCACTGAAGCAATAAGTTAGTTTGCATTCACGAACTCGATGCGCAGTAAAGAGTTAAGCATTGGATAAAATATCTAATTGTGCATTAATGAGATTTAAGTGCTTTTGAATTGCAATACATACAATCATTTGTTGTGTTTGTACACTTGTGCTTGTAACGTATTAATTCATTAGTGTTTTTCCGTTGCATACAATATCTCGTTATGCATTGAAGAGAAAATTACTTTTCCATTGTATACAAGACACATTAGTGCATTAAAGAGATGTGCTTTTGCATTGCATACCAGAGCTCTGTGCATTTAATAAACAATTGCTTTTGCATTGCATACAAGATCTTTTTGTGCATTTTGAGAAAATTCCTTTTTAAGTGAATTTAAAAGGTAAAAACCCTTGCATTGCATACCAGAGCTATTTGTTTATTGAAAAAAGAAGGGCTTTTGCATTGCATTCAACATCTCGTTGTGCATTGAATACATCAGTGCTTATCCGTTGCATACAATATCTGTTGTGCATTAAAGAGACAATTGTGTTCAAGATTGGGAACTCATTGGCCTGAAATATGTTCAGTAAGTCAAATATTGACAACTGTATGGTTGAAGAGACATCATAAGGAGTCATTTGGTCTGTATAGAAAGTTCAAGATTGAGAACTCTATGGCCTAAAATATGTTCAGTATGTCAAAAATGGACTACTGTATGGTTGATGATACATCATAACGAGTCAATTGGTCTGTATGAAAAGTTGAAGTGGAGAACTTGGCCTGAAATATGTTCAGTCTGTTCAATATGGACTACTGTATGGTTGAAGAGACATCATAATGAGGCAATTGGTCTGTATGAAAAGTTCAATAGTTCAATTAAAATTCATTGTATGCAATGAAAAGCAATTGTCTCTTCAGTGCACAAGAAAAGATATGCCACGAAACGCACTAATGAATTTAAAGCACAGCAAGTTCTTGTTTGCTATTGCAATGCAAAAGCACATATCGCTTAAATGCACAAAATGTTATATCATGCAATGCACATGCACTTATATTTTCAGTGCACTACAAGTTCTTTGGATGCCATGCAAAAGCACTTCAATGCACAAAAAGTTATTGTATGCAATGCACTTTAACATTAAATGCACATGTTCATGTATGCAATGCCAAAGCACTTATATTTTCAAATGCTCTACAATATGAAAAGTAATTGACTCTTCAATGCACAAAATGTTATTTTATGCAAAGAAAACGCAATTGTCTCTTCAATGCACAAAAAGTTATTGTATGCAATGAAAAGCAATTGTTAATTAAATTGCACGACGAGGAAATGATATGCAACGGAAAATTACTGATGAATTCAATGCACAACAAGTTCTTGTATGTATTGCAAATGCAAAGGCACAAATGAAAAAGCTATTGTCTCTTAAATGCACAAAAAGTCATTTTAGACAAGAACTTGTGTGCATTTAAGAAATAATAGCTTTTGCATTCCATACAATAAACGTTGTGCATTGAAGAGACAATAGCTTTTTCATTGCATAAAATAAATTTCAGTGCATTTGAAGTGATACGTGCTTTTGCATTGCATAGCAGATCTCTTTGTGCATTTAAGAACTATTTGCTTTTGCCTTGCATACAAAAACTTGCAGTGCATTGGAAACGATATGTGCTATTGCACTGAATAAATGAACTTTTTTGCATTGAAGAGACAATTGCTTTTTTATGCACTCAAGTTCATGTATGCAATGCATACGTATCTTTTCAACGCACTAAAATTTTTTGTATGCAATGAAAAAGCAATTGTCTATTCAATGCACTAAAATGCATTGTATGCAATGAAAAAACAATTGTCTCTTCAATGCACAACAAGATATGCCACGGAAAAGCACTAATGAATTTAAGGCACAGCAAGTTCTTGTTTGCTATTGCAATGCAAAAGCACATATCTCTTAAATGCACAAAATGTTAAATCATGCAATGCAATGCAAATGCACTTATATTTTCTGTGCACTACTTTGGATGCAATGCAAAAGCACATATATCTTCAATGCACAAAAGTTATTGTATGCAATGCACTTTAATGCACATGTTCATGTATGCAATGCCAAAGTAATTATCTCTTAATGCACTACAAGTTCGTTTTATGCAATGCAAAAACACTTACCCCTTAAAAGCACAAAAAGCTATGGTATGTAAAGCAAAACACTTATATTTTCAAATGCTCTACAAGTCCTTGTATGCAATGCAAAATCGAATATTTTTTAAATGCACAAATAACCTTGCAAAGCAAAGCACATCTCTGTAATGCACTAAAATGTCTTGTATGCAAAGAAATGCAATTGTCAATTAATATGCACAACGATATATTACTGATGAATTCAATGCACAGCAAGTTATTGTATGTATTGCAAATGCAAAGGCACAAACAAAAAGCTATTGTGCACAAATGACAATAACTATTGTGCATTTTTGACAATAACTAAGAAATAATAGATTTTGCATTGCATTTGCACTTTTTGTGCCTTGAAGAGACAATTGCGTTTTCTTTGCATAAATGAACATTTTGTGCATTGAAGAGTCAATTGCTTTTTCATTTTAAACAACAAATCTTAGTGCATTGAAGTGATATGCTTTTGCATTGCATACAAGATATATGTTAATTGAAGAGAAAATTCCTTTTTGCATTGAAGAGTCAATTGCTTTTCATTGCAAACAATATCTGTTGTGCATTAAAGAGACAATTGTGTTCAAGATTGGGAACTCATTGGCCTGAAATATGTTCAGTAAGTCAAATATGGACAACTGTATGGTTGCTGAGACATTAGAAAGACTTACTGGCCTGTATAGAAAGTTCAAGATTAAGAGCTACTTGCCTTGAAATCTGTTCAGTATGTCAAATATGGACTACTGTATGGTTGAAGAGACATCATAAGGAGTCTTTTGGTCTGTTCAGAAAGTTCAGGATTGAGTACTCCTTTGCCGGAAATATGTTCAGTATGTCAAATATGGACTACTGTATGGTTGATGATGCATCACAACGAGTCAATTGGTCTGTAGGAAAAGTTCAAGATTGAGAACTCCTTGGCTGAAAATATGTTCAGTATGTCAAATATGGACTACTGTATGGTTGAAGAGACATGATAAGGAGTCAATTGGTCTGTATGAAAAGTTCAAGTTGAGAACTCCTTGGCCTGAAATATGTTCAGTTTGTCAAAAATGGACTACTGTTTGGTTGATGAGACATCATAAGGAGTCAATTGGTCTGTATGAAAAGTTGAAGTGGAGAACTCCTTGGCCTGAAATATGTTCAGTTTGTCAAAAATGGACTACTGTATGGTTGATGAGACATCATAAGGAGTCAATTGGTCTGTATGAAAAGTTGAAGTGGAGAACTCCTTGGCTGGAAAAATGTTCAGTATGTCAAATATGGACTACTGTATGGTTGATGAACACATCATAAGGAGTCAATTGGTCTGTATGAAAAGTTCAAGTTGAGAACTCTTTGGCCTAAAATATGTTCAGTATGTCAAAAATGGACTACTGTATGGTTGATGATACATCATAACGAGTCATTTGGTCTGTATGAAAAGTTGAAGTGGAGAACTTGGCCTGAAATATGTTCAGTTTGTTCAATATGTACTACTGTATGGTTGAAGAGACATCGTAATGAGTCAATTGGTCTGCATGAAAAGTTGAAGTGTAGAATTTGGCATGAAATATGTTCAGTTTGTTCAATATGGACTACTGTATGGTTGATAACACATCAAAAAGAGTCAATTGGTCTGTATGAAAAGTTCAAGTTGAGAACTCCTTGGCCTGAAATATGTTCAGTTTGTTCAAAATGGACTACTGTATGGTTGAAAAGAGACATCATAAGGAGTCAAGTGGTCTGTATGAAAAGTTTAAGTTGAGAACTCTTTTGCTTGAAATATGTTCAGTTTGTCAAAGATGGACTACTGTATGGTTGATGAGACATAATAAGGAGTCAATTGGTCTGTATAGAAAGTTGAAATGGAGAACTCCTTGGCCTGAAATATGTTCAGTATGTCAAATATGGACTTCTGTGTGGATTATGAGGCAACGGTAATATTCAATTAGTCTGTATAGAAAGTTCAAGATTGAGAACTCCTTGGCCGGAAATATGTTCAGTATGTCAAATATGGACTACTGTATGGTTGAAGAGACGTGATAAGGAGTCAATTAGTCTTTATGAAAGTTCAAGTTGAGAACTCCTTAACCTGAAATATTTTCAGTTTGTCAAATATGGACTTCTGTGTGGATAATGAGGCACCATAAAGAGTCATTTGGTGTGTTTGAAAAGTTCAAGATTGAGAACTCCTTGGCTGGAAATATGTTCAATATGTCAAATATGGACTACTGTATGGTTGATGATACATCATAACGAGTCAATTGGTCTGTTTAGAATGTTCAAGGTTAAGAACTCTATGGCCTAAAATATGTTCAGTATGTCAAAAATGGACTACTGTATGGTTGATGATACATCATAACGAGTCAATTGGTCTGTATGAAAAGTTGAAGTGGAGAACTTGGCCTGAAATATGTTCAGTTTGTTCAATATGGACTACTGTATGGTTGAAGAGACATCATAAGGAGTCAATTTGTCTGTATGAAAAGTTCAAGTTGAGAACTCCTTGGCCTGAAATATGTTCAGTTTGTTCAATATGAACTACTGTATGGTTGAAGAGACATCATAATAAGTCAATTGGTCTGTATGAAAAGATCAAGATTGAGAACTTGGCTGGAAAAATGTTCAGTATGTCAAATATGGAGTACTGTATGGTTGATGATACATCACAACGAGTCAATTGGTCTGTATGCAAAGTTCAAGTTGAGAACTCTTTGGCTTGAAATATGTTCAGTTTGTCAAAAATGGACTACTGTATGGTTGAAGAGACATCATAAGTAGTCAATTGGTCTGTATAGAAAGTTCAAGATTGAGAACTCTTTGGCCTAAAATATGTTCAGTATGTCAAAAATGGACTACTGTATGGTTGATGATACCTCATAACGAGTCAATTGGTCTGTATGAAAAGTTGAAGTGGAGAACTCCTTGGCTGGAAAAATGTTCAGTATGTCAAATATGGACTACTGTATGGTTGATGAGACATCATAAGGAGTCAATTGGTCTGTATGAAAAGTTTAAGTGGAGAACTCTTTGGCCTGAAATATGTTCAGTTTGTCAAATATGGACTACTGTATGGTTGAAGAGACATCATAAGTAGTCAATTGGTCTGTATAGAAAGTTCAAGATTGAGAAGTCTTTGGCCTAAAATATGTTCAGTTTGTCAAAAATGGACTACTGTATGGTTGATGAGACATCATAAGGAGTCAATTGGTCTGTATGAAAAGTTCAAGTTGAGAATTCTTTGGCCTGAAATATGTTCAGTTTGTTCAATATGTACTACTGTATGGTTGAAGAGACATCATAATGAGTCATTTGGTCTGCATGAAAAGTTGAAGTGTAGAATTTGGCATGAAATATGTTCAGTTTGTTCAATATGGACTACTGTATGGTTGATAACACATCAAAAAGAGTCAATTGGTCTGTATGAAAAGTTCAAGTTGAGAACTCCTTGGCCTGAAATATGTTCAGTTTGTTCAAAATGGACTACTGTATGGTTGAAAAGAGACATCATAATGAGTCAATTGGTCTGTATGAAAAGTTCAAGATTGAGAACTTGGCTGGAAAAATGTTCAGTATGTCAAATACGGACTACTGTATGGTTGATGAGACATCATAAGGAGTCAATTGGTCTGTATGAAAAGTTTAAGTTGAGAACTCTTTGGCTTGAAATATGTTCAGTTTGTCATAGATGGACTACTGTATGGTTGATGAGACATAATAAGGAGTCAATTGGTCTGTATAGAAAGTTGAAATGGAGAACTCCTTGGCCTGAAATATGTTCAGTATGTCAAATATGGACTTCTGTGTGGATTATGAGGCAACGGTAATATTCAATTAGTCTGTATAGAAAGTTCAAGATTGAGAACTTCCTGGAAATATGTTCAGTATGTCAAATATGGACTACTGTATGGTTGAAGAGACGTGATAAGGAGTCAATTGGTCTTTATGAAAAGTTCAAGTTGAGAACTCCTTAACCTGAAATATTTTCAGTTTGTCAAATATGGACTTCTGTGTGGATAATGAGGCACCATAAGGAGTCATTTGGTGTGTTTGAAAAGTTCAAGATTGAGAACTCCTTGGCTGAAAATATGTTCAGTATGTCAAATATGGACTACTGTATGGTTGATGATACATCATAACGAGTCAATTGGTCTGTTTAGAATGTTCAAGGTTAAGAACTCTATGGCCTAAAATATGTTCAGTATGTCAAATTGACTACTGTATGGTTGATGATACATGATGATACATGGTCTGTATGAAAAGTTGAAGTGGAGAACTTGGCCTGAAATATGTTCAGTTTGTCAATATGGACTACCTGTATGGTTGAAGAGACATCATAAGGAGTCAATTTGTCTGTATGAAAAGTTCAAGTTGAGAACTCCTTGGCTGGAAATATGTTCAGTTTGTCAAAATGGACTACTGTATGGTTGAAGAGACGTGATAAGGAGTCAATTGGTCTTTATGAAAAGTTCAAGTTGAGAACTCCTTAACCTGAAATATTTTCAGTTTGTCAAATATGGACTTCTGTGTGGATAATGAGGCACCATAAGGAGTCATTTGGTGTGTTTGAAAAGTTCAAGTTGAGAACTCCTTGGCCTGAAATATGTTCAGTTTGTTCAATATGAACTACTGTATGATTGAGAATTTTTGGAAAAATGTTCAGTATGTCAAATATGGAGTACTGTATAGTTGATGATACATCACAACGAGTCAATTGGTCTGTATGCAAAGTTCAAGTTGAGAACTCTTTGGCTTGAAATATGTTCAGTTTGTCAAAGATGGACTACTGTATGGTTGATGAGACATAATAAGGAGTCAATTGGTCTTTATGAAAAGTTCAAGATTGAGAACTCCTTGGCCTGAAATATGTTCAGTTTGTCAAAATGGACTACTGTATGGTTGATGAGACATCATAAGGAGTCAATTGGTCTGTATGAAAAATTGAAGTGGAGAACTCCTTGGCTGGAAAAATGTTCAGTATGTCAAATATGGACTACTGTATGGTTGATGAGACATCATAAGGAGTCAATTGGTCTGTATGAAAAGTTCAAGTTGAGAACTCTTTGGCCTGAAATATGTTCAGTTTGTCAATTATGGACTACTGTATGTTTGAAGAGACATCATAAGTAGTCAATTGGTCTGTATAGAAAGTTCAAGATTGAGAACTCTTTGGCCTAAATATATGTTCAGTATGTCAAAATGGACTACTGTATGGTTGATGATACCTCATAACGAGTCAATTGGTCTGTATGAAAAGTTGAAGTGGAGAACTTGGCCTGAAATATGTTCAGTTTGTTCAATATGGACTACCGTATGGTTGAAGAGACATCATAAGGAGTCAATTTGTCTGTATGAAAAGTTCAAGTTGAGAACTCCTTGGCCTGAAATATGTTCAGTTTGTTCAATATGAACTACTGTATGGTTGAAGAGACATCATAATAAGTCAATTGGTCTGTATGAAAAGATCAAGATTGAGAACTTTTGGAAAAATGTTCAGTATGTCAAATATGGAATACTGTATGGTTGATGATACATCACAACGAGTCAATTGGTCTGTATGCAAAGTTCAAGTTGAGAACTCTTTGGCTTGAAATATGTTCAGTTTGTCAAGATGGACTACTGTATGGTTGATGAGACATAATAAGGAGTCAATTGGTCTGTATGAAAAGTTCAAGATTGAGAACTCCTTGGCCTGAAATATGTTCAGTTTGTCAAAATGGACTACTGTATGGTTGAAGAGACATCATAAGTAGTCAATTGGTCTGTATGAAAGTTCAAGATTGAGAACTCTTTGGCCTAAAATATGTTCAGTATGTCAAAAATGGACTACTGTATGGTTGATGAGACATCATAAGGAGTCAATTGGTCTGTATGAAAAGTTTAAGTGGAGAACTCCTTGGCTGGAAAAATGTTCAGTATGTCAAATATGGACTACTGTATGGTTGATGAGACATCATAAGGAGTCAATTGGTCTGTATGAAAAGTTCAAGTTGAGAATTCTTTGGCCTGAAATATGTTCAGTTTGTTCAATATGTACTACTGTATGGTTGAAGAGACATCATAATGAGTCAATTGGTCTGCATGAAAAGTTGAAGTGTAGAATTTGGCATGAAATATGTTCAGTTTGTTCAATATGGACTACTGTATGGTTGATAACACATCAAAAGAGTCAATTGGTCTGTATGAAAAGTTCAAGTTGAGAACTCCTTGGCCTGAAATATGTTCAGTTTGTTCAAAATGGACTACTGTATGGTTGAAAGAGACATCATAATGAGTCAATTGGTCTGTATGAAAAGTTCAAGATTGAGAACTTGGCTGGAAAAATGTTCAGTATGTCAAATGGACTACTGTATGGTTGATGAGACATCATAAGAGTCAATTGGTCTGTATGAAAAGTTTAAGTTGAGAACTCTTTGGCTTGAAATATGTTCAGTTTGTCATAGATGGACTACTGTATGGTTGATGAGACATAATAAGGAGTCAATTGGTCTGTATAGAAAGTTGAAATGGAGAACTCCTTGGCCTGAAATATGTTCAGTATGTCAAATATGGACTTCTGTGTGGATTATGAGGCAACGGTAATATTCAATTAGTCTGTATAGAAAGTTCAAGATTGAGAACTTCCTGGCCGGAAATATGTTCAGTATGTCAAATATGGACTACTGTATGGTTGAAGAGACGTGATAAGGAGTCAATTGGTCTTTATGAAAAGTTCAAGTTGAGAACTCCTTAACCTGAAATATTTTCAGTTTGTCAAATATGGACTACTGTGTGGATAATGAGGCACCATAAGGAGTCATTTGGTGTGTTTGAAAAGTTCAAGATTGAGAACTCCTTGGCTGGAAATATGTTCAATATGTCAAATATGGACTACTGTATGGTTGATGATACATCATAAGAGTCAATTGGTCTGTTTAGAATGTTCAAGATTAAGAACTCTATGGCCTAAAATATGTTCAGTATGTCAAAATTGACTACTGTATGGTTGATGATACATGATGATACATGGTCTGTATGAAAAGTTGAAGTGGAGAACTTGGCCTGAAATATGTTCAGTTTGTTCAATATGGACTACTGTATGGTTGAAGAGACATCATAAGGAGTCAATTTGTCTGTATGAAAAGTTCAAGTTGAGAACTCCTTGGCTGGAAATATGTTCAGTTTGTCAAAAATGGACTACTGTATGGTTGAAGAGACGTGATAAGGAGTCAATTGGTCTTTATGAAAAGTTCAAGTTGAGAACTCCTTAACCTGAAATATTTTCAGTTTGTCAAATATGGACTTCTGTGTGGATAATGAGGCACCATAAGGAGTCATTTGGTGTGTTTGAAAAGTTCAAGTTGAGAACTCCTTGGCCTGAAATATGTTCAGTTTGTTCAATATGAACTACTGTATGGTTGAAGAGACATCATAATAAGTCAATTGGTCTGTATGAAAAGATCAAGATTGAGAACTTTTTTGGAAAAATGTTCAGTATGTCAAATATGGAGTACTGTATAGTTGATGATACATCAGAGTCAATTGGTCTGTATGCAAAGTTCAAGTTGAGAACTCTTTGGCTTGAAATATGTTCAGTTTGTCAAAGATGGACTACTGTATGGTTGATGAGACATAATAAGGAGTCAATTGGTCTTTATGAAAAGTTCAAGATTGAGAACTCCTTGGCCTGAAATATGTTCAGTTTGTCAAAATGGACTACTGTATGGTTGATGAGACATCATAAGGAGTCAATTGGTCTGTATGAAAAAATTGAAGTGGAGAACTCCTTGGCTGGAAAAATGTTCAGTATGTCAAATATGGACTACTGTATGGTTGATGAGACATCATAAGGAGTCAATTGGTCTGTATGAAAAGTTCAAGTTGAGAACTCTTTGGCCTGAAATATGTTCAGTTTGTCAATTATGGACTACTGTATGTTTGAAGAGACATCATAAGTAGTCAATTGGTCTGTATAGAAAGTTCAAGATTGAGAACTCTTTGGCCTAAAATATGTTCAGTATGTCAAAATGGACTACTGTATGGTTGATGATACCTCATAACGAGTCAATTGGTCTGTATGAAAAGTTGAAGTGGAGAACTTGGCCTGAAATATGTTCAGTTTGTTCAATATGGACTACTGTATGGTTGAAGAGACATCATAAGGAGTCAATTTGTCTGTATGAAAAGTTCAAGTTGAGAACTCCTTGGCCTGAAATATGTTCAGTTTGTTCAATATGAACTACTGTATGGTTGAAGAGACATCATAATAAGTCAATTGGTCTGTATGAAAGATCAATATTGAGAACTTTTTGGAAAAATGTTCAGTATGTCAAATATGGAATACTGTATGGTTGATGATACATCACAACGAGTCAATTGGTCTGTATGCAAAGTTCAAGTTGAGAACTCTTTGGCTTGAAATATGTTCAGTTTGTCAAGATGGACTACTGTATGGTTGATGAGACATAATAAGGAGTCAATTGGTCTGTATGAAAAGTTCAAGATTGAGAACTCCTTGGCCTGAAATATGTTCAGTTTGTCAAAATGGACTACTGTATGGTTGATGAGACATCATAAGGAGTCAATTGGTCTGTATGAAAAGTTGAAGTGGAAGTTGAAGTGGAGAACTCCTTGGCTGGAAAAATGTTCTGTATGTCAAATATGGACTACTGTATGGTTGATGAGACATCATAAGGAGTCAATTGGTCTGTATGAAAAGTTCAAGTTGAGAACTCTTTGGCCTGAAATATGTTCAGTTTGTCAAATATGGACTACTGTATGGTTGAAGAGACATCATAAGTAGTCAATTGGTCTGTATAGAAAGTTCAAGATTGAGAACTCTTTGGCCTAAAATATGTTCAGTATGTCAAAAATGGACTACTGTATGGTTGATGATACCTCATAACGAGTCAATTGGTCTGTATGAAAAGTTGAAGTGGAGAACTTGGCCTGAAATATGTTCAGTTTGTTCAATATGTACTACTGTATGGTTGAAGAGACATCATAATGAGTCAATTGGTCTGTATGAAAGTTCAAGATTGAGAACTTGGCTGGAAAAATGTTCAGTATGTCAAATATGGACTACTGTATGGTTGATAATACATCAAAAGAGTCAATTGGTCTGTATGAAAAGTTCAAGTTGAGAACTCCTTGGCCTGAAATATGTTCAGTTTGTTCAAAATGGACTACTGTATGGTTGAAAAGATACATCATAATCAGTCAATTGGTCTGTATGAAAGTTCAAGATTGAGGACTTGGCTGGAAAAATGTTCAGTATGTCAAATATGGACTACTGTATGGTTGATAATACATCAAAAAGAGTCAATTGGTCTGTATGAAAAGTTCAAGTTGAGAACTCCTTGGCCTGGAAATATGTTCAGTTTGTTCAATATGGACTACTGTATGGTTGAAAGAGACATCATAATGAGTCAATTGGTCTGTATGAAAAGTTCAAGATTGAGAACTTGGCTGGAAAAATGTTCAGTATGTCAAATGGACTACTGTATGGTTGATGAGACATCATAAGGAGTCAATTGGTCTGTATGAAAAGTTTAAGTTGAGAACTCTTTGGCATGAAATATGTTCAGTTTGTCAAGATGGACTACTGTTGATGAGACATCATAAGGAGTCAATTGGTGTGTATGAAAAGTTGAAGTGGAGAACTCCTTGGCCTGAAATATGTTCAGTTTGTCAAAATGGACTACTGTATGGTTGATGAGATATCATAAGGAGTCAATTGGTCTGTATGAAAAGTTGAAGTGGAGAACTCCTTGGCTGGAAAAATGTTTAGTATGTCAAATATGGACTACTGTATGGTTGATGAGACATCATAAGGAGTCAATTGGTCTGTATGAAAAGTTCAAGTTGAGGACTCTTTGGCCTAAAATATGTTCAGTATGTCAAAATGGACTACTGTATGGTTGATGATACATCATAACAGTCAATTGGTCTGTATGAAAAGTTGAAGTGGAGAACTTGGCCTGAAATATGTTCAGTTTGTTCAATATGTACTACTGTATGGTTGAAGAGACATCACAATGAGTCAATTGGTCTGTATGAAAAGTTGAAGTGGAGAACTTGGCCTGAAATATGTTCAGTTTTTCAATATGGACTACTGTATGGTTGAAGAGACATCATAAGGAGTCAATTGGTCTGTATGAAAGTTCAAGATTGAGAACTTGGCTGGAAAAATGTTCAGTATGTCAAATATGGACTACTGTATGGTTGATAATACATCAAAAAGAGTCAATTGGTCTGTATGAAAAGTTCAAGTTGAGAACTCCTTGGCCTGAAATATGTTCAGTTTGTTCAAAATGGACTACTGTATGGTTGAAAGAGACATCATAATGAGTCAATTGGTCTGTATGAAAAGTTCAAGATTGAGAACTTGGCTGGAAAAATGTTCAGTATGTCAAATACGGACTACTGTATGGTTGATGAGACATCATAAGGAGTCAATTGGTCTGTATGAAAAGTTTAAGTTGAGAACTCTTTGGCTTGAAATATGTTCAGTTTGTCAAAGATGGACTACTGTATGGTTGATGAGACATCATAAGAGTCAATTGGTCTGTATAGAAAGTTGAAATGGAGAACTCCTTGGCCTGAAATATGTTCAGTATGTCAAATATGGACTTCTGTGTGGATTATGAGGCAACGGTAATATTCAATTAGTCTGTATAGAAAGTTCAAGATTGAGAACTCCTTGGCCTGAAATATGTTCATTTTTCAAAATGGACTACTGTATGGTTGAAAAGATACATCATAATCAGTCAATTGGTCTGTATGAAAGTTCAAGATTGAGAACTTGGCTGGAAAAATGTTCAGTATGTCAAATATGGACTACTGTATGGTTGATAATACATCAAAAGAGTCAATTGGTCTGTATGAAAAGTTCAAGTTGAGAACTCCTTGGCCTGAAATATGTTCAGTTTGTTCAATATGGACTACTGTATGGTTGAAAAGAGACATCATAATGAGTCAATTGGTCTGTATGAAAAGTTCAAGATTGAGAACTTGGCTGGAAAAATGTTCAGTATGTCAAATACGGACTACTGTATGGTTGATGAGACATCATAAGAGTCAATTGGTCTGTATGAAAAGTTTAAGTTGAGAACTCTTTGGCATGAAATATGTTCAGTTTGTCAAAGATGGACTACTGTATGGTTGAAAGAGACATCATAAGGAGTCAATTGGTCTGTATGAAAAGTTGAAGTGGAGAACTCCTTGGCCTGAAATATGTTCAGTTTGTCAAAATGGACTACTGTATGGTTGATGAGACATCATAAGGAGTCAATTGGTCTGTATGAAAAGTTGAAGTGGAGAACTCCTTGGCTGGAAAAATGTTCAGTATGTCAAATATGGACTACTGTATGGTTGATGAGACATCATAAGGAGTCAATTGGTCTGTATGAAAAGTTCAAGTTGAGGACTCTTTGGCCTAAAATATGTTCAGTATGTCAAAATGGACTACTGTATGGTTGATGATACATCATAACGAGTCATTTGGTCTGTATGAAAAGTTGAAGTGAGAACTTGGCCTGAAATATGTTCAGTTTGTTCAATATGTACTACTGTATGGTTGAAGAGACATCACAATGAGTCAATTGGTCTGTATGAAAAGTTGAAGTGGAGAACTTGGCCTGAAATATGTTCAGTTTTTTCAATACGGACTACTGTATGGTTGATGAGACATCATAAGGAGTCAATTGGTCTGTATGAAAAGTTTAAGTTGAGAACTCTTTGGCTTGAAATATGTTCAGTTTGTCATAGATGGACTACTGTATGGTTGATGAGACATAATAAGGAGTCAATTGGTCTGTATAGAAAGTTGAAATGGAGAACTCCTTGGCCTGAAATATGTTCAGTATGTCAAATATGGACTTCTGTGTGGATTATGAGGCAACGGTAATATTCAATTAGTCTGTATAGAAAGTTCAAGATTGAGAACTTCCTGGCCGGAAATATGTTCAGTATGTCAAATATGGACTACTGTATGGTTGAAGAGACGTGATAAGGAGTCAATTGGTCTTTATGAAAAGTTCAAGTTGAGAACTCCTTAACCTGAAATATTTTCAGTTTGTCAAATATGGACTTCTGTGTGGATAATGAGGCACCATAAGGAGTCATTTGGTGTGTTTGAAAAGTTCAAGATTGAGAACTCCTTGGCTGGAAATATGTTCAATATGTCAAATATGGACTACTGTATGGTTGATGATACATCATATCGAGTCAATTGGTCTGTTTAGAATGTTCAAGGTTAAGAACTCTATGGCCTAAAATATGTTCAGTATGTCAAAAATTGACTACTGTATGGTTGATGATACATGATGATACATGGTCTGTATGAAAAGTTGAAGTGGAGAACTTGGCCTGAAATATGTTCAGTTTGTTCAATATGGACTACTGTATGGTTGAAGAGACATCATAAGGAGTCAATTTGTCTGTATGAAAAGTTCAAGTTGAGAACTCCTTGGCTGGAAATATGTTCAGTTTGTCAAAAATGGACTACTGTATGGTTGAAGAGACATGATAAGGAGTCAATTGGTCTTTATGAAAAGTTCAAGTTGAGAACTCCTTAACCTGAAATATTTTCAGTTTGTCAAATATGGACTTCTGTGTGGATAATGAGGCACCATAAGGAGTCATTTGGTGTGTTTGAAAAGTTCAAGTTGAGAACTCCTTGGCCTGAAATATGTTCAGTTTGTTCAATATGAACTACTGTATGGTTGAAGAGACATCATAATAAGTCAATTGGTCTGTATGAAAAGTTTAAGATTGAGAACTTTTTGGAAAAATGTTCAGTATGTCAAATATGGAGTACTGTATAGTTGATGATACATCACAACGAGTCAATTGGTCTGTATGCAAAGTTCAAGTTGAGAACTCTTTGGCTTGAAATATGTTCAGTTTGTCAAGATGGACTACTGTATGGTTGATGAGACATAATAAGGAGTCAATTGGTCTTTAGAAAAGTTCAAGATTGAGAACTCCTTGGCCTGAAATATGTTCAGTTTGTCAAAATGGACTACTGTATAGTTGATGAGACATCATAAGGAGTCAATTGGTCTGTATGAAAAATTGAAGTGGAGAACTCCTTGGCTGGAAAAATGTTCAGTATGTCAAATATGGACTACTGTATGGTTGATGAGACATCATAAGAGTCAATTGGTCTGTATGAAAAGTTCAAGTTGAGAACTCTTTGGCCTGAAATATGTTCAGTTTGTCAATTATGGACTACTGTATGTTTGAAGAGACATCATAAGTAGTCAATTGGTCTGTATAGAAAGTTCAAGATTAAGAACTCTTTGGCCTAAAATATGTTCAGTATGTCAAAATGGACTACTGTATGGTTGATGATACCTCATAACGAGTCAATTGGTCTGTATGAAAAGTTGAAGTGGAGAACTTGGCCTGAAATATGTTCAGTTTGTTCAATATGGACTACCGTATGGTTGAAGAGACATCATAAGGAGTCAATTTGTCTGTATGAAAAGTTCAAGTTGAGAACTCCTTGGCCTGAAATATGTTCAGTTTGTTCAATATGAACTACTGTATGGTTGAAGAGACATCATAATAAGTCAATTGGTCTGTATGAAAAGATCAAGATTGAGAACTTTTTTGGAAAAATGTTCAGTATGTCAAATATGGAATACTGTATGGTTGATGATACATCGAGTCAATTGGTCTGTATGCAAAGTTCAAGTTGAGAACTCTTTGGCTTGAAATATGTTCAGTTTGTCAAAGATGGACTACTGTATGGTTGATGAGACATAATAAGGAGTCAATTGGTCTGTATGAAAAGTTCAAGATTGAGAACTCCTTGGCCTGAAATATGTTCAGTTTGTCAAAATGGACTACTGTATGGTTGATGAGACATCATAAGGAGTCAATTGGTCTGTATGAAAAGTTGAAGTGGAAGTTGAAGTGGAGAACTCCTTGGCTGGAAAAATGTTCTGTATGTCAAATATGGACTACTGTATGGTTGATGAGACATCATAAGGAGTCAATTGGTCTGTATGAAAAGTTCAAGTTGAGAACTCTTTGGCCTGAAAAATGTTCAGTTTGTCAAATATGGACTACTGTATGGTTGAAGAGACATCATAAGTAGTCAATTGGTCTGTATAGAAAGTTCAAGATTGAGAACTCTTTGGCCTAAAATATGTTCAGTATGTCAAAATGGACTACTGTATGGTTGATGATACCTCATAACGAGTCAATTGGTCTGTATGAAAAGTTGAAGTGGAGAACTTGGCCTGAAATATGTTAAGTTTGTTCAAAATGGACTACTGTATGGTTGAAAGATACATCATAATCAGTCAATTGGTCTGTATGAAAGTTCAAGATTGAGAACTTGGCTGGAAAAATGTTCAGTATGTCAAATATGGACTACTGTATGGTTGATAATACATCAAAAGAGTCAATTGGTCTGTATGAAAAGTTCAAGTTGAGAACTCCTTGGCCTGAAATATGTTCAGTTTGTTCAAATATGGACTACTGTATGGTTGAAAAGAGACATCATAATGAGTCAATTGGTCTGTATGAAAAGTTCAAGATTGAGAATTTGGCTGGAAAAATGTTCAGTATGTCAAATAGGACTACTGTATGGTTGATGAGACATCATAAGGAGTCAATTGGTCTGTATGAAAAGTTAAGTTGAGAACTCTTTGGCATGAAATATGTTCAGTTTGTCAAAGATGGACTACTGTATGGTTGAAAGAGACATCATAAGGAGTCAATTGGTCTGTATGAAAAGTTGAAGTGAGAACTCCTTGGCCTGAAATATGTTCAGTTTGTCAAAAATGGACTACTGTATGGTTGATGAGACATCATAAGGAGTCAATTGGTCTGTATGAAAAGTTGAAGTGGAGAACTCCTTGGCTGGAAAAATGTTCAGTATGTCAAATATGGACTACTGTATGGTTGATGAGACATCATAAGGAGTCAATTGGTCTGTATGAAAAGTTCAAGTTGAGAACTCTTTGGCCTAAAATATGTTCAGTATGTCAAAATGGACTACTGTATGGTTGATGATACATCATAACGAGTCATTTGGTCTGTATGAAAAGTTGAAGTGAGAACTTGGCCTGAAATATGTTCAGTTTGTTCAATATGTACTACTGTATGGTTGAAGAGACATCACAATGAGTCAATTGGTCTGTATGAAAAGTTGAAGTGGAGAACTTGGCCTGAAATATGTTCAGTTTTTCAATATGGACTACTGTATGGTTGAAGAGACATCATAAGGAGTCAATTGGTCTGTATGAAAGTTCAAGATTGAGAACTTGGCTGGAAAAATGTTCAGTATGTCAAATATGGACTACTGTATGGTTGATAATACATCAAAAAGAGTCAATTGGTCTGTATGAAAAGTTCAAGTTGAGAACTCCTTGGCCTGAAATATGTTCAGTTTGTTCAAAATGGACTACTGTATGGTTGAAAAGAGACATCATAATGAGTCAATTGGTCTGTATGAAAAGTTCAAGATTGAGAACTTGGCTGGAAAAATGTTCAGTATGTCAAATGGACTACTGTATGGTTGATGAGACATCATAAGGAGTCAATTGGTCTGTATGAAAAGTTTAAGTTGAGAACTCTTTGGCTTGAAATATGTTCAGTTTGTCAAAGATGGACTACTGTATGGTTGATGAGACATAATAAGAGTCAATTGGTCCGTATAGAAAGTTGAAATGGAGAACTCCTTGGCCTGAAATATGTTCAGTATGTCAAATATGGACTTCTGTGTGGATTATGAGGCAACGGTAATATTCAATTAGTCTGTATAGAAAGTTCAAGATTGAGAACTCCTTGGCTGGAAATATGTTCAGTATGTCAAATATGGACTACTGTAGGGTTGAAGAGACGTGATAAGGAGTCAATTGGTCTTTATGAAAAGTTCAAGTTGAGAACTCCTTAACCTGAAATATTTTCAGTTTGTCAAATATGGACTTCTGTGTGGATAATGAGGCACCATAAGGAGTCATTTGGTGTGTATGAAAAGTTCAAGTTGAGAACTCCTTGGCCTGAAATATGTTCAGTTTGTTCAATATGAACTACTGTATGGTTGAAGAGACATCATAATAAGTCAATTGGTCTGTATGAAAAGATCAAGATTGAGAACTTTTGGAAAAATGTTCAGTATGTCAAATATGGAGTACTGTATGGTTGATGATACATCACAACGAGTCAATTGGTCTGTATGCAAAGTTCAAGTTGAGAACTCTTTGGCTGAAATATGTTCAGTTTGTCAAAGATGGACTACTGTATGGTTGATGAGACATAATAAGGAGTCAATTGGTCTTTATGAAAAGTTCAAGATTGAGAACTCCTTGGCCTGAAATATGTTCAGTTTGTCAAAATGGACTACTGTATGGTTGATGAGACATCATAAGGAGTCAATTGGTCTGTATGAAAATTGAAGTGGAGAACTCCTTGGCTGGAAAAATGTTCAGTATGTCAAATATGGACTACTGTATGGTTGATGAGACATCATAAGGAGTCAATTGGTCTGTATGAAAAGTTCAAGTTGAGAACTCTTTGGCCTAAAATATGTTCAGTATGTCAAAAATGGACTACTGTATGGTTGATGATACCTCATAACGAGTCAATTGGTCTGTATGAAAAGTTGAAGTGGAGAACTTGGCCTGAAATATGTTCAGTTTGTTCAATATGGACTACTGTATGGTTGAAGAGACATCATAAGGAGTCAATTTGTCTGTATGAAAAGTTCAAGATTGAGAACTTGGCTGGAAAATGTTCAGTATGTCAAATATGGACTACTGTATGGTTGATAATACATCAAAAGAGTCAATTGGTCTGTATGAAAAGTTCAAGTTGAGAACTCCTTGGCCTGAAATATGTTCAGTTTGTTCAATATGGACTACTGTATGGTTGAAGAGACATCATAATGAGTCAATTGGTCTGTATGAAAAGTTCAAGATTGAGAACTTGGCTGGAAAAATGTTCAGTATGTCAAATACGGACTACTGTATGGTTGATGAGACATCATAAGGAGTCAATTGGTCTGTATGAAAAGTTTAAGTTGAGAACTCTTTGGCATGAAATATGTTCAGTTTGTCAAAGATGGACTACTGTATGGTTGAAAAGAGACATCATAAGGAGTCAATTGGTCTGTATGAAAAGTTGAAGTGGAGAACTCCTTGGCCTGAAATATGTTCAGTTTGTCAAAAATGGACTACTGTATGGTTGATGAGACATCATAAGGAGTCAATTGGTCTGTATGAAAAGTTGAAGTGGAGAACTCCTTGGCTGGAAAAATGTTCAGTATGTCAAATATGGACTACTGTATGGTTGATGAGACATCATAAGGAGTCAATTGGTCTGTATGAAAAGTTCAAGTTGAGAACTCTTTGGCCTAAAATATGTTCAGTATGTCAAAAATGGACTACTGTATGGTTGATGATACATCATAACGAGTCAATTGGTCTGTATGAAAAGTTGAAGTGGAGAACTCCTTGGCCTGAAATATGTTCAGTTTGTTCAATATGTACTACTGTATGGTTGAAGAGACATCAATGAGTCAATTGGTCTGTATGAAAAGTTGAAGTGGAGAACTTGGCCTGAAATATGTTCAGTTTTTCAATATGGACTACTGTATGGTTGAAGAGACATCATAAGGAGTCAATTGGTCTGTATGAAAGTTCAAGATTGAGAACTTGGCTGGAAAAATGTTCAGTATGTCAAATATGGACTACTGTATGGTTGATAATACATCAAAAGAGTCAATTGGTCTGTATGAAAAGTTGAAGTGGAGAACTCCTTGGCCTGAAATATGTTCAGTTTGTTCAAAATGGACTACTGTATGGTTGAAGAGAGACATCATAATGAGTCAATTGGTCTGTATGAAAAGTTCAAGATTGAGAACTTGGCTGGAAAAATATGTTCAGTATGTCAAATACGGACTACTGTATGGTTGATGAGACATCATAAGAGTCAATTGGTCTGTATGAAAAGTTTAAGTTGAGAACTCTTTGGCTTGAAATATGTTCAGTTTGTCAAAGATGGACTACTGTATGGTTGATGAGACATAATAAGGAGTCAATTGGTCCGTATAGAAAGTTGAAATGGAGAACTCCTTGGCCTGAAATATGTTCAGTATGTCAAATATGGACTTCTGTGTGGATTATGAGGCAACGGTAATATTCAATTAGTCTGTATAGAAAGTTCAAGATTGAGAACTCCTTGGCCGGAAATATGTTCAGTATGTCAAATATGGACTACTGTAGGGTTGAAGAGAGACGTGATAAGGAGTCAATTGGTCTTTATGAAAAGTTCAAGTTGAGAACTCCTTAACCTGAAATATTTTCAGTTTGTCAAATATGGACTTCTGTGTGGATAATGAGGCACCATAAGGAGTCATTTGGTGTGTTTGAAAAGTTCAAGTTGAGAACTCCTTGGCCTGAAATATGTTCAGTTTGTTCAATATGAACTACTGTATGGTTGAAGAGACATCATAATAAGTCAATTGGTCTGTATGAAAAGATCAAGATTGAGAACTTTTTTGGAAAAATGTTCAGTATGTCAAATATGGTACTGTATGGTTGATGATACATCACAACGAGTCAATTGGTCTGTATGCAAAGTTCAAGTTGAGAACTCTTTGGCTTGAAATATGTTCAGTTTGTCAAAGATGGACTACTGTATGGTTGATGAGACATAATAAGGAGTCAATTGGTCTTTATGAAAAGTTCAAGATTGAGAACTCCTTGCCTGAAATATGTTCAGTTTGTCAAAATGGACTACTGTATGGTTGATGAGACATCATAAGGAGTCAATTGGTCTGTATGAAAAATTGAAGTGGAGAACTCCTTGGCTGGAAAAATGTTCAGTATGTCAAATATGGACTACTGTATGGTTGATGAGACATCATAAGGAGTCAATTGGTCTGTATGAAAAGTTCAAGTTGAGAACTCTTTGGCCTAAAATATGTTCAGTATGTCAAAAATGGACTACTGTATGGTTGATGATACCTCATAACGAGTCAATTGGTCTGTATGAAAAGTTGAAGTGAGAACTCTTGGCCTGAAATATGTTCAGTTTGTTCAATATGGACTACTGTATGGTTGAAGAGACATCATAAGGAGTCAATTGGTCTGTATGAAAAGTTCAAGATTGAGAACTCCTTGGCTGGAAAAATGTTCAGTATGTCAAATATGGACTACTGTATGGTTGATAATACATCAAAAGAGTCAATTGGTCTGTATGAAAAGTTCAAGTTGAGAACTCCTTGGCCTGAAATATGTTCAGTTTGTTCAATATGGACTACTGTATGGTTGAAAAGAGACATCATAATGAGTCAATTGGTCTGTATGAAAAGTTCAAGATTGAGAATTTGGCTGGAAAAATGTTCAGTATGTCAAATACGGACTACTGTATGGTTGATGAGACATCATAAGAGTCAATTGGTCTGTATGAAAAGTTCAAGTTGAGAACTCTTTGGCATGAAATATGTTCAGTTTGTCAAAGATGGACTACTGTATGGTTGAAAAGAGACATCATAAGGAGTCAATTGGTCTGTATGAAAAGTTGAAGTGGAGAACTCCTTGGCCTGAAATATGTTCAGTTTGTCAAAATGGACTACTGTATGGTTGATGAGACATCATAAGGAGTCAATTGGTCTGTATGAAAAGTTGAAGTGGAGAACTCCTTGGCTGGAAAAATGTTCAGTATGTCAAATATGGACTACTGTATGGTTGATGAGACATCATAAGGAGTCAATTGGTCTGTATGAAAAGTTCAAGTTGAGAACTCTTTGGCCTAAAATATGTTCAGTATGTCAAAAATGGACTACTGTATGGTTGATGATACATCATAACGAGTCATTTGGTCTGTATGAAAAGTTGAAGTGGAGAACTTGGCCTGAAATATGTTCAGTTTGTTCAATATGTACTACTGTATGGTTGAAGAGACATCATAATGAGTCATTTGGTCTGCATGAAAAGTTGAAGTGAGAACTTGGCCTGAAATATGTTCAGTTTTTCAATATGGACTACTGTATGGTTGAAGAGACATCATAAGGAGTCAATTGGTCTGTATGAAAGTTCAAGATTGAGAACTTGGCTGGAAAAATGTTCAGTATGTCAAATATGGACTACTGTATGGTTGATAATACATCAAAAAGAGTCAATTGGTCTGTATGAAAAGTTCAAGTTGAGAACTCCTTGGCCTGAAATATGTTCAGTTTGTCAAAATGGACTACTGTATGGTTGAAAAGAGACATCATAATGAGTCAATTGGTCTGTATGAAAAGTTCAAGATTGAGAACTTGGCTGGAAAAATGTTCAGTATGTCAAATGGACTACTGTATGGTTGATGAGACATCATAAGGAGTCAATTGGTCTGTATGAAAAGTTTAAGTTGAGAACTCTTTGGCTTGAAATATGTTCAGTTTGTCAAGATGGACTACTGTATGGTTGATGAGACATAATAAAGTCAATTGGTCTGTATGAAAAGTTGAAATGGAGAACTCCTTGGCCTGAAATATGTTCAGTATGTCAAATATGGACTTCTGTGTGGATTATGAGGCAACGGTAATATTCAATTAGTCTGTATAGAAAGTTCAAGATTGAGAACTCCTTGGCTGGAAATATGTTCAGTATGTCAAATATGGACTACTGTAGGGTTGAAGAGACGTGATAAGGAGTCAATTGGTCTGTATGAAAAGTTCAAGTTGAGAACTCCTTAACCTGAAATATTTTCAGTTTGTCAAATATGGACTTCTGTGTGGATAATGAGGCACCATAAGGAGTCATTTGGTGTGTTTGAAGTTCAAGTTGAGAACTCCTTGGCCTGAAATATGTTCAGTTTGTCAATATGGACTACTGTATGGTTGAAGAGACATCATAATAAGTCAATTGGTCTGTATGAAAGTTCAAGATTGAGAACTTTTTGGAAAAATGTTCAGTATGTCAAATATGGACTACTGTATGGTTGATGATACATCACAACGAGTCAATTGGTCTGTATGAAAAGTTCAAGTTGAGAACTCTTTGGCTTGAAATATGTTCAGTTTGTCAAGATGGACTACTGTATGGTTGATGAGACATAATAAGGAGTCAATTGGTCTGTATGAAAAGTTCAAGATTGAGAACTCCTTGGCCTGAAATATGTTCAGTTTGTCAAAATGGACTACTGTATGGTTGATGAGACATCATAAGAGTCAATTGGTCTGTATGAAAAGTTGAAGTGGAGAACTCCTTGGCTGGAAAAATGTTCAGTATGTCAAATATGGACTACTGTATGGTTGATGAGACATCATAAGGAGTCAATTGGTCTGTATGAAAAGTTCAAGTTGAGAACTCTTTGGCCTAAAATATGTTCAGTATGTCAAAATGGACTACTGTATGGTTGATGATACATCATAACGAGTCAATTGGTCTGTATGAAAAGTTGAAGTGGAGAACTTGGCCTGAAATATGTTCAGTTTGTTCAATATGGACTAC
The DNA here is from genome assembly GCA_023029165.1 of Gobiocypris rarus. Classification (NCBI taxonomy): domain Eukaryota; kingdom Metazoa; phylum Chordata; class Actinopteri; order Cypriniformes; family Gobionidae; genus Gobiocypris; species Gobiocypris rarus. The sequence goes on from CM040912.1 coordinate 16,610,953, forward strand.
TGTATGGTTGAAGAGACATCATAAAGGTCAATTGGTCTGTATGAAAAGTTCAAGTTGAGAACTCCTTGGCCTGAAATATGTTCAGTTTGTTCAAATATGAACTACTGTATGGTTGAAGAGACATCATAATAAGTCAATTGGTCTGTATGAAAAGATCAAGATTGAGAACTTTTTGGAAAAATGTTCAGTATGTCAAATATGGACTACTGTATGGTTGATGATACATCACAGGAGTCAATTGGTCTGTATGCAAAGTTCAAGTTGAGAACTCTTTGGCTTGAAATATGTTCAGTTTGTCAAAAATGGACTACTGTATGGTTGAAGAGACATCATAAGTAGTCAATTGGTCTGTATAGAAAGTTCAAGATTGAGAACTCTTTGGCCTAAAATATGTTCAGTATGTCAAAAATGGACTACTGTATGGTTGATGATACCTCATAACGAGTCAATTGGTCTGTATGAAAAGTTGAAGTGGAGAACTCCTTGGCTGGAAATATGTTCAGTATGTCAAATATGGACTACTGTATGGTTGATGAGACATCATAAGGAGTCAATTGGTCTGTATGAAAAGTTTAAGTGGAGAACTCTTTGGCCTGAAATATGTTCAGTTTGTCAAATATGGACTACTGTATGGTTGAAGAGACATCATAAGTGAGTCAATTGGTCTGTATGAAAGTTCAAGATTGAGAACTCTTTGGCCTAAAATATGTTCAGTTTGTCAAAATGGACTACTGTATGGTTGATGAGACATCATAAGGAGTCAATTGGTCTGTATGAAAAGTTCAAGTTGAGAATTCTTTGGCCTGAAATATGTTCAGTTTGTCAATATGTACTACTGTATGGTTGAAGAGACATCATAATGAGTCATTTGGTCTGCATGAAAAGTTGAAGTGTAGAATTTGGCATGAAATATGTTCAGTTTGTTCAATATGGACTACTGTATGGTTGATAACACATCAAAAGAGTCAATTGGTCTGTATGAAAAGTTCAAGTTGAGAACTCCTTGGCCTGAAATATGTTCAGTTTGTCAAAATGGACTACTGTATGGTTGAAAGAGACATCATAAGGAGTCAATTGGTCTGTATGAAAAGTTCAAGATTGAGAACTCCTTGGCTGGAAAAATGTTCAGTATGTCAAATATGGACTACTGTATGGTTGATGAGACATCATAAGGAGTCAATTGGTCTGTATGAAAAGTTTAAGTTGAGAACTCTTTGGCCTGAAATATGTTCAGTTTGTCATAGATGGACTACTGTATGGTTGATGAGACATAATAAAGGAGTCAATTGGTCTGTATAGAAAGTTGAAATGGAGAACTCCTTGGCCTGAAATATGTTCAGTATGTCAAATATGGACTTCTGTGTGGATTATGAGGCAACGGTAATATTCAATTAGTCTGTATAGAAAGTTCAAGATTGAGAACTTCCTGGCGGAAATATGTTCAGTATGTCAAATATGGACTACTGTATGGTTGAAGAGACGTGATAAGAGTCAATTGGTCTTTATGAAAAGTTCAAGTTGAGAACTCCTTAACCTGAAATATTTTCAGTTTGTCAAATATGGACTTCTGTGTGGATAATGAGGCACCATAAGGAGTCATTTGGTGTGTTTGAAAAGTTCAAGATTGAGAACTCCTTGGCTGAAAATATGTTCAGTATGTCAAATATGGACTACTGTATGGTTGATGATACATCATAACGAGTCAATTGGTCTGTTTAGAAAGTTCAAGGTTAAGAACTCTATGGCCTAAAATATGTTCAGTATGTCAAAATTGACTACTGTATGGTTGATACATGATGATACATGGTCTGTATGAAAAGTTGAAGTGGAGAACTTAGCCTGAAATATGTTCAGTTTGTTCAATATGGACTACTGTATGGTTGAAGAGACATCATAAGGAGTCAATTTGTCTGTATGAAAAGTTCAAGTTGAGAACTCCTTGGCTGGAAATATGTTCAGTTTGTCAAAATGGACTACTGTATGGTTGAAGAGACGTGATAAGGAGTCAATTGGTCTTTATGAAAAGTTCAAGTTGAGAACTCCTTAACCTGAAATATTTTCAGTTTGTCAAATATGGACTTCTGTGTGGATAATGAGGCACCATAAGGAGTCATTTGGTGTGTTTGAAAGTTCAAGTTGAGAACTCCTTGGCCTGAAATATGTTCAGTTTGTTCAATATGAACTACTGTATGATTGAGAATTTTTTGGAAAAATGTTCAGTATGTCAAATATGGAGTACTGTATAGTTGATGATACATCACAACGAGTCAATTGGTCTGTATGCAAAGTTCAAGTTGAGAACTCTTTGGCTTGAAATATGTTCAGTTTGTCAAGATGGACTACTGTATGGTTGATGAGACATAATAAGGAGTCAATTGGTCTTTATGAAAAGTTCAAGATTGAGAACTCCTTGGCCTGAAATATGTTCAGTTTGTCAAAATGGACTACTGTATGGTTGATGAGACATCATAAGAGTCAATTGGTCTGTATAAAAATTGAAGTGGAGAACTCCTTGGCTGGAAAAATGTTCAGTATGTCAAATATGGACTACTGTATGGTTGATGAGACATCATAAAGTCAATTGGTCTGTATGAAAGTTCAAGTTGAGAACTCTTTGGCCTGAAATATGTTCAGTTTGTCAATTATGGACTACTGTATGTTTGAAGAGACATCATAAGTAGTCAATTGGTCTGTATAGAAAGTTCAAGATTGAGAACTCTTTGGCCTAAAATATGTTCAGTATGTCAAAATGGACTACTGTATGGTTGATGATACCTCATAACGAGTCAATTGGTCTGTATGAAAAGTTGAAGTGAGAACTTGGCCTGAAATATGTTCAGTTTGTTCAATATGGACTACTGTATGGTTGAAGAGACATCATAAGGAGTCAATTTGTCTGTATGAAAAGTTCAAGTTGAGAACTCCTTGGCCTGAAATATGTTCAGTTTGTTCAATATGAACTACTGTATGGTTGAAGAGACATCATAATAAGTCAATTGGTCTGTATGAAAAGATCAAGATTGAGAACTTTTTGGAAAAATGTTCAGTATGTCAAATATGGAATACTGTATGGTTGATGATACATCATAACAGAGTCAATTGGTCTGTATGCAAAGTTCAAGTTGAGAACTCTTTGGCTTGAAATATGTTCAGTTTGTCAAAGATGGACTACTGTATGGTTGATGAGACATAATAAGGAGTCAATTGGTCTTTATGAAAAGTTCAAGATTTAGAACTCTTTGGCCTGAAATATGTTCAGTTTGTCAAAAATGGACTACTGTATGGTTGAAGAGACATCATAAGTAGTCAATTGGTCTGTATAGAAAGTTCAAGATTGAGAACTCTTTGGCCTAAAATATGTTCAGTATGTCAAAATGGACTACTGTATGGTTGATGATACCTCATAACGAGTCAATTGGTCTGTATGAAAAGTTTAAGTGGAGAACTCCTTGGCTGGAAAAATGTTCAGTATGTCAAATATGGACTACTGTATGGTTGATGAGACATCATAAGAGTCAATTGGTCTGTATGAAAAGTTCAAGTTGAGAATTCTTTGGCCTGAAATATGTTCAGTTTGTTCAATATGGTACTACTGTATGGTTGAAGAGACATCATAATGAGTCAATTGGTCTGCATGAAAAGTTGAAGTGTAGAATTTGGCATGAAATATGTTCAGTTTGTTCAATATGGACTACTGTATGGTTGATAACACATCAAAAAGAGTCAATTGGTCTGTATGAAAAGTTCAAGTTGAGAACTCCTTGGCCTGAAATATGTTCAGTTTGTTCAAATATGGACTACTGTATGGTTGAAAAGAGACATCATAATGAGTCAATTGGTCTGTATGAAAAGTTCAAGATTGAGAACTTGGCTGGAAAAATGTTCAGTATGTCAAATGGACTACTGTATGGTTGATGAGACATCATAAGGAGTCAATTGGTCTGTATGAAAAGTTTAAGTTGAGAACTCTTTGGCTTGAAATATGTTCAGTTTGTCATAGATGGACTACTGTATGGTTGATGAGACATAATAAGGAGTCAATTGGTCTGTATAGAAAGTTGAAATGGAGAACTCCTTGGCCTGAAATATGTTCAGTATGTCAAATATGGACTTCTGTGTGGATTATGAGGCAACGGTAATATTCAATTAGTCTGTATAGAAAGTTCAAGATTGAGAACTTCCTGGCCGGAAATATGTTCAGTATGTCAAATATGGACTACTGTATGGTTGAAGAGACGTGATAAGGAGTCAATTGGTCTTTATGAAAAGTTCAAGTTGAGAACTCCTTAACCTGAAATATTGTTCAGTTTGTCAAATATGGACTTCTGTGTGGATAATGAGGCACCATAAGGAGTCATTTGGTGTGTTTGAAAAGTTCAAGATTGAGAACTCCTTGGCTGGAAATATGTTCAGTATGTCAAATATGGACTACTGTATGGTTGATGATACATCATAACGAGTCAATTGGTCTGTTTAGAATGTTCAAGGTTAAGAACTCTATGGCCTAAAATATGTTCAGTATGTCAAAAATTGACTACTGTATGGTTGATGATACATGATGATACATGGTCTGTATGAAAAGTTGAAGTGGAGAACTTGGCCTGAAATATGTTCAGTTTGTTCAATATGGACTACCGTATGGTTGAAGAGACATCATAAGGAGTCAATTTGTCTGTATGAAAAGTTCAAGTTGAGAACTCCTTGGCTGGAAATATGTTCAGTTTGTCAAAATGGACTACTGTATGGTTGAAGAGACGTGATAAGGAGTCAATTGGTCTTTATGAAAAGTTCAAGTTGAGAACTCCTTAACCTGAAATATGTTCAGTTTGTCAAATATGGACTTCTGTGTGGATAATGAGGCACCATAAGGAGTCATTTGGTGTGTTTGAAAAGTTCAAGTTGAGAACTCCTTGGCCTGAAATATGTTCAGTTTGTTCAATATGAACTACTGTATGGTTGAAGAGACATCATAATAAGTCAATTGGTCTGTATGAAAAGATCAAGATTGAGAACTTTTTTGGAAAAATGTTCAGTATGTCAAATATGGAGTACTGTATAGTTGATGATACATCACAACGAGTCAATTGGTCTGTATGCAAAGTTCAAGTTGAGAACTCTTTGGCTTGAAATATGTTCAGTTTGTCAAGATGGACTACTGTATGGTTGATGAGACATAATAAGGAGTCAATTGGTCTTTATGAAAAGTTCAAGATTGAGAACTCCTTGGCCTGAAATATGTTCAGTTTGTCAAAAATGGACTACTGTATGGTTGATGAGACATCATAAGGAGTCAATTGGTCTGTATGAAAATTGAAGTGGAGAACTCCTTGGCTGGAAAAATGTTCAGTATGTCAAATATGGACTACTGTATGGTTGATGAGACATCATAAGGAGTCAATTGGTCTGTATGAAAAGTTCAAGTTGAGAACTCTTTGGCCTGAAATATGTTCAGTTTGTCAATTATGGACTACTGTATGTTTGAAGAGACATCATAAGTAGTCAATTGGTCTGTATAGAAAGTTCAAGATTGAGAACTCTTTGGCCTAAAATATGTTCAGTATGTCAAAAATGGACTACTGTATGGTTGATGATACATCATAAGAGTCAATTGGTCTGTATGAAAAGTTGAAGTGGAGAACTTGGCCTGAAATATGTTCAGTTTGTTCAATATGGACTACTGTATGGTTGAAGAGACATCATAAGGAGTCAATTTGTCTGTATGAAAAGTTCAAGTTGAGAACTCCTTGGCCTGAAATATGTTCAGTTTGTTCAATATGAACTACTGTATGGTTGAAGAGACATCATAATAAGTCAATTGGTCTGTATGAAAAGATCAATATTGAGAACTTTTTTGGAAAAATGTTCAGTATGTCAAATATGGAATACTGTATGGTTGATGATACATCACAACGAGTCAATTGGTCTGTATGCAAAGTTCAAGTTGAGAACTCTTTGGCTTGAAATATGTTCAGTTTGTCAAAGATGGACTACTGTATGGTTGATGAGACATAATAAGGAGTCAATTGGTCTGTATGAAAAGTTCAAGATTGAGAACTCCTTGGCCTGAAATATGTTCAGTTTGTCAAAATGGACTACTGTATGGTTGATGAGACATCATAAAGGAGTCAATTGGTCTGTATGAAAAGTTGAAGTGGAAGTTGAAGTGGAGAACTCCTTGGCTGGAAAAATGTTCTGTATGTCAAATATGGACTACTGTATGGTTGATGAGACATCATAAGGAGTCAATTGGTCTGTATGAAAAGTTCAAGTTGAGGACTCTTTGGCCTAAAATATGTTCAGTTTGTCAAATATGGACTACTGTATGGTTGAAGAGACATCATAAGTAGTCAATTGGTCTGTATAGAAAGTTCAAGATTGAGAACTCTTTGGCCTAAAATATGTTCAGTATGTCAAAAATGGACTACTGTATGGTTGATGATACCTCATAACGAGTCAATTGGTCTGTATGAAAAGTTGAAGTGGAGAACTTGGCCTGAAATATGTTAAGTTTGTTCAATATGTACTACTGTATGGTTGAAAAGAGACATCTTAATGAGTCAATTGGTCTGTATGAAAGTTCAAGATTGAGAACTTGGCTGGAAAAATGTTCAGTATGTCAAATATGGACTACTGTATGGTTGATAATACATCAAAAAGAGTCAATTGGTCTGTATGAAAAGTTCAAGTTGAGAACTCCTTGGCCTGAAATATGTTCAGTTTGTTCAAAATGGACTACTGTATGGTTGAAAAGATACATCATAATCAGTCAATTGGTCTGTATGAAAGTTCAAGATTGAGAACTTGGCTGGAAAAATGTTCAGTATGTCAAATATGGACTACTGTATGGTTGATAATACATCAAAAAGAGTCAATTGGTCTGTATGAAAAGTTCAAGTTGAGAACTCCTTGGCCTGAAATATGTTCAGTTTGTTCAATATGGACTACTGTATGGTTGAAAAGAGACATCATAATGAGTCAATTGGTCTGTATGAAAAGTTCAAGATTGAGAACTTGGCTGGAAAAATGTTCAGTATGTCAAATACGGACTACTGTATGGTTGATGAGACATCATAAGGAGTCAATTGGTCTGTATGAAAAGTTTAAGTTGAGAACTCTTTGGCATGAAATATGTTCAGTTTGTCAAAGATGGACTACTGTATGGTTGATGAGACATCATAAGGAGTCAATTGGTGTGTATGAAAAGTTGAAGTGGAGAACTCCTTGGCCTGAAATATGTTCAGTTTGTCAAAATGGACTACTGTATGGTTGATGAGATATCATAAGGAGTCAATTGGTCTGTATGAAAAGTTGAAGTGGAGAACTCCTTGGCTGGAAAAATGTTCAGTATGTCAAATATGGACTACTGTATGGTTGATGAGACATCATAAGGAGTCAATTGGTCTGTATGAAAAGTTCAAGTTGAGGACTCTTTGGCCTAAAATATGTTCAGTATGTCAAAAATGGACTACTGTATGGTTGATGATACATCATAACGAGTCATTTGGTCTGTATGAAAAGTTGAAGTGGAGAACTTGGCCTGAAATATGTTCAGTTTGTTCAATATGTACTACTGTATGGTTGAAGAGACATCACAATGAGTCAATTGGTCTGTATGAAAAGTTGAAGTGGAGAACTTGGCCTGAAATATGTTCAGTTTTTTCAATATGGACTACTGTATGGTTGAAGAGACATCATAAGGAGTCAATTGGTCTGTATGAAAGTTCAAGATTGAGAACTTGGCTGGAAAAATGTTCAGTATGTCAAATATGGACTACTGTATGGTTGATAATACATCAAAAAGAGTCAATTGGTCTGTATGAAAAGTTCAAGTTGAGAACTCCTTGGCCTGAAATATGTTCAGTTTGTTCAAAATGGACTACTGTATGGTTGAAAAGAGACATCATAATGAGTCAATTGGTCTGTATGAAAAGTTCAAGATTGAGAACTTGGCTGGAAAAATGTTCAGTATGTCAAATACGGACTACTGTATGGTTGATGAGACATCATAAGGAGTCAATTGGTCTGTATGAAAAGTTTAAGTTGAGAACTCTTTGGCTTGAAATATGTTCAGTTTGTCAAAGATGGACTACTGTATGGTTGATGAGACGTAATAAGGAGTCAATTGGTCTGTATAGAAAGTTGAAATGGAGAACTCCTTGGCCTGAAATATGTTCAGTATGTCAAATATGGACTTCTGTGTGGATTATGAGGCAACGGTAATATTCAATTAGTCTGTATAGAAAGTTCAAGATTGAGAACTCCTTGGCCTGAAATATGTTCATTTTGTTCAAAATGGACTACTGTATGGTTGAAAAGATACATCATAATCAGTCAATTGGTCTGTATGAAAGTTCAAGATTGAGAACTTGGCTGGAAAAATGTTCAGTATGTCAAATATGGACTACTGTATGGTTGATAATACATCAAAAGAGTCAATTGGTCTGTATGAAAAGTTCAAGTTGAGAACTCCTTGGCCTGAAATATGTTCAGTTTGTTCAATATGGACTACTGTATGGTTGAAAAGAGACATCATAATGAGTCAATTGGTCTGTATGAAAAGTTCAAGATTGAGAACTTGGCTGGAAAAATGTTCAGTATGTCAAATACGGACTACTGTATGGTTGATGAGACATCATAAGGAGTCAATTGGTCTGTATGAAAAGTTTAAGTTGAGAACTCTTTGGCATGAAATATGTTCAGTTTGTCAAAGATGGACTACTGTATGGTTGAAAAGAGACATCATAAGGAGTCAATTGGTCTGTATGAAAAGTTGAAGTGGAGAACTCCTTGGCCTGAAATATGTTCAGTTTGTCAAAAATGGACTACTGTATGGTTGATGAGACATCATAAGGAGTCAATTGGTCTGTATGAAAAGTTGAAGTGGAGAACTCCTTGGCTGGAAAAATGTTCAGTATGTCAAATATGGACTACTGTATGGTTGATGAGACATCATAAGGAGTCAATTGGTCTGTATGAAAAGTTCAAGTTGAGGACTCTTTGGCCTAAAATATGTTCAGTATGTCAAAAATGGACTACTGTATGGTTGATGATACATCATAACGAGTCATTTGGTCTGTATGAAAAGTTGAAGTGGAGAACTTGGCCTGAAATATGTTCAGTTTGTTCAATATGTACTACTGTATGGTTGAAGAGACATCACAATGAGTCAATTGGTCTGTATGAAAAGTTGAAGTGGAGAACTTGGCCTGAAATATGTTCAGTTTTTTCAATACGGACTACTGTATGGTTGATGAGACATCATAAGGAGTCAATTGGTCTGTATGAAAAGTTTAAGTTGAGAACTCTTTGGCTTGAAATATGTTCAGTTTGTCATAGATGGACTACTGTATGGTTGATGAGACATAATAAGGAGTCAATTGGTCTGTATAGAAAGTTGAAATGGAGAACTCCTTGGCCTGAAATATGTTCAGTATGTCAAATATGGACTTCTGTGTGGATTATGAGGCAACGGTAATATTCAATTAGTCTGTATAGAAAGTTCAAGATTGAGAACTTCCTGGCCGGAAATATGTTCAGTATGTCAAATATGGACTACTGTATGGTTGAAGAGACGTGATAAGGAGTCAATTGGTCTTTATGAAAAGTTCAAGTTGAGAACTCCTTAACCTGAAATATTTTCAGTTTGTCAAATATGGACTTCTGTGTGGATAATGAGGCACCATAAGGAGTCATTTGGTGTGTTTGAAAAGTTCAAGATTGAGAACTCCTTGGCTGGAAATATGTTCAATATGTCAAATATGGACTACTGTATGGTTGATGATACATCATAACGAGTCAATTGGTCTGTTTAGAATGTTCAAGGTTAAGAACTCTATGGCCTAAAATATGTTCAGTATGTCAAAAATTGACTACTGTATGGTTGATGATACATGATGATACATGGTCTGTATGAAAAGTTGAAGTGGAGAACTTGGCCTGAAATATGTTCAGTTTGTTCAATATGGACTACCGTATGGTTGAAGAGACATCATAAGGAGTCAATTTGTCTGTATGAAAAGTTCAAGTTGAGAACTCCTTGGCTGGAAATATGTTCAGTTTGTCAAAAATGGACTACTGTATGGTTGAAGAGACGTGATAAGGAGTCAATTGGTCTTTATGAAAAGTTCAAGTTGAGAACTCCTTAACCTGAAATATTTTCAGTTTGTCAAATATGGACTTCTGTGTGGATAATGAGGCACCATAAGGAGTCATTTGGTGTGTTTAAAAGTTCAAGTTGAGAACTCCTTGGCCTGAAATATGTTCAGTTTGTTCAATATGAACTACTGTATGGTTGAAGAGACATCATAATAAGTCAATTGGTCTGTATGAAAAGTTTAAGATTGAGAACTTTTTGGAAAAATGTTCAGTATGTCAAATATGGAGTACTGTATAGTTGATGATACATCACAACGAGTCAATTGGTCTGTATGCAAAGTTCAAGTTGAGAACTCTTTGGCTTGAAATATGTTCAGTTTGTCAAAGATGGACTACTGTATGGTTGATGAGACATAATAAGGAGTCAATTGGTCTTTATGAAAAGTTCAAGATTGAGAACTCCTTGGCCTGAAATATGTTCAGTTTGTCAAAAATGGACTACTGTATGGTTGATGAGACATCATAAGGAGTCAATTGGTCTGTATGAAAATTGAAGTGGAGAACTCCTTGGCTGGAAAAATGTTCAGTATGTCAAATATGGACTACTGTATGGTTGATGAGACATCATAAGGAGTCAATTGGTCTGTATGAAAAGTTCAAGTTGAGAACTCTTTGGCCTGAAATATGTTCAGTTTGTCAATTATGGACTACTGTATGTTTGAAGAGACATCATAAGTAGTCAATTGGTCTGTATAGAAAGTTCAAGATTGAGAACTCTTTGGCCTAAAATATGTTCAGTATGTCAAAAATGGACTACTGTATGGTTGATGATACCTCATAACGAGTCAATTGGTCTGTATGAAAAGTTGAAGTGGAGAACTTGGCCTGAAATATGTTCAGTTTGTTCAATATGGACTACCGTATGGTTGAAGAGACATCATAAGGAGTCAATTTGTCTGTATGAAAAGTTCAAGTTGAGAACTCCTTGGCCTGAAATATGTTCAGTTTGTTCAATATGAACTACTGTATGGTTGAAGAGACATCATAATAAGTCAATTGGTCTGTATGAAAAGATCAATATTGAGAACTTTTTTGGAAAAATGTTCAGTATGTCAAATATGGAATACTGTATGGTTGATGATACATCACAACGAGTCAATTGGTCTGTATGCAAAGTTCAAGTTGAGAACTCTTTGGCTTGAAATATGTTCAGTTTGTCAAAGATGGACTACTGTATGGTTGATGAGACATAATAAGGAGTCAATTGGTCTGTATGAAAAGTTCAAGATTGAGAACTCCTTGGCCTGAAATATGTTCAGTTTGTCAAAAATGGACTACTGTATGGTTGATGAGACATCATAAGGAGTCAATTGGTCTGTATGAAAAGTTGAAGTGGAAGTTGAAGTGGAGAACTCCTTGGCTGGAAAAATGTTCTGTATGTCAAATATGGACTACTGTATGGTTGATGAGACATCATAAGGAGTCAATTGGTCTGTATGAAAGTTCAAGTTGAGAACTCTTTGGCCTGAAATATGTTCAGTTTGTCAAATATGGACTACTGTATGGTTGAAGAGACATCATAAGTAGTCAATTGGTCTGTATAGAAAGTTCAAGATTGAGAACTCTTTGGCCTAAAATATGTTCAGTATGTCAAAAATGGACTACTGTATGGTTGATGATACCTCATAACGAGTCAATTGGTCTGTATGAAAAGTTGAAGTGGAGAACTTGGCCTGAAATATGTTAAGTTTGTTCAATATGTACTACTGTATGGTTGAAAAGAGACATCTTAATGAGTCAATTGGTCTGTATGAAAGTTCAAGATTGAGAACTTGGCTGGAAAAATGTTCAGTATGTCAAATATGGACTACTGTATGGTTGATAATACATCAAAAGAGTCAATTGGTCTGTATGAAAAGTTCAAGTTGAGAACTCCTTGGCCTGAAATATGTTCAGTTTGTTCAAAATGGACTACTGTATGGTTGAAAAGATACATCATAATCAGTCAATTGGTCTGTATGAAAGTTCAAGATTGAGAACTTGGCTGGAAAAATGTTCAGTATGTCAAATATGGACTACTGTATGGTTGATAATACATCAAAAGAGTCAATTGGTCTGTATGAAAAGTTCAAGTTGAGAACTCCTTGGCCTGAAATATGTTCAGTTTGTTCAATATGGACTACTGTATGGTTGAAAAGAGACATCATAATGAGTCAATTGGTCTGTATGAAAAGTTCAAGATTGAGAACTTGGCTGGAAAAATGTTCAGTATGTCAAATACGGACTACTGTATGGTTGATGAGACATCATAAGGAGTCAATTGGTCTGTATGAAAAGTTTAAGTTGAGAACTCTTTGGCATGAAATATGTTCAGTTTGTCAAAGATGGACTACTGTATGGTTGATGAGACATCATAAGGAGTCAATTGGTGTGTATGAAAAGTTGAAGTGGAGAACTCCTTGGCCTGAAATATGTTCAGTTTGTCAAAATGGACTACTGTATGGTTGATGAGATATCATAAGGAGTCAATTGGTCTGTATGAAAAGTTGAAGTGGAGAACTCCTTGGCTGGAAAAATGTTTAGTATGTCAAATATGGACTACTGTATGGTTGATGAGACATCATAAGGAGTCAATTGGTCTGTATGAAAAGTTCAAGTTGAGGACTCTTTGGCCTAAAATATGTTCAGTATGTCAAAAATGGACTACTGTATGGTTGATGATACATCATAACGAGTCATTTGGTCTGTATGAAAAGTTGAAGTGGAGAACTTGGCCTGAAATATGTTCAGTTTGTTCAATATGTACTACTGTATGGTTGAAGAGACATCACAATGAGTCAATTGGTCTGTATGAAAAGTTGAAGTGGAGAACTTGGCCTGAAATATGTTCAGTTTTTTCAATATGGACTACTGTATGGTTGAAGAGACATCATAAGGAGTCAATTGGTCTGTATGAAAGTTCAAGATTGAGAACTTGGCTGGAAAAATGTTCAGTATGTCAAATATGGACTACTGTATGGTTGATAATACATCAAAAGAGTCAATTGGTCTGTATGAAAAGTTCAAGTTGAGAACTCCTTGGCCTGAAATATGTTCAGTTTGTTCAAAATGGACTACTGTATGGTTGAAAAGAGACATCATAATGAGTCAATTGGTCTGTATGAAAAGTTCAAGATTGAGAACTTGGCTGGAAAAATGTTCAGTATGTCAAATACGGACTACTGTATGGTTGATGAGACATCATAAGGAGTCAATTGGTCTGTATGAAAAGTTTAAGTTGAGAACTCTTTGGCTTGAAATATGTTCAGTTTGTCAAAGATGGACTACTGTATGGTTGATGAGACGTAATAAGGAGTCAATTGGTCTGTATAGAAAGTTGAAATGGAGAACTCCTTGGCCTGAAATATGTTCAGTATGTCAAATATGGACTTCTGTGTGGATTATGAGGCAACGGTAATATTCAATTAGTCTGTATAGAAAGTTCAAGATTGAGAACTCCTTGGCCTGAAATATGTTCATTTTGTTCAAAATGGACTACTGTATGGTTGAAAAGATACATCATAATCAGTCAATTGGTCTGTATGAAAGTTCAAGATTGAGAACTTGGCTGGAAAAATGTTCAGTATGTCAAATATGGACTACTGTATGGTTGATAATACATCAAAAAGAGTCAATTGGTCTGTATGAAAAGTTCAAGTTGAGAACTCCTTGGCCTGAAATATGTTCAGTTTGTTCAATATGGACTACTGTATGGTTGAAAAGAGACATCATAATGAGTCAATTGGTCTGTATGAAAAGTTCAAGATTGAGAACTTGGCTGGAAAAATGTTCAGTATGTCAAATACGGACTACTGTATGGTTGATGAGACATCATAAGGAGTCAATTGGTCTGTATGAAAAGTTTAAGTTGAGAACTCTTTGGCATGAAATATGTTCAGTTTGTCAAAGATGGACTACTGTATGGTTGAAAAGAGACATCATAAGGAGTCAATTGGTCTGTATGAAAAGTTGAAGTGGAGAACTCCTTGGCCTGAAATATGTTCAGTTTGTCAAAATGGACTACTGTATGGTTGATGAGACATCATAAGGAGTCAATTGGTCTGTATGAAAAGTTGAAGTGGAGAACTCCTTGGCTGGAAAAATGTTCAGTATGTCAAATATGGACTACTGTATGGTTGATGAGACATCATAAGGAGTCAATTGGTCTGTATGAAAAGTTCAAGTTGAGGACTCTTTGGCCTAAAATATGTTCAGTATGTCAAAAATGGACTACTGTATGGTTGATGATACATCATAACGAGTCATTTGGTCTGTATGAAAAGTTGAAGTGGAGAACTTGGCCTGAAATATGTTCAGTTTGTTCAATATGTACTACTGTATGGTTGAAGAGACATCACAATGAGTCAATTGGTCTGTATGAAAAGTTGAAGTGGAGAACTTGGCCTGAAATATGTTCAGTTTTTTCAATACGGACTACTGTATGGTTGATGAGACATCATAAGGAGTCAATTGGTCTGTATGAAAAGTTTAAGTTGAGAACTCTTTGGCTTGAAATATGTTCAGTTTGTCATAGATGGACTACTGTATGGTTGATGAGACATAATAAGGAGTCAATTGGTCTGTATAGAAAGTTGAAATGGAGAACTCCTTGGCCTGAAATATGTTCAGTATGTCAAATATGGACTTCTGTGTGGATTATGAGGCAACGGTAATATTCAATTAGTCTGTATAGAAAGTTCAAGATTGAGAACTTCCTGGCCGGAAATATGTTCAGTATGTCAAATATGGACTACTGTATGGTTGAAGAGACGTGATAAGGAGTCAATTGGTCTTTATGAAAAGTTCAAGTTGAGAACTCCTTAACCTGAAATATTTTCAGTTTGTCAAATATGGACTTCTGTGTGGATAATGAGGCACCATAAGGAGTCATTTGGTGTGTTTGAAAAGTTCAAGATTGAGAACTCCTTGGCTGGAAATATGTTCAATATGTCAAATATGGACTACTGTATGGTTGATGATACATCATAACGAGTCAATTGGTCTGTTTAGAATGTTCAAGGTTAAGAACTCTATGGCCTAAAATATGTTCAGTATGTCAAAAATTGACTACTGTATGGTTGATGATACATGATGATACATGGTCTGTATGAAAAGTTGAAGTGGAGAACTTGGCCTGAAATATGTTCAGTTTGTTCAATATGGACTACCGTATGGTTGAAGAGACATCATAAGGAGTCAATTTGTCTGTATGAAAAGTTCAAGTTGAGAACTCCTTGGCTGGAAATATGTTCAGTTTGTCAAAAATGGACTACTGTATGGTTGAAGAGACGTGATAAGGAGTCAATTGGTCTTTATGAAAAGTTCAAGTTGAGAACTCCTTAACCTGAAATATTTTCAGTTTGTCAAATATGGACTTCTGTGTGGATAATGAGGCACCATAAGGAGTCATTTGGTGTGTTTGAAAAGTTCAAGTTGAGAACTCCTTGGCCTGAAATATGTTCAGTTTGTTCAATATGAACTACTGTATGGTTGAAGAGACATCATAATAAGTCAATTGGTCTGTATGAAAAGTTTAAGATTGAGAACTTTTTGGAAAAATGTTCAGTATGTCAAATATGGAGTACTGTATAGTTGATGATACATCACAACGAGTCAATTGGTCTGTATGCAAAGTTCAAGTTGAGAACTCTTTGGCTTGAAATATGTTCAGTTTGTCAAAGATGGACTACTGTATGGTTGATGAGACATAATAAGGAGTCAATTGGTCTTTATGAAAAGTTCAAGATTGAGAACTCCTTGGCCTGAAATATGTTCAGTTTGTCAAAATGGACTACTGTATGGTTGATGAGACATCATAAGGAGTCAATTGGTCTGTATGAAAAATTGAAGTGGAGAACTCCTTGGCTGGAAAAATGTTCAGTATGTCAAATATGGACTACTGTATGGTTGATGAGACATCATAAGGAGTCAATTGGTCTGTATGAAAAGTTCAAGTTGAGAACTCTTTGGCCTGAAATATGTTCAGTTTGTCAATTATGGACTACTGTATGTTTGAAGAGACATCATAAGTAGTCAATTGGTCTGTATAGAAAGTTCAAGATTAAGAACTCTTTGGCCTAAAATATGTTCAGTATGTCAAAATGGACTACTGTATGGTTGATGATACCTCATAACGAGTCAATTGGTCTGTATGAAAAGTTGAAGTGGAGAACTTGGCCTGAAATATGTTCAGTTTGTTCAATATGGACTACCGTATGGTTGAAGAGACATCATAAGGAGTCAATTTGTCTGTATGAAAAGTTCAAGTTGAGAACTCCTTGGCCTGAAATATGTTCAGTTTGTTCAATATGAACTACTGTATGGTTGAAGAGACATCATAATAAGTCAATTGGTCTGTATGAAAAGATCAAGATTGAGAACTTTTTTGGAAAAATGTTCAGTATGTCAAATATGGAATACTGTATGGTTGATGATACATCACAACGAGTCAATTGGTCTGTATGCAAAGTTCAAGTTGAGAACTCTTTGGCTTGAAATATGTTCAGTTTGTCAAAGATGGACTACTGTATGGTTGATGAGACATAATAAGGAGTCAATTGGTCTGTATGAAAAGTTCAAGATTGAGAACTCCTTGGCCTGAAATATGTTCAGTTTGTCAAAAATGGACTACTGTATGGTTGATGAGACATCATAAGGAGTCAATTGGTCTGTATGAAAAGTTGAAGTGGAAGTTGAAGTGGAGAACTCCTTGGCTGGAAAAATGTTCTGTATGTCAAATATGGACTACTGTATGGTTGATGAGACATCATAAGGAGTCAATTGGTCTGTATGAAAAGTTCAAGTTGAGAACTCTTTGGCCTGAAATATGTTCAGTTTGTCAAATATGGACTACTGTATGGTTGAAGAGACATCATAAGTAGTCAATTGGTCTGTATAGAAAGTTCAAGATTGAGAACTCTTTGGCCTAAAATATGTTCAGTATGTCAAAAATGGACTACTGTATGGTTGATGATACCTCATAACGAGTCAATTGGTCTGTATGAAAAGTTGAAGTGGAGAACTTGGCCTGAAATATGTTAAGTTTGTTCAAAATGGACTACTGTATGGTTGAAAAGATACATCATAATCAGTCAATTGGTCTGTATGAAAGTTCAAGATTGAGAACTTGGCTGGAAAAATGTTCAGTATGTCAAATATGGACTACTGTATGGTTGATAATACATCAAAAAGAGTCAATTGGTCTGTATGAAAAGTTCAAGTTGAGAACTCCTTGGCCTGAAATATGTTCAGTTTGTTCAATATGGACTACTGTATGGTTGAAAAGAGACATCATAATGAGTCAATTGGTCTGTATGAAAAGTTCAAGATTGAGAACTTGGCTGGAAAAATGTTCAGTATGTCAAATACGGACTACTGTATGGTTGATGAGACATCATAAGGAGTCAATTGGTCTGTATGAAAAGTTTAAGTTGAGAACTCTTTGGCATGAAATATGTTCAGTTTGTCAAAGATGGACTACTGTATGGTTGAAAAGAGACATCATGAGTCAATTGGTCTGTATGAAAAGTTGAAGTGGAGAACTCCTTGGCCTGAAATATGTTCAGTTTGTCAAAATGGACTACTGTATGGTTGATGAGACATCATAAGGAGTCAATTGGTCTGTATGAAAAGTTGAAGTGGAGAACTCCTTGGCTGGAAAAATGTTCAGTATGTCAAATATGGACTACTGTATGGTTGATGAGACATCATAAGGAGTCAATTGGTCTGTATGAAAAGTTCAAGTTGAGGACTCTTTGGCCTAAAATATGTTCAGTATGTCAAAAATGGACTACTGTATGGTTGATGATACATCATAACGAGTCATTTGGTCTGTATGAAAAGTTGAAGTGGAGAACTTGGCCTGAAATATGTTCAGTTTGTTCAATATGTACTACTGTATGGTTGAAGAGACATCACAATGAGTCAATTGGTCTGTATGAAAAGTTGAAGTGGAGAACTTGGCCTGAAATATGTTCAGTTTTTTCAATATGGACTACTGTATGGTTGAAGAGACATCATAAGGAGTCAATTGGTCTGTATGAAAGTTCAAGATTGAGAACTTGGCTGGAAAAATGTTCAGTATGTCAAATATGGACTACTGTATGGTTGATAATACATCAAAAAGAGTCAATTGGTCTGTATGAAAAGTTCAAGTTGAGAACTCCTTGGCCTGAAATATGTTCAGTTTGTTCAAAATGGACTACTGTATGGTTGAAAAGAGACATCATAATGAGTCAATTGGTCTGTATGAAAAGTTCAAGATTGAGAACTTGGCTGGAAAAATGTTCAGTATGTCAAATACGGACTACTGTATGGTTGATGAGACATCATAAGGAGTCAATTGGTCTGTATGAAAAGTTTAAGTTGAGAACTCTTTGGCTTGAAATATGTTCAGTTTGTCAAAGATGGACTACTGTATGGTTGATGAGACATAATAAGGAGTCAATTGGTCCGTATAGAAAGTTGAAATGGAGAACTCCTTGGCCTGAAATATGTTCAGTATGTCAAATATGGACTTCTGTGTGGATTATGAGGCAACGGTAATATTCAATTAGTCTGTATAGAAAGTTCAAGATTGAGAACTCCTTGGCCGGAAATATGTTCAGTATGTCAAATATGGACTACTGTAGGGTTGAAGAGACGTGATAAGGAGTCAATTGGTCTTTATGAAAAGTTCAAGTTGAGAACTCCTTAACCTGAAATATTTTCAGTTTGTCAAATATGGACTTCTGTGTGGATAATGAGGCACCATAAGGAGTCATTTGGTGTGTTTGAAAAGTTCAAGTTGAGAACTCCTTGGCCTGAAATATGTTCAGTTTGTTCAATATGAACTACTGTATGGTTGAAGAGACATCATAATAAGTCAATTGGTCTGTATGAAAAGATCAAGATTGAGAACTTTTTTGGAAAAATGTTCAGTATGTCAAATATGGAGTACTGTATGGTTGATGATACATCACAACGAGTCAATTGGTCTGTATGCAAAGTTCAAGTTGAGAACTCTTTGGCTTGAAATATGTTCAGTTTGTCAAAGATGGACTACTGTATGGTTGATGAGACATAATAAGGAGTCAATTGGTCTTTATGAAAAGTTCAAGATTGAGAACTCCTTGGCCTGAAATATGTTCAGTTTGTCAAAATGGACTACTGTATGGTTGATGAGACATCATAAGGAGTCAATTGGTCTGTATGAAAAATTGAAGTGAGAACTCCTTGGCTGGAAAAATGTTCAGTATGTCAAATATGGACTACTGTATGGTTGATGAGACATCATAAGGAGTCAATTGGTCTGTATGAAAAGTTCAAGTTGAGAACTCTTTGGCCTAAAATATGTTCAGTATGTCAAAAATGGACTACTGTATGGTTGATGATACCTCATAACGAGTCAATTGGTCTGTATGAAAAGTTGAAGTGGAGAACTTGGCCTGAAATATGTTCAGTTTGTTCAATATGGACTACCGTATGGTTGAAGAGACATCATAAGGAGTCAATTTGTCTGTATGAAAAGTTCAAGTTGAGAACTCCTTGGCCTGAAATATGTTCAGTTTGTTCAATATGAACTACTGTATGGTTGAAGAGACATCATAATAAGTCAATTGGTCTGTATGAAAAGATCAAGATTGAGAACTTTTTTGGAAAAATGTTCAGTATGTCAAATATGGAGTACTGTATGGTTGATGATACATCACAACGAGTCAATTGGTCTGTATGCAAAGTTCAAGTTGAGAACTCTTTGGCTTGAAATATGTTCAGTTTGTCAAAGATGGACTACTGTATGGTTGATGAGACATAATAAGGAGTCAATTGGTCTGTATGAAAAGTTCAAGATTGAGAACTCCTTGGCCTGAAATATGTTCAGTTTGTCAAAAATGGACTACTGTATGGTTGATGAGACATCATAAGGAGTCAATTGGTCTGTATGAAAAGTTGAAGTGGAAGTTGAAGTGGAGAACTCCTTGGCTGGAAAAATGTTCAGTATGTCAAATATGGACTACTGTATGGTTGATGAGACATCATAAGGAGTCAATTGGTCTGTATGAAAAGTTCAAGTTGAGAACTCTTTGGCCTGAAATATGTTCAGTTTGTCAAATATGGACTACTGTATGGTTGAAGAGACATCATAAGTAGTCAATTGGTCTGTATAGAAAGTTCAAGATTGAGAACTTGGCTGGAAAAATGTTCAGTATGTCAAATATGGACTACTGTATGGTTGATAATACATCAAAAGAGTCAATTGGTCTGTATGAAAAGTTCAAGTTGAGAACTCCTTGGCCTGAAATATGTTCAGTTTGTTCAAAATGGACTACTGTATGGTTGAAAAGAGACATCATAATGAGTCAATTGGTCTGTATGAAAAGTTCAAGATTGAGAACTTGGCTGGAAAAATGTTCAGTATGTCAAATACGGACTACTGTATGGTTGATGAGACATCATAAGGAGTCAATTGGTCTGTATGAAAAGTTTAAGTTGAGAACTCTTTGGCTTGAAATATGTTCAGTTTGTCAAAGATGGACTACTGTATGGTTGATGAGACATAATAAGGAGTCAATTGGTCTGTATAGAAAGTTGAAATGGAGAACTCCTTGGCCTGAAATATGTTCAGTATGTCAAATATGGACTTCTGTGTGGATTATGAGGCAACGGTAATATTCAATTAGTCTGTATAGAAAGTTCAAGATTGAGAACTCCTTGGCCTGAAATATGTTCAGTTTGTTCAAAATGGACTACTGTATGGTTGAAAAGATACATCATAATCAGTCAATTGGTCTGTATGAAAGTTCAAGATTGAGAACTTGGCTGGAAAAATGTTCAGTATGTCAAATATGGACTACTGTATGGTTGATAATACATCAAAAAGAGTCAATTGGTCTGTATGAAAAGTTCAAGTTGAGAACTCCTTGGCCTGAAATATGTTCAGTTTGTTCAATATGGACTACTGTATGGTTGAAAAGAGACATCATAATGAGTCAATTGGTCTGTATGAAAAGTTCAAGATTGAGAACTTGGCTGGAAAAATGTTCAGTATGTCAAATACGGACTACTGTATGGTTGATGAGACATCATAAGGAGTCAATTGGTCTGTATGAAAAGTTTAAGTTGAGAACTCTTTGGCATGAAATATGTTCAGTTTGTCAAAGATGGACTACTGTATGGTTGAAAAGAGACATCATAAGGAGTCAATTGGTCTGTATGAAAAGTTGAAGTGGAGAACTCCTTGGCCTGAAATATGTTCAGTTTGTCAAAAATGGACTACTGTATGGTTGATGAGACATCATAAGGAGTCAATTGGTCTGTATGAAAAGTTGAAGTGGAGAACTCCTTGGCTGGAAAAATGTTCAGTATGTCAAATATGGACTACTGTATGGTTGATGAGACATCATAAGGAGTCAATTGGTCTGTATGAAAAGTTCAAGTTGAGGACTCTTTGGCCTAAAATATGTTCAGTATGTCAAAAATGGACTACTGTATGTTGATGATACATCATAACGAGTCATTTGGTCTGTATGAAAAGTTGAAGTGGAGAACTTGGCCTGAAATATGTTCAGTTTGTTCAATATGTACTACTGTATGGTTGAAGAGACATCACAATGAGTCAATTGGTCTGTATGAAAAGTTGAAGTGGAGAACTTGGCCTGAAATATGTTCAGTTTTTTCAATATGGACTACTGTATGGTTGAAGAGACATCATAAGGAGTCAATTGGTCTGTATGAAAGTTCAAGATTGAGAACTTGGCTGGAAAAATGTTCAGTATGTCAAATATGGACTACTGTATGGTTGATAATACATCAAAAAGAGTCAATTGGTCTGTATGAAAAGTTCAAGTTGAGAACTCCTTGGCCTGAAATATGTTCAGTTTGTTCAAAATGGACTACTGTATTGTTGAAAAGAGACATCATAATGAGTCAATTGGTCTGTATGAAAAGTTCAAGATTGAGAACTTGGCTGGAAAAATGTTCAGTATGTCAAATACGGACTACTGTATGGTTGATGAGACATCATAAGGAGTCAATTGGTCTGTATGAAAAGTTTAAGTTGAGAACTCTTTGGCTTGAAATATGTTCAGTTTGTCAAAGATGGACTACTGTATGGTTGATGAGACATAATAAGGAGTCAATTGGTCTGTATAGAAAGTTGAAATGGAGAACTCCTTGGCCTGAAATATGTTCAGTATGTCAAATATGGACTTCTGTGTGGATTATGAGGCAACGGTAATATTCAATTAGTCTGTATAGAAAGTTCAAGATTGAGAACTCCTTGGCCGGAAATATGTTCAGTATGTCAAATATGGACTACTGTAGGGTTGAAGAGACGTGATAAGGAGTCAATTGGTCTTTATGAAAAGTTCAAGTTGAGAACTCCTTAACCTGAAATATTTTCAGTTTGTCAAATATGGACTTCTGTGTGGATAATGAGGCACCATAAGGAGTCATTTGGTGTGTTTGAAAAGTTCAAGTTGAGAACTCCTTGGCCTGAAATATGTTCAGTTTGTTCAATATGAACTACTGTATGGTTGAAGAGACATCATAATAAGTCAATTGGTCTGTATGAAAAGATCAAGATTGAGAACTTTTTTGGAAAAATGTTCAGTATGTCAAATATGGAGTACTGTATGGTTGATGATACATCACAACGAGTCAATTGGTCTGTATGCAAAGTTCAAGTTGAGAACTCTTTGGCTTGAAATATGTTCAGTTTGTCAAAGATGGACTACTGTATGGTTGATGAGACATAATAAGGAGTCAATTGGTCTTTATGAAAAGTTCAAGATTGAGAACTCCTTGGCCTGAAATATGTTCAGTTTGTCAAAAATGGACTACTGTATGGTTGATGAGACATCATAAGGAGTCAATTGGTCTGTATGAAAAATTGAAGTGGAGAACTCCTTGGCTGGAAAAATGTTCAGTATGTCAAATATGGACTACTGTATGGTTGATGAGACATCATAAGGAGTCAATTGGTCTGTATGAAAAGTTCAAGTTGAGAACTCTTTGGCCTAAAATATGTTCAGTATGTCAAAATGGACTACTGTATGGTTGATGATACCTCATAACGAGTCAATTGGTCTGTATGAAAAGTTGAAGTGGAGAACTTGGCCTGAAATATGTTCAGTTTGTTCAATATGGACTACCGTATGGTTGAAGAGACATCATAAGGAGTCAATTTGTCTGTATGAAAAGTTCAAGTTGAGAACTCCTTGGCCTGAAATATGTTCAGTTTGTTCAATATGAACTACTGTATGGTTGAAGAGACATCATAATAAGTCAATTGGTCTGTATGAAAAGATCAAGATTGAGAACTTTTTTGGAAAAATGTTCAGTATGTCAAATATGGAGTACTGTATGGTTGATGATACATCACAACGAGTCAATTGGTCTGTATGCAAAGTTCAAGTTGAGAACTCTTTGGCTTGAAATATGTTCAGTTTGTCAAAGATGGACTACTGTATGGTTGATGAGACATAATAAGGAGTCAATTGGTCTGTATGAAAAGTTCAAGATTGAGAACTCCTTGGCCTGAAATATGTTCAGTTTGTCAAAAATGGACTACTGTATGGTTGATGAGACATCATAAGGAGTCAATTGGTCTGTATGAAAAGTTGAAGTGGAAGTTGAAGTGGAGAACTCCTTGGCTGGAAAAATGTTCAGTATGTCAAATATGGACTACTCTATGGTTGATGAGACATCATAAGGAGTCAATTGGTCTGTATGAAAAGTTCAAGTTGAGAACTCTTTGGCCTGAAATATGTTCAGTTTGTCAAATATGGACTACTGTATGGTTGAAGAGACATCATAAGTAGTCAATTGGTCTGTATAGAAAGTTCAAGATTGAGAACTTGGCTGGAAAAATGTTCAGTATGTCAAATATGGACTACTGTATGGTTGATAATACATCAAAAGAGTCAATTGGTCTGTATGAAAAGTTCAAGTTGAGAACTCCTTGGCCTGAAATATGTTCAGTTTGTTCAAAATGGACTACTGTATGGTTGAAAAGATACATCATAATCAGTCAATTGGTCTGTATGAAAGTTCAAGATTGAGAACTTGGCTGGAAAAATGTTCAGTATGTCAAATATGGACTACTGTATGGTTGATAATACATCAAAAAGAGTCAATTGGTCTGTATGAAAAGTTCAAGTTGAGAACTCCTTGGCCTGAAATATGTTCAGTTTGTTCAATATGGACTACTGTATGGTTGAAAAGAGACATCATAATGAGTCAATTGGTCTGTATGAAAAGTTGAAGTGGAGAACTCCTTGGCCTGAAATATGTTCAGTTTGTTCAAAATGGACTACTGTATGGTTGAAAAGATACATCATAATCAGTCAATTGGTCTGTATGAAAGTTCAAGATTGAGAACTTGGCTGGAAAAATGTTCAGTATGTCAAATACGGACTACTGTATGGTTGATGAGACATCATAAGGAGTCAATTGGTCTGTAATAAAAGTTGAAGTGGAGAACTCCTTGGCCTGAAATATGTTCAGTTTGTCAAAAATGGACTACTGTATGGTTGATGAGACATCATAAGGAGTCAATTGGTCTGTATGAAAAGTTGAAGTGGAGAACTCCTTGGCTGGAAAAATGTTCAGTATGTCAAATATGGACTACTGTATGGTTGATGAGACATCATAAGGAGTCAATTGGTCTGTATGAAAAGTTCAAGTTGAGGACTCTTTGGCCTAAAATATGTTCAGTATGTCAAAAATGGACTACTGTATGGTTGATGATACATCATAACGAGTCATTTGGTCTGTATGAAAAGTTGAAGTGGAGAACTTGGCCTGAAATATGTTCAGTTTGTTCAATATGTACTACTGTATGGTTGAAGAGACATCATAATGAGTCAAGTGGTCTGCATGAAAAGTTGAAGTGTAGAATTTGGCATGAAATATGTTCAGTTTGTTCAATATGGACTACTGTATGGTTGATAACACATCAAAAAGAGTCAATTGGTCTGTATGAAAAGTTCAAGTTGAGAACTCCTTGGCCTAAAATATGTTCAGTTTGTTCAAAATGGACTACTGTATGGTTGAAAAGAGACATCTTAATGAGTCAATTGGTCTGTATGAAAAGTTAAAAATTGAGAACTTGGCTGGAAAAATGTTCAGTATGTCAAATACGGACTACTGTATGGTTGATGAGACATCATAAGGAGTCAATTGGTCTGTATGAAAAGTTTAAGTTGAGAACTCTTTGGCTTGAAATATGTTCAGTTTGTCAAAGATGGACTACTGTATGGTTGATGAGACATAATAAGGAGTCAATTGGTCTGTATAGAAAGTTGAAATGGAGAACTCCTTGGCCTGAAATATGTTCAGTATGTCAAATATGGACTTCTGTGTGGATTATGAGGCAACGGTAATATTCAATTAGTCTGTATAAAAAGTTCAAGATTGAGAACTCCTTGGCCGGAAATATGTTCAGTATGTCAAATATGGACTACTGTATGGTTGAAGAGACGTGATAAGGAGTCAATTGGTCTTTATGAAAAGTTCAAGTTGAGAACTCCTTAACCTGAAATATTTTCAGTTTGTCAAATATGGACTTCTGTGTGGATAATGAGGCACCATAAGGAGTCATTTGGTGTGTTTGAAAAGTTCAAGATTGAGAACTCCTTGGCTGGAAATATTTGCACATTACATTATACCTATTGTTTGCACATTATACTTTATATATATATTTTTATCTCCTACTTGATTATTTATAACTCTACATATGTTTAGTACTTTTTTATTCTATTTTTATTCTATTTCTATTTTAATTTCCTCCTTGTGTTTTCTTGTAACTGTTATTTGCACTGTCTTTAGAGCGGACCTGTTTACATTTCACTGCCAGTTGTATATTCTGTATATAACTGTGTATGTGACAAATAAAACTCTTGAATCTTGAATCTTGAATCTTGAATGTTCAATATGTCAAATATGGACTACTGTATGGTTGATGATACATCATAACGAGTCAATTAGTCTGTTTAGAATGTTCAAGGTTAAGAACTCTATGGCCTAAAATATGTTCAGTATGTCAAAAATTGACTACTGTATGGTTGAAGATACATCATAACGAGTCAATTGGTCTGTATGAAAAGTTGAAGTGGAGAACTTGGCCTGAAATATGTTCAGTTTGTTCAATATGGACTACCGTATGGTTGAAGAGACATCATAAGGAGTCAATTTGTCTGTATGAAAAGTTCAAGTTGAGAACCCCTTGGCCTGAAATATGTTCAGTTTGTTCAATATGAACTACTGTATGGTTGAAGAGACATCATAATAAGTCAATTGGTCTGTATGAAAAGATCAAGATTGAGAACTTGGCTGGAAAAATGTTCAGTATGTCAAATATGGAGTACTGTATGGTTGATGATACATCACAACGAGTCAATTGGTCTGTATGCAAAGTTCAAGTTGAGAAATCTTTGGCTTGAAATATGTTCAGTTTGTCAAAAATGGACTACTGTATGGTTGATGAGACATCATAAGGAGTCAATTGGTCTGTATGAAAAGTTGAAGTGGAGAACTCCTTGGCTGGAAAAATGTTCAGTATGTCAAATATGGACTACTGTATGGTTGATGAGACATCATAAGGAGTCAATTGGTCTGTATGAAAAGTTCAAGTTGAGAACTCTTTGGCCTAAAATATGTTCAGTTTGTCAAATATGGACTACTGTATGGTTGAAGAGACATCATAAGTAGTCAATTGGTCTGTATAGAAAGTTCAAGATTGAGAACTCTTTGGCCTAAAATATGTTCAGTATGTCAAAAATGGACTACTGTATGGTTGATGATACCTCATAACGAGTCAATTGGTCTGTATGAAAAGTTGAAGTGGAGAACTTGGCCTGAAATATGTTCAGTTTGTTCAATATGTACTACTGTATGGATGAAGAGACATCACAATGAGTCAATTGGTCTGTATGAAAAGTTGAAGTGGAGAACTTGGCCTGAAATATGTTCAGTTTTTTCAATATGGACTACTGTATGGTTGAAGAGACATCATAAGGAGTCAATTGATATGTATGAAAAGTTCAAGTTGAGAACTCCTTGGCCTAAAATATGTTTAGTTTGTTCAATATGGACTACTGTATGGTTGAAGAGACATCATAAGTAGTCAATTGGTCTGTATGAAAGTTCAAGATTGAGAACTTGGCTGGAAAAATGTTCAATATGTCAAATATGGACTACTGTATGGTTGATAATACATCAAAAAGAGTCAATTGGTCTGTATGAAAAGTTCAAGTTGAGAACTCCTTGGCCTGAAATATGTTCAGTTTTTTCAAAATGGACTACTGTATGGTTGAAAAGAGACATCATAATGAGTCAATTGGTCTGTATGAAAAGTTCAAGATTGAGAACTTGGCTGGAAAAATGTTCAGTATGTCAAATACGGACTACTGTATGGTTGATGAGACATCATAAGGAGTCAATTGGTCTGTATGAAAAGTTCAAGTTGAGAACTCTTTGGCTTGAAATATGTTCAGTTTGTCAAAGATGGACTACTATATGGTTGATGAGACATAATAAGGAGTCAATTGGTCTGTATAGAAAGTTGAAATGGAGAACTCCTTGGCCTGAAATAAGTTCAGTATGTCAAATATGGACTTCTGTGTGGATTATGAGGCAACAGTAATATTCAATTAGTCTGTATAGAAAGTTCAAGATTGAGAACTCCTTGGCCCGAAATATGTTCAGTATTTCAAATATGGACTACTGTATGGTTGAAGAGACGTGATAAGGAGTCAATTGGTCTTTGTGAAAAGTTGAAGTGGAGAACTCCTTGGCCTGAAATATGTTCAGTTTGTCAAATATGGACTACTGTATGGTTGATGATACATCACAACGAGTCAATTGGTCTGTATGAAAAGTACAAGATTGAGAACTCCTTGGCTGGAAATATGTTTAGTATATCAAATATGGACTACTGTATGGTTGATGATACATCATAACGAGTCAATTGGTCTGTATGAAAAGTTCAAGTTGAGAACTCCTTAACCTAGTATATTTTCAATTTGTCAAATATGGACTTCTGTGTGGATAATGAGGCACCATAAGGAGTCATTTGGTGTGTTTGAAAAGTTCAAGATTGAGAACTCCTTGGCTGGAAATATGTTCAGTATGTCAAATATGGACTACTGTATGGTTGATGATACATCATAACGAGTCAATTGGTCTGTATAGAAAGTTCAAGGTTAAGAACTCTATGGCCTAAAATATGTTCAGTATGTCAAAAATGGACTACTGTATGGTTGATGATACATCATAACGAGTCAATTGGTCTGTATGAAAAGTTGAAGTGGAGAACTTGGCCTGAAATATGTTCAGTTTGTTCAATATGGACTACTGTATGGTTGAAGAGACATCATAAGGAATCAATTGATATGTATGAAAAGTTCAAGTTGAGAACTCCTTGGCCTGAAATTTGTTCAGTTTGTTCAATATGGACTACTGTATGGTTGAAGAGACATCATAAAGAGTCAATTTGTCTGTATGAAAAGTTCAAGTTGAGAACTCCTTGGCCTGAAATAAGTTCAGTTTGTCAAAAATGGACTACTGTATGGTTGATGAGACATCATAAGGAGTCAATTGGTCTGTATGAAAAGTTGAAGTGGAGAACTCCTTGGCTGGAAAAATGTTCAGTATGTCAAATATGGACTACTGTATGGTTGATGAGACATCATAAGGAGTCAATTGGTCTGTATGAAAAGTTCAAGTTGAGAACTCTTTGGCCTGAAATATGTTCAGTTTATCAAAGATGAACTACTGTATGGTTGAAGAGACATCATAATGAGTCAATTGGTCTGTATGAAAAGATCAAGATTGAGAACTTGGCTGGAAAAATGTTCAGTATGTCAAATATGGACTACTGTATGGTTGATGAGACATCATAAGGAGTCAATTGGTCTGTATGCAAAGTTGAAGTGGAGAACTTGGCCTGAAATATGTTCAGTTTGTTCAATATGTACTACTGTATGGTTGAAGAGACATCACAATGAGTCAATTGGTCTGTATGAAAAGTTGAAGTGGAGAACTTGGCCTGAAATATGTTCAGTTTTTTCAATATGGACTACTGTATGGTTGAAGAGACATCATAAGGAGTCAATTGATATGTATGAAAAGTTCAAGTTGAGAACTCCTTGGCCTAAAATATGTTTAGTTTGTTCAATATGGACTACTGTATGGTTGAAGAGACATCATAAGGAGTCATTTGGTCTGTATGAAAGTTCAAGATTGAGAACTTGGCTGGAAAAATGTTCAATATGTCAAATATGGACTACTGTATGGTTGATAATACATCAAAAAGAGTCAATTGGTCTGTATGAAAAGTTCAAGTTGAGAACTTCTTGGCCTGAAATATGTTCAGTTTGTTCAAAATGGACTACTGTATGGTTGAAAAGAGACATCATAATGAGTCAATTGGTCTGTATGAAAAGTTCAAGATTGAGAACTTGGCTGGAAAAATGTTCAGTATGTCAAGTACGGACTACTCTATGGTTGATGAGACATCATAAGGAGTCAATTGGTCTGTATGAAAAGTTCAAGTTGAGAACTCTTTGGCTTCAAATATGTTCAGTTTGTCAAAGATGGACTACTATATGGTTGATGAGACATAATAAGGAGTCAATTGGTCTGTATAGAAAGTTGAAATGGAGAACTCCTTGGCCTGAAATAAGTTCAGTATGTCAAATATGGACTTCTGTGTGGATTATGAGGCAACAGTAATATTCAATTAGTCTGTATAGAAAGTTCAAGATTGAGAACTCCTTGGCCCGAAATATGTTCAGTATTTCAAATATGGACTACTGTACGGTTGAAGAGACGTGATAAGGAGTCAATTGGTCTTTGTGAAAAGTTGAAGTGGAGAACTCCTTGGCCTGAAATATGTTCAGTTTGTCAAATATGGACTACTGTATGGTTGATGAGACATCATAAGGAGTCAATTGGTTTGTATGAAAAGTTGAAGTGGAGAACTCCTTGGCTGGAAAAATGTTCAGTATGTCAAATATGGACTACTGTATGGTTGATGAGACATCATAAGGAGTCAATTGGTCTGTATGAAAAGTTCAAGTTGAGAACTCTTTGGCCTGAAATATGTTCAGTTTATCAAAGATGAACTACTGTATGGTTGAAGAGACATCATAATGAGTCAATTGGTCTGTATGAAAAGATCAAGATTGAGAACTTGGCTGGAAAAATGTTCAGTATGTCAAATATGGACTACTGTATGGTTGATGAGACATCATAAGGAGTCAATTGGTCTGTATGCAAAGTTGAAGTGGAGAACTTGGCCTGAAATATGTTCAGTTTGTCAAAAATGGACTACTGTATGGTTGATGATACATCACAACGAGTCAATTGGTCTGTATGAAAAGTACAAGATTGAGAACTCCTTGGCTGGAAATATGTTTAGTATGTCAAATATGGACTACTGTATGGTTGATAATACATCAAAAAGAGTCAATTGGTCTGTATGAAAAGTTCAAGATTGAGAACTTGGCTGGAAAAATGTTCAGTATGTCAAATACGGACTACTGTATGGTTGATGAGACATCATAATGAGTCAATTGGTCTGTATGAAAAGTTCAAGTTGAGAACACTTTGGCTTAAAATATGTTCAGTTTGTCAAAGATGGACTACTGTATGGTTGATGAGACATAATAAGGAGTCAATTGGTCTGTATAGAAAGTTGAAATGGAGAACTCCTTGGCCTGAAATATGTTCAGTATGTCAAATATGGACTTCTGTGTGGATTATGAGGCAACAGTAACATTCAATTAGTCTGTATAGAAAGTTCAAGATTGAGAACTCCTTGGCCGGAAATATGTTCAGTATGTCAAATATGGACTACTGTATGGTTGAAGAGACGTGATAAGGAGTCAATTGGTCTTAATGAAAAGTTGAAGTGAAGAACTCCTTGGCCTGAAATATGTTCAGTTTGTCAAATATGGACTACTGTATGGTTGATGATACATCACAACGAGTCAATTGGTCTGTATGAAAAGTACAAGATTGAGAACTCCTTGGCTGGAAATATGTTTAGTATATCAAATATGGACTACTGTATGGTTGATGATACATCATAACGAGTCAATTGGTCTGTATGAAAAGTTCAAGTTGAGAACTCCTTAACCTGAAATATTTTCAGTTTGTCAAATATGGACTTCTGTGTGGATAATGAGGCACCATAAGGAGTCATTTGGTGTGTTTGAAAAGTTCAAGATTGAGAACTCCTTGGCTGGAAATATGTTCAGTATGTCAAATATGGACTACTGTATAGTTGATGATACATCATAACGAGTCAATTGGTCTGTATAGAAAGTTCAAGGTTAAGAACTCTATGGCCTAAAATATGTTCAGTATGTCAAAAATGGACTACTGTATGGTTGATGATACATCATAACGAGTCAATTGGTCTGTATGCAAAGTTCAAGTTGAAAACTCTTTGGCCTGAAATGTGTTCAGTTTGTTCAATATGGACTACAGGTATGGTTGAAGACACATCATAATAAGTCAATTGGTCTATATGAAAAGATCAAGATTGAGAACTTGGCTGGAAAAATGTTCAGTATGTCAAATATGGACTACTGTATGGTTGATGAGACATCATAAGGAGTCAATTGGTCTGTATGCAAAGTTCAAGTTGAAAACTCTTTGGCCTGAAATGTGTTCAGTTTATCCAAGATGAACTACTGTATGGTTGATGAGACATAATAAGGAGTCAATTGGTCTGTATGAAAAGTTGAAGGGGAGAACTTGGCCTGAAATATGTTCAGTTTGTTCAATATGGACTACTGTATGGTTGAAGAGACATCATAAGGAGTCAATTGGTCTGTATGAAAGTTCAAGATTGAGAACTCCTTGGCTGGAAAAATGTTCAGTATGTCAAATATGGACTACTGTATGGTTGATAATACATCAAAAAGAGTCAATTGGTCTGTATGAAAAGTTCAAGTTGAGAACTCCTTGGCCTGAAATATGTTCAGTTTGTTCAAAATGGACTACTGTATGGTTGATGAGACATAATAAGGAGTCAATTGGTCTGTATAGAAAGTTGAAATGGAGAACTCCTTGTCCTGAAATATGTTCAGTTTGTTCAAAATGGACTACTGTATGGTTGAAAAGAGACATCATAATGAGTCAATTGGTCTGTATGAAAAGTTCAAGATTGAGAACTTGGCTGGAAAAATGTTCAGTATGTCAAATACGGACTACTGTATGGTTGATGAGACATCATAAGGAGTCAATTGGTCTGTATGAAAAGTTCAAGTTGAGAACTCTTTGGCTTGAAATATGTTCAGTTTGTCAAAGATGGACTACTGTATGGTTGATGAGACATAATAAGGAGTCAATTGGTCTGTATAGAAAGTTGAAATGGAGAACTCCTTGGCCTGAAATATGTTCAGTATGTCAAATATGGACTTCTGTGTGGATTATGAGGCAACAGTAATATTCAATTAGTCTGTATAGAAGGTTCAAGATTGAGAACTCCTTGGCCGGAAATATGTTCAGTATGTCAAATATGGACTACTGTATGGTTGAAGAGACGTGATAAGGAGTCAATTGGTCTTCATGAAAAGTTGAAGTGGAGAACTCCTTGGCCTGAAATATGTTCAGTTTGTCAAATATGGACTACTGTATGGTTGATGATACATCACAACGAGTCAATTGGTCTGTATGAAAAGTACAAGATTGAGAACTCCTTGGCTGGAAATATGTTTAGTATGTCAAATATGGACTACTGTATGGTTGATAACACATCAAAAAGAGTCAATTGGTCTGTATGAAAAGTTCAAGTTGAGAACTCCTTGGCCTGAAATATGTTGTTTGTTCAAAATGGACTACTGTATGGTTGAAAAGAGACATCATAATGAGTCAATTGGTCTGTATGAAAAGTTCAAGATGGAGAACTTGGCTGGAAAAATGTTCAGTATGTCAAATACGGACTACTGTATGGTTGATGAGACATCATAAGGAGTCAATTGGTCTGTATGAAAAGTTCAAGTTGAGAACTCTTTGGCCTGAAATATGTTCAGTTTATCAAAGATGAACTACTGTATGGTTGAAGAGACATCATAATGAGTCAATTGGTCTGTATGAAAAGATCAAGATTGAGATCTTGGCTGGAAAAATGTTCAGTATGTCAAATATGGACTACTGTATGGTTGATGAGACATCATAAGGAGTCAATTGGTCTGTATGCAAAGTTGAAGTGGAGAACTTGGCCTGAAATATGTTCAGTTTGTCAAAAATGGACTACTGTATGGTTGATGATACATCACAACGAGTCAATTGGTCTGTATGAAAAGTTCAAGTTGAGAACTCTTTGGCTTGAAATATGTTCAGTTTGTCAAAGATGGACTACTGTGTGGTTGATGAGACATAATAAGGAGTCAATTGGTCTGTATAGAAAGTTGAAATGGAGAACTCCTTGGCCTGAAATATGTTCAGTATGTCAAATATGGACTACTGTGTGGATTATGAGGCAACAGTAATATTCAATTAGTCTGTATAGAAGGTTCAAGATTGAGAACTCCTTGGCCGGAAATATGTTCAGTATGTCAAATATGGACTACTGTATGGTTGAAGAGACGTGATAAGGAGTCAATTGGTCTTCATGAAAAGTTGAAGTGGAGAACTCCTTGGCCTGAAATATGTTCAGTTTGTCAAATATGGACTACTGTATGGTTGATGATACATCACAACGAGTCATTTGGTCTGTATGAAAAGTTCAAGTTGAGAACTCCTTGGCCTGAAATATGTTGTTTGTTCAAAATGGACTACTGTATGGTTGAAAAGAGACATCATAATGAGTCAATTGGTCTGTATGAAAAGTTCAAGATGGAGAACTCTTTGGCTTGAAATATGTTCAGTTTGTCAAAGATGGACTACTGTATGGTTGATGAGACATAATAAGGAGTCAATTGGTCTGTATAGAAAGTTGAAATGGAGAACTCCTTGGCCTGAAATATGTTTAGTATGTCATATATGGACTTCTGTGTGGATTATGAGGCAACAGAAATATTCAATTTGTCTGTATAGAAAGTTCAAGTTGAGAACTCCTTGGCCGGAAATATTTTCAGTATATCAAATACGGACTACTGTATGGTTGAAGAGACGTGATAAGGAGTCAATTGGTCTTTATGAAAAATTGAAGTGTAGAACTCCTTGGCCTGAAATATGTTCAGTTTGTCAAATATGGACTACTGTATGGTTGATGATACATCACAACGAGTCAATTGGTCTGTATGAAAAGTACAAGATTGAGAACTCCTTGGCTGGAAATTTGATTAGTATATCAAATATGGACTACTGTATGGTTGATGATACATCATAACGAGTCAATTGGTCTGTATGAAAAGTTCAAGTTGAGAATTCCTTAACCTGAAATATTTTCAGTTTGTCAAATATGGACTTCTGTGTGGATAATGAGGCACCATAAGGAGTCATTTGGTGTGTTTGAAAAGTTCAAGATTGAGAACTTGGCTGGAAATATGTTCAGTATGTCAAATATGGACTACTGTATGGTTGATGATACATCATAACGAGTCAATTGGTCTGTATTGAAAGTTCAAGGTTAAGAACTCTATGGCCTAAAATATGTTCAGTATGTCAAAAATGGACTACTGTATGGTTGATGATACATCATAACGAGTCAATTGGTCTGTATGAAAAGTTGAAGTGGAGAACTTGGCCTGAAATATGTTCAGTTTGTTCAATATGGACTACCGTAGGGTTGAAGAGACATCATAAGGAGTCAATTTGTCTGTATGAAAAGTTCAAGTTGAGAACTCCTTGGCCTGAAATATGTTCAGTTTGTTCAGTATAGACTACTGTATGGTTGATGAGACATAATAAGGAGTCAATTGGTCTGTATGAAAAGTTGAAGTGGAGAACTTGGCCTGAAATATGTTCAGTTTGTTTAATATGGACTACTGTATGGTTGAAGAGACATCATAAGGAATCAATTGATCTGTATGAAAAGTTCAAGTTGAGAACTCCTTGGCCTGAAATTTGTTCAGTTTGTTCAATATGGACTACTGTATGGTTGAAGAGACATCATAAGGAGTCAATTGGTCTGTATGAAAAGTTCAAGTTGAGAACTCCTTGGCCTGAAATATGTTCAGTTTATCAAAGATGAACTACTGTATGGTTGAAGAGACATCATAATGAGTCAATTGGTCTGTATGAAAAGATCAAGATTGAGAACTTGGCTGGAAAAATGTTCAGTATGTCAAATATGGACTACTGTATGGTTGATGAGACATCATAAGGAGTCAATTGGTCTGTATGCAAAGTTGAAGTGGAGAACTTGGCCTGAAATATGTTCAGTTTGTCAAATATGGACTTCTGTGTGGATTATGAGGCAACAGTAATATTCAATTAGTCTGTATAGAAGGTTCAAGATTGAGAACTCCTTGGCCGGAAATATGTTCAGTATGTCAAATATGGACTACTGTATGGTTGAAGAGACGTGATAAGGAGTAAATTAATCTTTATGAAAAGTTGAAGTGGAGAACTCCTTGGCCTGAAATATGTTCAGTTTGTCAAATATGGACTACTGTATGGTTGATGATACATCACAACGAGTCAATTGGTCTGTATGAAAAGTACAAGATTGAGAACTCCTTGGCTGGAAATATGTTTAGTATGTCAAATATGGACTACTGTAGGGTTGATAACACATCAAAAAGAGTCAATTGGTCTGTATGAAAAGTTCAAGTTGAGAACTCCTTGGCCTGAAATATGTTCAGTTTGTTAAAATGGACTACTGTATGGTTGAAAAGAGACATCATAATGAGTCAATTGGTCTGTATGAAAAGTTCAAGATTGAGAACTTGGCTGGAAAAATGTTCAGTATGTCAAATACGGACTACTGTATGGTTGATGAGACATCATAAGGAGTCAATTGGTCTGTATGAAAAGTTCAAGTTGAGAACTCTTTGGCTTGAAATATGTTCAGTTTGTCAAAGATTGACTACTGTATGGTTGATGAGACATAATAAGGAGTCAATTGGTCTGTATAGAAAGTTGAAATGGAGAACTCCTTGGCCTGAAATATGTTCAGTATGTCAAATATGGACTTCTGTGTGGATTATGAGGCAACAGTAATATTCAATTAGTCTGTATAGAAAGTTCAAGATTGAGAACTCCTTGGCGGAAATATGTTCAGTATCTCAAATATGGACTACTGTATGGTTGAAGAGACGTGATAAGGAGTCAATTAATCTTTATGAAAAGTTGAAGTGGAGAACTCCTTGGCCTGAAATATGTTCAGTTTGTCAAATATGGACTACTGTATGGTTGATGATACATCACAACGAGTCAATTGGTCTGTATGAAAAGTACAAGATTGAGAACTCCTTGGCTGGAAATATGTTTAGTATGTCAAATATGGACTACTGTATGGTTGATGATACATCATAAGGAGTCAATTGGTCTGTATGAAAAGTTCGAGTTGAGAATTCCTTAACCTGAAATATTTTCAGTTTGTCAAATATGGACTTCTGTGTGGATAATGAGGCACCATAAGGAGTAATTTGGTGTGTTTGAAAAGTTCAAGATTGAGAACTCCTTGGCTGGAAATATGTTCAGTATGTCAAATATGGACTACTGTATGGTTGATGATACATCATAACGAGTCAATTGGTCTGTATGAAAAGTTCAAGTGGAGAACTTGGCCTGAAATATGTTCAGTTTGTTCAATATGGACTACCGTATGGTTGAAGAGACATCATAAGGAGTCAATTTGTCTGTATGAAAAGTTCAAGTTGAGAACTCCTTGGCCTGAAATATGTTCAGTTTGTTCAGTATGGACTACTGTATGGTTGATGAGACATAATAAGGAGTCAATTGGTCTGTATGAAAAGTTGAAGTGGAGAACTTGGCCTGAAATATGTTCAGTTTGTTTAATATGGACTACTGTATGGTTGAAGAGACATCATAAGGAATCAATTGATCTGTATGAAAAGTTCAAGTTGAGAACTCCTTGGCCTGAAATTTGTTCAGTTTGTTCAATATGGACTACTGTATGGTTGAAGAGACATCATAAGGAGTCAATTGGTCTGTATGAAAAGTTGAAGTGGAGAACTCCTTGGCTGGAAAAATGTTCAGTATGTCAAATATGGACAACTGTATGGTTGATGAGACATCATAAGGAGTCAATTGGTCTGTATGAAAAGTTCAAGTTGAGAACTCTTTGGCCTGAAATATGTTCAGTTTATCAAAGATGAACTAATGTATGGTTGAAGAGACATCATAATGAGTCAATTGGTCTGTATGAAAAGATCAAGATTGATAACTTGGCTGGAAAAATGTTCAGTATGTCAAATATGGACAACTGTATGGTTGATGAGACATCATAAGGAGTCAATTGGTCTGTATGCAAAGTTCAAGTGGAGAACTTGGCCTGAAATATAATCAGTTTGTCAAAAATGGACTACTGTATGGTTGATGATACATCACAACGAGTCAATTGGTCTGTATGAAAAGTACAAGATTGAGAACTCCTTGGCTGGAAATATGTTTAGTATGTCAAATATGGACTACTGTATGGTTGATAATACATCAAAAAGAGTCAATTGGTCTGTATGAAAAGTTCAAGTTGAGAACTCCTTGGCATGAAATATGTTCAATTTGTTCAAAATGGACTACTGTATGGTTGAAAAGAGACATCATAATGAGTCAATTGGTCTGTATGAAAAGTTCAAGATTGAGAACTTGGCTGGAAAAATGTTCAGTATGTCAAATACGGACTGCTGTATGGTTGATGAGACATCATAAGGAGTCAATTGGTCTGTATGAAAAGTTCAAGTTGAGAACTCTTTGGCTTGAAATATGTTCAGTTTGTCAAAGATGGACTACTGTATGGTTGATGAGACATAATAAGGAGTCAATTGGTCTCTATAGAAAGTTAAAATGGAGAACTCCTTGGCCTGAAATATGTTCAGTATGTCAAATATGGACTTCTGTGTGGATTATGAGGCAACAGTAATATTCAATTAGTCTGTATAGAAAGTTCAAGATTGAGAACTCCTTGGCGGAAATATGTTCAGTATGTCAAATATGGACTACTGTATGGTTGAAGAGACGTGATAAGGAGTCAATTGGTCTTTATGAAAAGTTGAAGTGGAGAACTTCTTGGCCTGAAATATATTCAGTTTGTCAAATATGGACTACTGTATGGTTGATGATACATCACAACGAGTCAATTGGTCTGTATGAAAAGTACAAGACTGAGAACTTCTTGGCTGGAAATATGTTTAGTATATCAAATATGGACTACTGTATGGTTGATGATACATCATAACGAGTCAATTGGTCTGTATGAAAAGTTCAAGTTGAGAACTCCTTAACCTGAAATATTTTCAGTTTGTCAAATATGGACTTCTGTGTGGATAATGAGGCACCATAAGGAGTCATTTGGTGTGTTTGAAAAGTTCAAGATTGAGAACTCCTTGGCTGGAAAAATGTTCAGTATGTCAAATATGGACTACTGTATGGTTGATGAGACAACATAAGGAGTCAATTGGTCTGTATGAAAAGTTCAAGATTGAGAACTCCTTGGCCGAAAATATGTTCAATATGTCAAATATGGACTACTGTATGGTTGATGATACATCACAATGAGTCATTTGGTCTGTATGAAAAGTTCAAGTTGAGAACTCCTTGACCTGAAATATGTTCAGTTTGTCAAATATGGACTACTGTATGGTTGATGAGACATCATAAGGAGTCAAATGGTCTGTATGAAAAGTTGAAGTGGAGAACTTGGCCTGAAATATGTTCAGTTTGTCAAATATGGACTACTGTATGGTTGAAGAGACATCATAAGGAGTCAATTGTTCTTCATGAAAAGTTCAAGATTGAGAACTCCTTGGCCGGAAATATGTTCAGTATGTCAAAAATGGACTACTGTATGGTTGATAATACATCAAAAAGAGTCAATTGGTCTGTATGAAAAGTTCAAGTTGAGAACTCCTTGGCCTGAAATATGTTCAGTTTGTTCAAAATGGACTACTGTATGGTTGAAAAGAGACATCATAATGAGTCAATTGGTCTGTATGAAAAGTTCAAGATTGAGAACTTGGCTGGAAAAATGTTCAGTATGTCAAATACGGACTACTGTATGGTTGATGAGACATCATAAGGAGTCAATTGGTCTGTATGAAAAGTTCAAGTTGAGAACTCTTTGGCTTGAAATATGTTCAGTTTGTCAAAGATGGACTACTGTATGGTTGATGAGACATAATAAGGAGTCAATTGGTCTGTATAGAAAGTTGAAATGGAGAACTCCTTGGCCTGAAATATGTTCAGTATGTCAAATATGGACTTCTGTGTGGATTATGAGGCAACAGTAATATTCAATTAGTCTGTATAGAAAGTTCAAGATTGAGAACTCCTTGGCGGAAATATGTTCAGTATCTCAAATATGGACTACTGTATGGT
This sequence comes from Gobiocypris rarus, assembly GCA_023029165.1. Classification (NCBI taxonomy): domain Eukaryota; kingdom Metazoa; phylum Chordata; class Actinopteri; order Cypriniformes; family Gobionidae; genus Gobiocypris; species Gobiocypris rarus. The sequence continues at coordinate 16,650,523 of CM040912.1, forward strand.
TGAAGAGACGTGATAAGGAGTCAATTAATCTTTATGAAAAGTTGAAGTGGAGAACTCCTTGGCCTGAAATATGTTCAGTTTGTCAAATATGGACTACTGTATGGTTGATGATACATCACAACGAGTCAATTGGTCTGTATGAAAAGTACAAGATTGAGAACTCCTTGGCTGGAAATATGTTTAGTATGTCAAATATGGACTACTGTATGGTTGATGATACATCATAAGGAGTCAATTGGTCTGTATGAAAAGTTCGAGTTGAGAATTCCTTAACCTGAAATATTTTCAGTTTGTCAAATATGGACTTCTGTGTGGATAATGAGGCACCATAAGGAGTCATTTGGTGTGTTTGAAAAGTTCAAGATTGAGAACTCCTTGGCTGGAAATATGTTCAGTATGTCAAATATGGACTACTGTATGGTTGATGATACATCATAACGAGTCAATTGGTCTGTATGAAAAGTTCAAGTGGAGAACTTGGCCTGAAATATGTTCAGTTTGTTCAATATGGACTACCGTATGGTTGAAGAGACATTATAAGGAGTCAATTTGTCTGTATGAAAAGTTCAAGTTGAGAACTCCTTGGCCTGAAATATGTTCAGTTTGTTCAGTATGGACTACTGTATGGTTGATGAGACATAATAAGGAGTCAATTGGTCTGTATGAAAAGTTGAAGTGGAGAACTTGGCCTGAAATATGTTCAGTTTGTTTAATATGGACTACTGTATGGTTGAAGAGACATCATAAGGAATCAATTGATCTGTATGAAAAGTTCAAGTTGAGAACTCCTTGGCCTGAAATTTGTTCAGTTTGTTCAATATGGACTACTGTATGGTTGAAGAGACATCATAAGGAGTCAATTGGTCTGTATGAAAAGTTGAAGTGGAGAACTCCTTGGCTGGAAAAATGTTCAGTATGTCAAATATGGACAACTGTATGGTTGATGAGACATCATAAGGAGTCAATTGGTCTGTATGAAAAGTTCAAGTTGAGAACTCTTTGGCCTGAAATATGTTCAGTTTATCAAAGATGAACTAATGTATGGTTGAAGAGACATCATAATGAGTCAATTGGTCTGTATGAAAAGATCAAGATTGATAACTTGGCTGGAAAAATGTTCAGTATGTCAAATATGGACTACTGTATGGTTGATGAGACATCATAAGGAGTCAATTGGTCTGTATGCAAAGTTCAAGTGGAGAACTTGGCCTGAAATATAATCAGTTTGTCAAAAATGGACTACTGTATGGTTGATGATACATCACAACGAGTCAATTGGTCTGTATGAAAAGTACAAGATTGAGAACTCCTTGGCTGGAAATATGTTTAGTATGTCAAATATGGACTACTGTATGGTTGATAATACATCAAAAAGAGTCAATTGGTCTGTATGAAAAGTTCAAGTTGAGAACTCCTTGGCCTGAAATATGTTCAATTTGTTCAAAATGGACTACTGTATGGTTGAAAAGAGACATCATAATGAGTCAATTGGTCTGTATGAAAAGTTCAAGATTGAGAACTTGGCTGGAAAAATGTTCAGTATGTCAAATACGGACTGCTGTATGGTTGATGAGACATCATAAGGAGTCAATTGGTCTGTATGAAAAGTTCAAGTTGAGAACTCTTTGGCTTGAAATATGTTCAGTTTGTCAAAGATGGACTACTGTATGGTTGATGAGACATAATAAGGAGTCAATTGGTCTGTATAGAAAGTTAAAATGGAGAACTCCTTGGCCTGAAATATGTTCAGTATGTCAAATATGGACTTCTGTGTGGATTATGAGGCAACAGTAATATTCAATTAGTCTGTATAGAAAGTTCAAGATTGAGAACTCCTTGGCCGGAAATATGTTCAGTATGTCAAATATGGACTACTGTATGGTTGAAGAGACGTGATAAGGAGTCAATTGGTCTTTATGAAAAGTTGAAGTGGAGAACTTCTTGGCCTGAAATATATTCAGTTTGTCAAATATGGACTACTGTATGGTTGATGATACATCACAACGAGTCAATTGGTCTGTATGAAAAGTACAAGACTGAGAACTTCTTGGCTGGAAATATGTTTAGTATATCAAATATGGACTACTGTATGGTTGATGATACATCATAACGAGTCAATTGGTCTGTATGAAAAGTTCAAGTTGAGAACTCCTTAACCTGAAATATTTTCAGTTTGTCAAATATGGACTTCTGTGTGGATAATGAGGCACCATAAGGAGTCATTTGGTGTGTTTGAAAAGTTCAAGATTGAGAACTCCTTGGCTGGAAAAATGTTCAGTATGTCAAATATGGACTACTGTATGGTTGATGAGACAACATAAGGAGTCAATTGGTCTGTATGAAAAGTTCAAGATTGAGAACTCCTTGGCCGAAAATATGTTCAGTATGTCAAATATGGACTACTGTATGGTTGATGATACATCACAATGAGTCATTTGGTCTGTATGAAAAGTTCAAGTTGAGAACTCCTTGACCTGAAATATGTTCAGTTTGTCAAATATGGACTACTGTATGGTTGATGAGACATCATAAGGAGTCAAATGGTCTGTATGAAAAGTTGAAGTGGAGAACTTGGCCTGAAATATGTTCAGTTTGTCAAATATGGACTACTGTATGGTTGAAGAGACATCATAAGGAGTCAATTGTTCTTCATGAAAAGTTCAAGATTGAGAACTCCTTGGCCGGAAATATGTTCAGTATGTCAAAAATGGACTACTGTATGGTTGATAATACATCAAAAGAGTCAATTGGTCTGTATGAAAAGTTCAAGTTGAGAACTCCTTGGCCTGAAATATGTTCAGTTTGTTCAAAATGGACTACTGTATGGTTGAAAAGAGACATCATAATGAGTCAATTGGTCTGTATGAAAAGTTCAAGATTGAGAACTTGGCTGGAAAAATGTTCAGTATGTCAAGTACGGACTACTCTATGGTTGATGAGACATCATAAGGAGTCAATTGGTCTGTATGAAAAGTTCAAGTTGAGAACTCTTTGGCTTGAAATATGTTCAGTTTGTCAAAGATGGACTACTATATGGTTGATGAGACATAATAAGGAGTCAATTGGTCTGTATAGAAAGTTGAAATGGAGAACTCCTTGGCCTGAAATAAGTTCAGTATGTCAAATATGGACTTCTGTGTGGATTATGAGGCAACAGAAATATTCAATTTGTCTGTATAGAAAGTTCAAGATTGAGAACTCCTTGGAAATATGTTCAGTATTTCAAATATAGACTACTGTATGGTTGAAGAGACGTGATAAGGAGTCAATTGGTCTTTGTGAAAAGTTGAAGTGGAGAACTCCTTGGCCTGAAATATGTTCAGTTTGTCAAATATGGACTACTGTATGGTTGATGAGACATCATAAGGAGTCAATTGGTCTGTATGAAAAGTTGAAGTGGAGAACTCCTTGGCTGGAAAAATGTTCAGTATGTCAAATATGGACTACTGTATGGTTGATGAGACATCATAAGGAGTCAATTGGTCTGTATGAAAAGTTCAAGTTGAGAACTCTTTGGCCTGAAATATGTTCAGTTTATCAAAGATGAACTACTGTATGGTTGAAGAGACATCATAATGAGTCAATTGGTCTGTATGAAAAGATCAAGATTGAGAACTTGGCTGGAAAAATGTTCAGTATGTCAAATATGGACTACTGTATGGTTGATGAGACATCATAAGGAGTCAATTGGTCTGTATGCAAAGTTGAAGTGGAGAACTTGGCCTGAAATATGTTCAGTTTGTCAAAAATGGACTACTGTATGGTTGATGATACATCACAACGAGTCAATTGGTCTGTATGAAAAGTACAAGATTGAGAACTCCTTGGCTGGAAATATGTTTAGTATGTCAAATATGGACTACTGTATGGTTGATAATACATCAAAAAGAGTCAATTGGTCTGTATGAAAAGTTCAAGATTGAGAACTTGGCTGGAAAAATGTTCAGTATGTCAAATACGGACTACTGTATGGTTGATGAGACATCATAAGGAGTCAATTGGTCTGTATGAAAAGTTCAAGTTGAGAACTCTTTGGCTTAAAATATGTTCAGTTTGTCAAAGATGGACTACTGTATGGTTGATGAGACATAATAAGGAGTCAATTGGTCTGTATAGAAAGTTGAAATGGAGAACTCCTTGGCCTGAAATATGTTCAGTATGTCAAATATGGACTTCTGTGTGGATTATGAGGCAACAGTAACATTCAATTAGTCTGTATAGAAAGTTCAAGATTGAGAACTCCTTGGCCGGAAATATGTTCAGTATGTCAAATATGGACTACTGTATGGTTGAACAGACGTGATAAGGAGTCAATTGGTCTTTATGAAAAGTTAAAGTGAAGAACTCCTTGGCCTGAAATATGTTCAGTTTGTCAAATATGGACTACTGTATGGTTGATGATACATCACAACGAGTCAATTGGTCTGTATGAAAAGTACAAGATTGAGAACTCCTTGGCTGGAAATATGTTTAGTATATCAAATATGGACTACTGTATGGTTGATGATACATCTTAACGAGTCAATTGGTCTGTATGAAAAGTTCAAGTTGAGAACTCCTTAACCTGAAATATTTTCAGTTTGTCAAATATGGACTTCTGTGTGGATAATGAGGCACCATAAGGAGTCATTTGGTGTGTTTGAAAAGTTCAAGATTGAGAACTCCTTGGCTGGAAATATGTTCAGTATGTCAAATATGGACTACTGTATAGTTGATGATACATCATAACGAGTCAATTGGTCTGTATAGAAAGTTCAAGGTTAAGAACTCTATGGCCTAAAATATGTTCAGTATGTCAAAAATGGACTACTGTATGGTTGATGATACATCATAACGAGTCAATTGGTCTGTATGCAAAGTTCAAGTTGAAAACTCTTTGGCCTGAAATGTGTTCAGTTTGTTCAATATGGACTACAGGTATGGTTGAAGACACATCATAATAAGTCAATTGGTCTATATGAAAAAATCAAGATTCAGAACTTGGCTGGAAAAATGTTCAGTATGTCAAATATGGACTACTGTATGGTTGATGAGACATCATAAGGAGTCAATTGGTCTGTATGCAAAGTTCAAGTTGAAAACTCTTTGGCCTGAAATGTGTTCAGTTTATCAAAGATGAACTACTGTATGGTTGATGAGACATAATAAGGAGTCAATTGGTCTGTATGAAAAGTTGAAGGGGAGAACTTGGCCTGAAATATGTTCAGTTTGTTTAATATGGACTACTGTATGGTTGAAGAGACATCATAAGGAGTCAATTGATCTGTATGAAAAGTTCAAGTTGAGAACTCCTTGTCCTAAAATATGTTCAGTTTGTTCAATATGGACTACTGTATGGTTGAAGAGACATCATAAGGAGTCAATTGGTCTGTATGAAAGTTCAAGATTGAGAACTCCTTGGCTGGAAAAATGTTCAGTATGTCAAATATGGACTACTGTATGGTTGATGAGACATCATAAGGAGTCAATTGGTCTGTATGAAAAGTTCAAGTTGAGAACTCCTTGGCCTGAATTATGTTCAGTTTGTCAAATATGGACTACTGTATGGTTGAAGAGACATCATAAGGAGTTATGATGTCTGTATAGGAAGTTCAAGATTAAGTACTCCTTGGCCTGAAATATGTTCAGTATGTTAAATATGGACTACTGTATGGTTGATGAGAGATCATAAGGAGTCTTTTGTTCTGTTCAGAAAGTTCAAGATTGAGAGCTCCTTGACCTGAAATATGTTCAGTATGTCAAATATGGACTTCTCTGTGGATAATGAGGCAACAGAAAAATTCAATTAGTCTGTATAGAAAGTTCAAGATCAAGAGTTCCTTGGCCGGAAATATGTTCAGTATGTCAAATATGGACTACTGTATGGTTGATGAGACATCATAAGGAGTCAATTGGTCTGTATAGGAAGTTCAAGATTAAGAACTCTTTGGCCTTAAATATGTTCCGTTTGTCAAATGGACCACTGTTTGGTTGAAGAGACATCATAAGGAGTCAAATGGTCTGTATTGAACGTTCAGGATTGAGTACTCCTTGGCCTGAAATATGTTCATTATGTTAAATATGGACTACTGAATGGTTGATGAGAGATCATAAGGAGTCTTTTGGTCTGTTCAGAAAGTTCAAGATTGAGAGCTCCTTGGCCTGAAATATGTTCATTATGTTAAATATGGACTACTGTATGGTTGATGAGACATAATAACGAGTCAATTGGTCTGTATGAAAAGTTCAAGTTGAGAACTCTTAGGCCTGAAATATGTTCAGTATGTCAAATATGGACTACTGTATGGTCGATGATACATCATAACGAGTCAATTGGTCTGTATGAAAAGTTCAAGTTGAGAACTCCTTGACCTGAAATATGTTCAGTTTGTCAAATATGGACTTCTGTGTAGATAATGAGGCAACATAAAATTCAATAAGTCTGTATAGAAAGTTCAAGATTGAGAACTCTTTGGCTGGAAATATGTTCAGTATGTCAAATAAGGACTACTGTATTGTTGATGATACATCATAACGAGTCAATTGGTCTGTATGAAAAGTTCAAGATTGAGAACTCCTTGGCTGGAAATATGTTCAGTATGTCAAATATGGACTACTGTATGGTTGATGATACATCATAACGAGTCAATTGGTCTGTATGAAAAGTTCAAGTTGAGAACTCCTTAACCTGAAATATGTTCAGTTTGTCAAATATGGTTTTCTGTGTGGATAATGAGACAACATAAAAATTCAATTAGTCTGTATAGAAAGTTCAAGATTGAGAACTCCTTTGCTGGAAATATGTTCAGTATGTCAAATATGTACTACTGTATGGTTGATGATACATCATAACGAGTCAATTGGTCTGTATGAAAAGTTCAAGATTGAGAACTCTATGGCCTAAAATATGTTCAGTAAGTCAAAATGGACTACTGTATGGTTGATGATACATCATAAGGAGTCAATTGACCAATCTTGTATAGAAAGTTGAAGATTGAGATCTCCTTGGTCTGAAATATGTTCAATATGTCAAATATGGACTACTGTATTATTGATGAGACATCATAAGGAGTCAATTGGTCTGTATGAAAAGTTCAAGATTGAGAACTCCTTGGCTGGAAATATGTTCAGTTTGTCAAATATGGACTACTGTATGGATAATGAGTCAACATAAAAATTCAATTAGTCTGTATAGAAAGTTCAAGATTGAGAACTCCTTGGCTGGAAATATGTTCAGTATGTCAAATATGGACTACTGTATGGTTGATGATACATCATAACGAGTCAATTGGTCTGTATGAAAAGTTCAAGATTGAGAACTCCTTGGCTGGAAATATGTTCAGTATGTCAAATATGGACTACTGTATGGTCGATGATACATCATAACGAGTCAATTGGTCTGTATGAAAAGTTCAAGTTGAGAACTCTATGGCCTAAAATATGTTCAGTATGTCAAAAATGGACTACTGTATGGTTGATGATACATCATAACGAGTCAATTGGTCTGTATGAAAAGTTCAAGATTGAGAACTCCTTGGCTGGAAAAATGTTCAGTATGTCAAATATGGACTACTGTATGGTTGATGATACATCATAAGGAGTCGTCTGTATGAAAAGTTGAAGTGGAGAACTCCTTGGCCTGAAATATGTTCAGTTTGTCAAATATGGACTACTGTATGGTTGAAGAGACATCAAAAAGAGTCAATTGGTCTTTATGAAAAGTTCAAGATTGAGAACTCCTTGGCTGGAAAAATGTTCAGTATGTCAAATATGGACTACTGTATGGTTGATGATACATCATAAGGAGTCTGTATGAAAAGTTGAAGTGGAAAACTCCTTGGCCTGAAATATGTTCAGTTTGTTCAATATGGACTACTGTATGGTTGAAGAGACATCATAAGGAGTCAATTGGTCTGTATGAAAAGTTCAAGTTGAGAACTCCTTGGCCTGAATTATATTCAGTTTGTCAAATATGGACTACTCTATGGTTGAAGAGACATCATAAGGAGTCTATTGGTCTGTATAGGAAGTTCAAGATTAAGAACTCTTTGGCCTTAAATATGTTCCGTTTGTCAAATGGACTACTGTTTGGTTGAAGAGACATCATAAGGAGTCAAACGGTCTGTATTGAAAGTTCAGGATTGAGTACTCCTTGGCCTGAAATATGTTCAGTATGTTAAATATGGACTACTGTATGGTTGATGATACATCATAACGAGTCAATTGGTCTGTATGAAAAGTTCAAGATTGAGAACTCCTTGGCTGGAAATATGTTCAGTTTGTCAAATATGGACTACTGTATGGTTGATGAGACATGATAAGGAGTCAATTGGTCTTTATGAAAAGTTGAAGTGGAGAACTCCTTGGCATGTAATATGTTCAGTATGTTAAATATGGAATAATGTATCGTTGATTAACAGATTAATTATTTAATTTGTCTGTATAGAATGTTCAAGATTGAGAACTCCTTGGCCTGAAATATGTTCAGTATGTCAAATATTGACTTCTGTGTGGATTATGAGGCAACAGTAATATTTAATTAGTCTGTATAGAAAGTTCAAGATTGAGAACTGCTTGGCCGGAAATATGTTCAGTATGTCAAATATGGACTACTGTATGGTTGAAGAGACATGATAAGGAGTCAATTGGTCTTTATGAAAAGTTGAAGTGGAGAACTTCTTGGCCTGAAATATGTTCAGTTTGTCAAATATGGACTACTGTATGGTTGAAGAGACATCATAATGAGTCAAACGGTCTGTATTGAAAGTTCAGGATTGAGTACTCCTTGGCCTGAAATATGTTCAGTATGTTAAATATGGACTACTGTATGGTTGATGATACATCATAACGAGTCAATTGGTCTGTATGAAAAGTTCAAGATTGAGAACTCCTTGGCTGGAAATATGTTCAGTATGTCAAATATGGACTACTGTATAGTTGATGATACATCATAACGAGTCAATTGGTCTGTATAGAAAGTTCAAGGTTAAGAACTCTATGGCCTAAAATATGTTCAGTATGTCAAAATGGACTACTGTATGGTTGATGATACATCATAACGAGTCAATTGGTCTGTATGCAAAGTTCAAGTTGAAAACTCTTTGGCCTGAAATGTGTTCAGTTTGTTCAATATTGACTACAGGTATGGTTGAAGACACATCATAATAAGTCAATTGGTCTATATGAAAAAATCAAGATTGAGAACTTGGCTGGAAAAATGTTCAGTATGTCAAATATGGACTACTGTATGGTTGATGAGACATCATAAGGAGTCAATTGGTCTGTATGCAAAGTTCAAGTTGAAAACTCTTTGGCCTGAAATGTGTTCAGTTTATCAAAGATGAACTACTGTATGGTTGATGAGACATAATAAGGAGTCAATTGGTCTGTATGAAAAGTTGAAGGGGAGAACTTGGCCTGAAATATGTTCAGTTTGTTTAATATGGACTACTGTATGGTTGAAGAGACATCATAAGGAGTCAATTGATCTGTATGAAAAGTTCAAGTTGAGAACTCCTTGTCCTAAAATATGTTCAGTTTGTTCAATATGGACTACTGTATGGTTGAAGAGACATCATAAGGAGTCAATTGGTCTGTATGAAAGTTCAAGATTGAGAACTCCTTGGCTGGAAAAATTTTCAGTATGTCAAATACGGACTGCTGTATGGTTGATGAGACATCATAAGGAGTCAATTGGTCTGTATGAAAAGTTCAAGTTGAGAACTCCTTGGCCTGAATTATGTTCAGTTTGTCAAATATGGACTACTGTATGGTTGAAGAGACATCATAAGGAGTTATGATGTCTGTATAGGAAGTTCAAGATTAAGTACTCCTTGGCGGAAATATGTTCAGTATGTCAAATATGGACTACTGTGTGGTTAATGAGAGATCATAAGGAGTCTTTTGGTCTGTTCAGAAAGTTCAAGATTGAGAGCTCCTTGACCTGAAATATGTTCAGTATGTCAAATATGGACTTCTCTGTGGATAATGAGGCAACAGAAAAATTCAATTAGTCTGTATAGAAAGTTCAAGATCAAGAGTTCCTTGGCCGGAAATATGTTCAGTATGTCAAATATGGACTACTGTATGGTTGATGAGACATCATAAGGAGTCAATTGGTCTGTATAAGAAGTTCAAGATTATGAACTCTTTGGCCTTAAATATGTTCCGTTTGTCAAATGGACCACTGTTTGGTTGAAGAGACATCATAAGGAGTCAAATGGTCTTTATTGAACGTTCAGGATTGAGTACTCCTTGGCCTGAAATATGTTCATTATGTTAAATATGGACTACTGAATGGTTGATGTGAGATCATAAGGAGTCTTTTGGTCTGTTCAGAAAGTTCAAGATTGAGAGCTCCTTGACCTGAAATATGTTCATTATGTTAAATATGGACTACTGTATGGTTGATGAGACATAATAAGGAGTCAATTCGTCTGTATAGAAAGTTCAAGTTGAGAACTCCTTGACCTGAAATATGTTCAGTATGTCAAATATGGACTACTGTATGGTTGATGATACATCATAACGAGTCAATTGGTCTGTATGAAAAGTTCAAGTTGAGAACTCCTTGACCTGAAATATGTTCAGTTTGTCAAATATGGACTTCTGTGTAGATAATGAGGCAACATAAAAATTCAATAAGTCTGTATAGAAAGTTCAAGATTGAGAACTCTTTGGCTGGAAATATGTTCAGTATGTCAAATAAGGACTACTGTATTGTTGATGATACATCATAACGAGTCAATTGGTCTGTATGAAAAGTTCAAGATTGAGAACTCCTTGGCCGGAAATATGTTCAGTATGTCAAATATGGACTACTGTATGGTTGATGATACATCATAACGAGTCAATTGGTCTGTATGAAAAGTTCAAGTTGAGAACTCCTTGACCTGAAATATGTTCAGTTTGTCAAATATGGTTTTCTGTGTGGATAATGAGACAACATAAAAATTCAATTAGTCTGTATAGAAAGTTCAAGATTGAGAACTCCTTTGCTGGAAATATGTTCAGTATGTCAAATATGTACTACTGTATGGTTGATGATACATCATAACGAGTCAATTGGTCTGTATGAAAAGTTCAAGATTGAGAACTCTATGGCCTAAAATATGTTCAGTAAGTCAAAAATGGACTACTGTATGGTTGATGATACATCATAAGGAGTCAATTGACCAATCTTGTATAGAAAGTTGAAGATTGAGATCTCCTTGGTCTGAAATATGTTCAATATGTCAAATATGGACTACTGTATTATTGATGAGACATCATAAGGAGTCAATTGGTCTGTATGAAAAGTTCAAGATTGAGAACTCCTTGGCTGGAAATATGTTCAGTTTGTCAAATATGGACTACTGTATGGATAATGAGTCAACATAAAAATTCAATTAGTCTGTATAGAAAGTTCAAGATTGAGAACTCCTTGGCTGGAAATATGTTCAGTATGTCAAATATGGACTACTGTATGGTTGATGATACATCATAACGAGTCAATTGGTCTGTATAAAAGTTCAAGATTGAGAACTCCTTGGCTGGAAATATGTTCAGTATGTCAAATATGGACTACTGTATGGTCGATGATACATCATAACGAGTCAATTGGTCTGTATGAAAAGTTCAAGTTGAGAACTCTATGGCCTAAAATATGTTCAGTATGTCAAAAATGGACTACTGTATGGTTGATGATACATCATAACGAGTCAATTGGTCTGTATGAAAAGTTCAAGATTGAGAACTCCTTGGATGGAAAAATGTTCAGTATGTCAAATATGGACTACTGTATGGTTGATGAGACATCATAAGGAGTCAATTGGTCTGTATGAAAAGTTGAAGTGGAGAACTCCTTGGCCTGAAATATGTTCAGTTTGTCAAATATGGACTACTGTATGGTTGAAGAGACATCAAAAAGAGTCAATTGGTCTTTATGAAAAGTTCAAGATTGAGAACTCCTTGGCTGGAAAAATGTTCAGTATGTCAAATATGGACTACTGTATGGTTGATGATACATCATAAGGAGTCGTCTGTATGAAAAGTTGAAGTGGAAAACTCCTTGGCCTGAAATATGTTCAGTTTGTTCAATATGGACTACTGTATGGTTGAAGAGACATCATAAGGAGTCAATTGGTCTGTATGAAAAGTTCAAGTTGAGAACTCCTTGGCCTGAATTATATTCAGTTTGTCAAATATGGACTACTCTATGGTTGAAGAGACATCATAAGGAGTCTATTGGTCTGTATAGGAAGTTCAAGATTAAGAACTCTTTGGCCTTAAATATGTTCCGTTTGTCAAATGGACTACTGTTTGGTTGAAGAGACATCATAAGGAGTCAAACGGGTCTGTATTGAAAGTTCAGGATTGAGTACTCCTTGGCCTGAAATATGTTCAGTATGTTAAATATGGACTACTGTATGGTTGATGATACATCATAACGAGTCAATTGGTCTGTATGAAAAGTTCAAGATTGAGAACTCCTTGGCTGGAAATATGTTCAGTTTGTCAAATATGGACTACTGTATGGTTGATGAGACATGATAAGGAGTCAATTGGTCTTTATGAAAAGTTGAAGTGGAGAACTCCTTGGCATGTAATATGTTCAGTATGTTAAATATGGAATAATGTATCGTTGATTAACAGATTAATTATTTAATTTGTCTGTATAGAATGTTCAAGATTGAGAACTCCTTGGCCTGAAATATGTTCAGTATGTCAAATATTGACTTCTGTGTGGATTATGAGGCAACAGTAATATTTAATTAGTCTGTATAGAAAGTTCAAGATTGAGAACTGCTTGGCCGGAAATATGTTCAGTATGTCAAATATGGACTACTGTATGGTTGAAGAGACATGATAAGGAGTCAATTGGTCTTTATGAAAAGTTGAAGTGGAGAACTTCTTGGCCTGAAATATGTTCAGTTTGTCAAATATGGACTACTGTATGGTTGAAGAGACATCATAATGAGTCAAACGGTCTGTATTGAAAGTTCAGGATTGAGTACTCCTTGGCCTGAAATATGTTCAGTATGTTAAATATGGACTACTGTATGGTTGATGATACATCATAACGAGTCAATTGGTCTGTATGAAAAGTTCAAGATTGAGAACTCCTTGGCTGGAAATATGTTCAGTTTGTCAAATATGGACTAATGTATGGTTGATGAGACATGATAAGGAGTCAATTGGTCTTTATGAAAAGTTGAAGTGGAGAACTCCTTGGCATGTAATATGTTCAGTATGTTAAATATGGAATAATGTATCGTTGATTAACAGATTAATTATTTAATTTGTCTGTATAGAATGTTCAAGATTGAGAACTCCTTGGCCTGAAATATGTTCAGTATGTCAAATATTGACTTCTGTGTGGATTATGAGGCAACAGTAATATTTAATTAGTCTGTATAGAAAGTTCAAGATTGAGAACTGCTTGGCCGGAAATATGTTCAGTATGTCAAATATGGACTACTGTATGGTTAAAGAGACATGATAAGGAGTCAATTGGTCTTTATGAAAAGTTGAAGTGGAGAACTTCTTGGCCTGAAATATGTTCAGTTTGTCAAATATGGACTACTGTATGGTTGATGAGACATCATAAGGAGTCAATTGGTCTGTATAGAAAGTTCAAGTTGAGAACTCCTTGACCTGAAATATGTTCAGTATGTCAAATATGGACTACTGTATGGTTGATGATACATCATAACGAGTCAATTGGTCTGTATGAAAAGTTCAAGTTGAGAACTCCTTGACCTGAAATATGTTCAGTTTGTCAAATATGGACTTCTGTGTGGATAACGAGGCAACATAAAAATTCAATAAGTCTGTATAGAAAGTTCAAGATTGAGAACTCTTTGGCTGGAAATATGTTCAGTATGTCAAATAAGGACTACTGTATTGTTGATGATACATCATAATGAGTCAATTGGTCTGTATGAAAAGTTTAAGATTGAGAACTCCTTGGCAGAAAATATGTTCAGTATGTCAAATATGGACTACTGTATGGTTGATGATACATCATAACGAGTCAATTGGTCTGTATGAAAAGTTCAAGTTGAGAACTCCTTGACCTGAAATATGTTCAGTTTGTCAAAGATGGACTTCTGTGTGGATAATGAGACAACATAAAAATTAAATTAGTCTGTATAGAAAGTTCAAGATTGAGAACTCCTTTGCTGGAAATATGTTCAGTATGTCAAATATGTACTACTGTATGGTTGATGATACATCATAACGAGTCAATTGGTCTGTATGAAAAGTTCAAGTTGAGAACTCCTTGACCTGAAATATGTTCAGTTTGTCAAATATGGATTTCTGTGTGGATAACGAGGCAACATAAAAATTCAATAATTCTGTATAGAAAGTTCAAGATTGAGAACTATTTGGCTGGAAATATGTTCAGTATGTCAAAAAAGGACTACTGTATTGTTGATGATACATCATAACGAGTCAATTGGTCTGTATGAAAAGTTTAAGATTGAGATCTCCTTGGTCTGAAATATGTTCAATATGTCAAATATGGACTACTGTATTATTGATGAGACATCATAAGGACTCAATTGGTCTGTATGAAAAGTTCAAGATTGAGAACTCCTTTGCTGGAAATATGTTCAGTTTGTCAAATATGGACTACTGTATGGATAATGAGGCAACATAAAAATTAAATGAGTCTGTATAGAAAGTTCAAGATTGAGAACTCCTTGGCTGGAAATATGTTCAGTATGTCAAATATGGACTACTGTATGGTTGATGATACATCATAACGAGTCAATTGGTCTGTATGAAAAGTTCAAGATTGAGAACTCCTTGGCTGGAAATATGTTCAGTATGTCAAATATGGACTACTGTATGGTCGATGATACATCATAACGAGTCAATTGGTCTGTATGAAAAGTTCAAGTTGAGAACTCTATGGCCTAAAATATGTTCAGTATGTCAAAAATGGACTACTGTATGGTTGATGATACATCATAACGAGTCAATTGGTCTGTATGAAAAGTTCAAGTTGAGAACTCCTTGACCTAAAATATGTTCAGTTTGTCAAATATGGACATCATAAGGAGCCATATTTGATGTCTCATGGTTGATGAGACATCATAAGGAGTCAATTGGTCTGTATGAAAAGTTGAAGTGGAGAACTCCTTGGCATGTAATATGTTCAGTATGTTAAATATGGAATAATGTATCGTTGATTAACAGATTAATTATTTAATTTGTCTGTATAGAATGTTCAAGATTGAGAACTCCTTGGCCTGAAATATGTTCAGTATGTCAAATATTGACTTCTGTGTGGATTATGAGGCAACAGTAATATTTAATTAGTCTGTATAGAAAGTTCAAGATTGAGAACTCCTTGGCCGGAAATATGTTCAGTATGTCAAATATGGACTACTGTATGGTTGAAGAGACATGATAAGGAGTCAATTGGTCTTTATGAAAAGTTGAAGTGGAGAACTTCTTGGCCTGAAATATGTTCAGTTTGTCAAATATGGACTACTGTATGGTTGAAGAGACATCATAATGAGTCAAACGGTCTGTATTGAAAGTTCAGGATTGAGTACTCCTTGGCCTGAAATATGTTCAGTATGTTAAATATGGACTACTGTATGGTTGATGATACATCATAACGAGTCAATTGGTCTGTATGAAAAGTTCAAGATTGAGAACTCCTTGGCTGGAAATATGTTCAGTTTGTCAAATATGGACTAATGTATGGTTGATGAGACATGATAAGGAGTCAATTGGTCTTTATGAAAAGTTGAAGTGGAGAACTCCTTGGCATGTAATATGTTCAGTATGTTAAATATGGAATAATGTATCGTTGATTAACAGATTAATTATTTAATTTGTCTGTATAGAATGTTCAAGATTGAGAACTCCTTGGCCTGAAATATGTTCAGTATGTCAAATATTGACTTCTGTGTGGATTATGAGGCAACAGTAATATTTAATTAGTCTGTATAGAAAGTTCAAGATTGAGAACTGCTTGGCGGAAATATGTTCAGTATGTCAAATATGGACTACTGTATGGTTAAAGAGACATGATAAGGAGTCAATTGGTCTTTATGAAAAGTTGAAGTGGAGAACTTCTTGGCCTGAAATATGTTCAGTTTGTCAAATATGGACTACTGTATGGTTGATGAGACATCATAAGGAGTCAATTGGTCTGTATAGAAAGTTCAAGTTGAGAACTCCTTGACCTGAAATATGTTCAGTATGTCAAATATGGACTACTGTATGGTTGATGATACATCATAACGAGTCAATTGGTCTGTATGAAAAGTTCAAGTTGAGAACTCCTTGACCTGAAATATGTTCAGTTTGTCAAATATGGACTTCTGTGTGGATAACGAGGCAACATAAAAATTCAATAAGTCTGTATAGAAAGTTCAAGATTGAGAACTCTTTGGCTGGAAATATGTTCAGTATGTCAAATAAGGACTACTGTATTGTTGATGATACATCATAATGAGTCAATTGGTCTGTATGAAAAGTTTAAGATTGAGAACTCCTTGGCAGAAAATATGTTCAGTATGTCAAATATGGACTACTGTATGGTTGATGATACATCATAACGAGTCAATTGGTCTGTATGAAAAGTTCAAGTTGAGAACTCCTTGACCTGAAATATGTTCAGTTTGTCAAAGATGGACTTCTGTGTGGATAATGAGACAACATAAAAATTAAATTAGTCTGTATAGAAAGTTCAAGATTGAGAACTCCTTTGCTGGAAATATGTTCAGTATGTCAAATATGTACTACTGTATGGTTGATGATACATCATAACGAGTCAATTGGTCTGTATGAAAAGTTCAAGTTGAGAACTCCTTGACCTGAAATATGTTCAGTTTGTCAAATATGGATTTCTGTGTGGATAACGAGGCAACATAAAAATTCAATAATTCTGTATAGAAAGTTCAAGATTGAGAACTATTTGGCTGGAAATATGTTCAGTATGTCAAAAAAGGACTACTGTATTGTTGATGATACATCATAACGAGTCAATTGGTCTGTATGAAAAGTTTAAGATTGAGATCTCCTTGGTCTGAAATATGTTCAATATGTCAAATATGGACTACTGTATTATTGATGAGACATCATAAGGACTCAATTGGTCTGTATGAAAAGTTCAAGATTGAGAACTCCTTTGCTGGAAATATGTTCAGTTTGTCAAATATGGACTACTGTATGGATAATGAGGCAACATAAAAATTAAATGAGTCTGTATAGAAAGTTCAAGATTGAGAACTCCTTGGCTGGAAATATGTTCAGTATGTCAAATATGGACTACTGTATGGTTGATGATACATCATAACGAGTCAATTGGTCTGTATGAAAAGTTCAAGATTGAGAACTCCTTGGCTGGAAATATGTTCAGTATGTCAAATATGGACTACTGTATGGTCGATGATACATCATAACGAGTCAATTGGTCTGTATGAAAAGTTCAAGTTGAGAACTCTATGGCCTAAAATATGTTCAGTATGTCAAAAATGGACTACTGTATGGTTGATGATACATCATAACGAGTCAATTGGTCTGTATGAAAAGTTCAAGTTGAGAACTCCTTGACCTAAAATATGTTCAGTTTGTCAAATATGGACATCATAAGGAGCCATATTTGATGTCTCATGGTTGATGAGACATCATAAGGAGTCAATTGGTCTGTATGAAAAGTTGAAGTGGAGAACTCCTTGGCCTGAAATATGTTCAGTGTGTCAAATATGGACTACTGTATGGTTGAAGAGACATCAAAAGGAGTCAATTGGTCTTTATGAAAAGTTCAAGATTGAGAACTCCTTTGCTGGAAAAATGTTCAGTATGTCAAATATGGACTACTGTATGGTTGATGATACTTCATAAGGAGTCGTCTGTATAAAAAGTTGAAGTGGAAAACTCCTTGACCTGAAATATGTTCAGTTTGTCAAATATGGACTTCTGTGTGGATAATGAGACAACATAAAAATTAAATTAGTCTGTATAGAAAGTTCAAGATTGAGAACTTCTTTGCTGGAAATATGTTCAGTATGTCAAATATGTACTACTGTATGGTTGATGATACATCATAACGAGTCAATTGGTCTGTATGAAAAGTTCAAGTTGAGAACTCCTTGACCTGAAATATGTTCAGTTTGTCAAATATGGATTTCTGTGTGGATAACGAGGCAACATAAAAATTCAATAAATCTGTATAGAAAGTTCAAGATTGAGAACTCTTTGGCTGGAAATATGTTCAGTATGTCAAAAAAGGACTACTGTATTGTTGATGATACATCATAACGAGTCAATTGGTCTGTATGAAAAGTTTAAGATTGAGATCTCCTTGGTCTGAAATATGTTCAATTTGTCAAATATGGACTACTGTATTATTGATGAGACATCATAAGGACTCAATTGGTCTGTATGAAAAGTTCAAGATTGAGAACTCCTTGGCTGGAAATATGTTCAGTATGTCAAATATGGACTACTGTATGGTCGATGATACATCATAACGAGTCAATTGGTCTGTATGAAAAGTTCAAGTTGAGAACTCTATGGCCTAAAATATGTTCAGTATGTCAAAAATGGACTACTGTATGGTTGATGATACATCATAACGAGTCAATTGGTCTGTATGAAAAGTTCAAGTTGAGAACTCCTTGACCTAAAATATGTTCAGAGTGTCAAATATGGACATCATAAGGAGCCATATTTGATGTCTCATGGTTGATGAGACATCATAAGGAGTCAATTGGTCTGTATGAAAAGTTGAAGTGGAGAACTCCTTGGCCTGAAATATGTTCAGTTTGTCAAATATGGACTACTGTATGGTTGAAGAGACATCAAAAGGAGTCAATTGGTCTTTATGAAAAGTTCAAGATTGAGAACTCCTTTGCTGGAAAAAATGTTCAGTATGTCAAATATGGACTACTGTATGGTTGATGATACTTCATAAGGAGTCGTCTGTATAAAAAGTTGAAGTGGAAAACTCCTTGGCCTGAAATATGTTCAGTTTGTTCAATATGGACTACTGTATGGTGGAAGAGACATCATAAGGAGTCAATTGGTCTGTATGAAAAGTTCAAGTTGAGAACTCCTTGGCCTGAATTATGTTCAGTTCGTCAAATATGGACTTCTCTGTGGATAATGAGGCAACAGAAAAATTCAATTAGTCTGTATAGAAAGTTCAAGATCGAGAGCTCCTTGGCCGGAAATATGTTCAGTATGTCAAATATGGACTACTGTATAGTTGAAGAGACATCATAAGGAGTCAATTGGTCTGTATAGGAAGTTCAAGATTAAGAACTCTTTGGCCTTAAATATGTTCCGTTTGTCAAATGGACCACTGTTTGGTTGAAGAGACATTATATGGAGTCAAGTGGTCTGTATTGAACGTTCAGGATTGAGTACTCCTTGGCCTGAAATATGTTCATTATGTTAAATATGGACTACTGTATGGTTGATGAGAGATCATAAGGAGTCTTTTGGTCTGTTCAGAAAGTTCAAGATTGAGAACTCCTTGGCCTGAAATATGTTCAGTATGTCAAAAATTGACTACTGTATGGTTGAAGAGACATCATAAGGAGTCAATTGGTCTTTATGAAAAGTTCAAGATTGAGAACTCTTTGGCTGGAAAAATGTTCAGTATGTCAAATATGGACTACTGTATGGTTGATGAGACATCATAAGGAGTCAATAGGTCTGTATGAAAAGTTCAAGATTGAGGACTCCTTGGCCGAAAATAAGTTCAGTATGTCAAATATGGACTACTGTATGGTTGATGATACATCACAATGAGTCATTTGGTCTGTATGAAAAGTTCAAGTTGAGAACTCCTTGACCTGAAATATGTTCAGTTTGTCAAATATGGACTACTGTATGGTTGATGAGACATCATAAGGAGTCAAATGGTCTGTATGAAAAGTTGAAGTGAAGAACTCCTTGGCCTGAAATATGTTCAGTTTGTCAAATATGGACTACTGTATGGTTGAAGAGACATCATAAGGAGTCAATTGTTCTTCATAAAAAGTTCAAGATTGAGTACTCCTTGGCCTGAAATATGTTCAGTATGTTAAATATGGACTACTGTATGGTTGATGAGAGATCATAAGGACTCAAGTGGTCTGTATAGAAAGTTCAAAATTGAGAACTCCTTGGAATGTAATATGTTCAGTATGTTAAATATGGAATAATGTATCGTTGATTAACATATTAAATATTTAATGTGTCTGTATAGTAAGTTCAAGATTGAGAACTCCTTGGCCTTAAATATGTTTTGTATGTCAAATATGGACTTCTGTGTTGATTATGAGGCAACATAAATATTCAATTAGTCTGTATAGAAAGTTCAAGATTGAGAACTCCTTGGCAGGAAATATTTTCAGTATGTCAAATATGGACTTCTGTATGGTCTATGATACATCACAACGAGTCAATTGGTCTGTATGAAAAATTCAAGTTGAGAACTCCTTGATCTGAAATATGTTCAGTTTGTCAAAGATGGACTACTGTATGGTTGATGAGACATTATAAGGAGTTAATTGGTCTGTATAGAAAGTTCAAGATTAAGAAGTCTTTGGCCTTACATATGTTCAGTTTGTCAAATATGGACTACTGTATGGTTGATCATAAGGAGTCAATTGGTCTGTATGAAAAGTTGAAGTGGAGAACTCCTTGGCCTGAAATATGTTCAGTTTGTCAAATATGGACTATTGTTTGTTTTAAGAGACATCATAAGGAGTCAATTGGTCTTTATGAAAAGTTCAAGATTGAGAACCCCTTGGCTGGAAAAATGTTCAGTATGTCAAATATGGACTACTGTATGGTTGATGATACATCATAAGGAGTCAATTGGTCTGAATGAAAAGTTGAAGTGGAGAACTCCTTGGCCTGAAATATGTTCAGTTTGTCAAATATGGACTATTGTTTGTTTTAAGAGACATCATAAGGAGTCAATTGGTCTTTATGAAAAGTTCAAGATTGAGAACCCCTTGGCTGGAAAAATGTTCAGTATGTCAAATATGGACTACGGTATGGTTGATGATACATCATAAGGAGTCAATTGGTCTGTATAAAAAGTTGAAATGGAGAACTCCTTGGCCTGAAATATGTTGAGTTTGTTCAATATGGACTACTGTATGGTTGAAGAGACATCATAAGAAGTCAAATGGTCTGTATAGATAGTTCAGGATTGAGTACTCCTTGGCCTGAAATATGGTCAGTAGGTTAAATATGGACTACTGTATGGTTGATGAGAGATCATAAGGACTCAACTGGTCTGTATAGAAAGTTCAAAATTTAGAACTCCTTGGAATGTAATATGTTCAGAATGTTAAATATGGAATAATGTATCGTTGATTAACATATTAAATATTTAATGTGTCTGTATAGTAAGTTCAAGATTGAGAACTGCTTGGCCGGAAATATGTTCAGTATGTCAAATATGGACTACTGTATGGTTGATGAGACATCATAAGGAGTCAATTGGTCTGTATGAAAAGTTCAACATTGAGAACTCCTTGGCCGAAAATAAGTTCAGTATGTCAAATATGGACTACTGTATGGTTGATGATACATCACAATGAGTCATTTGGTCTGTATGAAAAGTTCAAGTTGAGAACTCTTTGGCCTTACATATGTTCAGTTTGTCAAATATGGACTACTGTATGGTTGATGAGACATCATAAGGAGTCAATTGGTCTGTATGAAAAGTTGAAGTGGAGAACTCCTTGGCCTGAAATATGTTCAGTTTGTCAAATATGGACTACTGTTTGTTTGAAGAGACATCATAAGGAGTCAATTGGTCTTTATGAAAAGTTCAAGATTGAGAACTCCTTGGCTGGAAAAATGTTCAGTATGTCAAATATGGACTACTGTATGGTTGATGATACATCACAACGAGTCATTTGGTCTGTATGAAAAATTCAAGTTGAGAACTCCTTGACCAGAAATATGTTCAGTTTGTCAAAGATGGACTACTGTATGGTTGATGAGACATTATAAGGTGTCAATTGGTCTGTATAGAAAGTTCAAGATTGAGAACTCTTTGGCTTTAAATATGTTCAGTTTGTCAAATATGGACATCATAAGGAGTCCATATTTGATGTCTCATGGTTGATGAGACTTATGATGTCTCATGGTTGATGAGACATCATAAGGAGTCAATTGGTATGAAAAGTTGAAGTAGAGAACTCCTTGGCCTGAAATATGTTCAGTTTGTCAAATATGGACTAGTGTATGTTTTAAGGGACATCATAAGGAGTCAATTGGTCTTTATGAAAAGTTCAAGATTGAGAACTTGGCTGGAGAAATGTTCAGTATGTCAAATATGGACTACTGTATGGTTGATGATACATCATAAGGAGTCAATTGGTCTGTATGAAAAGTTCAAGTTGAGAACTCCTTGGGCTGAAATATGTTGAGTTTGTTCAATATGGACTACTGTATGGTTGAAGAGACATCATAAGGAGTCAATTGGTCTGTATGAAAAGTTCAAGTTGAGAACTCCTTGGCCTGAATTATGTTCAGTTTGTCAAATATGGACTACTGTATGGTTGAAGAGACATCATAAGGAGTCTATTGGTCTGTATAGGAAGTTCAAGATTAAGAACTCTTTGGCCTTAAATATGTTCCGTTTGTCAAATGGACTACTGCTTGGTTGAAGAGACATCATAAGGAGTCAAACGGTCTGTATTGAAAGTTCAGGATTGAGTACTTCTTGGCCTGAAATATGTTCAGTATGTTAAATATGGACTTCTCTGTGGATAATGAGTCAACAGAAAAATTCAATTAGTCTGTATAGAAAGTTCAAGATTGAGAACTCCTTGGCCTGAAATATGTTCAGTATGTCAAATATGGACTTTTGTTTGGTTGAAGAGACATCATAAGGAGTCAATTGTTCTTCATAAAAAGTTCAAGATTGAGAACTCCTTGGCTGGAAATATGTTCAGTATGTCAAATATGGACTACTGTATGGTTGATGAGACATCATAAGGAGTCTATTGCTCTGTATAGGAAGTTCACGATTAAGAACTCTTTGGCCTTAAATATGTTCCGTTTGTCAAATGGACCACTGTTTGGTTGGAGAGACATCATAAGGAGTCAAATGGTCTGTATAGATAGTTCAGGATTGAGTACTCCTTGGCCTGAAATATGTTCAGTATGTTAAATATGGACTACTGTATGGTTGATGAGAGATCATAAGGACTCAAGTGGTCTGTATAGAAAGTTCAAAATTGAGAACTCCTTGGAATGTAATATGTTCAGTATGTTAAATATGGAATAATGTATCGTTGATTAACATATTAAATATTTAATGTGTCTGTATAGTAAGTTCAAGATTGAGAACTCCTTGGCCTGAAATATGTTCAGTATGTCAAATATGGACTTCTGTATGGTTGATGAGACATCATAAGGAGTCAATTGGTCTGTATGAAAAGTTCAACATTGAGAACTCCTTGGCCGAAAATAAGTTCAGTATGTCAAATATGGACTACTGTATGGTTGATGATACATCACAATGAGTCATTTGGTCTGTATGAAAAGTTCAAGTTGAGAACTCTTTGGCCTTACATATGTTCAGTTTGTCAAATATGGACTACTGTATGGTTGATCATAAGGAGTCAATTGGTCTGTATGAAAAGTTGAAGTGGAGAACTCCTTGGCCTGAAATATGTTCAGTTTGTCAAATGGACTACTGTTTGTTTGAAGAGACATCATAAGGAGTCAATTGGTCTTTATGAAAAGTTCAAGATTGAGAACCCCTTGGCTGGAAAAATGTTCAGTATGTCAAATATGGACTACTGTATGGTTGATGATACATCACAACGAGTCAATTGGTCTGTATGAAAAATTCAAGTTGAGAACTCCTTGACCAGAAATATGTTCAGTTTGTCAAAGATGGACTACTGTATGGTTGATGAGACATTATAAGGTGTCAATTGGTCTGTATAGAAAGTTCAAGATTGAGAACTCTTTGGACTTAAATATGTTCAGTTTGTCAAATATGGACATCATAAGGAGTCCATATTTGATGTCTCATGGTTGATGAGACTTATGATGTCTCATGGTTGATGAGACATCATAAGGAGTCAATTGGTATGAAAAGTTGAAGTAGAGAACTCCTTGGCCTGAAATATGTTCAGTTTGTCAAATATGGACTAGTGTATGTTTTAAGGGACATCATAAGGAGTCAATTGGTCTTTATGAAAAGTTCAAGATTGAGAACTTGGCTGGAGAAATGTTCAGTATGTCAAATATGGACTACTGTATGGTTGATGATACATCATAAGGAGTCAATTGGTCTGTATGAAAAGTTCAAGTTGAGAACTCCTTGGGCTGAAATATGTTGAGTTTGTTCAATATGGACTACTGTATGGTTGAAGAGACATCATAAGGAGTCAATTGGTCTGTATGAAAAGTTCAAGTTGAGAACTCCTTGGCCTGAATTATGTTCAGTTTGTCAAATATGGACTACTGTATGGTTGAAGAGACATCATAAGGAGTCTATTGGTCTGTATAGGAAGTTCAAGATTAAGAACTCTTTGGCCTTAAATATGTTCCGTTTGTCAAATGGACTACTGCTTGGTTGAAGAGACATCATAAGGAGTCAAACGGTCTGTATTGAAAGTTCAGGATTGAGTACTTCTTGGCCTGAAATATGTTCAGTATGTTAAATATGGACTTCTCTGTGGATAATGAGTCAACAGAAAAATTCAATTAGTCTGTATAGAAAGTTCAAGATTGAGAACTCCTTGGCCTGAAATATGTTCAGTATGTCAAATATGGACTTTTGTTTGGTTGAAGAGACATCATAAGGAGTCAATTGTTCTTCATGAAAAGTTCAAGATTGAGAACTCCTTGGCTGGAAATATGTTCAGTATGTCAAATATGGACTACTGTATGGTTGATGAGACATCATAAGGAGTCTATTGCTCTGTATAGGAAGTTCACGATTAAGAACTCTTTGGCCTTAAATATGTTCCGTTTGTCAAATGGACCACTGTTTGGTTGGAGAGACATCATAAGGAGTCAAATGGTCTGTATAGATAGTTCAGGATTGAGTACTCCTTGGCTTGAAATATGTTCAGTATGTTAAATATGGACTATTGTATGGTTGATGAGAGATCATAAGGACTCAACTGGTCTGAATAGAAAGTTCAAAATTGAGAACTCCTTGGAATGTAATATGTTCAGTATGTTAAATATGGAATAATGTATCGTTGATTAACATATTAAATATTTAATGTGTCTGTATAGTAAGTTCAAGATTGAGAACTCCTTGGCCTGAAATATGTTCAGTGTGTCAAATATGGACTTCTGTGTGGATTATGAGGCAACAGAAATATTCAATTAGTCTGTATAGAAAGTTCAAGATTGAGAACTCCTTGGCTGGAAATATGTTCATTATGTGAAATATGGACTACTGTATGGTTGATGAGACATTATAAGGAGTCAATTGGTCTGTATAGAAAGTTCAAGATTGAGAACTCCTTGGCCGAAAATAAGTTCAGTATGTCAAATATGGACTACTGTATGGTTGATGATACATCACAATGAGTCATTTGGTCTGTATGAAAAGTTCAAGTTGAGAACTCTTTGGCCTTACATATGTTCAGTTTGTCAAATATGGACTACTGTATGGTTGATGAGACATCATAAGGAGTCAATTGGTCTGTATGAAAAGTTGAAGTGGAGAACTCCTTGGCCTGAAATATGTTCAGTTTGTCAAATATGGACTACTGTTTGTTTGAAGAGACATCATAAGGAGTCAATTGGTCTTTATGAAAAGTTCAAGATTGAGAACCCCTTGGCTGGAAAAATGTTCAGTATGTCAAATATGGACTACTGTATGGTTGATGATACATCACAACGAGTCAATTGGTCTGTATGAAAAATTCAAGTTGAGAACTCCTTGACCAGAAATATGTTCAGTTTGTCAAAGATGGACTACTGTATGGTTGATGAGACATTATAAGGTGTCAATTGGTCTGTATAGAAAGT
The DNA here is from genome assembly GCA_023029165.1 of Gobiocypris rarus. Classification (NCBI taxonomy): domain Eukaryota; kingdom Metazoa; phylum Chordata; class Actinopteri; order Cypriniformes; family Gobionidae; genus Gobiocypris; species Gobiocypris rarus. Next base: position 16,676,470 of record CM040912.1, read on the forward strand.
TCAAGATTGAGAACTCTTTGGACTTAAATATGTTCAGTTTGTCAAATATGGACATCATAAGGAGTCCATATTTGATGTCTCATGGTTGATGAGACTTATGATGTCTCATGGTTGATGAGACATCATAAGGAGTCAATTGGTATGAAAAGTTGAAGTAGAGAACTCCTTGGCCTGAAATATGTTCAGTTTGTCAAATATGGACTAGTGTATGTTTTAAGGGACATCATAAGGAGTCAATTGGTCTTTATGAAAAGTTCAAGATTGAGAACTTGGCTGGAGAAATGTTCAGTATGTCAAATATGGACTACTGTATGGTTGATGATACATCATAAGGAGTCAATTGGTCTGTATGAAAAGTTCAAGTTGAGAACTCCTTGGGCTGAAATATGTTGAGTTTGTTCAATATGGACTACTGTATGGTTGAAGAGACATCATAAGGAGTCAATTGGTCTGTATGAAAAGTTCAAGTTGAGAACTCCTTGGCCTGAATTATGTTCAGTTTGTCAAATATGGACTACTGTATGGTTGAAGAGACATCATAAGGAGTCTATTGGTCTGTATAGGAAGTTCAAGATTAAGAACTCTTTGGCCTTAAATATGTTCCGTTTGTCAAATGGACTACTGCTTGGTTGGAGAGACATCATAAGGAGTCAAACGGTCTGTATTGAAAGTTCAGGATTGAGTACTTCTTGGCCTGAAATATGTTCAGTATGTTAAATATGGACTTCTCTGTGGATAATGAGTCAACAGAAAAATTCAATTAGTCTGTATAGAAAGTTCAAGATTGAGAACTCCTTGGCCTGAAATATGTTCAGTATGTCAAATATGGACTTTTGTTTGGTTGAAGAGACATCATAAGGAGTCAATTGTTCTTCATGAAAAGTTCAAGATTGAGAACTCCTTGGCTGGAAATATGTTCAGTATGTCAAATATGGACTACTGTATGGTTGATGAGACATCATAAGGAGTCTATTGCTCTGTATAGGAAGTTCACGATTAAGAACTCTTTGGCCTTAAATATGTTCCGTTTGTCAAATGGACCACTGTTTGGTTGGAGAGACATCATAAGGAGTCAAATGGTCTGTATAGATAGTTCAGGATTGAGTACTCCTTGGCCTGAAATATGTTCAGTATGTTAAATATGGACTATTGTATGGTTGATGAGAGATCATAAGGACTCAACTGGTCTGAATAGAAAGTTCAAAATTGAGAACTCCTTGGAATGTAATATGTTCAGTATGTTAAATATGGAATAATGTATCGTTGATTAACATATTAAATATTTAATGTGTCTGTATAGTAAGTTCAAGATTGAGAACTCCTTGGCCTGAAATATGTTCAGTGTGTCAAATATGGACTTCTGTGTGGATTATGAGGCAACAGAAATATTCAATTAGTCTGTATAGAAAGTTCAAGATTGAGAACTCCTTGGCTGGAAATATGTTCATTATGTGAAATATGGACTACTGTATGGTTGATGAGACATTATAAGGAGTCAATTGGTCTGTATAGAAAGTTCAAGATTGAGAACTCTTTGGCCTTACATATGTTCAGTTTGTCAAATATTGACTACTGTATGGTTGATGAGAGATCATAAGGAGTCTTTTGGTCTGTTCAGAAAGTTCAAGATTGAGAGCTCCTTGACCTGAAATATGTTCAGTATGTCAAATATGGACTTCTCTGTGGATAATGAGTCAACAGAAAAATTCAATTAGTCTGTATAGAAAGTTCAAGATTGAGAACTCCTTGGCCTGAAATATGTTCAGTATGTCAAATATGGACTTTTGTTTGGTTGAAGAGACATCATAAGGAGTCAATTGTTCTTCATGAAAAGTTCAAGATTGAGAACTCCTTGGCTGGAAATATGTTCAGTATGTCAAATATGGACTACTGTATGGTTGATGAGACATCATAAGGAGTCTATTGCTCTGTATAGGAAGTTCACGATTAAGAACTCTTTGGCCTTAAATATGTTCCGTTTGTCAAATGGACCACTGTTTGGTTGGAGAGACATCATAAGGAGTCAAATGGTCTGTATAGATAGTTCAGGATTGAGTACTCCTTGGCCTGAAATATGTTCAGTATGTTAAATATGGACTATTGTATGGTTGATGAGAGATCATAAGGACTCAACTGGTCTGAATAGAAAGTTCAAAATTGAGAACTCCTTGGAATGTAATATGTTCAGTATGTTAAATATGGAATAATGTATCGTTGATTAACATATTAAATATTTAATGTGTCTGTATAGTAAGTTCAAGATTGAGAACTCCTTGGCCTGAAATATGTTCAGTGTGTCAAATATGGACTTCTGTGTGGATTATGAGGCAACAGAAATATTCAATTAGTCTGTATAGAAAGTTCAAGATTGAGAACTCCTTGGCTGGAAATATGTTCATTATGTGAAATATGGACTACTGTATGGTTGATGAGACATTATAAGGAGTCAATTGGTCTGTATAGAAAGTTCAAGATTGAGAACTCTTTGGCCTTACATATGTTCAGTTTGTCAAATATTGACTACTGTATGGTTGATGAGAGATCATAAGGAGTCTTTTGGTCTGTTCAGAAAGTTCAAGATTGAGAGCTCCTTGACCTGAAATATGTTCAGTATGTCAAATATGGACTTCTCTGTGGATAATGAGTCAACAGAAAAATTCAATTAGTCTGTATAGAAAGTTCAAGATTGAGAACTCCTTGGCCTGAAATATGTTCAGTATGTCAAATATGGACTTTTGTTTGGTTGAAGAGACATCATAAGGAGTCAATTGTTCTTCATGAAAAGTTCAAGATTGAGAACTCCTTGGCTGGAAATATGTTCAGTATGTCAAATATGGACTACTGTATGGTTGATGAGACATCATAAGGAGTCTATTGCTCTGTATAGGAAGTTCACGATTAAGAACTCTTTGGCCTTAAATATGTTCCGTTTGTCAAATGGACCACTGTTTGGTTGGAGAGACATCATAAGGAGTCAAATGGTCTGTATAGATAGTTCAGGATTGAGTACTCCTTGGCCTGAAATATGTTCAGTATGTTAAATATGGACTATTGTATGGTTGATGAGAGATCATAAGGACTCAACTGGTCTGAATAGAAAGTTCAAAATTGAGAACTCCTTGGAATGTAATATGTTCAGTATGTTAAATATGGAATAATGTATCGTTGATTAACATATTAAATATTTAATGTGTCTGTATAGTAAGTTCAAGATTGAGAACTCCTTGGCCTGAAATATGTTCAGTGTGTCAAATATGGACTTCTGTGTGGATTATGAGGCAACAGAAATATTCAATTAGTCTGTATAGAAAGTTCAAGATTGAGAACTCCTTGGCTGGAAATATGTTCATTATGTGAAATATGGACTACTGTATGGTTGATGAGACATTATAAGGAGTCAATTGGTCTGTATAGAAAGTTCAAGATTGAGAACTCTTTGGCCTTACATATGTTCAGTTTGTCAAATATTGACTACTGTATGGTTGATGAGACATCATAAGGAGTCAATTGGTCTGTATGAAAAGTTGAAGTGGAGAACTCCTTGGCCTGAAATATGTTCAGTTTGTCAAATATGGACTTCTGTATGTTTTAAGAGACATCATAAGGAGTCAATTGGTCTTTATGAAAAGTTCAAGATTGAGAACTCCTTGGCTGGAAAAATGTTCAGTATGTTAAATATGGACTATTGTATGGTTGATGAGAGATCATAAGGACTCAACTGGTCTGAATAGAAAGTTCAAAATTGAGAACTCCTTGGAATGTAATATGTTCAGTATGTTAAATATGGAATAATGTATCGTTGATTAACATATTAAATATTTAATGTGTCTGTATAGTAAGTTCAAGATTGAGAACTCCTTGGCCTGAAATATGTTCAGTGTGTCAAATATGGACTTCTGTGTGGATTATGAGGCAACAGAAATATTCAATTAGTCTGTATAGAAAGTTCAAGATTGAGAACTCCTTGGCTGGAAATATGTTCATTATGTGAAATATGGACTACTGTATGGTTGATGAGACATTATAAGGAGTCAATTGGTCTGTATAGAAAGTTCAAGATTGAGAACTCTTTGGCCTTACATATGTTCAGTTTGTCAAATATTGACTACTGTATGGTTGATGAGACATCATAAGGAGTCAATTGGTCTGTATGAAAAGTTGAAGTGGAGAACTCCTTGGCCTGAAATATGTTCAGTTTGTCAAATATGGACTACTGTATGTTTTAAGAGACATCATAAGGAGTCAATTGGTCTTCATGAAAAGTTCAAGATTGAGAACTCCTTGGCTGGAAAAATGTTCAGTATGTCAAATATGGACTACTGTATGGTTGATGATACATCATAAGGAGTCAATTGGTCTGTATAAAAAGTTGAAGTGGAGAACTCCTTGGCCTGAAATATGTTGAGTTTGTCAGATATGTGCATTGCAATAACAAACAAGAACTTGCTGTGCCTTTTTATGCAAAAGCCCCTATCTTAAATGCTCAAAAAGTTCTTGTATATAATGCAAAACACGTATTTTCTAATGCACTGCAATTCTTTGTATGCAATGCAAAAGCAATTACATCTTAAATGCAAAAACAGTTATTGTATGTAATGCAAAACACGTATTTTCTAATGCACACAATATCATATATGCAATGCAAACGAACGTATCTCTTTAATGGACAAAAAGTTCTTCTATGCAATGCACTTTAACATTAAATGCACATGTTCATGTATGCAATGCCAAAGTAATTATCTCTCAATGGACCAAGTTCTTGTATGCAACGGAAAAGCACTAATACATTTAATGCACAGTAAGGTCTTGCAATGCAAACGCACATATCTCTTAAATTCACAAAAGTTATTTTATAAAATACAATGCAAATGCACTTATATTTTCAATGCACTCCAAGTTCTTGTATGCAATGCAAAATCAATTACTTCTTAAATGCACAAAGAACGTTGCAATGCAAAACACTTATCTCTTTAATGCACTAAGATGTCTTGTATGCAATGAAAAGCAATTGTCAATTAAATTGCACAACGAAATATTTTATGCAACGGAAAATCACTAATGAATTCAATGCACAGCAAGTTCTTGTATGTTTTTAAATGCAAAAGCACAAATGATAAAGCTATTGTCTCTTAAATGCACAAAAAGTTATTTTAGACAAGAACTTGTGTGCATTTAAGAAATAATAGCTTTTGCATTGCATACAATACCTTTTTGTGCATTTAAGAGACAATTGCTTTTTCATTGCATAAAAGACATTTCAATGCATTTAAGAACTATTTGCTTTTGCCTTGCATACAAAAATTTGCAGTGCATTGGAGAGACAACTGCTTTTTATGCATTTTGATAATAATGCAATGCAATACACTTTTTACCCCTGTGCATTAAAAGTTCTTGTATACAATGCAAAATCTAATATTTCTTAAATGCACTCAAGTTCATGTATGCAATGCATACGTATCTTTTCAATGCACAAAAATGTATTGTTTGCAATGAAAAAGCAATTGTCTATTCAATGCACTAAAATTCATTGTATGCAATGAAAAAGCAATTGTCTCTTCAATGCACAACAAGATATGCCACGGAAACGCACTAATGAATTTAAGGCACAGCAAGTTCTTGTTTGCTATTGCAATGCAAAAGCACATATCGCTTAAATGCACAAAATGTTATATCATGCAATGCAATGCACATACACTTATGTTTTCAGTGCACTACAAGTTCTTTGGATGCAATGCAAAAGCACTTCAATGCACAAAAAGTTATTGTATGCAATGCACTTTGACATTAAATGCAATGCCAAAGCACTTCTATTTTCAAATGCTTTACAATATGAAAAGTAATTGACTCTTCAATGCACAAAATGTTATTTTATGCAAAGAAAACCCAATTGTCTCTTCAATGCACAAAAAGTTATTGTATGCAATGAAAAGAAATTGTTAATTAAATTGCACGACGAGGATATTATATGCAACGGAAAATCACTGATGAATTCAATGCACAACAAGTTCTTGTATGTATTGCAAATGCAAAGGCACAAATGAAAAAGCTATTGTCTCTTAAATGCACAAAAAGTCATTTTAGACAAGAGCTTGTGTGCATTTAAGAAATAATAGCTTTTGCATTCCATACAATAAACGTTGTGCATTGAAGAGACAATAGCTTTTTCATTGCATAAAATACATTTCAGTGCATTTGAAGTGATACGTGCTTTTGCATTGCATAGCAGAGCTCTTTGTGCATTTAAGAACTATTTGCTTTTGCCTTGCATACAAAAACTTGCAGTGCATTGGAAACGATATGTGCTAGTGCACTGAATAAATGAACTTTTTGTGCATTGAAGAGACAATTGCTTTTTTATGCACTCAAGTTCATTATGCAATGCATACGTATCTTTTCAATGCACTAAAAATTTTGTATGCAATGAAAAAGCAATTGTCTATTAAATGCACTAAAATTTTTGTATGCAATGAAAAAGCTATTTTCTCTTCAATGCACAACAAGATATGCCACGGAAAAGCACTAATGAATTTAAGGCACAGCAAGTTCTTGTTTGCTATTGCAATGCAAAAGCAAATATCTCTTAAATGCACTAAATGTTAAATCATGCAATGCAATGCAAATGCACTTATATTTTCTGTGCACTACAAGTTCTTTGGATGCAATGCAAAAGCACATATATCTTCAATGCACAAAAAGTTATTGTATGCAATGCACTTTAATGCACATGTTCATGTATGCAATGCCAAAGTAATTATCTCTTAATGCACTACAAGTTCTTTTTATGCAATGCAAAAACACTTACCCCTTAAAAGCACAAAAAGCTATGGTATGTAAAGCAAAACACTTATATTTTCAAATGCTCTACAAGTCCTGGTATGCAATGCAAAATCGAATATTTTTTAAATGCACAAATGACCTTGCAATGCAAAGCACATCTCTGTAATGCACTAAAATGTCTTGTATGCAATGAAATGCAATTGTCAATTAATTTGCACAACGATATATTACTGATGAATTCAATGCACAGCAAGTTATTGTATGTATTGCAAATGCAAAGGCACAATTGAAAAAGCTATTGTGCACAAATGACAATAACTATTGTGCATTTTAGACAATAACTTGTGTGCATTTAAGAAATAATAGATTTTGCATTGCATTTACACTTTTTGTGCCTTGAAGAGACAATTGCGTTTTCTTTGCATAAAAGAACATTTTGTGCATTTTGTGCATAAAATATCTAATTGTGCATTAATGAGATATAAGTGCTTTTGAATTGCAATACATACAATAACTTGTTGTCCTTGTACACTTGTGTTCAAGATTGAGAACTCCTTGGCTGAAAATATGTTCAGTATGTCAAATATGGACTTCTGTATGGTTGATGATACATCATAACGAGTCAATTGGTCTTCATGAAAAGTTCAAGTTGAGAACTCCTTGGCCTGAAATATGTTGAGTTTGTCAGATATGTGCATTGCAATAACAAACAAGAACTTACTGTGCCTTAAATTCATTAGTGCTTCTCTCTTAGTGCTTAATGTCTCTCTAGACATTAAATGCACAAAAAGTTAATGTATGCAATGCAAAAGCCCCTATCTTAAATGCTCAAAAAGTTCTTGTATATAATGCAAAACACATATTTTCTAATGCACTGCAATTCTTTGTATGCAATGCAAAAGCAATTACATCTTAAATGCAAAAACAGTTATTGTATGTAATGCAAAACACGTATTTTCTTATGCACACAATATCATATATGCAATGCAAACGAACATATCTCTTTAATGGACAAAAAGTTCTTGTATGCAATGCACTTTAACATTAAATGCACATGTTCATGTATGCAATGCCAAAGTAATTATCTCTCAATGCACCAAGTTCTTGTATGCAACGGAAAAGCACTAATACATTTAATGCACAGTAAGGTCTTGCAATGCAAACGCACATATCTCTTAAATTCACAAAAGTTATTTTAAAAAATACAATGCAAATGAACTTATATTTTCAATGCACTCCAAGTTCTTGTATGCAATGCAAAATCAATTACTTCTTAAATGCACAAAGAACGTTGCAATACAAAACACTTATCTCTTTAATGCACTAAGATGTCTTGTATGCAATGAAAAGCAATTGTCAATTAAATTGCACAACGAGATATTATATGCAACGGAAAATCACTAATGAATTCAATGCACAGCAAGTTCTTGTATGTTTTGCAAATGCAAAAGCACAAATGATAAAGCTATTGTCTCTTAAATGCACAAGAAGTTATTTTAGACAAGAACTTGTGTGCATTTAAGAAATAATAGCTTTTGCATTGCATACAATACCTTTTTGTGCATTTAAGAGACAATTGCTTTTTCATTGAATAAAAGACATTTCAATGCATTTAAGAACTATTTGCTTTTGCCTTGCATACAAAAATTTGCAGTGCATTTGAGAGACAACTGCTTTTTATGCATTTTGATAATAATGCAATGCAATACATTTATTTTTTACCCCTGTGCATTAAAAGTTCTTGAATACAATGCAAAATCTAATATTTCTTAAATGCACTCAAGTTCATGTATGCAATGTATTGTATGCAATGAAAAAGCAATTGTCTATTCAATGCACTAAAATTCATTGTATGCAATGAAAAAGCAATTGTCTCTTCAATGCACAACAAGATATGCCACGGAAACGCACTAATGAATTTAAGGCACAGCAAGTTCTTGTTTGCTATTGCAATGCAAAAGCACATATCGCTTAAATGCAATGCAATGCACATGCACTTATGTTTTCAGTGCACTACAAGTTCTTTGGATGCAATGCAAAAGCACTTCAATGCACAAAAAGTTATTGTATGCAATGCACGTTAACATTAAATGCAATGCCAAAGCACTTCTATTTTCAAATGCTCTACAATATGAAAAGTAATTGACTCTTCAATGCACAAAATGTTATTGTATGCAATGAAAAGCAATTGTTAATTAAATTGCACGACGAGGATATTATATGCAACGGAAAAAAACTGATGAATTCAATGCACAACAAGTTATTGTATGCATTGCAAATGCAAAGGCACAAATGAAAAAGCGATTGTCTCTTAAATGCACAAAAAGTCATTTTTAGACAAGAACTTGTGTGCATTTAAGAAATAATAGCTTTTGCATTCCAAACAATAAACGTTGTGCATTGAAGAGACAATAGCTTTTTCATTGCATAAAATACATTTCAGTGCATTTGAAGTGATACGTGCTTTTGCATTGCATAGCAGAGCTCTTTGTGCATTTAAGAACTATTTGCTTTTGCCTTGCATACAAAAACTTGCAGTGCATTGGAAACGATATGTGCTAGTGCACTGAATAAATGAACTTTTTGTTTATTGAAGAGACAATTGCTTTTTTATGCACTCAAGTTCATGTATGCAATGCATACGTATCTTTTCAATGCACTAAAATTTTTTGTATGCAATGAAAAAGCATTTGTCTATTCAATGCACTAAAATGCATTGTATGCAATGAAAAAGCTATTGTCTCTTCAATGCACAACAAGATATGCCACGGAAAAGCACTAATGAATTTAAGGCACAGCAAGTTATTGTTTGCTATTGCAATGCAAAAGCAAATATCTCTTAAATGCACAAAATGTTAAATCATGCAATGCAATGCAAATGCACTTATATTTTCTGTGCACTACAAGTTCTTTGGATGCAATGCAAAAGCACATATATGCACAAAAAGTTATTGTATGCAATACACTTTAATGCCCATGTTCATGTATGCAATGCCAAAGTAATTATCTCTTAATGCACTACAAGTTCTTTTTATGCAATGCAAAAACACTTACCCCTTAAAAGCACAAAAAGCTATGGTATGTAAAGCAAAACACTTATATTTTCAAATGCTCTACAAGTCCTTGTATGCAATGCAAAATCGAATATTTTTTTAAATGCACAAATAACCTTGCAATGCAAAGCACATCTCTGTAATGCACTAAAATGTCTTGTATGCAATGAAATGCAATTGTCAATTAATTTGCACAACGAAATATTACTGATGAATTCAATGCACAGCAAGTTATTGTATGTATTGCAAATGCAAAGGCACAATTGAAAAAGCTATTGTGCACAAATGACAATAACTATTGTGCATTTTAGACAATAACTTGTGTGCATTTAAGAAATAATAGATTTTGCATTGCATTTACACTTTTTGTGCCTTGAAGAGACAATTGCGTTTTCTTTGCATAAAATAACATTTTGTGCATTGAAGAGTCAATTACTTTTTCATTTTAAACAACAAATCTTAGTGCATTAAAGTGATATGCTTTTGCATTGCATACAAGATATATGTTAATTGAAGAAAAAGTCATTTTTTTGCATTGACGAGTCAATTGCTTTTTCATTGCAAACAATAAATCTTTGTGCATTAAAGCGATAAGTGCTTTTACATTATATACAAGAACTTTAGTGCATTGGAAAAGATGAGTTTTTGAAAATCATACAAGAACTCATGCATTAAAGAGATAAGTGCTGCACAAAATATCTCGTTATGCACTGAAGCAATTAGTTAGTTTGCATTGCATTCACGAACTCGATGCGCACTAAAGAGTTAAGCATTGGATAAAATATCTAATTGTGCATTAATGAGATATAAGTGCTTTTGAATTGCAATACATACAATAACTTGTTGTCCTTGTACACTTGTGTTCAAGATTGAGAACGCCTTGGCTGAAAATATGTTCAGTATGTCAAATATGGACTACTGTATGGTTGATGATTCATCATAACGAGTCAATTAGTCTGTATGAAAAGTTCAAGATTGAGAAATCCTTGGCTAGAAATTTGTTCAGTATGTCAAATATGGACTACTGTATGGTTGATGATACATCATAACGAGTCAATTGGTCTTCATGAAAAGTTCAAGTTGAGAACTCCTTGATCTGAAATATGTTCAGTGTGTCAAATATGTACTACTGTATGGCTGATGAGACACAATGTGGAGTCAGTTGATCTGTATAGAAAGTTCAAGATTGAGAACTCTATGGCCTAAAATATGTTCAGTATGTCAAAAATGGACTACTGTAAGGAGTACATAAGGAGTCAAATGGTCTGTAAAGATAGTTCAAGTTGAGAACTCCTTGACCTGAAATATGTTCAGTTTGTCAAATATGGACTACTGTATGGTTGAAGAGACATCATAAGGAGTCAAATGGTATCTATAGAAATTTCAAGATTGCGAACTCCTTGGCCTGAAATATGTTCAATATGTCAAATATGGACTAATGTATGGTTTATGATACATCATAAGGAGTCAATTGGTCTGTATGAAAAGTTCAAGATTGAGAACTCCTTGGCTGGAAAAATGTTCAGTATGTCAAATATGGACTACTGTATGGTTGATGAGACATCATAAGGAGTCAATTGGTCTGTATGAAAAGTTCAAGTTGAGAACTCTTTGGCCTGAAATATGTTCTGTGTGTCAAATATGGACTACTTTATGGTTGATGAGACATCATAACGAGTCAATTGGTCTGTATGAAAAGTTGAAGTGGAGAACTGCTTGGCATGTAATATGTTCAAGATTGAGAACTCCTTGGCTGAAAATATGTTCAGTATGTCAAATATGGACTACTGTATGGTTGATGATTCATCATAACGAGTCAATTAGTCTGTATGAAAAGTTCAAGATTGAGAAATCCTTGGCTAGAAATTTGTTCAGTATGTCAAATATGGACTACTGTATGGTTGATGATACATCATAACGAGTCAATTGGTCTTCATGAAAAGTTCAAGTTGAGAACTCCTGGATCTGAAATATGTTCAGTTTGTCAAATATGTACTACTGTATGGCTGATGAGACACAATGTGGAGTCAGTTGATCTGTATAGAAAGTTCAAGATTGAGAACTCTATGGCCTAAAATATGTTCAGTATGTCAAAAATGGACTACTGTAAGGAGTACATAAGGAGTCAAATGGTCTGTAAAGATAGTTCAAGTTGAGAACTCCTTGACCTGAAATATGTTCAGTTTGTCAAATATGGACTACTGTATGGCTGATGAGACACAATGTGGAGTCAGTTGATCTGTATAGAAAGTTCAAGATTGAGAACTCTATGGCCTAAAATATGTTCAGTATGTCAAAAATGGACTACTGTAAGGAGTACATAAGGAGTCAAATGGTCTGTAAAGATAGTTCAAGTTGAGAACTCCTTGACCTGAAATATGTTCAGTTTGTCAAATATGGACTACTGTATGGTTGAAGAGACATCATAAGGAGTCAAATGGTCTGTATTGAAAGTTCAGGATTGAGTACTCTTTGGGCTGAAATATGTTCAGTATGTTAAATATGGACTACTGTATGGTTGATGAGAGATCATAAGGAGTCTTTTGGTCTGTTCAGAAAGTTCAAGATTGAGAGCTCCTTGACCTGAAATATGTTCAGTATTTCAAATATGAACTTCTCTGTGGATAATGAGGCAAAAGAAAAATTCAATTAGTCTGTATAGAAAGTTCAAGGTTGAGAACTCCTTGGCCAGAAATGTGTTCAGTATGTCAAATATGGACTTTTGTATGGTTGATAAGACATCATAAGGATTCAATTGGTCTGTATGAAAAGTTCAAGATTGAGAACTCCCTGGCTGGAAATATGTTCAGTATGTCAAATATGGACTACTGTATGGTTGAAGAGACATCATAAGGAGTCAATTGGTCTTTATGAAAAGTTTAAGATAGAGAACTTTTGGCTGGAAAAATGTTCAGTATGTCAAATATGGACTACTGTATGGTTGATGAGACATCATAAGGAGTCAATTGGTCTGTATGAAAAGTTCAAGTTGAGTACTCTTTGGCCTGAAATATGTTTAGTTTGTCAAAGATGGGCTACTGTATGGTTGATGAGACATTATAAGGAGTCAATTGGTCTGTATAGAAAGTTCAAGATTGAGAACTCTTTGGCCTTAAATATGTTCCGTTTGTCAAAGGACCACTGTTTGGTTGGAGAGACATCATAATGAGTCAAATTGTCTGTATAGATCGTTCAGGGTTGAGTACTCCTTGGCCTGAAATATGTTCAGTATGTTAAATAAGGACTACTGTATGGTTGATGAGAGATCAGAAGGACTCAGCTGGTCTGTATAGAAAGTTCAAGATTGAGAACTCCTTGGCATGTAAAATGTTCAGTATGTTAAATATGGAATAATGTATCAAAGATTAACAGATTAAATATTTAATGTCTCTGTATAGAAAGTTCAAGATTGAGAACTCCTTGGCCAGAAATATGTTCAGTATGTCAAATATGGACTACTGTATGGTTGATAATACATCAAAAAGAGTCAATTGGTCTGTATGAAAAGTTCAAGTGGAGAACTCGTTGACCTGAAATATATGTTCAGTTTGTCAAATATGGACTACTGTATGGTTGAAGAGACATCATAAGGAGTCAATTGGTCTGTTTGAAAAGTTCAAGTTGAGAACTCCTTGGCTGGAAATATGTTCAGTATGTCAAATATGGACTACTGTATGGTTGATGATACATCATAACGAGTCAATTGGTCTGTATGAAAAGTTCAAGTTGAGAACTCCTTGACCTGAAATATGTTCAGTTTGTCAAATATGGACTACTGTATGGTTGATGAGACACAATGTGGAATCAGTTGATCTGTATAGAAAGTTCAAGATTGAGAGCTCCTTGCCTTGAAATCTATTCATTATGTCAAATGTGGACTAGAGTATGGTTGAAGAGACACCATAAGGAGTCAATTGGTCTGTATATAAAGTTCAAGATTGAGAACTCTATGGCCTAAAATATGTTGAGTATGTCAAAAACGGACTATTGTATGGTTGATGATACATCATAACGAGTCAATTGGTCTTTATGAAAAGTTCAAGATTGAGAACTCCTTGGCTGGAAAAATGTTCAGTGTGTCAAATATGGACTACTGTATGGTTGAAGAGACATCATAAGGAGTCAAATGGTCTGTATTGAAAGTTCAGGATTGAGTACTCTTTGGCCTGAAATATGTTCAGTATGTTACATATGGACTACTGTATGGTTGATGAGACATCATAAGGATTCAATTGTTCTGTATGAAAAGTTCAAGATTGAGAACTCATTGGCTGGAAATATGTACAGTATGTCAAATATGGACTACTGTATGGTTGATGAGACATCATAAGGATTCAATTGTTCTGTATGAAAAGTTCAAGATTGAGAACTCATTGGCTGGAAATATGTACAGTATGTCAAATATGGACTACTGTATGGTTGATGAGACATCATAAGGATTCAATTGTTCTGTATGAAAAGTTCAAGATTGAGAACTCATTGGCTGGAAATATGTACAGTATGTCAAATATGGACTACTGTATGGTTGAAGAGACATCATAAGGAGTCAATTGGTCTTTATGAAAAGTTTAAGATTGTGAACTTTTTGGCTGGAAAAATGTTCAGTATGTCAAATATGGACTACTGTATGGTTGATGAGACATCATAAGGAGTCAATTGGTCTTCATGAAAAGTTCAAGTTGAGAACTCCTTGATCTGAAATATGTTCAGTGTGTCAAATATGTACTACTGTATGGCTGATGAGACACAATGTGGAGTCAGTTGATCTGTATAGAAAGTTCAAGATTGAGAACTCTATGGCCTAAAATATGTTCAGTATGTCAAAAATGGACTACTGTAAGGAGTACATAAGGAGTCAAATGGTCTGTAAAGATAGTTCAAGTTGAGAACTCCTTGACCTGAAATATGTTCAGTTTGTCAAATATGGACTACTCTATGGTTGAACAGACATCATAAGGAGTCAAATGGTCTGTATTGAAAGTTCAGGATTGAGTACTCTTTGGCCTGAAATATGTTCAGTATGTTACATATGGACTACTGTATGGTTGATGAGAGATCATAAGGAGTCTTTTGGACTGTTCAGAAAGTTCAAGATTGAGAGCTCCTTGGCTGGAAAAATGTTCAGTATGTCAAATATGGACTACTGTATGCTTGATGAGACATCATAAGGAGTCAATTGGTCTGTATGAAAAGTTCAAGTTGAGAACTCTTTGGACTGAAATATGTTCAGTTTGTCAAATATGGACTACTGTATGGTTGATGAGACATCATAAGGAGTCAATTGGTCTCTATGAAAAGTTGAAGTGGAGAACTCCTTGGCATGTAATATGTTCAAGATTGAGAACTCCTTGGCTGAAAATATGTTCACTATGTCAAAAATGGACTACTGTATGGTTGATGATTCATCAAACGAGTCAATTAGTCTGTATGAAAAGTTCAAGATTGAGAACTTGGCTAGAAATTTGTTCAGTATGTCAAATATGGACTACTGTATGGTTGATGATACATCATAACGAGTCAATTGGTCTTCATGAAAAGTTCAAGTTGAGAACTCCTGGATCTGAAATATGTTCAGTTTGTCAAATATGTACTACTGTATGGCTGATGAGACACAATGTGGAGTCAGTTGATCTGTATAGAAAGTTCAAGATTGAGAACTCTATGGCCTAAAATATGTTCAGTATGTCAAAAATGGACTACTGTAAGGAGTACATAAGGAGTCAAATGGTCTGTAAAGATAGTTCAAGTTGAGAACTCCTTGACCTGAAATATGTTCAGTTTGTCAAATATGGACTACTGTATGGTTGAAGAGACATCATAAGGAGTCAAATGGTCTGTATTGAAAGTTCAGGATTGAGTACTCTTTGGGCTGAAATATGTTCAGTATGTTAAATATGGACTACTGTATGGTTAATGAGAGATCATAAGGAGTCTTTTGGTCTGTTCAGAAAGTTCAAGATTGAGAGCTCCTTGACCTGAAATATGTTCAGTATTTCAAATATGAACTTCTCTGTGGATAATGAGGCAAAAGAAAAATTCAATTAGTCTGTATAGAAAGTTCAAGGTTGAGAACTCCTTGGCCAGAAATGTGTTCAGTATGTCAAATATGGACTTTTGTATGGTTGATAAGACATCATAAGGATTCAATTGGTCTGTATGAAAAGTTCAAGATTGAGAACTCCTTGGCTGGAAATATGTTCAGTATGTCAAATATGGACTACTGTATGGTTGAAGAGACATCATAAGGAGTCAATTGGTCTTTATGAAAAGTTTAAGATAGAGAACTTTTTGGCTGGAAAAATGTTCAGTATGTCAAATATGGACTACTGTATGGTTGATGAGACATCATAAGGAGTCAATTGGTCTGTATGAAAAGTTCAAGTTGAGTACTCTTTGGCCTGAAATATGTTTAGTTTGTCAAAGATGGGCTACTGTATGGTTGATGAGACATTATAAGGAGTCAATTGGTCTGTATAGAAAGTTCAAGATTGAGAACTCTTTGGCCTTAAATATGTTCCGTTTGTCAAAGGGACCACTGTTTGGTTGGAGAGACATCATAATGAGTCAAATTGTCTGTATAGATCGTTCAGGGTTGAGTACTCCTTGGCCTGAAATATGTTCAGTATGTTAAATAAGGACTACTGTATGGTTGATGAGAGATCAGAAGGACTCAGCTGGTCTGTATAGAAAGTTCAAGATTGAGAACTCCTTGGCATGTAAAATGTTCAGTATGTTAAATATGGAATAATGTATCAAAGATTAACAGATTAAATATTTAATGTCTCTGTATAGAAAGTTCAAGATTGAGAACTCCTTGGCCAGAAATATGTTCAGTATGTCAAATATGGACTACTGTATGGTTGATAATACATCAAAAAGAGTCAATTGGTCTGTATGAAAAGTTCAAGTGGAGAACTCGTTGACCTGAAATATATGTTCAGTTTGTCAAATATGGACTACTGTATGGTTGAAGAGACATCATAAGGAGTCAATTGGTCTGTTTGAAAAGTTCAAGTTGAGAACTCCTTGGCTGGAAATATGTTCAGTATGTCAAATATGGACTACTGTATGGTTGATGATACATCATAACGAGTCAATTGGTCTGTATGAAAAGTTCAAGTTGAGAACTCCTTGACCTGAAATATGTTCAGTTTGTCAAATATGGACTACTGTATGGTTGATGAGACACAATGTGGAATCAGTTGATCTGTATAGAAAGTTCAAGATTGAGAGCTCCTTGCCTTGAAATCTATTCATTATGTCAAATGTGGACTAGAGTATGGTTGAAGAGACACCATAAGGAGTCAATTGGTCTGTATATAAAGTTCAAGATTGAGAACTCTATGGCCTAAAATATGTTGAGTATGTCAAAAACGGACTATTGTATGGTTGATGATACATCATAACGAGTCAATTGGTCTGTATGAAAAGTTGAAGTAGAGAACTCCTTGGCCTGAAATATGTTCAGTTTGTTCAATATGGACTACTGTATGGTTGAAGAGACATCATAATGAGTCAATTGGTCTGTATGAAAAGTTCAAGATTGAGAACTCCTTGGCTGGAAAAATGTTCAGTGTGTCAAATATGGACTACTGTATGGTTGAAGAGACATCATAAGGAGTCAAATGGTCTGTATTGAAAGTTCAGGATTGAGTACTCTTTGGCCTGAAATATGTTCAGTATGTTACATATGGACTACTGTATGGTTGATGAGACATCATAAGGATTCAATTGTTCTGTATGAAAAGTTCAAGATTGAGAACTCATTGGCTGGAAATATGTACAGTATGTCAAATATGGACTACTGTATGGTTGATGAGACATCATAAGGATTCAATTGTTCTGTATGAAAAGTTCAAGATTGAGAACTCATTGGCTGGAAATATGTACAGTATGTCAAATATGGACTACTGTATGGTTGATGAGACATCATAAGGATTCAATTGTTCTGTATGAAAAGTTCAAGATTGAGAACTCATTGGCTGGAAATATGTACAGTATGTCAAATATGGACTACTGTATGGTTGAAGAGACATCATAAGGAGTCAATTGGTCTTTATGAAAAGTTTAAGATTGTGAACTTTTTGGCTGGAAAAATGTTCAGTATTTCAAATATGGACTACTGTATGGTTGATGAGACATCATAAGGAGTCAATTGGTCTGTATGAAAAGTTTAAGTTGAGAACTCCTTGGCCTGAAATATGTTCAGTTTGTCAAATATGGACTACTGTATGGTTGATGAGACACAATGTGGAGTCAGTTGATCTGTATAGAAAGTTCAAGATTGAGAACTCTATGGCCTAAAATATGTTCAGTATGTCAAAAATTGACTACTGTAAGGAGTACATAAGGAGTCAAATGGTCTGTAAAGATAGTTCAAGTTGAGAAATCCTTGATCTGAAATATGTTCAGTTTGTCAAATATGGACTACTGTATGGTTAATGAGACACAATGTGGAGTCAGTTGATCTGTATAGAAAGTTCAAGATTGAGACACTATGGCCTAAAATATGTTCAGTATGTCAAAAATGGAATACTGTAAGGAGTACATAAGGAGTCAAATGGTCTGTAAAGATAGTTCAAGTTGAGAACTCCTTGACCTGAAAAATGTTCAGTTTGTCAAATATGGACTACTGTATGGTTGATGAGACATCATAAGGATTCAAATGGTCTGTATTGAAAGTTCAGGATTGAGTACTCTTTGGCCTGAAATATGTTCAGTATGTTACATATGGATTACTGTATGGTTGATTAGATATCATAAGGAGTCTTTTGGTCTGTTCAGAAAGTTCAAGATTGAGAGCTCCTTGACCTGAAATATGTTCAGTATTTCAAATATGGACTTCACTGTGGATAATGAGGCAACAGAAAAATTCAATTAGTCTGTATAAAAAGTTCAAGATTGAGAACTCATTGGCCGGAAATATGTTCAGTATGTCAAATATGGACTACTGTATGGTTGATGAGACATCATAAGGATTCAATTGTTCTGTATGAAAAGTTCAAGATTGAGAACTCCTTGGCTGGAAATATGTTCAGTATGTCAAATATGTACTACTGTATGATTGAAGAGACATCAGAAGGAGTCATTTGGTCTTTATGAAAAGTTTAAGATTGAGAACTTTTTGGCTGGAGAAATGTTCAGCATGTCAAAGATGGACTACTGTCTGGTTGATGAGACATTATAAGGAGTCAATTGGTCTGTATAGAAAGTTCAAGATTGAGAACTCTTTGGCCTTAAATATGTTCCGTTTGTCAAATGGACCACTGTTTGGTTGGAGAGACATCATAAGGAGTCAAATGGTCTGTATAGATAGTTAAGGATTGAGTACTACTTGGCCTGAAATATGTTCAGTATGTTAAATATGGACTACTTTATGGTTGATGAGAGATCATAAGGACTCAACTGGTCTGTATAGAAAGTTCAAGATTGAGAACTCTTTGGCATGTAATATGTTCAGTATGTTAAATATGGAATAATGTATCGTTGATTAACATATTAAATATTTAATGTGTCTGTATAGAAAGTTCAAGATTGAGAACTCCTTGGCCTGAAATAAGATCAGTATGTCAAATATGGACTTCTGTGTGGATTAGGAGGCAACATAAATATTCAATTAGTCTGTATAGAAAGTTCAAGATTGAGAACTCCTTGGCTGGAAATATGTTCAGTATGTCACATTTGGACTACTGTATGGTTGATAATACATCAAAAAGAGTCAATTGGTCTGTATGAAAAGTTGAAGTTGAGAACTCCTTTATTTGAAATATGTTCAGTTTGTCAAATATGGACTACGGTATGGTTGATGAGACATCATAATGAGTCAATTGGTCTGTATGAAAAGTTGAAGTGGAGAACTCCTTGGCCTGAAATATGTTCAGTTTGTTCAATATGGACTACTGTATGGTTGAAGAGACATCATAATGAGTCAATTGGTCTGTATGAAAAGTTCAAGATTGAGAACTCCTTGGCTGGAAAAATGTTCAGTGTGTCAAATATGGACTACTGTATGGTTGAAGAGACATCATAAGGAGTCTCTTCAAGGTCTGTATGAAAAGTTCAAGATTGAGAGCTCCTTGACCTGAAATATATTCATTATGTTAAATATGGACTTCTCTGTGGATAATGAGGCAACAGAAAAATTCAATTAGTCTGTATAGAAAGTTCAAGATTGAGAACTCCTTGGCCTGAAATATGTTCAGTATGTCAAATATGGACTTTTGTATGGTTGATAAGACATCATAAGGATTCAATTGGTCTGTATGAAAAGTTCAAGATTGAGAACTCCTTGGCTGGAAATATGTTCAGTATGTCAAATATGGACTACTGTATGGTTGAAGAGACATCATTAGGAGTCAATTGGTCTTTATGTAAAGTTCAAGATTGAGAACTCTTTGGCTGGAAAAATGTTCACTATGTCAAATATGGACTACTGTATGGTTGATGAGACATCATAAGGAGTCAATTGGTCTGTATGAAAAGTTCAAGATTGAGAACTCCTTGGCCGAAAATATGTTCAGTATGTCAAATATGGACTACTGTATGGTTGATGATACATCACAATGAGTCATTTGGTCTGTATGAAAAGTTCAAGTTGAGAACTTGACCTGAAATATGTTCAGTTTGTCAAATATGGACTACTGTATGGTTGATGAGACATCATAAGGAGTCAAATGGTCTGTATGAAAAGTTGAAGTGGAGAACTCCTTGGCCTGAAATATGTTCAGTTTGTCAAATATGGACTACTGTATGGTTGAAGAGACATCATAAGGAGTCAATTGTTCTTCATGAAAAGTTCAAGATTGAGAACTCCTTGGCCGGAAATATATTCAGTATGTCAAATATGGACTACTGTATGGTTGATGAGACATCATAAGGAGTCAATTGGTCTTAATAGGAAGTTCAAGATTAAGAACTCTTTAGCCTTAAATATGTTCCGTTTATCAAATGGACCACTGTTTGGTTGAAGAGACATCATAAGGAGTCAAATGGTCTGTATTGAACGTTCAGGATTGAGTACTCCTTGGCCTGAAATATGTTCATTATGTTAAATATGGACTACTGTATGGTTGATGAGAGATCATAAGGAGTCTTTTGGTCTGTTCAGAAAGTTCAAGATTGAGAGCTCCTTGACCTGAAATATGTTCATTATGCTAAAAATGGACTTCTGTGTGGATAATGAGGCAACAGAAAAATTCAATTAGTCTGTATAGAAAGTTCAAGATTGAGAACTCCTTGGCTGGAAATGTGTTCAGTATGTCAAATATGGACTACTGTATGGTTGAAGAGACATCATAAGGAGTCAATTGGTCTTTATGAAAAGGTCAAGATTGAGAACTCTGGCTGGAAAAATGTTCAGTATGTCAAATATGGACTACTGTATGGTTGATGAGACATCATAAGGAGTCAATTGGTCTGTATAGGAAGTTCAAGATTAAGAACTCTTTGGCCTTAAATATGTTCCGTTTGTCAAATGGACCACTGTTTAGTTGGAGACATCATAAGGAGTCAAATGGTCTGTAATGAACGTTCAGGATTGAGTACTCCTTGCTCCTTGGCCTGAAATATGTTCATTATGTTAAATATGGACTACTGTATGGTTGATGAAAGATCATAAGGAGTCTTTTGGTCTGTTCAGAAAGTTCAAGATTGAGAGCTCCTTGACCTGAAATATGTTCATTATGTTAAATATGGACTTCTGTGTGGATAAAGAGGCAACAGAAAAATTCAATTAGTCTGTATAGAAAGTTCAAGATTGAGAACTCCTTGGCTGGAAATATGTTCAGTATGTCAAATATGGACTACTGTATGGTTGAAGAGACATCATAAGGAGTCAATTGGTCTTTATGAAAAGTTCAAGATTGAGAACTCTTTGGCTGGAAAAATTTTCAGTATGTCAAATATGGACTACTGTATGGTTGATGATACATCACAATGAGTCATTTGGTCTGTATGAAAAGTTCAAGATGAGAACTCCTTGACCTGAAATATGTTCAGTTTGTCAAATATGGACTACCGTATGGTTGATGAGACATCATAAGGAGTCAAATGGTCTGTATGAAAAGTTGAAGTGGAGAACTCCTTGGCCTGAAATATGTTCAGTTTGTCAAATATGGACTACTGTATGGTTGAAGAGACATCATAAGGAGTCTTTTGGTCTGTCCAGAAAGTTCAAGATTGAGAGCTCCTTGAACTGAAATATGTTCATTATGTTAAATATGGACTTTTCTGTGGATAATGAGGCACCAGAAAAATTCAATTAGTCTGTATAGAAAGTTCAAGATTGAGAACTCCTTGGCCTGAAATATGTTCAGTATGTCAAATATGGACTTTTGTATGGTTGATAAGACATCATAAGGATTCAATTGGTCTGTATGAAAAGTTCAAGATTGAGAACTCCTTGGCTGGAAATATGTTCAGTATGTCAAATATCGACTACTGTATGGTTGAAGAGACATCATGAGTCAATTGGTCTGTATGAAAAGTTCAAGATTGAGAACTCCTTGGCCGAAAATATGTTCAGTATGTCAAAATGGACTACTGTATGGTTGATGATACATCACAATGAGTCATTTGGTCTGTATGAAAAGTTCAAGTTGAGAACTCCTTGACCTGAAATATGTTCAGTTTGTCAAATATGGACTACTGTATGGTTGATGAGACATCATAAGGAGTCAAATGGTCTGTATGAAAAGTTGAAGTGGAGAACTCCTTGGCCTGAAATATGTTCAGTTTGTCAAATATGGACTACTGTATGGTTGAAGAGACATCATAAGGAGTCAATTGTTCTTCATGAAAAGTTCAAGATTGAGAACTCCTTGGCCGGAAATGTGTTCAGTATGTCAAATATGGACTACTGTATGGTTGATGAGACATCATAAGGAGTCAATTGGTCTGTATAGGAAGTTCAAGATTAAGAACTCTTTGGCATTAAATATGTTCCGTTTGTCAAATGGACCACTGTTTGGTTGAAGAGACATCATAAGGAGTCAAATGGTCTGTATTGAACGTTAGGGATTGAGTACTCCTTGGCCTGAAATATGTTCATTATGTTAAATATGGACTACTGTATGG
Organism: Gobiocypris rarus; assembly: GCA_023029165.1. NCBI lineage: Eukaryota > Metazoa > Chordata > Actinopteri > Cypriniformes > Gobionidae > Gobiocypris > Gobiocypris rarus. The sequence continues at coordinate 16,699,374 of CM040912.1, forward strand.
TTGATGAGAGATCATAAGGAGTCTTTTGGTCTGTTCAGAAAGTTCAAGATTGAGAGCTCCTTGACCTGAAATATGTTCATTATATTAAATATGGACTTCTGTGTGGATAATGAGGCAACAGAAAAATTCAATTAGTCTGTATAGAAAGTTCAAGATTGAGAACTCCTTGGCTGGAAATGTGTTCAGTATGTCAAATATGGACTACTGTATGGTCGATGATACATCATAACGAGTCAATTGGTCTGTATGAAAAGTTCAAGTTGAGAACTCTTTGGCCTAAAATATGTTTAGTTTGTCAAAGATGGACTACTGTATGGTTGATGAGACATTATAAGGAGTCAATTGGTCTGTATAGAAAGTTCAAGATTGAGAACTCTTTGGCCTTAAATATGTTCCGTTTGTCAAATGGACTACTGTTTGGTTGGAGAGACATCATAATGAGTCAAATTGTCTGTATAGATCGTTCAGGATTGAGTACTCCTTGGCCTGAAATATGTTCATTATGTTAAATATGGACTTCTCTGTGGATAAAGAGGCAACAGAAAAATTCAATTAGTCTGTATAGAAAGTTCAAGATTGAGAACTCCTTGGCCTGAAATATGTTCAGTATGTCAAATATGGACTTTTGTATGGTTGATAAGACATCATAAGGATTCAATTGGTCTGTATGAAAAGTTCAAGATTGAGAACTCCTTGGCTGGAAATATGTTCAGTATGTCAAATATGGACTACTGTATGGTTGAAGAGACATCATAAGGAGTCAATTGGTCTGTATGAAAAGTTCAAGATTGAGAACTCCTTGGCCGAAAATATGTTCAGTATGTCAAATATGGACTACTGTATGGTTGATGATACATCACAATGAGTCATTTGGTCTGTATGAAAAGTTCAAGTTGAGAACTCCTTGACCTGAAATATGTTCAGTTTGTCAAATATGGACTACTGTATGGTTGATGAGACATCATAAGGAGTCAAATGGTCTGTATGAAAAGTTGAAGTGGAGAACTCCTTGGCCTGAAATATGTTCAGTTTGTCAAATATGGACTACTGTATGGTTGAAGAGACATCATAAGGAGTCAATTGTTCTTCATGAAAAGTTCAAGATTGAGAACTCCTTGGCCGGAAATATGTTCAGTATGTCAAATATGGACTACTGTATGGTTGATGAGACATCATAAGGAGTCAATTGGTCTTAATAGGAAGTTCAAGATTAAGAACTCTTTAGCCTTAAATATGTTCCATTTATCAAATGGACCACTGTTTGGTTGAAGAGACATCATAAGGAGTCAAATGGTCTGTATTGAACGTTCAGGATTGAGTACTCCTTGGCCTGAAATATGTTCATTATGTTAAATATGGACTACTGTATGGTTGATGAGAGATCATAAGGAGTCTTTTGGTCTGTTCAGAAAGTTCAAGATTGAGAGCTCCTTGACCTGAAATATGTTCATTATGCTAAATATGGACTTCTGTGTGGATAATGAGGCAACAGAAAAATTCAATTAGTCTGTATAGAAAGTTCAAGATTGAGAACTCCTTGGCTGGAAATGTGTTCAGTATGTCAAATATGGACTACTGTATGGTTGAAGAGACATCATAAGGAGTCAATTGGTCTGTATAGGAAGTTCAAGATTAAGAACTCTTTGCCCTTAAATATGTTCCGTTTGTCAAATGGACCACTGTTTAGTTGGAGACATCATAAGGAGTCAAATGGTCTGTAATGAACGTTCAGGATTGAGTACTCCTTGCTCCTTGGCCTGAAATATGTTCATTATGTTAAATATGGACTACTGTATGGTTGATGAAAGATCATAAGGAGTCTTTTGGTCTGTTCAGAAAGTTCAAGATTGAGAGCTCCTTGACCTGAAATATGTTCATTATGTTAAATATGGACTTCTGTGTGGATAAAGAGGCAACAGAAAAATTCAATTAGTCTGTATAGAAAGTTCAAGATTGAGAACTCCTTGGCTGGAAATATGTTCAGTATGTCAAATATGGACTACTGTATGGTTGAAGAGACATCATAAGGAGTCAATTGGTCTTTATGAAAAGTTCAAGATTGAGAACTCTTTGGCTGGAAAAATTTTCAGTATGTCAAATATGGACTACTGTATGGTTGATGATACATCACAATGAGTCATTTGGTCTGTATGAAAAGTTCAAGATGAGAACTCCTTGACCTGAAATATGTTCAGTTTGTCAAATATGGACTACCGTATGGTTGATGAGACATCATAAGGAGTCAAATGGTCTGTATGAAAAGTTGAAGTGGAGAACTCCTTGGCCTGAAATATGTTCAGTTTGTCAAATATGGACTACTGTATGGTTGAAGAGACATCATAAGGAGTCTTTTGGTCTGTCCAGAAAGTTCAAGATTGAGAGCTCCTTGAACTGAAATATGTTCATTATGTTAAATATGGACTTTTCTGTGGATAATGAGGCACCAGAAAAATTCAATTAGTCTGTATAGAAAGTTCAAGATTGAGAACTCCTTGGCCTGAAATATGTTCAGTATGTCAAATATGGACTTTTGTATAGTTGATAAGACATCATAAGGATTCAATTGGTCTGTATGAAAAGTTCAAGATTGAGAACTCCTTGGCTGGAAATATGTTCAGTATGTCAAATATCGACTACTGTATGGTTGAAGAGACATCATGAGTCAATTGGTCTGTATGAAAAGTTCAAGATTGAGAACTCCTTGGCCGAAAATATGTTCAGTATGTCAAAAATGGACTACTGTATGGTTGATGATACATCACAATGAGTCATTTGGTCTGTATGAAAAGTTCAAGTTGAGAACTCCTTGACCTGAAATATGTTCAGTTTGTCAAATATGGACTACTGTATGGTTGATGAGACATCATAAGGAGTCAAATGGTCTGTATGAAAAGTTGAAGTGGAGAACTCCTTGGCCTGAAATATGTTCAGTTTGTCAAATATGGACTACTGTATGGTTGAAGAGACATCATAAGGAGTCAATTGTTCTTCATGAAAAGTTCAAGATTGAGAACTCCTTGGCCGGAAATGTGTTCAGTATGTCAAATATGGACTACTGTATGGTTGATGAGACATCATAAGGAGTCAATTGGTCTGTATAGGAAGTTCAAGATTAAGAACTCTTTGGCATTAAATATGTTCCGTTTGTCAAATGGACCACTGTTTGGTTGAAGAGACATCATAAGGAGTCAAATGGTCTGTATTGAACGTTAGGGATTGAGTACTCCTTGGCCTGAAATATGTTCATTATGTTAAATATGGACTACTGTATGGTTGATGAGAGATCATAAGGAGTCTTTTGGTCTGTTCAGAAAGTTCAAGATTGAGAGCTCCTTGACCTGAAATATGTTCATTATATTAAATATGGACTTCTGTGTGGATAATGAGGCAACAGAAAAATTCAATTAGTCTGTATAGAAAGTTCAAGATTGAGAACCCCTTGGCTGGAAATGTGTTCAGTATGTCAAATATGGACTACTGTATGGTCGATGATACATCATAACGAGTCAATTGGTCTGTATGAAAAGTTCAAGTTGAGAACTCTTTGGCCTGAAATATGTTTAGTTTGTCAAAGATGGACTACTGTATGGTTGATGAGACATTATAAGGAGTCAATTGGTCTGTATAGAAAGTTCAAGATTGAGAACTCCTTGGCTGGAAATATGTTCAGTATGTCAAATATGGACTACTGTATGGTCGATGATACATCATGACGAGTCAATTGGTCTGTATGAAAAGTTCAAGTTGAGAACTCTTTGGCCTAAAATATGTTTAGTTTGTCAAAGATGGACTACTGTATGGTTGATGAGACATTATAAGGAGTCAATTGGTCTGTATAGAAAGTTCAAGATTGAGAACTCTTTGGCCTTAAATATGTTCCGTTTGTCAAATGGACTACTGTTTGGTTGGAGAGACATCATAATGAGTCAAATTGTCTGTATAGATCGTTCAGGATTGAGTACTCCTTGGCCTGAAATATGTTCATTATGTTAAATATGGACTTCTCTGTGGATAAAGAGGCAACAGAAAAATTCAATTAGTCTGTATAGAAAGTTCAAGATTGAGAACTCCTTGGCCTGAAATATGTTCAGTATGTCAAATATGGACTTTTGTATGGTTGATAAGACATCATAAGGATTCAATTGGTCTGTATGAAAAGTTCAAGATTGAGAACTCATTGGCTGGAAATATGTTCAGTATGTCAAATATGGACTACTGTATGGTTGAAGAGACATCATAAGGAGTCAATTGGTCTGTATGAAAAGTTCAAGATTGAGAACTCCTTGGCCGAAAATATGTTCAGTATGTCAAATATGGACTACTGTATGGTTGAAGAGACATCATAAGGAGCCAATTGTTCTACATGAAAAGTTCAAGATTGAGAACTCCTTGGCCGGAAATATGTTCAGTATGTCAAATATGGACTACTGTATGGTTGATGAGACATCATAAGGAGTCAATTGGTCTGTATAGGAAGTTCAAGATTAAGAACTCTTTGGCATTAAATATGTTCCGTTTGTCAAATGGACCACTGTTTGGTTGAAGAGACATCATAAGGAGTCAAATGGTTTTATTGAACGTTCAGGATTGAGTACTCCTTGGCCTGAAATATGTTCATTATGTTAAATATGGACTACTGTATGGTTGATGAGAGATCATAAGGAGTCTTTTGGTCTGTTCAGAAAGTTCAAGATTGAGAGCTCCTTGACCTGAAATATGTTCATTATGTTAAATATGGACTTCTGTGTGGATAATGAGGCAACAGAAAAATTCAATTAGTCTGTATAGAAAGTTCAAGATTGAGAACTCCTTGGCTGGAAATATGTTCAGTATGTCAAATATGGACTACTGTATGGTTGAAGAGACATCATAAGGAGTCAATTGGTCTTTATGAAAAGTTCAAGATTGAGAACTCTTTGGCTGGAAAAATGTTCAGTATGTCAAATATGGACTACTGTATGGTTGATGATACATCACAATGAGTCATTTGGTCTGTATGAAAAGTTCAAGATGAGAACTCCTTGACCTGAAATATGTTCAGTTTGTCAAATATGGACTACCGTATGGTTGATGAGACATCATAAGGAGTCAAATGGTCTGTATGAAAAGTTGAAGTGGAGAACTCCTTGGCCTGAAATATGTTCAGTTTGTCAAATATGGACTACTGTATGGTTGAAGAGACATCATAAGGAGTCTTTTGGTCTGTCCAGAAAGTTCAAGATTGAGAGCTCCTTGAACTGAAATATGTTCATTATGTTAAATATGGACTTTTCTGTGGATAATGAGGCACCAGAAAAATTCAATTAGTCTGTATAGAAAGTTCAAGATTGAGAACTCCTTGGCCTGAAATATGTTCAGTATGTCAAATATGGACTTTTGTATGGTTGATAAGACATCATAAGGATTCAATTGGTCTGTATGAAAAGTTCAAGATTGAGAACTCCTTGGCTGGAAATATGTTCAGTATGTCAAATATCGACTACTGTATGGTTGAAGAGACATCATGAGTCAATTGGTCTGTATGAAAAGTTCAAGATTGAGAACTCCTTGGCCGAAAATATGTTCAGTATGTCAAAATGGACTACTGTATGGTTGATGATACATCACAATGAGTCATTTGGTCTGTATGAAAAGTTCAAGTTGAGAACTCCTTGACCTGAAATATGTTCAGTTTGTCAAATATGGACTACTGTATGGTTGATGAGACATCATAAGGAGTCAAATGGTCTGTATGAAAAGTTGAAGTGGAGAACTCCTTGGCCTGAAATATGTTCAGTTTGTCAAATATGGACTACTGTATGGTTGAAGAGACATCATAAGGAGTCAATTGTTCTTCATGAAAAGTTCAAGATTGAGAACTCCTTGGCCGGAAATGTGTTCAGTATGTCAAATATGGACTACTGTATGGTTGATGAGACATCATAAGGAGTCAATTGGTCTGTATAGGAAGTTCAAGATTAAGAACTCTTTGGCATTAAATATGTTCCGTTTGTCAAATGGACCACTGTTTGGTTGAAGAGACATCATAAGGAGTCAAATGGTCTGTATTGAACGTTAGGGATTGAGTACTCCTTGGCCTGAAATATGTTCATTATGTTAAATATGGACTACTGTATGGTTGATGAGAGATCATAAGGAGTCTTTTGGTCTGTTCAGAAAGTTCAAGATTGAGAGCTCCTTGACCTGAAATATGTTCATTATATTAAATATGGACTTCTGTGTGGATAATGAGGCAACAGAAAAATTCAATTAGTCTGTATAGAAAGTTCAAGATTGAGAACTCCTTGGCTGGAAATGTGTTCAGTATGTCAAATATGGACTACTGTATGGTCGATGATACATCATAACGAGTCAATTGGTCTGTATGAAAAGTTCAAGTTGAGAACTCTTTGGCCTAAAATATGTTTAGTTTGTCAAAGATGGACTACTGTATGGTTGATGAGACATTATAAGGAGTCAATTGGTCTGTATAGAAAGTTCAAGATTGAGAACTCTTTGGCCTTAAATATGTTCCGTTTGTCAAATGGACTACTGTTTGGTTGGAGAGACATCATAATGAGTCAAATTGTCTGTATAGATCGTTCAGGATTGAGTACTCCTTGGCCTGAAATATGTTCATTATGTTAAATATGGACTTCTCTGTGGATAAAGAGGCAACAGAAAAATTCAATTAGTCTGTATAGAAAGTTCAAGATTGAGAACTCCTTGGCCTGAAATATGTTCAGTATGTCAAATATGGACTTTTGTATGGTTGATAAGACATCATAAGGATTCAATTGGTCTGTATGAAAAGTTCAAGATTGAGAACTCCTTGGCTGGAAATATGTTCAGTATGTCAAATATGGACTACTGTATGGTTGAAGAGACATCATAAGGAGTCAATTGGTCTGTATGAAAAGTTCAAGATTGAGAACTCCTTGGCCGAAAATATGTTCAGTATGTCAAATATGGACTACTGTATGGTTGATGATACATCACAATGAGTCATTTGGTCTGTATGAAAAGTTCAAGTTGAGAACTCCTTGACCTGAAATATGTTCAGTTTGTCAAATATGGACTACTGTATGGTTGATGAGACATCATAAGGAGTCAAATGGTCTGTATGAAAAGTTGAAGTGGAGAACTCCTTGGCCTGAAATATGTTCAGTTTGTCAAATATGGACTACTGTATGGTTGAAGAGACATCATAAGGAGTCAATTGTTCTTCATGAAAAGTTCAAGATTGAGAACTCCTTGGCCGGAAATATGTTCAGTATGTCAAATATGGACTACTGTATGGTTGATGAGACATCATAAGGAGTCAATTGGTCTTAATAGGAAGTTCAAGATTAAGAACTCTTTAGCCTTAAATATGTTCCATTTATCAAATGGACCACTGTTTGGTTGAAGAGACATCATAAGGAGTCAAATGGTCTGTATTGAACGTTCAGGATTGAGTACTCCTTGGCCTGAAATATGTTCATTATGTTAAATATGGACTACTGTATGGTTGATGAGAGATCATAAGGAGTCTTTTGGTCTGTTCAGAAAGTTCAAGATTGAGAGCTCCTTGACCTGAAATATGTTCATTATGCTAAATATGGACTTCTGTGTGGATAATGAGGCAACAGAAAAATTCAATTAGTCTGTATAGAAAGTTCAAGATTGAGAACTCCTTGGCTGGAAATGTGTTCAGTATGTCAAATATGGACTACTGTATGGTTGAAGAGACATCATAAGGAGTCAATTGGTCTGTATAGGAAGTTCAAGATTAAGAACTCTTTGCCCTTAAATATGTTCCGTTTGTCAAATGGACCACTGTTTAGTTGGAGACATCATAAGGAGTCAAATGGTCTGTAATGAACGTTCAGGATTGAGTACTCCTTGCTCCTTGGCCTGAAATATGTTCATTATGTTAAATATGGACTACTGTATGGTTGATGAAAGATCATAAGGAGTCTTTTGGTCTGTTCAGAAAGTTCAAGATTGAGAGCTCCTTGACCTGAAATATGTTCATTATGTTAAATATGGACTTCTGTGTGGATAAAGAGGCAACAGAAAAATTCAATTAGTCTGTATAGAAAGTTCAAGATTGAGAACTCCTTGGCTGGAAATATGTTCAGTATGTCAAATATGGACTACTGTATGGTTGAAGAGACATCATAAGGAGTCAATTGGTCTTTATGAAAAGTTCAAGATTGAGAACTCTTTGGCTGGAAAAATTTTCAGTATGTCAAATATGGACTACTGTATGGTTGATGATACATCACAATGAGTCATTTGGTCTGTATGAAAAGTTCAAGATGAGAACTCCTTGACCTGAAATATGTTCAGTTTGTCAAATATGGACTACCGTATGGTTGATGAGACATCATAAGGAGTCAAATGGTCTGTATGAAAAGTTGAAGTGGAGAACTCCTTGGCCTGAAATATGTTCAGTTTGTCAAATATGGACTACTGTATGGTTGAAGAGACATCATAAGGAGTCTTTTGGTCTGTCCAGAAAGTTCAAGATTGAGAGCTCCTTGAACTGAAATATGTTCATTATGTTAAATATGGACTTTTCTGTGGATAATGAGGCACCAGAAAAATTCAATTAGTCTGTATAGAAAGTTCAAGATTGAGAACTCCTTGGCCTGAAATATGTTCAGTATGTCAAATATGGACTTTTGTATAGTTGATAAGACATCATAAGGATTCAATTGGTCTGTATGAAAAGTTCAAGATTGAGAACTCCTTGGCTGGAAATATGTTCAGTATGTCAAATATCGACTACTGTATGGTTGAAGAGACATCATGAGTCAATTGGTCTGTATGAAAAGTTCAAGATTGAGAACTCCTTGGCCGAAAATATGTTCAGTATGTCAAAAATGGACTACTGTATGGTTGATGATACATCACAATGAGTCATTTGGTCTGTATGAAAAGTTCAAGTTGAGAACTCCTTGACCTGAAATATGTTCAGTTTGTCAAATATGGACTACTGTATGGTTGATGAGACATCATAAGGAGTCAAATGGTCTGTATGAAAAGTTGAAGTGGAGAACTCCTTGGCCTGAAATATGTTCAGTTTGTCAAATATGGACTACTGTATGGTTGAAGAGACATCATAAGGAGTCAATTGTTCTTCATGAAAAGTTCAAGATTGAGAACTCCTTGGCCGGAAATGTGTTCAGTATGTCAAATATGGACTACTGTATGGTTGATGAGACATCATAAGGAGTCAATTGGTCTGTATAGGAAGTTCAAGATTAAGAACTCTTTGGCATTAAATATGTTCCGTTTGTCAAATGGACCACTGTTTGGTTGAAGAGACATCATAAGGAGTCAAATGGTCTGTATTGAACGTTAGGGATTGAGTACTCCTTGGCCTGAAATATGTTCATTATGTTAAATATGGACTACTGTATGGTTGATGAGAGATCATAAGGAGTCTTTTGGTCTGTTCAGAAAGTTCAAGATTGAGAGCTCCTTGACCTGAAATATGTTCATTATATTAAATATGGACTTCTGTGTGGATAATGAGGCAACAGAAAAATTCAATTAGTCTGTATAGAAAGTTCAAGATTGAGAACCCCTTGGCTGGAAATGTGTTCAGTATGTCAAATATGGACTACTGTATGGTCGATGATACATCATAACGAGTCAATTGGTCTGTATGAAAAGTTCAAGTTGAGAACTCTTTGGCCTGAAATATGTTTAGTTTGTCAAAGATGGACTACTGTATGGTTGATGAGACATTATAAGGAGTCAATTGGTCTGTATAGAAAGTTCAAGATTGAGAACTCCTTGGCTGGAAATATGTTCAGTATGTCAAATATGGACTACTGTATGGTCGATGATACATCATGACGAGTCAATTGGTCTGTATGAAAAGTTCAAGTTGAGAACTCTTTGGCCTAAAATATGTTTAGTTTGTCAAAGATGGACTACTGTATGGTTGATGAGACATTATAAGGAGTCAATTGGTCTGTATAGAAAGTTCAAGATTGAGAACTCTTTGGCCTTAAATATGTTCCGTTTGTCAAATGGACTACTGTTTGGTTGGAGAGACATCATAATGAGTCAAATTGTCTGTATAGATCGTTCAGGATTGAGTACTCCTTGGCCTGAAATATGTTCATTATGTTAAATATGGACTTCTCTGTGGATAAAGAGGCAACAGAAAAATTCAATTAGTCTGTATAGAAAGTTCAAGATTGAGAACTCCTTGGCCTGAAATATGTTCAGTATGTCAAATATGGACTTTTGTATGGTTGATAAGACATCATAAGGATTCAATTGGTCTGTATGAAAAGTTCAAGATTGAGAACTCATTGGCTGGAAATATGTTCAGTATGTCAAATATGGACTACTGTATGGTTGAAGAGACATCATAAGGAGTCAATTGGTCTGTATGAAAAGTTCAAGATTGAGAACTCCTTGGCCGAAAATATGTTCAGTATGTCAAATATGGACTACTGTATGGTTGAAGAGACATCATAAGGAGCCAATTGTTCTACATGAAAAGTTCAAGATTGAGAACTCCTTGGCCGGAAATATGTTCAGTATGTCAAATATGGACTACTGTATGGTTGATGAGACATCATAAGGAGTCAATTGGTCTGTATAGGAAGTTCAAGATTAAGAACTCTTTGGCATTAAATATGTTCCGTTTGTCAAATGGACCACTGTTTGGTTGAAGAGACATCATAAGGAGTCAAATGGTTTTATTGAACGTTCAGGATTGAGTACTCCTTGGCTGAAATATGTTCATTATGTTAAATATGGACTACTGTATGGTTGATGAGAGATCATAAGGAGTCTTTTGGTCTGTTCAGAAAGTTCAAGATTGAGAGCTCCTTGACCTGAAATATGTTCATTATGTTAAATATGGACTTCTGTGTGGATAATGAGGCAACAGAAAAATTCAATTAGTCTGTATAGAAAGTTCAAGATTGAGAACTCCTTGGCTGGAAATATGTTCAGTATGTCAAATATGGACTACTGTATGGTTGAAGAGACATCATAAGGAGTCAATTGGTCTTTATGAAAAGTTCAAGATTGAGAACTCTTTGGCTGGAAAAATGTTCAGTATGTCAAATATGGACTACTGTATGGTTGATGATACATCACAATGAGTCATTTGGTCTGTATGAAAAGTTCAAGATGAGAACTCCTTGACCTGAAATATGTTCAGTTTGTCAAATATGGACTACCGTATGGTTGATGAGACATCATAAGGAGTCAAATGGTCTGTATGAAAAGTTGAAGTGGAGAACTCCTTGGCCTGAAATATGTTCAGTTTGTCAAATATGGACTACTGTATGGTTGATGAGACATCATAAGGAGTCAAATGGTCTGTATGAAAAGTTGAAGTGGAGAACTCCTTGGCCTGAAATATGTTCAGTTTGTCAAATATGGACTACTGTATGGTTGAAGAGACATCATAAGGAGTCTTTTGGTCTGTTCAGAAAGTTCAAGATTGAGAGCTCCTTGACCTGAAATATGTTCATTATATTAAATATGGACTTTTCTGTGGATAATGAGGCAACAGAAAAATTCAATTAGTCTGTATAGAAAGTTCAAGATTGAGAACTCCTTGGCCTGAAATATGTTCAGTATGTCAAATATGGACTTTTGTATGGTTGATAAGACATCATAAGGATTCAATTGGTCTGTATGAAAAGTTCAAGATTGAGAACTCCTTGGCTGGAAATATGTTCAGTATGTCAAATATCGACTACTGTATGGTTGAAGAGACATCATAAGGAGTCAATTGGTCTGTATGAAAAGTTCAAGATTGAGAACTCCTTGGCCGAAAATATGTTCAGTATGTCAAAAATGGACTACTGTATGGTTGATGAGACATCATAAGGAGTCAAATGGTCTGTATGAAAAGTTGAAGATTGAGAACTCCTTGGCCGAAAATATGTTCAGTATGCAAAAAATGTACTACTGTATGGTTGATGATACATCACAATGAGTCATTTGGTCTGTATGAAAAGTTCAAGTTGAGAACTCCTTGGCCTGAAATATGTTCAGTTTGTCAAATATGGACTACTGTATGGTTGAAGAGACATCATAAGGAGTCAATTGTTCTTCATGAAAAGTTCAAGATTGAGAACTCCTTGGCCGGAAATATGTTCAGTATGTCAAATATGGACTACTGTATGGTTGATGAGACATCATAAGGAGTCAATTGGTCTGTATAGGAAGTTCAAGATTAAGAACTCTTTGGCATTAAATATGTTCCGTTTGTCAAATGGACCACTGTTTGGTTGAAGAGACATCATAAGGAGTCAAATGGTCTGTATTGAACGTTAGGGATTGAGTACTCCTTGGCCTGAAATATGTTCATTATGTTAAATATGGACTACTGTATGGTTGATGAGAGATCATAAGGAGTCTTTTGGTCTGTTCAGAAAGTTCAAGATTGAGAGCTCCTTGACCTGAAATATGTTCATTATGTTAAATATGGACTTCTGTGTGGATAATGAGGCAACAGAAAAATTCAATTAGTCTGTATAGAAAGTTCAAGATTGAGAACTCCTTGGCTGGAAATGTGTTCAGTATGTCAAATATGGACTACTGTATGGTCGATGATACATCATAACGAGTCAATTGGTCTGTATGAAAAGTTCAAGTTGAGAACTCTTTGGCCTGAAATATGTTTAGTTTGTCAAAGATGGACTACTGTATGGTTGATGAGACATTATAAGGAGTCAATTGGTCTGTATAGAAAGTTCAAGATTGAGAACTCTTTGGCCTTAAATATGTTCCGTTTGTCAAATGGACTACTGTTTGGTTGGAGAGACATCATAATGAGTCAAATTGTCTGTATAGATCGTTCAGGATTGAGTACTCCTTGGCCTGAAATATGTTCATTATGTTAAATATGGACTACTGTATGGTTGATGAGAGATCATAAGGAGTCTTTTGGTCTGTTCAGAAAGTTCAAGATTGAGAGCTCCTTGACCTGAAATATGTTCATTATGTTAAATATGGACTTCTCTGTGGATAATGAGGCAACAGAAAAATTCAATTAGTCTGTATAGAAAGTTCAAGATTGAGAACTCCTTGGCCTGAAATATGTTCAGTATGTCAAATATGGACTTTTGTATGGTTGATAAGACATCATAAGGAGTCAATTGGTCTGTATGAAAAGTTCAAGATTGAGAACTCCTTGGCCGAAAATATGTTCAGTATGTCAAATATGGACTACTGTATGGTTGATGATACATCACAATGAGTCATTTGGTCTGTATGAAAAGTTCAAGTTGAGAACTCCTTGACCTGAAATATGTTCAGTTTGTCAAATATGGACTACTGTATGGTTGATGAGACATCATAAGGTGTCAAATGGTCTGTATGAAAAGTTGAAGTGGAGAACTCCTTGGCCTGAAATATGTTCAGTTTGTCAAATATGGACTACTGTATGGTTGAAGAGACATCATAAGGAGTCAATTGTTCTTCATGAAAAGTTCAAGATTGAGAACTCCTTGGCCGGAAATATGTTCAGTATGTCAAATATGGACTACTGTATGGTTGATGAGACATCATAAGGAGTCAATTGGTCTGTATAGGAAGTTCAAGATTAAGAACTCTTTGGCATTAAATATGTTCCGTTTGTCAAATAGACCACTGTTTGGTTGAAGAGACATCATAAGGAGTCAAATGGTCTTTATTGATCGTTCAGGATTGAGTACTCTTTGGCCTGAAATATGTTCATTATGTTAAATATGGACTACTGTATGGTTGATGAGAGATCATAAGGAGTCTTTTGGTCTGTTCAGAAAGTTCAAGATTGAGAGCTCCTTGACCTGAAATATGTTCATTATGTTAAATATGGACTTCTGTGTGGATAATGAGGCAACAGAAAAATTCAATTAGTCTGTATAGAAAGTTCAAGATTGAGAACTCCTTTGCTGGAAATATGTTCAGTATGTCAAATATGGACTACTGTATGGTTGAAGAGACATCATAAGGAGTCAATTGGTCTTTATGAAAAGGTCAAGATTGAGAACTCTTTGGCTGGAAAAATGTTCAGTATGTCAAATATGGACTACTGTATGGTTGAAGAGACATCATAAGGAGTCAATTGTTCTTCATGAAAAGTTCAAGATTGAGAACTCCTTGGCCGGAAATATGTTCAGTATGTCAAATATGGACTACTGTATGGTTGATGAGACATCATAAGGAGTCAATTGGTCTGTATAGGAAGTTCAAGATTAAGAACTCTTTGGCATTAAATATGTTCCGTTTGTCAAATGGACCACTGTTTGGTTGAAGAGACATCATAAGGAGTCAAATGGTCTGTATTGAACGTTCAGGATTGAGTACTCCTTGGCCTGAAATATGTTCATTATGTTAAATATGGACTACTGTATGGTTGATGAGAGATCATAAGGAGTCTTTTGGTCTGTTCAGAAAGTTCAAGATTGAGAGCTCCTTGACCTGAAATATGTTCATTATGTTAAATATGGACTTCTGTCTGGATAATGAGGCAACAAAAAAATTCAATTAGTCTGTATAGAAAGTTCAAGATTGAGAACTCCTTGGCTCGAAATATGTTCAGTATGTCAAATATGGACTACTGTATGGTTGAAGAGACATCATAAGGAGTCAATTGGTCTTTATGAAAAGGTCAAGATTGAGAACTCTTTGGCTGGAAAAATGTTCAGTATGTCAAATATGGACTACTGTATGGTTGATGATACATCACAATGAGTCATTTGGTCTGTATGAAAAGTTCAAGTTGAGAACTCCTTGACCTGAAATATGTTCAGTTTGTCAAATATGGACTACTGTATGGTTGATGAGACATCATAAGGAGTCAAATGGTCTGTATGAAAAGTTGAAGTGGAGAACTCCTTGGCCTGAAATATGTTCAGTTTGTCAAATATGGACTACTGTATGGTTGATGAGACATCATAAGGAGTCAAATGGTCTGTATGAAAAGTTGAAGTGGAGAACTCCTTGGCCTGAAATATGTTCAGTTTGTCAAATATGGACTACTGTATGGTTGAAGAGACATCATAAGGAGTCTTTTGGTCTGTTCAGAAAGTACAAGATTGAGAGCTCCTTGACCTGAAATAAGTTCATTATATTAAATATGGACTTTTCTGTGGATAATGAGGCAACAGAAAAATTCAATTAGTCTGTATAGAAAGTTCAAGATTGAGAACTCCTTGGCCTGAAATATGTTCAGTATGTCAAATATGGACTTTTGTATGGTTGATAAGACATCATAAGGATTCAATTGGTCTGTATGAAAAGTTCAAGATTGAGAACTCCTTGGCTGGAAATATGTTCAGTATGTCAAATATCGACTACTGTATGGTTGAAGAGACATCATAAGGAGTCAATTGTTCTTCATGAAAAGTTCAAGATTGAGAACTCCTTGGCCGGAAATATGTTCAGTATGTCAAAAAGGACTACTGTATGGTTGATGATACATCATAATGAGTCATTTGGTCTGTATGAAAAGTTCAAGTTGAGAACTCCTTGACCTGAAATATGTTCAGTTTGTCAAATATGGACTACTGTATGGTTGATGAGACATCATAAGGAGTCAAATGGTCTGTATGAAAAGTTGAAGATTGAGAACTCCTTGGCCGAAAATATGTTCAGTATGCAAAAAATGTACTACTGTATGGTTGATGATACATCATAAGGAGTCAATTGGTCTGTATAGGAAGTTCAAGATTAAGAACTCTTTGGCATTAAATATGTTCCGTTTGTCAAATGGACCACTGTTTGGTTGAAGAGACATCATAAGGAGTCAAATGGTCTGTATTGAACGTTAGGGATTGAGTACTCCTTGGCCTGAAATATGTTCATTATGTTAAATATGGACTACTGTATGGTTGATGAGAGATCATAAGGAGTCTTTTGGTCTGTTCAGAAAGTTCAAGATTGAGAGCTCCTTGACCTGAAATATGTTCATTATGTTAAATATGGACTTCTGTGTGGATAATGAGGCAACAGAAAAATTCAATTAGTCTGTATAGAAAGTTCAAGATTGAGAACTCCTTGGCTGGAAATGTGTTCAGTATGTCAAATATGGACTACTGTATGGTCGATGATACATCATAACGAGTCAATTGGTCTGTATGAAAAGTTCAAGTTGAGAACTCTTTGGCCTGAAATATGTTTAGTTTGTCAAAGATGGACTACTGTATGGTTGATGAGACATTATAAGGAGTCAATTGGTCTGTATAGAAAGTTCAAGATTGAGAACTCCTTGGCTGGAAATATGTTCAGTATGTCAAATATGGACTACTGTATGGTCGATGATACATCATAACGAGTCAATTGGTCTGTATGAAAAGTTCAAGTTGAGAACTCTTTGGCCTAAAATATGTTTAGTTTGTCAAAGATGGACTACTGTATGGTTGATGAGACATTATAAGGAGTCAATTGGTCTGTATAGAAAGTTCAAGATTGAGAACTCTTTGGCCTTAAATATGTTCCGTTTGTCAAATGGACTACTGTTTGGTTGGAGAGACATCATAATGAGTCAAATTGTCTGTATAGATCGTTCAGGATTGAGTACTCCTTGGCCTGAAATATGTTTATTATGTTAAATATGGACTACTGTATGGTTGATGAGAGATCATAAGGAGTCTTTTGGTCTGTTCAGAAAGTTCAAGATTGAGAGCTCCTTGACCTGAAATATGTTCATTATGTTAAATATGGACTTCTGTGTGGATAATGAGGCAACAGAAAAATTCAATTAGTCTGTATAGAAAGTTCAAGATTGAGAACTCCTTGGCTGGAAATGTGTTCAGTATGTCAAATATGGACTACTGTATGGTCGATGATACATCATAACGAGTCAATTGGTCTGTATGAAAAGTTCAAGTTGAGAACTCTTTGGCCTGAAATATGTTTAGTTTGTCAAAGATGGACTACTGTATGGTTGATGAGACATTATAAGGAGTCAATTGGTCTGTATAGAAAGTTCAAGATTGAGAACTCCTTGGCTGGAAATGTGTTCAGTATGTCAAATATGGACTACTGTATGGTCGATGATACATCATAACGAGTCAATTGGTCTGTATGAAAAGTTCAAGTTGAGAACTCTTTGGCCTGAAATATGTTTAGTTTGTCAAAGATGGACTACTGTATGGTTGATGAGACATTATAAGAGTCAATTGGTCTGTATAGAAAGTTCAAGATTGAGAACTCTTTGGCCTTAAATATGTTCCGTTTGTCAAATGGACTACTGTTTGGTTGGAGAGACATCATAATGAGTCAAATTGTCTGTATAGATCGTTCAGGATTGAGTACTCCTTGGCCTGAAATATGTTTATTATGTTAAATATGGACTACTGTATGGTTGATGAGAGATCATAAGGAGTCTTTTGGTCTGTTCAGAAAGTTCAAGATTGAGAGCTCCTTGACCTGAAATATGTTCATTATGTTAAATATGGACTTCTCTGTGGATAATGAGGCAACAGAAAAATTCAATTAGTCTGTATAGAAAGTTCAAGATTGAGAACTCCTTGGCCTGAAATATGTTCAGTATGTCAAATATGGACTTTTGTATGGTTGATAAGACATCATAAGGAGTCAATTGGTCTGTATGAAAAGTTCAAGATTGAGAACTCCTTGGCCGAAAATATGTTCAGTATGTCAAATATGGACTACTGTATGGTTGATGATACATCACAATGAGTCATTTGGTCTGTATGAAAGTTCAAGATTGAGAACTCCTTGACCTGAAATATGTTCAGTTTGTCAAATATGGACTACTGTATGGTTGATGAGACATCATAAGGTGTCAAATGGTCTGTATGAAAAGTTGAAGTGGAGAACTCCTTGGCCTGAAATATGTTCAGTTTGTCAAATATGGACTACTGTATGGTTGAAGAGACATCATAAGGAGTCAATTGTTCTTCATGAAAAGTTCAAGATTGAGAACTCCTTGGCCGGAAATATGTTCAGTATGTCAAATATGGACTACTGTATGGTTGATGAGACATCATAAGGAGTCAATTGGTCTGTATAGGAAGTTCAAGATTAAGAACTCTTTGGCATTAAATATGTTCCGTTTGTCAAATAGACCACTGTTTGGTTGAAGAGACATCATAAGGAGTCAAATGGTCTTTATTGATCGTTCAGGATTGAGTACTCTTTGGCCTGAAATATGTTCATTATGTTAAATATGGACTACTGTATGGTTGATGAGAGATCATAAGGAGTCTTTTGGTCTGTTCAGAAAGTTCAAGATTGAGAGCTCCTTGACCTGAAATATGTTCATTATGTTAAATATGGACTTCTGTGTGGATAATGAGGCAACAGAAAAATTCAATTAGTCTGTATAGAAAGTTCAAGATTGAGAACTCCTTTGCTGGAAATATGTTCAGTATGTCAAATATGGACTACTGTATGGTTGAAGAGACATCATAAGGAGTCAATTGGTCTTTATGAAAAGGTCAAGATTGAGAACTCTTTGGCTGGAAAAATGTTCAGTATGTCAAATATGGACTACTGTATGGTTGAAGAGACATCATAAGGAGTCAATTGTTCTTCATGAAAAGTTCAAGATTGAGAACTCCTTGGCCGGAAATATGTTCAGTATGTCAAATTTGGACTACTGTATGGTTGATGAGACATCATAAGGAGTCAATTGGTCTGTATAGGAAGTTCAAGATTAAGAACTCTTTGGCATTAAATATGTTCCGTTTGTCAAATGGACCACTGTTTGGTTGAAGAGACATCATAAGGAGTCAAATGGTCTGTATTGAACGTTCAGGATTGAGTACTCCTTGGCCTGAAATATGTTCATTATGTTAAATATGGACTACTGTATGGTTGATGAGAGATCATAAGGAGTCTTTTGGTCTGTTCAGAAAGTTCAAGATTGAGAGCTCCTTGACCTGAAATATGTTCATTATGTTAAATATGGACTTCTGTCTGGATAATGAGGCAACAGAAAAATTCAATTAGTCTGTATAGAAAGTTCAAGATTGAGAACTCCTTGGCTGGAAATATGTTCAGTATGTCAAATATGGACTACTGTATGGTTGAAGAGACATCATAAGGAGTCAATTGGTCTTTATGAAAAGTTCAAGATTGAGAACTCTTTGGCTGGAAAAATGTTCAGTATGTCAAATATGGACTACTGTATGGTTGATGATACATCACAATGAGTCATTTGGTCTGTATGAAAAGTTCAAGATGAGAACTCCTTGACCTGAAATATGTTCAGTTTGTCAAATATGGACTACCGTATGGTTGATGAGACATCATAAGGAGTCAAATGGTCTGTATGAAAAGTTGAAGTGGAGAACTCCTTGGCCTGAAATATGTTCAGTTTGTCAAATATGGACTACTGTATGGTTGATGAGACATCATAAGGAGTCAAATGGTCTGTATGAAAAGTTGAAGTGGAGAACTCCTTGGCCTGAAATATGTTCAGTTTGTCAAATATGGACTACTGTATGGTTGAAGAGACATCATAAGGAGTCTTTTGGTCTGTTCAGAAAGTACAAGATTGAGAGCTCCTTGACCTGAAATATGTTCATTATATTAAATATGGACTTTTCTGTGGATAATGAGGCAACAGAAAAATTCAATTAGTCTGTATAGAAAGTTCAAGATTGAGAACTCCTTGGCCTGAAATATGTTCAGTATGTCAAATATGGACTTTTGTATGGTTGATAAGACATCATAAGGATTCAATTGGTCTGTATGAAAAGTTCAAGATTGAGAACTCCTTGGCTGGAAATATGTTCAGTATGTCAAATATCGACTACTGTATGGTTGAAGAGACATCATAAGGAGTCAATTGTTCTTCATGAAAAGTTCAAGATTGAGAACTCCTTGGCCGAAAATATGTTCAGTATGTCAAAAAAGGACTACTGTATGGTTGATGATACATCATAATGAGTCATTTGGTCTGTATGAAAAGTTCAAGTTGAGAACTCCTTGACCTGAAATATGTTCAGTTTGTCAAATATGGACTACTGTATGGTTGATGAGACATCATAAGGAGTCAAATGGTCTGTATGAAAAGTTGAAGATTGAGAACTCCTTGGCCGAAAATATGTTCAGTATGCAAAAAATGTACTACTGTATGGTTGATGATACATCATAAGGAGTCAATTGGTCTGTATAGGAAGTTCAAGATTAAGAACTCTTTGGCATTAAATATGTTCCGTTTGTCAAATGGACCACTGTTTGGTTGAAGAGACATCATAAGGAGTCAAATGGTCTGTATTGAACGTTAGGGATTGAGTACTCCTTGGCCTGAAATATGTTCATTATGTTAAATATGGACTACTGTATGGTTGATGAGAGATCATAAGGAGTCTTTTGGTCTGTTCAGAAAGTTCAAGATTGAGAGCTCCTTGACCTGAAATATGTTCATTATGTTAAATATGGACTTCTGTGTGGATAATGAGGCAACAGAAAAATTCAATTAGTCTGTATAGAAAGTTCAAGATTGAGAACTCCTTGGCTGGAAATGTGTTCAGTATGTCAAATATGGACTACTGTATGGTCGATGATACATCATAACGAGTCAATTGGTCTGTATGAAAAGTTCAAGTTGAGAACTCTTTGGCCTGAAATATGTTTAGTTTGTCAAAGATGGACTACTGTATGGTTGATGAGACATAAGGAGTCAATTGGTCTGTATAGAAAGTTCAAGATTGAGAACTCCTTGGCTGGAAATATGTTCAGTATGTCAAATATGGACTACTGTATGGTCGATGATACATCATAACGAGTCAATTGGTCTGTATGAAAAGTTCAAGTTGAGAACTCTTTGGCCTAAAATATGTTTAGTTTGTCAAAGATGGACTACTGTATGGTTGATGAGACATTATAAGGAGTCAATTGGTCTGTATAGAAAGTTCAAGATTGAGAACTCTTTGGCCTTAAATATGTTCCGTTTGTCAAATGGACTACTGTTTGGTTGGAGAGACATCATAATGAGTCAAATTGTCTGTATAGATCGTTCAGGATTGAGTACTCCTTGGCCTGAAATATGTTTATTATGTTAAATATGGACTACTGTATGGTTGATGAGAGATCATAAGGAGTCTTTTGGTCTGTTCAGAAAGTTCAAGATTGAGAGCTCCTTGACCTGAAATATGTTATGTTAAATATGGACTTCTGTGTGGATAATGAGGCAACAGAAAAATTCAATTAGTCTGTATAGAAAGTTCAAGATTGAGAACTCCTTGGCTGGAAATGTGTTCAGTATGTCAAATATGGACTACTGTATGGTCGATGATACATCATAACGAGTCAATTGGTCTGTATGAAAAGTTCAAGTTGAGAACTCTTTGGCCTGAAATATGTTTAGTTTGTCAAAGATGGACTACTGTATGGTTGATGAGACATTATAAGGAGTCAATTGGTCTGTATAGAAAGTTCAAGATTGAGAACTCCTTGGCTGGAAATGTGTTCAGTATGTCAAATATGGACTACTGTATGGTCGATGATACATCATAACGAGTCAATTGGTCTGTATGAAAAGTTCAAGTTGAGAACTCTTTGGCCTAAAATATGTTTAGTTTGTCAAAGATGGACTACTGTATGGTTGATGAGACATTATAAGGAGTCAATTGGTCTGTATAGAAAGTTCAAGATTGAGAACTCTTTGGCCTTAAATATGTTCCGTTTGTCAAATGGACTACTGTTTGGTTGGAGAGACATCATAATGAGTCAAATTGTCTGTATAGATCGTTCAGGATTGAGTACTCCTTGGCCTGAAATATGTTTATTATGTTAAATATGGACTACTGTATGGTTGATGAGAGATCATAAGGAGTCTTTTGGTCTGTTTAGAAAGTTCAAGATTGAGAGCTCCTTGACCTGAAATATGTTCATTATGTTAAATATGGACTTCTCTGTGGATAATGAGGCAACAGAAAAATTCAATTAGTCTGTATAGAAAGTTCAAGATTGAGAACTCCTTGGCCTGAAATATGTTCAGTATGTCAAATATGGACTTTTGTATGGTTGATAAGACATCATAAGGAGTCAATTGGTCTGTATGAAAAGTTCAAGATTGAGAACTCCTTGGCCGAAAATATGTTCAGTATGTCAAATATGGACTACTGTATGGTTGATGATACATCACAATGAGTCATTTGGTCTGTATGAAAAGTTCAAGTTGAGAACTCCTTGACCTGAAATATGTTCAGTTTGTCAAATATGGACTACTGTATGGTTGATGAGACATCATAAGGTGTCAAATGGTCTGTATGAAAAGTTGAAGTGGAGAACTCCTTGGCCTGAAATATGTTCAGTTTGTCAAATATGGACTACTGTATGGTTGAAGAGACATCATAAGGAGTCAATTGTTCTTCATGAAAAGTTCAAGATTGAGAACTCCTTGGCCGGAAATATGTTCAGTATGTCAAATATGGACTACTGTATGGTTGATGAGACATCATAAGGAGTCAATTGGTCTGTATAGGAAGTTCAAGATTAAGAACTCTTTGGCATTAAATATGTTCCGTTTGTCAAATAGACCACTGTTTGGTTGAAGAGACATCATAAGGAGTCAAATGGTCTTTATTGATCGTTCAGGATTGAGTACTCTTTGGCCTGAAATATGTTCATTATGTTAAATATGGACTACTGTATGGTTGATGAGAGATCATAAGGAGTCTTTTGGTCTGTTCAGAAAGTTCAAGATTGAGAGCTCCTTGACCTGAAATATGTTCATTATGTTAAATATGGACTTCTGTGTGGATAATGAGGCAACAGAAAAATTCAATTAGTCTGTATAGAAAGTTCAAGATTGAGAACTCCTTGGCTGGAAATGTGTTCAGTATGTCAAATATGGACTACTGTATGGTCGATGATACATCATAACGAGTCAATTGGTCTGTATGAAAAGTTCAAGTTGAGAACTCTTTGGCCTGAAATATGTTTAGTTTGTCAAAGATGGACTACTGTATGGTTGATGAGACATTATAAGGAGTCAATTGGTCTGTATAGAAAGTTCAAGATTGAGAACTCCTTGGCTGGAAATATGTTCAGTATGTCAAATATGGACTACTGTATGGTCGATGATACATCATAACGAGTCAATTGGTCTGTATGAAAAGTTCAAGTTGAGAACTCTTTGGCCTAAAATATGTTTAGTTTGTCAAAGATGGACTACTGTATGGTTGATGAGACATTATAAGGAGTCAATTGGTCTGTATAGAAAGTTCAAGATTGAGAACTCTTTGGCCTTAAATATGTTCCGTTTGTCAAATGGACTACTGTTTGGTTGGAGAGACATCATAATGAGTCAAATTGTCTGTATAGATCGTTCAGGATTGAGTACTCCTTGGCCTGAAATATGTTTATTATTATGTTAAATATGGACTACTGTATGGTTGATGAGAGATCATAAGGAGTCTTTTGGTCTGTTCAGAAAGTTCAAGATTGAGAGCTCCTTGACCTGAAATATGTTCATTATGTTAAATATGGACTTCTGTGTGGATAATGAGGCAACAGAAAAATTCAATTAGTCTGTATAGAAAGTTCAAGATTGAGAACTCCTTGGCTGGAAATGTGTTCAGTATGTCAAATATGGACTACTGTATGGTCGATGATACATCATAACGAGTCAATTGGTCTGTATGAAAAGTTCAAGTTGAGAACTCTTTGGCCTAAAATATGTTTAGTTTGTCAAAGATGGACTACTGGTTGATGAGACATTATAAGGAGTCAATTGGTCTGTATAGAAAGTTCAAGATTGAGAACTCTTTGGCCTTAAATATGTTCCGTTTGTCAAATGGACTACTGTTTGGTTGGAGAGACATCATAATGAGTCAAATTGTCTGTATAGATCGTTCAGGATTGAGTACTCCTTGGCCTGAAATATGTTTATTATGTTAAATATGGACTACTGTATGGTTGATGAGAGATCATAAGGAGTCTTTTGGTCTGTTTAGAAAGTTCAAGATTGAGAGCTCCTTGACCTGAAATATGTTCATTATGTTAAATATGGACTTCTCTGTGGATAATGAGGCAACAGAAAAATTCAATTAGTCTGTATAGAAAGTTCAAGATTGAGAACTCCTTGGCCTGAAATATGTTCAGTATGTCAAATATGGACTTTTGTATGGTTGATAAGACATCATAAGGAGTCAATTGGTCTGTATGAAAAGTTCAAGATTGAGAACTCCTTGGCCGAAAATATGTTCAGTATGTCAAATATGGACTACTGTATGGTTGATGATACATCACAATGAGTCATTTGGTCTGTATGAAAAGTTCAAGTTGAGAACTCCTTGACCTGAAATATGTTCAGTTTGTCAAATATGGACTACTGTATGGTTGATGAGACATCATAAGGTGTCAAATGGTCTGTATGAAAAGTTGAAGTGGAGAACTCCTTGGCCTGAAATATGTTCAGTTTGTCAAATATGGACTACTGTATGGTTGAAGAGACATCATAAGGAGTCAATTGTTCTTCATGAAAAGTTCAAGATTGAGAACTCCTTGGCCGGAAATATGTTCAGTATGTCAAATATGGACTACTGTATGGTTGATGAGACATCATAAGGAGTCAATTGGTCTGTATAGGAAGTTCAAGATTAAGAACTCTTTGGCATTAAATATGTTCCGTTTGTCAAATAGACCACTGTTTGGTTGAAGAGACATCATAAGGAGTCAAATGGTCTTTATTGATCGTTCAGGATTGAGTACTCTTTGGCCTGAAATATGTTCATTATGTTAAATATGGACTACTGTATGGTTGATGAGAGATCATAAGAAGTCTTTTGGTCTGTTCAGAAAGTTCAAGATTGAGAGCTCCTTGACCTGAAATATGTTCATTATGTTAAATATGGACTTCTGTGTGGATAATGAGGCAACAGAAAAATTCAATTAGTCTGTATAGAAAGTTCAAGATTGAGAACTCCTTGGCTGGAAATATGTTCAGTATGTCAAATATGGACTACTGTATGGTTGAAGAGACATCATAAGGAGTCAATTGGTCTTTATGAAAAGTTCAAGATTGAGAACTCTTTGGCTGGAAAAATGTTCAGTATGTCAAATATGGACTACTGTATGGTTGATGATACATCACAATGAGTCATTTGGTCTGTATGAAAAGTTCAAGATGAGAACTCCTTGACCTGAAATATGTTCAGTTTGTCAAATATGGACTACCGTATGGTTGATGAGACATCATAAGGAGTCAAATGGTCTGTATGAAAAGTTGAAGTGGAGAACTCCTTGGCCTGAAATATGTTCAGTTTGTCAAATATGGACTACTGTATGGTTGATGAGACATCATAAGGAGTCAAATGGTCTGTATGAAAAGTTGAAGTGGAGAACTCCTTGGCCTGAAATATGTTCAGTATGTCAAATATGGACTTTTGTATGGTTGATAAGACATCATAAGGATTCAATTGGTCTGTATGAAAAGTTCAAGATTGAGAACTCCTTGGCTGGAAATATGTTCAGTATGTCAAATATCGACTACTGTATGGTTGAAGAGACATTATAAGGAGTCAATTGGTCTGTATGAAAAGTTCAAGATTGAGATCTCCTTGGCCGAAAATATGTTCAGTATGTCAAAAATGGACTACTGTATGGTTGATGATACATCACAATGAGTCATTTGGTCTGTATGAAAAGTTCAAGTTGAGAACTCCTTGACCTGAAATATGTTCAGTTTGTCAAATATGGACTACTGTATGGTTGATGAGACATCATAAGGAGTCAAATGGTCTGTATGAAAAGTTGAAGATTGAGAACTCCTTGGCCGAAAATATGT
The DNA here is from genome assembly GCA_023029165.1 of Gobiocypris rarus. NCBI lineage: Eukaryota > Metazoa > Chordata > Actinopteri > Cypriniformes > Gobionidae > Gobiocypris > Gobiocypris rarus. The sequence goes on from CM040912.1 coordinate 16,725,079, forward strand.
TCAGTATGCAAAAAATGTACTACTGTATGGTTGATGATACATCACAATGAGTCATTTGGTCTGTATGAAAAGTTCAAGTTGAGAACTCCTTGGCCTGAAATATGTTCAGTTTGTCAAATATGGACTACTGTATGGTTGAAGAGACATCATAAGGAGTCAATTTTCTTCATGAAAAGTTCAAGATTGAGAACTCCTTGGCCGGAAATATGTTCAGTATGTCAAAGATGGACTACTGTATGGTTGATGAGACATCATAAGGAGTCAATTGGTCTGTATGGGAAGTTCAAGATTAAGAACTCTTTGGCATTAAATATGTTCCGTTTGTCAAATGGACCACTGTTTGGTTGAAGAGACATCATAAGGAGTCAAATGGTCTGTATTGAACGTTAGGGATTGAGTACTCCTTGGCCTGAAATATGTTCATTATGTTAAATATGGACTACTGTATGGTTGATGAGAGATCATAAGGAGTCTTTTGGTCTGTTCAGAAAGTTCAAGATTGAGAGCTCCTTGACCTGAAATATGTTCATTATGTTAAATATGGACTTCTGTGTGGATAATGAGGCAACAGAAAAATTCAATTAGTCTGTATAGAAAGTTCAAGATTGAGAACTCCTTGGCTGGAAATGTGTTCAGTATGTCAAATATGGACTACTGTATGGTCGATGATACATCATAACGAGTCAATTGGTCTGTATGAAAAGTTCAAGTTGAGAACTCTTTGGCCTGAAATATGTTTAGTTTGTCAAAGATGGACTACTGTATGGTTGATGAGACATTATAAGGAGTCAATTGGTCTGAATAGAAAGTTCAAGATTGAGAACTCCTTGGCTGGAAATATGTTCAGTATGTCAAATATGGACTACTGTATGGTCGATGATACATCATAACGAGTCAATTGGTCTGTATGAAAAGTTCAAGTTGAGAACTCTTTGGCCTAAAATATGTTTAGTTTGTCAAAGATGGACTACTGTATGGTTGATGAGACATTATAAGGAGTCAATTGGTCTGTATAGAAAGTTCAAGATTGAGAACTCTTTGGCCTTAAATATGTTCCGTTTGTCAAATGGACTACTGTTTGGTTGGAGAGACATCATAATGAGTCAAATTGTCTGTATAGATCGTTCAGGATTGAGTACTCCTTGGCCTGAAATATGTTCAGTATGTCAAATATGGACTACTGTATGGTTGATGATACATCACAATGAGTCATTTGGTCTGTATGAAAAGTTCAAGTTGAGAACTCCTTGACCTGAAATATGTTCAGTTTGTCAAATATGGACTACTGTATGGTTGATGAGACATCATAAGGTGTCAAATGGTCTGTATGAAAAGTTGAAGTGGAGAACTCCTTGGCCTGAAATATGTTCAGTTTGTCAAATATGGACTACTGTATGGTTGAAGAGACATCATAAGGAGTCAATTGTTCTGTATGAAAAGTTCAAGATTGAGAACTCCTTGGCCGGAAATATGTTCAGTATGTCAAATATGGACTACTGTATGGTTGATGAGACATCATAAGGAGTCAATTGGTCTGTATAGGAAGTTCAAGATTAAGAACTCTTTGGCATTAAATATGTTCCGTTTGTCAAATAGACCACTGTTTGGTTGAAGAGACATCATAAGGAGTCAAATGGTCTTTATTGATCGTTCAGGATTGAGTACTCTTTGGCCTGAAATATGTTCATTATGTTAAATATGGACTACTGTATGGTTGATGAGAGATCATAAGGAGTCTTTTGGTCTGTTCAGAAAGTTCAAGATTGAGAGCTCCTTGACCTGAAATATGTTCATTATGTTAAATATGGACTTCTGTGTGGATAATGAGGCAACAGAAAAATTCAATTAGTCTGTATAGAAAGTTCAAGATTGAGAACTCCTTGGCTGGAAATATGTTCAGTATGTCAAATATGGACTACTGTATGGTTGAAGAGACATCATAAGGAGTCAATTGGTCTTTATGAAAAGTTCAAGATTGAGAACTCTTTGGCTGGAAAAATGTTCAGTATGTCAAATATGGACTACTGTATGGTTGATGATACATCACAATGAGTCATTTGGTCTGTATGAAAAGTTCAAGATGAGAACTCCTTGACCTGAAATATGTTCAGTTTGTCAAATATGGACTACCGTATGGTTGATGAGACATCATAAGGAGTCAAATGGTCTGTATGAAAAGTTGAAGTGGAGAACTCCTTGGCCTGAAATATGTTCAGTTTGTCAAATATGGACTACTGTATGGTTGATGAGACATCATAAGGAGTCAAATGGTCTGTATGAAAAGTTGAAGTGGAGAACTCCTTGGCCTGAAATATGTTCAGTTTGTCAAATATGGACTACTGTATGGTTGAAGAGACATCATAAGGAGTCTTTTGGTCTGTTCAGAAAGTTCAAGATTGAGAGCTCCTTGACCTGAAATATGTTCATTATATTAAATATGGACTTTTCTGTGGATAATGAGGCAACAGAAAAATTCAATTAGTCTGTATAGAAAGTTCAAGATTGAGAACTCCTTGGCCTGAAATATGTTCAGTATGTCAAATATGGACTTTTGTATGGTTGATAAGACATCATAAGGATTCAATTGGTCTGTATGAAAAGTTCAAGATTGAGAACTCCTTGGCTGGAAATATGTTCAGTATGTCAAATATCGACTACTGTATGGTTGAAGAGACATTATAAGGAGTCAATTGGTCTGTATGAAAAGTTCAAGATTGAGAACTCCTTGGCCGAAAATATGTTCAGTATGTCAAAAATGGACTACTGTATGGTTGATGATACATCACAATGAGTCATTTGGTCTGTATGAAAAGTTCAAGTTGAGAACTCCTTGACCTGAAATATGTTCAGTTTGTCAAATATGGACTACTGTATGGTTGATGAGACATCATAAGGAGTCAAATGGTCTGTATGAAAAGTTGAAGATTGAGAACTCCTTGGCCGAAAATATGTTCAGTATGCAAAAAATGTACTACTGTATGGTTGATGATACATCACAATGAGTCATTTGGTCTGTATGAAAAGTTCAAGTTGAGAACTCCTTGGCCTGAAATATGTTCAGTTTGTCAAATATGGACTACTGTATGGTTGAAGAGACATCATAAGGAGTCAATTTTTCTTCATGAAAAGTTCAAGATTGAGAACTCCTTGGCCGGAAATATGTTCAGTATGTCAAAGATGGACTACTGTATGGTTGATGAGACATCATAAGGAGTCAATTGGTCTGTATAGGAAGTTCAAGATTAAGAACTCTTTGGCATTAAATATGTTCCGTTTGTCAAATGGACCACTGTTTGGTTGAAGAGACATCATAAGGAGTCAAATGGTCTGTATTGAACGTTAGGGATTGAGTACTCCTTGGCCTGAAATATGTTCATTATGTTAAATATGGACTACTGTATGGTTGATGAGAGATCATAAGGAGTCTTTTGGTCTGTTCAGAAAGTTCAAGATTGAGAGCTCCTTGACCTGAAATATGTTCATTATGTTAAATATGGACTTCTGTGTGGATAATGAGGCAACAGAAAAATTCAATTAGTCTGTATAGAAAGTTCAAGATTGAGAACTCCTTGGCTGGAAATGTGTTCAGTATGTCAAATATGGACTACTGTATGGTCGATGATACATCATAACGAGTCAATTGGTCTGTATGAAAAGTTCAAGTTGAGAACTCTTTGGCCTGAAATATGTTTAGTTTGTCAAAGATGGACTACTGTATGGTTGATGAGACATTATAAGGAGTCAATTGGTCTGTATAGAAAGTTCAAGATTGAGAACTCCTTGGCTGGAAATATATTCAGTATGTCAAATATGGACTACTGTATGGTCGATGATACATCATAACGAGTCAATTGGTCTGTATGAAAAGTTCAAGTTGAGAACTCTTTGGCCTAAAATATGTTTAGTTTGTCAAAGATGGACTACTGTATGGTTGATGAGACATTATAAGGAGTCAATTGGTCTGTATAGAAAGTTCAAGATTGAGAACTCTTTGGCCTTAAATATGTTCCGTTTGTCAAATGGACTACTGTTTGGTTGGAGAGACATCATAATGAGTCAAATTGTCTGTATAGATCGTTCAGGATTGAGTACTCCTTGGCCTGAAATATGTTCAGTATGTCAAATATGGACTACTGTATGGTTGATGATACATCACAATGAGTCATTTGGTCTGTATGAAAAGTTCAAGTTGAGAACTCCTTGACCTGAAATATGTTCAGTTTGTCAAATATGGACTACTGTATGGTTGATGAGACATCATAAGGTGTCAAATGGTCTGTATGAAAAGTTGAAGTGGAGAACTCCTTGGCCTGAAATATGTTCAGTTTGTCAAATATGGACTACTGTATGGTTGAAGAGACATCATAAGGAGTCAATTGTTCTTCATGAAAAGTTCAAGATTGAGAACTCCTTGGCCGGAAATATGTTCAGTATGTCAAATATGGACTACTGTATGGTTGATGAGACATCATAAGGAGTCAATTGGTCTGTATAGGAAGTTCAAGATTAAGAACTCTTTGGCATTAAATATGTTCCGTTTGTCAAATAGACCACTGTTTGGTTGAAGAGACATCATAAGGAGTCAAATGGTCTTTATTGATCGTTCAGGATTGAGTACTCTTTGGCCTGAAATATGTTCATTATGTTAAATATGGACTACTGTATGGTTGATGAGAGATCATAAGGAGTCTTTTGGTCTGTTCAGAAAGTTCAAGATTGAGAGCTCCTTGACCTGAAATATGTTCATTATGTTAAATATGGACTTCTGTGTGGATAATGAGGCAACAGAAAAATTCAATTAGTCTGTATAGAAAGTTCAAGATTGAGAACTCCTTGGCTGGAAATATGTTCAGTATGTCAAATATGGACTACTGTATGGTTGAAGAGACATCATAAGGAGTCAATTGGTCTTTATGAAAAGTTCAAGATTGAGAACTCTTTGGCTGGAAAAATGTTCAGTATGTCAAATATGGACTACTGTATGGTTGATGATACATCACAATGAGTCATTTGGTCTGTATGAAAAGTTCAAGATGAGAACTCCTTGACCTGAAATATGTTCAGTTTGTCAAATATGGACTACCGTATGGTTGATGAGACATCATAAGGAGTCAAATGGTCTGTATGAAAAGTTGAAGTGGAGAACTCCTTGGCCTGAAATATGTTCAGTTTGTCAAATATGGACTACTGTATGGTTGATGAGACATCATAAGGAGTCAAATGGTCTGTATGAAAAGTTGAAGTGGAGAACTCCTTGGCCTGAAATATGTTCAGTTTGTCAAATATGGACTACTGTATGGTTGAAGAGACATCATAAGGAGTCTTTTGGTCTGTTCAGAAAGTTCAAGATTGAGAGCTCCTTGGCCTGAAATATGTTCATTATGTTAAATATGGACTTCTCTGTGGATAATGAGGCAACAGAAAAATTCAATTAGTCTGTATAGAAAGTTCAAGATTGAGAACTCCTTGGCCTGAAATATGTTCAGTATGTCAAATATGGACTTTTGTATGGTTGATAAGACATCATAAGGATTCAATTGGTCTGTATGAAAAGTTCAAGATTGAGAACTCCTTGGCTGGAAATATGTTCAGTATGTCAAATATGGACTACTGTATGGTTGAAGAGACATCATAAGGAGTCAATTGGTCTGTATGAAAAGTTTAAGATTGAGAACTCCTTGGCCGAAAATATGTTCAGTATGTCAAATATGGACTACTGTATGGTTGAAGAGACATCATAAGGAGCCAATTGTTCTACATGAAAAGTTCAAGATTGAGAACTCCTTGGCCGGAAATATGTTCAGTATGTCAAATATGGACTACTGTATGGTTGATGAGACATCATAAGGAGTCAATTGGTCTGTATAGGAAGTTCAAGATTAAGAACTCTTTGGCATTAAATATGTTCCGTTTGTCAAATGGACCACTGTTTGGTTGAAGAGACATCATAAGGAGTCAAATGGTCTGTATTGAACGTTCAGGATTGAGTACTCCTTGGCCTGAAATATGTTCATTATGTTAAATATGGACTACTGTATGGTTGATGAGAGATCATAAGGAGTCTTTTGGTCTGTTCAGAAAGTTCAAGATTGAGAGCTCCTTGACCTGAAATATGTTCATTATGTTAAATATGGACTTCTGTGTGGATAATGAGGCAACAGAAAAATTCAATTAGTCTGTATAGAAAGTTCAAGATTGAGAACTCCTTGGCTGGAAATATGTTCAGTATGTCAAATATGGACTACTGTATGGTTGATGAGACATTATAAGGAGTCAATTGGTCTTTATGAAAAGTTCAAGATTGAGAACTCTTTGGCTGGAAAAATGTTCAGTATGTCAAATATGGACTACTGTATGGTTGATGATACATCACAATGAGTCATTTGGTCTGTATGAAAAGTTCAAGATGAGAACTCCTTGACCTGAAATATGTTCAGTTTGTCAAATATGGACTACCGTATGGTTGATGAGACATCATAAGGAGTCAAATGGTCTGTATGAAAAGTTGAAGTGGAGAACTCCTTGGCCTGAAATATGTTCAGTTTGTCAAATATGGACTACTGTATGGTTGATGAGACATCATAAGGAGTCAAATGGTCTGTATGAAAAGTTGAAGTGGAGAACTCCTTGGCCTGAAATATGTTTATTATGTTAAATATGGACTACTGTATGGTTGAAGAGACATCATAAGGAGTCTTTTGGTCTGTTCAGAAAGTTCAAGATTGAGAGCTCCTTGACCTGAAATATGTTCATTATATTAAATATGGACTTTTCTGTGGATAATGAGGCAACAGAAAAATTCAATTAGTCTGTATAGAAAGTTCAAGATTGAGAACTCCTTGGCCTGAAATATGTTCAGTATGTCAAATATGGACTTTTGTATGGTTGATAAGACATCATAAGGATTCAATTGGTCTGTATGAAAAGTTCAAGATTGAGAACTCCTTGGCTGGAAATATGTTCAGTATGTCAAATATGGACTACTGTATGGTTGAAGAGACATCATAAGGAGTCAATTGGTCTGTATGAAAAGTTCAAGATTGAGAACTCCTTGGCCGAAAATATGTTCAGTATGTCAAATATGGACTACTGTATGGTTGAAGAGACATCATAAGGAGCCAACTGTTCTACATGAAAAGTTCAAGATTGAGAACTCCTTGGCCGGAAATATGTTCAGTATGTCAAATATGGACTACTGTATGGTTGATGAGACATCATAAGGAGTCAATTGGTCTGTATAGGAAGTTCAAGATTAAGAACTCTTTGGCATTAAATATGTTCCGTTTGTCAAATGGACCACTGTTTGGTTGAAGAGACATCATAAGGAGTCAAATGGTCTGTATTGAACGTTCAGGATTGAGTACTCCTTGGCCTGAAATATGTTCATTATGTTAAATATGGACTACTGTATGGTTGATGAGAGATCATAAGGAGTCTTTTGGTCTGTTCAGAAAGTTCAAGATTGAGAGCTCCTTGACCTGAAATATGTTCATTATGTTAAATATGGACTTCTGTGTGGATAATGAGGCAACAGAAAAATTCAATTAGTCTGTATAGAAAGTTCAAGATTGAGAACTCCTTGGCTGGAAATATGTTCAGTATGTCAAATATGGACTACTGTATGGTTGATGAGACATTATAAGGAGTCAATTGGTCTTTATGAAAAGTTCAAGATTGAGAACTCTTTGGCTGGAAAAATGTTCAGTATGTCAAATATGGACTACTGTATGGTTGATGATACATCACAATGAGTCATTTGGTCTGTATGAAAAGTTCAAGATGAGAACTCCTTGACCTGAAATATGTTCAGTTTGTCAAATATGGACTACCGTATGGTTGATGAGACATCATAAGGAGTCAAATGGTCTGTATGAAAAGTTGAAGTGGAGAACTCCTTGGCCTGAAATATGTTCAGTTTGTCAAATATGGACTACTGTATGGTTGATGAGACATCATAAGGAGTCAAATGGTCTGTATGAAAAGTTGAAGTGGAGAACTCCTTGGCCTGAAATATGTTTATTATGTTAAATATGGACTACTGTATGGTTGAAGAGACATCATAAGGAGTCTTTTGGTCTGTTCAGAAAGTTCAAGATTGAGAGCTCCTTGACCTGAAATATGTTCATTATATTAAATATGGACTTTTCTGTGGATAATGAGGCAACAGAAAAATTCAATTAGTCTGTATAGAAAGTTCAAGATTGAGAACTCCTTGGCCTGAAATATGTTCAGTATGTCAAATATGGACTTTTGTATGGTTGATAAGACATCATAAGGATTCAATTGGTCTATATGAAAAGTTCAAGATTGAGAACTCCTTGGCTGGAAATATGTTCAGCATGTCAAATATGGACTACTGTATGGTTGAAGAGACATCATAAGGAGTCAATTGGTCTGTATGAAAAGTTCAAGATTGAGAACTCCTTGGCGAAAATATGTTCAGTATGTCAAATATGGACTACTGTATGGTTGAAGAGACATCATAAGGAGCCAACTGTTCTACATGAAAAGTTCAAGATTGAGAACTCCTTGGCCGGAAATATGTTCAGTATGTCAAATATGGACTACTGTATGGTTGATGAGACATCATAAGGAGTCAATTGGTCTGTATAGGAAGTTCAAGATTAAGAACTCTTTGGCATTAAATATGTTCCGTTTGTCAAATGGACCACTGTTTGGTTGAAGAGACATCATAAGGAGTCAAATGGTCTGTATTGAACGTTCAGGATTGAGTACTCCTTGGCCTGAAATATGTTCATTATGTTAAATATGGACTACTGTATGGTTGATGAGAGATCATAAGGAGTCTTTTGGTCTGTTCAGAAAGTTCAAGATTGAGAGCTCCTTGACCTGAAATATGTTCATTATGTTAAATATGGACTTCTGTGTGGATAATGAGGCAACAGAAAAATTCAATTAGTCTGTATAGAAAGTTCAAGATTGAGAACTCCTTGGCTGGAAATATGTTCAGTATGTCAAATATGGACTACTGTATGGTTGAAGAGACATCATAAGGAGTCAATTGGTCTTTATGAAAAGTTCAAGATTGAGAACTCTTTGGCTGGAAAAATGTTCAGTATGTCAAATATGGACTACTGTATGGTTGATGATACATCACAATGAGTCATTTGGTCTGTATGAAAAGTTCAAGATGAGAACTCCTTGACCTGAAATATGTTCAGTTTGTCAAATATGGACTACCGTATGGTTGATGAGACATCATAAGGAGTCAAATGGTCTGTATGAAAAGTTGAAGTGGAGAACTCCTTGGCCTGAAATATGTTCAGTTTGTCAAATATGGACTACTGTATGGTTGATGAGACATCATAAGGAGTCAAATGGTCTGTATGAAAAGTTGAAGATTGAGAACTCCTTGGCCGAAAATATGTTCAGTATGCAAAAAATGTACTACTGTATGGTTGATGATACATCACAATGAGTCATTTGGTCTGTATGAAAAGTTCAAGTTGAGAACTCCTTGGCCTGAAATATGTTCAGTTTGTCAAATATGGACTACTGTATGGTTGAAGAGACATCATAAGGAGTCAATTGTTCTTCATGAAAAGTTCAAGATTGAGAACTCCTTGGCCGGAAATATGTTCAGTATGTCAAATATGGACTACTGTATGGTTGATGAGACATCATAAGGAGTCAATTGGTCTGTATAGGAAGTTCAAGATTAAGAACTCTTTAGCATTAAATATGTTCCGTTTGTCAAATGGACCACTGTTTGGTTGAAGAGACATCATAAGGAGTCAAATGGTCTGTATTGAACGTTAGGGATTGAGTACTCCTTGGCCTGAAATATGTTCATTATGTTAAATATGGACTACTGTATGGTTGATGAGAGATCATAAGGAGTCTTTTGGTCTGTTCAGAAAGTTCAAGATTGAGAGCTCCTTGACCTGAAATATGTTCATTATGTTAAATATGGACTTCTGTGTGGATAATGAGGCAACAGAAAAATTCAATTAGTCTGTATAGAAAGTTCAAGATTGAGAACTCCTTGGCTGGAAATGTGTTCAGTATGTCAAATATGGACTACTGTATGGTCGATGATACATCATAACGAGTCAATTGGTCTGTATGAAAAGTTCAAGTTGAGAACTCTTTGGCCTGAAATATGTTTAGTTTGTCAAAGATGGACTACTGTATGGTTGATGAGACATTATAAGGAGTCAATTGGTCTGTATAGAAAGTTCAAGATTGAGAACTCCTTGGCTGGAAATATGTTCAGTATGTCAAATATGGACTACTGTATGGTCGATGATACATCATAACGAGTCAATTGGTCTGTATGAAAAGTTCAAGTTGAGAACTCTTTGGCCTAAAATATGTTTAGTTTGTCAAAGATGGACTACTGTATGGTTGATGAGACATTATAAGGAGTCAATTGGTCTGTATAGAAAGTTCAAGATTGAGAACTCTTTGGCCTTAAATATGTTCCGTTTGTCAAATGGACTACTGTTTGGTTGGAGAGACATCATAATGAGTCAAATTGTCTGTATAGATCGTTCAGGATTGAGTACTCCTTGGCCTGAAATATGTTTATTATGTTAAATATGGACTACTGTATGGTTGATGAGAGATCATAAGGAGTCTTTTGGTCTGTTCAGAAAGTTCAAGATTGAGAGCTCCTTGACCTGAAATATGTTCATTATGTTAAATATGGACTTCTCTGTGGATAATGAGGCAACAGAAAAATTCAATTAGTCTGTATAGAAAGTTCAAGATTGAGAACTCCTTGGCCTGAAATATGTTCAGTATGTCAAATATGGACTTTTGTATGGTTGATAAGACATCATAAGGATTCAATTGGTCTGTATGAAAAGTTCAAGATTGAGAACTCCTTGGCTGGAAATATGTTCAGTATGTCAAATATGGACTACTGTATGGTTGAAGAGACATCATAAGGAGTCAATTGGTCTGTATGAAAAGTTCAAGATTGAGAACTCCTTGGCCGAAAATATGTTCAGTATGTCAAATATGGACTACTGTATGGTTGAAGAGACATCATAAGGAGCCAATTGTTCTACATGAAAAGTTCAAGATTGAGAACTCCTTGGCCGGAAATATGTTCAGTATGTCAAATATGGACTACTGTATGGTTGATGAGACATCATAAGGAGTCAATTGGTCTGTATAGGAAGTTCAAGATTAAGAACTCTTTGGCATTAAATATGTTCCGTTTGTCAAATGGACCACTGTTTGGTTGAAGAGACATCATAAGGAGTCAAATGGTCTGTATTGAACGTTCAGGATTGAGTACTCCTTGGCCTGAAATATGTTCATTATGTTAAATATGGACTACTGTATGGTTGATGAGAGATCATAAGGAGTCTTTTGGTCTGTTCAGAAAGTTCAAGATTGAGAGCTCCTTGACCTGAAATATGTTCATTATGTTAAATATGGACTTCTGTGTGGATAATGAGGCAACAGAAAAATTCAATTAGTCTGTATAGAAAGTTCAAGATTGAGAACTCCTTGGCTGGAAATATGTTCAGTATGTCAAATATGGACTACTGTATGGTTGAAGAGACATCATAAGGAGTCAATTGGTCTTTATGAAAAGTTCAAGATTGAGAACTCTTTGGCTGGAAAAATGTTCAGTATGTCAAATATGGACTACTGTATGGTTGATGATACATCACAATGAGTCATTTGGTCTGTATGAAAAGTTCAAGATGAGAACTCCTTGACCTGAAATATGTTCAGTTTGTCAAATATGGACTACCGTATGGTTGATGAGACATCATAAGGAGTCAAATGGTCTGTATGAAAAGTTGAAGTGGAGAACTCCTTGGCCTGAAATATGTTCAGTTTGTCAAATATGGACTACTGTATGGTTGATGAGACATCATAAGGAGTCAAATGGTCTGTATGAAAAGTTGAAGTGGAGAACTCCTTGGCCTGAAATATGTTCAGTTTGTCAAATATGGACTACTGTATGGTTGAAGAGACATCATAAGGAGTCTTTTGGTCTGTTCAGAAAGTTCAAGATTGAGAGCTCCTTGACCTGAAATATGTTCATTATATTAAATATGGACTTTTCTGTGGATAATGAGGCAACAGAAAAATTCAATTAGTCTGTATAGAAAGTTCAAGATTGAGAACTCCTTGGCCTGAAATATGTTCAGTATGTCAAATATGGACTTTTGTATGGTTGATAAGACATCATAAGGATTCAATTGGTCTGTATGAAAAGTTCAAGATTGAGAACTCCTTGGCTGGAAATATGTTCAGTATGTCAAATATCGACTACTGTATGGTTGAAGAGACATCATAAGGAGTCAATTGGTCTGTATGAAAAGTTCAAGATTGAGAACTCCTTGGCCGAAAATATGTTCAGTATGTCAAAAATGGACTACTGTATGGTTGATGATACATCACAATGAGTCATTTGGTCTGTATGAAAAGTTCAAGTTGAGAACTCCTTGACCTGAAATATGTTCAGTTTGTCAAATATGGACTACTGTATGGTTGATGAGACATCATAAGGAGTCAATTGGTCTGTATAGGAAGTTCAAGATTAAGAACTCTTTAGCATTAAATATGTTCCGTTTGTCAAATGGACCACTGTTTGGTTGAAGAGACATCATAAGGAGTCAAATGGTCTGTATTGAACGTTAGGGATTGAGTACTCCTTGGCCTGAAATATGTTCATTATGTTAAATATGGACTACTGTATGGTTGATGAGAGATCATAAGGAGTCTTTTGGTCTGTTCAGAAAGTTCAAGATTGAGAGCTCCTTGACCTGAAATATGTTCATTATGTTAAATATGGACTTCTGTGTGGATAATGAGGCAACAGAAAAATTCAATTAGTCTGTATAGAAAGTTCAAGATTGAGAACTCCTTGGCTGGAAATGTGTTCAGTATGTCAAATATGGACTACTGTATGGTCGATGATACATCATAACGAGTCAATTGGTCTGTATGAAAAGTTCAAGTTGAGAACTCTTTGGCCTGAAATATGTTTAGTTTGTCAAAGATGGACTACTGTATGGTTGATGAGACATTATAAGGAGTCAATTGGTCTGTATAGAAAGTTCAAGATTGAGAACTCCTTGGCTGGAAATATGTTCAGTATGTCAAATATGGACTACTGTATGGTCGATGATACATCATAACGAGTCAATTGGTCTGTATGAAAAGTTCAAGTTGAGAACTCTTTGGCCTAAAATATGTTTAGTTTGTCAAAGATGGACTACTGTATGGTTGATGAGACATTATAAGGAGTCAATTGGTCTGTATAGAAAGTTCAAGATTGAGAACTCTTTGGCCTTAAATATGTTCCGTTTGTCAAATGGACTACTGTTTGGTTGGAGAGACATCATAATGAGTCAAATTGTCTGTATAGATCGTTCAGGATTGAGTACTCCTTGGCCTGAAATATGTTTATTATGTTAAATATGGACTACTGTATGGTTGATGAGAGATCATAAGGAGTCTTTTGGTCTGTTCAGAAAGTTCAAGATTGAGAGCTCCTTGACCTGAAATATGTTCATTATGTTAAATATGGACTTCTCTGTGGATAATGAGGCAACAGAAAAATTCAATTAGTCTGTATAGAAAGTTCAAGATTGAGAACTCCTTGGCCTGAAATATGTTCAGTATGTCAAATATGGACTTTTGTATGGTTGATAAGACATCATAAGGATTCAATTGGTCTGTATGAAAAGTTCAAGATTGAGAACTCCTTGGCTGGAAATATGTTCAGTATGTCAAATATGGACTACTGTATGGTTGAAGAGACATCATAAGGAGTCAATTGGTCTGTATGAAAAGTTCAAGATTGAGAACTCCTTGGCCGAAAATATGTTCAGTATGTCAAATATGGACTACTGTATGGTTGAAGAGACATCATAAGGAGCCAATTGTTCTACATGAAAAGTTCAAGATTGAGAACTCCTTGGCCGGAAATATGTTCAGTATGTCAAATATGGACTACTGTATGGTTGATGAGACATCATAAGGAGTCAATTGGTCTGTATAGGAAGTTCAAGATTAAGAACTCTTTGGCATTAAATATGTTCCGTTTGTCAAATGGACCACTGTTTGGTTGAAGAGACATCATAAGGAGTCAAATGGTCTGTATTGAACGTTCAGGATTGAGTACTCCTTGGCCTGAAATATGTTCATTATGTTAAATATGGACTACTGTATGGTTGATGAGAGATCATAAGGAGTCTTTTGGTCTGTTCAGAAAGTTCAAGATTGAGAGCTCCTTGACCTGAAATATGTTCATTATGTTAAATATGGACTTCTGTGTGGATAATGAGGCAACAGAAAAATTCAATTAGTCTGTATAGAAAGTTCAAGATTGAGAACTCCTTGGCTGGAAATATGTTCAGTATGTCAAATATGGACTACTGTATGGTTGAAGAGACATCATAAGGAGTCAATTGGTCTTTATGAAAAGTTCAAGATTGAGAACTCTTTGGCTGGAAAAATGTTCAGTATGTCAAATATGGACTACTGTATGGTTGATGATACATCACAATGAGTCATTTGGTCTGTATGAAAAGTTCAAGATGAGAACTCCTTGACCTGAAATATGTTCAGTTTGTCAAATATGGACTACCGTATGGTTGATGAGACATCATAAGGAGTCAAATGGTCTGTATGAAAAGTTGAAGTGGAGAACTCCTTGGCCTGAAATATGTTCAGTTTGTCAAATATGGACTACTGTATGGTTGATGAGACATCATAAGGAGTCAAATGGTCTGTATGAAAAGTTGAAGTGGAGAACTCCTTGGCCTGAAATATGTTCAGTTTGTCAAATATGGACTACTGTATGGTTGAAGAGACATCATAAGGAGTCTTTTGGTCTGTTCAGAAAGTTCAAGATTGAGAGCTCCTTGACCTGAAATATGTTCATTATATTAAATATGGACTTTTCTGTGGATAATGAGGCAACAGAAAAATTCAATTAGTCTGTATAGAAAGTTCAAGATTGAGAACTCCTTGGCCTGAAATATGTTCAGTATGTCAAATATGGACTTTTGTATGGTTGATAAGACATCATAAGGATTCAATTGGTCTGTATGAAAAGTTCAAGATTGAGAACTCCTTGGCTGGAAATATGTTCAGTATGTCAAATATCGACTACTGTATGGTTGAAGAGACATCATAAGGAGTCAATTGGTCTGTATGAAAAGTTCAAGATTGAGAACTCCTTGGCCGAAAATATGTTCAGTATGTCAAAATGGACTACTGTATGGTTGATGATACATCACAATGAGTCATTTGGTCTGTATGAAAAGTTCAAGTTGAGAACTCCTTGACCTGAAATATGTTCAGTTTGTCAAATATGGACTACTGTATGGTTGATGAGACATCATAAGGAGTCAAATGGTCTGTATGAAAAGTTGAAGATTGAGAACTCCTTGGCCGAAAATATGTTCAGTATGCAAAAAATGTACTACTGTATGGTTGATGATACATCACAATGAGTCATTTGGTCTGTATGAAAAGTTCAAGTTGAGAACTCCTTGGCCTGAAATATGTTCAGTTTGTCAAATATGGACTACTGTATGGTTGAAGAGACATCATAAGGAGTCAATTGTTCTTCATGAAAAGTTCAAGATTGAGAACTCCTTGGCCGGAAATATGTTCAGTATGTCAAATATGGACTACTATATGGTTGATGAGACATCTTAAGGAGTCAATTGGTCTGTATAGGAAGTTCAAGATTAAGAACTCTTTGGCCTTAAATATGTTCCGTTTGTCAAATGGACCACTGTTTGGTTGAAGAGACATCATAAGGAGTCAAATGGTCTGTATTGAACATTAGGGATTGAGTACTCCTTGGCCTGAAATATGTTCAGTATGTTAAATATGGACTACTGTATGGTTGATGAGAAATCATAAGGACTCAACTGGTCTGTATAGAAAGTTCAAAATTGAGAACTCCTTGGAATGTAATATGTTCAGTATGTTAAATATGGAATAATGTATCGTTGATTAACATATTAAATATTTAATGTGTCTTTATAGAAATTTCAAGATTGAGAACTCCTTGACCTGAAATATGTTCAGTATGTCAAATATGGACTTCTGTATGGTTGATGATACATCATAAGGTGTCAATTGGTCTGTATGAAAAGCTGAAGGGGAGGACTCCTTGGCCTGAAATATGTTCAGTTTGTCAAATATGGACTACTGTATGGTTGATGAGACATCATAAGGAGTCAATTGGTCTGTATGAAAAGTTCAACATTGAGAACTCCTTGGCTGGAAAAATGTTCAGTATGTCAAATATGGACTACTATATGGTTTATGATACATCATAAGGAGTCAATTGGTCTCTATGAAAAGTTGAAGTGGAGAACTCTTTGGCCTGAAATATGTTCAGTTTGTTCAAGATGGACTACTGTATGGTTGAAGAGACATCATAAGGAGTCAATTGGTCTGTATGAAAAGTTCAAGTTGAGAACTCCTTGGCCTGAAATATGTTCAGTTTGTCGAATATGGACTACTGTGTGGTTGAAGAGACATCATAAGGAGTCTATTGGTCTGTATAGGAAGTTCAAGATTAAGAACTCTTTGGCCATAAATATGTTCAGTTTGTCAAATGGACTACTGTTTTGTTGAAGAGACATCATAAGGAGTCAAATGGTCTGTATTGAAAGTTCAGGATTGAGTACTCCTTGGCCTGAAATATGTTCAGTATGTTAAATATGGACTACTGTATGGTTGATGAGAGATCATAAGGAGTCTTTTTGTCTGTTCAGAAAGTTCAAGATTGAGAGCTCCTTGACCTGAAATATGTTCAGTATGTCAAATCTGGACTTCTGTGTGGATTATGAGGCAACAGGAAAATTAAATTAGTCTGTATAGAAAGTTCAAGATTGAGAACTCCTTGGCCAGAAATATGTTCAGTATGTCAAATATGGACTACTATATGGTTGATGAGAGATCATAAGGAGTCTATTGGTCTGTATAGGAAGTTCAAGATTAAGAACTCTTTGGCCATAAATATGTTCCGTTTGTCAAATGGACTACTGTTTTGTTGAAGAGACATCATAAGGAGTCAAATGGTCTGTATTGAAAGTTCAGGATTGAGTACTCCTTGGCCTGAAATATGTTCAGTATGTTAAATATGGACTACTGTATGGTTGATGAGAGATCATAAGGAGTCAATTGGTCTGTATAGGAAGTTCAAGATTAAGAACTCTTTGGCCTTAAATATGTTCCGTTTGTCAAATGGACCACTGTTTGGTTGAAGAGACATCATAAGGAGTCAAATGGTCTGTATTGAACGTTAGGGATTGAGTACTCCTTGGCCAGAAATATGTTCAGTATGTCAAATATGGACTACTATATGGTTGATGAGAGATCATAAGGAGTCTTTTTGTCTGTTCAGAAAGTTCAAGATTGAGAGCTCCTTGACCTGAAATATGTTCATTATGTTAAATATGGACTTCTGTGTGGATAATGAGGCAACAGAAAAATTCAATTAGTCTGTATAGAAAGTTCAAGATTGAGAACTCCTTGGCTGGAAATGTGTTCAGTATGTCAAATATGGACTACTGTATGGTCGATGATACATCATAACGAGTCAATTGGTCTGTATGAAAAGTTCAAGTTGAGAACTCTTTGGCCTGAAATATGTTTAGTTTGTCAAAGATGGACTACTGTATGGTTGATGAGACATTATAAGGAGTCAATTGGTCTGTATAGAAAGTTCAAGATTGAGAACTCCTTGGCTGGAAATATGTTCAGTATGTCAAATATGGACTACTGTATGGTCGATGATACATCATAACGAGTCAATTGGTCTGTATGAAAAGTTCAAGTTGAGAACTCTTTGGCCTAAAATATGTTTAGTTTGTCAAAGATGGACTACTGTATGGTTGATGAGACATTATAAGGAGTCAATTGGTCTGTATAGAAAGTTCAAGATTGAGAACTCTTTGGCCTTAAATATGTTCCGTTTGTCAAATGGACTACTGTTTGGTTGGAGAGACATCATAATGAGTCAAATTGTCTGTATAGATCGTTCAGGATTGAGTACTCCTTGGCCTGAAATATGTTTATTATGTTAAATATGGACTACTGTATGGTTGATGAGAGATCATAAGGAGTCTTTTGGTCTGTTCAGAAAGTTCAAGATTGAGAGCTCCTTGACCTGAAATATGTTCATTATGTTAAATATGGACTTCTCTGTGGATAATGAGGCAACAGAAAAATTCAATTAGTCTGTATAGAAAGTTCAAGATTGAGAACTCCTTGGCCTGAAATATGTTCAGTATGTCAAATATGGACTTTTGTATGGTTGATAAGACATCATAAGGATTCAATTGGTCTGTATGAAAAGTTCAAGATTGAGAACTCCTTGGCTGGAAATATGTTCAGTATGTCAAATATGGACTACTGTATGGTTGAAGAGACATCATAAGGAGTCAATTGGTCTGTATGAAAAGTTCAAGATTGAGAACTCCTTGGCCGAAAATATGTTCAGTATGTCAAATATGGACTACTGTATGGTTGAAGAGACATCATAAGGAGCCAATTGTTCTACATGAAAAGTTCAAGATTGAGAACTCCTTGGCCGGAAATATGTTCAGTATGTCAAATATGGACTACTGTATGGTTGATGAGACATCATAAGGAGTCAATTGGTCTGTATAGGAAGTTCAAGATTAAGAACTCTTTGGCATTAAATATGTTCCGTTTGTCAAATGGACCACTGTTTGGTTGAAGAGACATCATAAGGAGTCAAATGGTCTGTATTGAACGTTCAGGATTGAGTACTCCTTGGCCTGAAATATGTTCATTATGTTAAATATGGACTACTGTATGGTTGATGAGAGATCATAAGGAGTCTTTTGGTCTGTTCAGAAAGTTCAAGATTGAGAGCTCCTTGACCTGAAATATGTTCATTATGTTAAATATGGACTTCTGTGTGGATAATGAGGCAACAGAAAAATTCAATTAGTCTGTATAGAAAGTTCAAGATTGAGAACTCCTTGGCTGGAAATATGTTCAGTATGTCAAATATGGACTACTGTATGGTTGAAGAGACATCATAAGGAGTCAATTGGTCTTTATGAAAAGTTCAAGATTGAGAACTCTTTGGCTGGAAAAATGTTCAGTATGTCAAATATGGACTACTGTATGGTTGATGATACATCACAATGAGTCATTTGGTCTGTATGAAAAGTTCAAGATGAGAACTCCTTGACCTGAAATATGTTCAATTTGTCAAATATGGACTACCGTATGGTTGATGAGACATCATAAGGAGTCAAATGGTCTGTATGAAAAGTTGAAGTGGAGAACTCCTTGGCCTGAAATATGTTCAGTTTGTCAAATATGGACTACTGTATGGTTGATGAGACATCATAAGGAGTCAAATGGTCTGTATGAAAAGTTGAAGTGGAGAACTCCTTGGCCTGAAATATGTTCAGTTTGTCAAATATGGACTACTGTATGGTTGAAGAGACATCATAAGGAGTCTTTTGGTCTGTTCAGAAAGTTCAAGATTGAGAGCTCCTTGACCTGAAATATGTTCATTATATTAAATATGGACTTTTCTGTGGATAATGAGGCAACAGAAAAATTCAATTAGTCTGTATAGAAAGTTCAAGATTGAGAACTCCTTGGCCTGAAATATGTTCAGTATGTCAAATATGGACTTTTGTATGGTTGATAAGACATCATAAGGATTCAATTGGTCTGTATGAAAAGTTCAAGATTGAGAACTCCTTGGCTGGAAATATGTTCAGTATGTCAAATATCGACTACTGTATGGTTGAAGAGACATCATAAGGAGTCAATTGGTCTGTATGAAAAGTTCAAGATTGAGAACTCCTTGGCCGAAAATATGTTCAGTATGTCAAAATGGACTACTGTATGGTTGATGATACATCACAATGAGTCATTTGGTCTGTATGAAAAGTTCAAGTTGAGAACTCCTTGACCTGAAATATGTTCAGTTTGTCAAATATGGACTACTGTATGGTTGATGAGACATCATAAGGAGTCAAATGGTCTGTATGAAAAGTTGAAGATTGAGAACTCCTTGGCCGAAAATATGTTCAGTATGCAAAAAATGTACTACTGTATGGTTGATGATACATCACAATGAGTCATTTGGTCTGTATGAAAAGTTCAAGTTGAGAACTCCTTGGCCTGAAATATGTTCAGTTTGTCAAATATGGACTACTGTATGGTTGAAGAGACATCATAAGGAGTCAATTGTTCTTCATGAAAAGTTCAAGATTGAGAACTCCTTGGCCGGAAATATGTTCAGTATGTCAAATATGGACCACTGTATGGTTGATGAGACATCATAAGGAGTCAATTGGTCTGTATAGGAAGTTCAAGATTAAGAACTCTTTGGCATTAAATATGTTCCGTTTGTCAAATGGACCACTGTTTGGTTGAAGAGACATCATAAGGAGTCAAATGGTCTGTATTGAACGTTAGGGATTGAGTACTCCTTGGCCTGAAATATGTTCATTATGTTAAATATGGACTACTGTATGGTTGATGAGAGATCATAAGGACTCAAGTGGTCTGTATAGAAAGTTCAAAATTGAGAACTCCTTGGAATGTAATATGTTCAGTATGTTAAATATGGAATAATGTATCGTTGATTAACATATTAAATATTTAATGTGTCTTTATAGAAATTTCAAGATTGAGAACTCCTTGACCTGAAATATGTTCAGTATGTCAAATATGGACTTCTGTATGGTTGATGATACATCATAAGGTGTCAATTGGTCTGTATGAAAAGCTGAAGGGAGGACTCCTTGGCCTGAAATATGTTCAGTTTGTCAAATATGGACTACTGTATGGTTGATGAGACATCATAAGGAGTCAATTGGTCTGTATGAAAAGTTCAACATTGAGAACTCCTTGGCTGGAAAAATGTTCAGTATGTCAAATATGGACTACTATATGGTTTATGATACATCATAAGGAGTCAATTGGTCTCTATGAAAAGTTGAAGTGGAGAACTCTTTGGCCTGAAATATGTTCAGTTTGTTCAAGATGGACTACTGTATGGTTGAAGAGACATCATAAGGAGTCAATTGGTCTGTATGAAAAGTTCAAGTTGAGAACTCCTTGGCCTGAAATATGTTCAGTTTGTCGAATATGGACTACTGTGTGGTTGAAGAGACATCATAAGGAGTCTATTGGTCTGTATAGGAAGTTCAAGATTAAGAACTCTTTGGCCTTAAATATGTTCCGTTTGTCAAATGGACTACTGTTTTGTTGAAGAGACATCATAAGGAGTCAAATGGTCTGTATTGAAAGTTCAGGATTGAGTACTCCGTGGCCTGAAATATGTTCAGTATGTTAAATATGGACTACTGTATGGTAGATGAGAGATCATAAGGAGTCTTTTGGTCTGTTCAGAAAGTTCAAGATTGAGAGCTCCTTGTCCTGAAATATGTTCAGTATGTCAAATATGGACTTCTGTGTGGATTATGAGGCAACAGGAAAATTAAATTAGTCTGTATAGAAAGTTTAAGATTGAGAACTCCTTGGCCAGAAATAGGTTCAGTATGTCAAATATGGACTACTGTTTTGTTGAAGAGACATCATAAGGAGTCTATTGGTCTGTATAGGAAGTTCAAGATTAAGAACTCTTTGGCCATAAATATGTTCCGTTTGTCAAAAGGACTACTGTTTTGTTGAAGAGACATCATAAGGATTCAAATGGTCTGTATTGAAAGTTCAGGATTGAGTACTCCTTGGCCTGAAATATGTTCAGTATGTTAAATATGGACTACTGTATGGTTGATGAGAGATCATAAGGAGTCTCTCAAGAAGGAGAGCTCTTTGGCCTGAAATATGTTCATTGTGACAAATATGGACTACGATTTGGTTGATGAGACATCATAAGGAGTCTGTATAGAAAGTTTAAAATTTAGCCTGAAATATGTTCAGCAAAACAAATCTTTTCCAATGCACGAAAAGTTATTGTATGAAATACAAAAGCTATGATTTCTTAAATGCACACAAGTTCATGTATGCAATGAGTTATCCTTTTAAAGCACCAAGATTTCTTGAATGCAGTGCAAAAGCAATTATTTCTTAAAATCAAATAACATTGCAATGCAAATGTACGTGTAAATGTAAGTGATTGTATTTAATGCAAAAGCACTTATCACTTCAATGCATAAAAGATAATTGAAAATAATGCAAAACTTATATTTTTAAATGCACTACAAGTACTTGCATTCAATGCAAAAACTATTATTTATCAAATGCACCCAGTCCTCGTATGCAATGCAAAAGCTATTATTTTTTAAATGCACAAATAACATTGCAATACAAAGCACTTATATCTTTAATGCACCAAGACTCCTTGTATAAATCTTCACTCTAGCACTTATATTTTCCAATGCACAGAAATGTTTTGTAAAATGCAAAAATCTGTTATTTCCTAAATGCACACAAGTTCATGCAAATGTAATGCAAAAAGAAGTTATTGCATGCAATGCAAACACACGTAACATTTTATGAACAACTTGTTCATGTATGCAATGCCAAATAATTATCTCACAATGCAAAAGCTATTATTTCTTAAATGCACAAATAACATTGCAGTGCAAATAACTTATCTCTGTAATGCAAGATTTTTTGCATGAAATGAAAAAGCAATTGTCTCTTCAATGCACAAAATATTCTTATATGCAATGCAAAAGCACATATCTTTTCCAATGCACTACAATTTATTGTATGCCACGGAAAAGCACTAATGAATTTAATGCACAGCAAGATCTTGCAATGCAAACACATATTTTTTCCAGTACACTAAAAGTTCTTATATGCAATGCAAAATCTATTATTTCTTAAATGCACACAAGTTCATGTATTCAATGCATACATACATTTTCAATGCACTAACGCAACGTTTTTTTGTACGCAACGAAAAAGCAATTCTTTCTTTAATGCACAACAAGAGAAGCACTAATGAATTTAAGGCACAGCAAGTTCTTGTTTGTTATTGCAATGCAAAAGCACATATCTATTAAATGCACAAAAAGTTAATTTATGCAATGCTTATGCATTGTAAATGCTCAAATAAATTGTATATAATACAAAACACATATTTTCTAATGCACTGCAAGTCTTTGTATGCAATGCAAAAGCAATTACATCTTAAATGCAAACAGTTATTGTATGTAATGCAAAACACGTACTTTCTAATGCACACAATTTCATTATATGCAATGCAAACGAACGTATCTCTTTAATGCACAAAAAGTTATTGTATGCAATGCACTTTAACATTAAATGCACATGTTCATGTATGCAATGCCAAAGTAATTATCTCTCAATGCACCAAGTTATTGTATGCAACGGAAAAGCACTAATACATTTAATGCACAGTAAGGTCTTGCAATGCAAACGCACATATCGCTTAAATGCACAAAAGTTATTTTATAAAATACAATGCAAATGCACTTATATTTTCAATGCACTCCAAGTTCTTGTATGCAATGCAAAATCAATTATTTCTTAAATGCACAAAGAATGTTGCAATGCAAAGCACTTATCTTTTTAATGCACTAAGATGTCATGCAATGAAAAGCAATTGACAATTAAATTGCACAACGAGATATTAAATGCAACGGAAAATCACTAATGAATTCAATGCAGAGCAAGTTCTTGTATGTTTTGCAAATGCAAAAGCACAAATGAAAAAGCTATTGTCTCTTAAATGCACAAAAAGTTATTTTAGACAAGAACTTGTGTGCATTTAAGAAATAATAGCTTTTGCATTGCATACAATACCTTTTTGTGCATTTTAGAGACAATTGCTTTTTCATTGCATAAAAGACATTTCAATGCATTTAAGAACTATTTGCTTTTGCCTTGCATACAAAAACGTGCAGTGCATTGGAGAAACAATTGCTTTTTTATGCATATTGATAATAATACAATGCAATACACTTATTTTTTCCCCCCAGTACATTACAAGTTCTTGTATACAATGCAAAATCTATAATTTCTTAAATACACTCTTCATGTATGCACTTACCCCTTACCCCTGTATATGCATAAGTATCTTTTCAATGCACAAAAACGTATTGTATGCAATGAAAAAGCAATTGTGTCTTCAATGCACAACAAGATATGCCACGGAAACGCATTAATGAATTTAAGGCACAACAAGTTCTTATTTGCTATTGCAATGCAAAAGTAAATGCACAAAATGTTATATTATGCAATGCAATGCACATGCACTTATATTTTCAGTGCACTACAAGTTCTTTGGATGCAATGCAAAAGCACATATATCTTCAATGCATTTTAACATTAAATGCACATGTGCATGTATGCAATGCCAAAGTAATTATCTCTCAATGCACCAAGTTCTTGTATGCAACGGAAAATAACTAATACATTTAATGCACAGTAAGGTCTTGCAATGCAAACGGTTTTTACATCTCTTAAATGCACAAAAGTTATTTTATAAAATACAATGCAAATGCACTTATATTTTCAATGCACTCCAAGTTCTTGTATGCAATGCAAAATCAATTATTTCTTAAATGCACAAAGAACGTTGCAATGCAAAGCATTTATCTTTTTAATATACTAAGATGTCTTGTATGCAATGAAAAGCAATTGACAATTAAACTGCATAACGAGATATTAAATGCAACGGAAAATCACTAATGAATTCAATGCAGAGCAAGTTCTTGTATGTTTTGCAAATGCAAAAGCATAAATGAAAAAGCTATTGTCTCTTAAATGCACAAAAAGTTATTTTAGACAAGAACTTGTGTGCATTTAAGAAATAATAGCTTTTGCATTGCATACAATACCTTTTTGTGCATTTAAGAGACAATTGCTTTTTCATTGCATACAAGACTTTTCAATGCATTTAAGAACTATTTGCTTTTGCCTAGCATACAATACTTTTTTGTGCATTTAAGAGACAATTGCTTTTTCATTGCATAAAAGACATTTCAATGCATTTAAGAACTATTTGCTTTTGCCTTGCATACAAAAACGTGCAGTGCATTGGAGAAACAATTGCTTTTTTATGCATATTGATAATAATGCAATGCAATACACTTATTTTTTCCCCCCAGTGCATTACAAGTTCTTGTATACAATGCAAAATCTATCATTTCTTAAATGCACTCAAGTTCATGTATGCACTTACCCCTTACCCCTGTATATGCATACGTATCATTTCAATGCACAAAAATGTATTGTATGCAATGAAAAAGCAATTGTCTATTCAATGCACTAAACTTCATTGTATGCAATGAAAAAGCAATTGTGTCTTCAATGCACAACAAGATATGCCACGGAAACGCACTAATGAATTTAAGGCACAGCAAGTTCTTGTTTGCTATTGCAATGCAAAAGTACATATCGCTTAAATGCACAAAATGTTATATTATGCAATGCAATGCACATGCACTTATAAATCTGCACTACAAGTTCTTTGGTGCACTACAAGTTCTTTGGATGCAATGCAAAAGCACATATATCTTAAATGCACAAAAAGTTATTGTATGCAATGCACTTTAACATTAAATGCACATGTTCATGTATGCAATGCCAAAGTAATTATCTCTCAATGCACCAAGTTCTTGTATGCAACGGAAAAGAACTAATAAATTTAATGCACAGTAAGGTCTTGCAATGCAAACGCACATATAACTTAAATGCACAAAAGTTATTTTATAAAATACAATGCAAATGCACTTATATTTTCAATGCACTCCAAGTTCTTGTATGCAATGCAAAATCAATTATTTCTTAAATGCACAAAGAACGTTGCAATGCAAAGCACTTTTCTTTTTAATGCACTAAGATGTCTTGTATGCAATGAAAAGCAATTGTCAATTAAATTGCACAACGAGCTATTAAATGCAACGGAAAATCCCTAATGAATTCAATGCAGAGCAAGTTCTTGTATGTTTTGCAAATGCAAAAGCACAAATGAAAATGCTATTGTCTCTTAAATGCAGAAAAAGTTAATTTAGACAAGAACTTGTGTGCATTTAAGAAATAATAGCTTTTGCATTGCATACAATACCTTTTTGTGCATTTAAGAGACAATTGCTTTTTCATTGCATAAAAGACATTTCAATGCATTTAAGAACTATTTGCTTTTGCCTTGCATACAAAAACGTGCAGTGCATTGGAGAAGCAATTGCTTTTTTATGCATATTGATAATAATGCAATGCAATACACTTATTTTTTCCCCCCAGTGCATTACAAGTTCTTGTATACAATGCAAAATCTTTCATTTCTTAAATGCACTCAAGTTCATGTATGCGCTTACCCCTTACCCCTGTATATGCATACGTATCATTTCAATGCACAAAAATGTATTGTATGCAATGAAAAAGCAATTGTCTATTCAATGCACTAAACTTCATTGTATGCAATGAAAAAGCAATTGTGTCTTCAATGCACAACAAGATATGCCACGGAAACGCACTAATGAATTTAAGGCACAGCAAGTTCTTGTTTGCTATTGCAATGCAAAAGCACATATCGCTTAAATGCACAAAATGTTATATTATGCAATGCAATGCACATGCACTTATATTTTTAGTGCACTACAAGTTCTTTGGATGCAATGCAAAAGCACATATATCTTAAATGCACAAAAAGTTATTGTATGCAATGCACTTTAACATTAAATGCACATGTTCATGTATGCAATGCCAAAGTAATTATCTCTCAATGCACCAAGTTCTTGTATGCAACGGAAAAGAACTAATAAATTTAATGCACAGTAAGGTCTTGCAATGCAAACGCACATATAACTTAAATGCACAAAAGTTATTTTATAAAATACAATGCAAATGCACTTATATTTTCAATGCACTCCAAGTTCTTGTATGCAATGCAAAATCAATTATTTCTTAAATGCACAAAGAACGTTGCAATGCAAAGCACTTTTCTTTTTAATGCACTAAGATGTCTTGTATGCAATGAAAAGCAATTGTCAATTAAATTGCACAACGAGCTATTAAATGCAACGGAAAATCCCTAATGAATTCAATGCAGAGCAAGTTCTTGTATGTTTTGCAAATGCAAAAGCACAAATGAAAATGCTATTGTCTCTTAAATGCAGAAAAAGTTAATTTAGACAAGAACTTGTGTGCATTTAAGAAATAATAGCTTTTGCATTGCATACAATACCTTTTTGTGCATTTAAGAGACAATTGCTTTTTCATTGCATAAAAGACATTTCAATGCATTTAAGAACTATTTGCTTTTGCCTTGCATACAAAAACCTGCAGTGCATTGGAGAAGCAATTGCTTTTTTATGCATATTGATAATAATGCAATGCAATACACTTATTTTTTCCCCCCAGTGCATTACAAGTTCTTGTATACAATGCAAAATCTTTCATTTCTTAAATGCACTCAAGTTCATGTATGCACTTACCCCTTACCCCTGTATATGCATACGTATCATTTCAATGCACTAAACTTCATTGTATGCAATGAAAAAGCAATTGTGTCTTCAATGCACAACAAGATATGCCACGGAAACGCACTAATGAATTTAAGGCACAGCAAGTTCTTGTTTGCTATTGCAATGCAAAAGCACATATCGCTTAAATGCACAAAATGTTATATAATGCAATGCAATGCACATGCACTTATATTTTCAGTGCACTACAAGTTCTTTGGATGCAATGCAAAAGCACATATATCTTAAATGCACAAAAAGTTATTGTATGCAATGCACTTTAACATTAAATGCACATGTTCATGTATGCAATGCCAAAGTAATTATCTCTCAATGCACCAAGTTCTTGTATGCAGCGGAAAAGAACTAATAAATTTAATGCACAGTAAGGTCTTGCAATGCAAACGTTTTGTACATCTCTTAAATGCACAAAAGTTATTTTATAAAATACAATGCAAATGCACTTATATTTTCAATGCACTCCAAGTTCTTGTATGCAATGCAAAATCAATTATTTCTTAAATGCACAAAGAACGTTGCAATGCAAAGCACTTATCTTTTTAATGCACTAAGATGTCTTGTATGCAATGAAAAGCAATTGTCAATTAAATTCCACAACGAGCTATTAAATGCAAAGGAAATACACTAATGAATTCAATGCAGAGCAAGTTCTTGTATGTTTTGCAAATGCAAAAGCACAAATGAAAAAGCTATTGTCTCTTAAATGCACAAAAAGTTATTTTAGACAAGAACTTGTGTGCATTTAAGAAATAATAGCAAATGATTATTTCTGATTATTGCCACGGAAACGCACTAATGAATTTAAGGCACAGCAAGTTCTTGTTTGCTATTGCAATGCAAAAGCACATATCGCATTTCGCACAACATGTTATATTATGCAACGCAATGCACATGCACTTATATTTTCAGTGCACTACAAGTTCTTTGGATGCAATGCAAAAGCACATATATCTTAAATGCACAAAAAGTTATTGTATGCAATGCACTTTAACATTAAATGCACATGTTCATGTATGCAATGCCAAAGTAATTATCTCTCAATGCACCAAGTTCTTGTACGCAACAGAAAAGAACTAATAAATGTAATGCACAGTAAGGTCTTGCAATGCAAACGCACATATCTCTTAAATGCACAAAAGTTATTTTATAAAATACAATGCAAATGCACTTATATTTTCAATGCACTCCAAGTTCTTGTATGCAATGCAAAATCAATTATTTCTTTAAATGCACAAAGAACGTTGCAATGCAAAGCACTTATCTTTTTACTGCACTAAGATGTCTTGTATTCAATGAAAAGCAATTGTCAATTAAATTGCACAACGAGATATTAAATGCAACGGAAAATCACTAATGAATTCAATGCAGAGCAAGTTCTTGTATGTTTTGCAAATGCAAAAGCATAAATGAAAAAGCTATTGTCTCTTAATTGTCTCTTGTTTATTATAGACAAGAACTTGTGTGCATTTAAGAAATAATAGCTTTTGCATTGCATACAATAACTTTTTGTGCATTTAAGAGACAATTGCTTTTTCATTGCATAAAAGACTTTTCAATGCATTGAAGAACTATTTGCTTTTGCCTTGCATACAATAACTTTTTGTGCATTTAAGAGACAATTGCTTTTTCATTGCATAAAAGACATTTCAATGCATTTAAGAACTATTTGCTTTTGCCTTATATACAAAAACGTGCAGTGCATTGGAGAAACAATTGCTTTTTTATGCATATTGATAATAATGCAATGCAAAACACTTTTTTTTTCCCCCCAGTGCATTACAAGTTCTTGTATACAATGCAAAATCTATCATTTCTTAAATGCACTCAAGTTCATGTATGCACTTACCCCTTATATGCATACGTATCTTTTCAATGCACAAAAATGTATTGTATGCAATGAAAAAGCAATTGTCTATTCAATGCACTAAACTTCATTGTATGCAATAAAAAAGCAACTGTGTCTTCAATGCACAACAAGATATGCCACGGAAACGCACTAATGAATTTAAGGCACAGCAAGTTCTTGTTTGCTATTGCAATGCAAAAGCACATATCGCTTAAATGCACAAAATGTTATAATATGCAATGTAATGCACATGCACTTATATTTTCAGTGCACTACAAGTTCTTTGGATGCAATGCAAAAGCACATATATCTTCAATGCACAAAAAGTTATTGTATGCAATGCACGTTAATGCATATGTTCATGTATGCAATGCCAAAGTAATTATCTCTTAATGCACTATACAAGTTCTTTTTTTGCAATGCAAAAACACTTACCCCTTAAAAGCACAAAAAGCTGTGGTAAAGCAAAACACTTATATTTTCAAATGCTCTACAAGTCCTTGTATGCAATGCAAAATATATTATTTCTTAAATGCACAAATAACTTTGCAATGCAAAGCACATCTCTGTAATGCGCAAAAATGTATTGTATGCAATGAAATGCAATTGGCAATTAAATTGCACAACGAAATATTACTGATGAATTCAATGCACAGCAAGTTATTGTATATTGCAAATACAAAGGCACAAATGAAAAAGCTATTGTGCACAAATGACAATAACTATTGTGCATTTTAGACAGTAACTTGTGTAAATTTAAGAAATAATAGATTTTACATTGCATACAATAACTTTTTGTGCATTGAAGAGACAATTGCGTTTTCTTTGCATAAAAGAACATTTTTTGTGCATTGAAGAGTCAATAGCTTTTTCATTTCAAACAACAAATCTTAGTGCATTAAAGTGATAATGCTTTTGCATTGCATACAAGATATATGTTCATCGAAGAGAAAATTCCTTTGAAAATTCCATTAACGCGATAAGTGCTTTTACATTATATAAAAGAACTTTAGTGCATTGGAAAAGATGAGTTTTTCAAAATCATAAAAGAACTCATGCATTAAAGAGATAAGTGCTGCATAAAATATCTCGTTGTGCACTGAAGCAATAAGTTAGTTTGCATTGCATTCACGAACTCAATGCGCACTTAAGAGTTAAGCATTGGATAAAATATCTAATTGTGCATTAATGAGATAAGTGCTTTTGAATTGCAATACATACAATAAATTGTTGTGCTTGTACACTTGTGCTTATAACGTAGTAATTCATTAGTGTTTTTCCGTTGCATACAATATCTCGTTATGCATTGAAGTGAAAATTACTTTTCCATTGTTTACAAGACACATTGATGATTTAAAGAGATGTGCTTTTGCATTGCATACCAGAGCTCTGTGCATTTAATAAACAATAACTTTTACATTGCATACAAGATCTTTTTGTGCATTTTGAGAAAATTCCTTTTTAGTGAAATAAAAAGATAAAAACGCTTGCATTGCATACCAGAGCTATTTGTTCATTGAAAAAAGAAGTGCTTTTGCATTGCATACAACATGTGCAGTGAGTAAATTAGTGCTTATCCGTTGCATTAAAGAGATAATTGTGTTCAAGAATTGTGTCCAAGGGAACTCCTTGGCCTGAAATATGTTCAGTTTGTTAAATATGGACTACTGTATGGTTGATGAGAGATCATAAGGGATCAGTTGGTCTGAATGAAAAGTTCAAGTTGAGAACTCCTTGGCCGGAATTATGATCAGGATATATCAAAAATGGACTCCTGTAAGGTTGATGGGACATCATAAGTAGTCAATTGGTTTGCAAAGAAAGTTCAAGATTGAGAATATGGCCTGAAATATGTTCAGTATGTCAAAAATGGACTACTGTATGGTTGATGATACATCATAAGGAGTCAATTGACCAATCTTGTACAGAAATTTCAAGATTGAGATCTCCTTGGTCTGAAATATGTTCAATATGTAAAATATGGACTACTGTAAGGTTGATGTGACATCATAATGAGTCAAATGGTCTGTTTACGAAGTTCAAGATGGAGAACTCTTTGGCTTAAATATGTTCCGTTTGTCAAATATGGACTACTGTTTAGTTGAAGAGACATCATAAGGGGTCCGTTGGTCTGAATGAAAAGTTCAAGTTGAGACCTCCTTGGCCTGAAATATGTTCAGTAAGTCAAATATTGACTAATGTATGGTTGAAGAGACATCATAAGGAGTCAATTGGTCTGTATAGAAAGTTCAAGATTGAGAATTCTTTGGCCTTAAATATGTTCCGTTTGTCAAATGGACCACTGTTTGGTTGAAGAGACATCATAAGGAGTCAAATGGTCTGTATAGAAAGTTCAAGATGGAGAACTCTTTGGCTTAAATATGTTCCGTTTGTCAAATATGGACTACTGTTTAGTTGAAGAGACATCATAAGGGGTCAGTTGGTCTGAATGAAAAGTTCAAGTTGAGAACTCCTTGGCCTGAAATATATTCAGTAAGTCAAATATGGAGCATCATAAGGGGTCAGTTGGTCTGAATGAAACTTTCAAGTTGAGACCTCCTTGGCCTGAGATATGTTCAGTAAGTCAAATATGGACACTGTATGGTTGACGAGACATCATAAGGAGTCAATTGGTCTGTATGAAAAGTTGAAGTTGAGAACTCCTTGGCCTGAAATATGTTCAGTTTGTTAAATATGGACTAATGTATGGATGATGAGCGATCATAAGGGATCAGTTGGTCTGAATGAAAAGTTCAAGTTCAGAACTCCTTGGCCTGAAAAATGATTAGGATATATCAAAAATGGACTCCTGTATGGTTGATGGGACATCATAAGGAGTCAATTGACCAATCTTGTATAGAAAGTTCAAGATTGAGATCTCCTTGGTCTGAAATATGTTCAATATGTCAAATATGGACTACTGTATGGTTGATGAGATATCATAAGGAATCCATTGGTCTGTATGAAAAGTTGAAGTGGAGAACTCCTTGGCCTGAAATATGTTCAGTCTGTTAAATATGGACTAATGTTTAGTTGGAGAAACATCATAAGGCGTCAATTGGTCTGTATAGAAAGTTCAAGATTGAGAACTCTTTGGCCTTAAATATGTTCCGTTTGTCAAATGGACCACTGTTTGGTTGAAGAGAAATCATAAGGAGTCAAATGGTCTGTATAGAAAGTTCAAGATGGAGAACTCCTTGGCCTGAAATATGTTCAGTTTGTTAAATATGGACTACTGTATGGTTGATGAGTGATCATAAGGGGTCAGTTGGTCTGAATGAAAAGTTTAAGTTGAGACCTCCTTGGCCGGAAAAATGATCAGGATATATCAAATATGGACTCCTGTTTGGTTGAAGAGACATTATAAGGAGTCAATGTGTTCTGTATAGAAAGTTCAAGATTGAGAACTCCTTGGCCTGAAATATGTTCAGTATGTCAAATTTTGACTACTGTATGGTTGAAGAGAATCATAAGGAGTCAAATGGTCTGTGTAGAAAGTTCAAGATTGAGAACTTCTTGACTTGAAATATGTTAAGTTTGTCAAATATTGACTACTGTATTGTTGATGAGACACAATATGGAGTCAGTTGATCTTTATAGAAAGTTCAAGACTGAGAGCTCCGTGACCTGAAATCTGTTCATTATGTCAAATATAGACTACTGTGTGGTTTATGAGACAACAGAAAACTCCAATGAATTTATATACAAAGTTGAAGTTTGAGAACTCCTTGGCATGAAATAAGTTAAGTTTGTCAAATATGGACTACTGTATGGTTGATGAGAATCATAAGGAGTCAAATGGTCTGAATAGAAAGTTCAAGATGGAGAACTCTTTGGCTTAAATATGTTCCGTTTGTCAAATATGGACTACTGTTTAGTTGAAGAGACATCATAAGGGGTCCGTTGGTCTGAATGAAAAGTTCAAGTTGAGACCTCCTTGGCCTGAAATATGTTCAGTAAGTCAAATATTGACTAATGTATGGTTGAAGAGACATCATAAGGAGTCAATTGGTCTGTATAGAAAGTTCAAGATTGAGAATTCTTTGGCCTTAAATATGTTCTGTTTGTCAAATGGACCACTGTTTGGTTTAAGAGGCATCATAAGGAGTCAAATGGTCTGTATAGAAAGTTCAAGATGGAGAACTCTTTGGCTTAAATATGTTCCGTTTGTCAAATATGGACTACTGTTTAGTTGAAGAGACATCATAAGGGGTCAGTTGGTCTGAATGAAAAGTTCAAGTTGAGAACTCCTTGGCCTGAAATATATGCAGTAAGTCAAATATGGACCATCATAAGTGGTCAGTTGGTCTGAATGAAAATTTCAAGTTGAGACCTCCTTGGCCTGAGATATGTTCAGTAAGTCAAATATGGACACTGTATGGTTGACGAGACATCATAAGGAGTCAATTGGTCTGTATGAAAAGTTGAAGTTGAGAACTCCTTGTCCTGAAATATGTTCAGTTTGTTAAATATGGACTAATGTAAGGATGATGAGCGATCATAAGGGATCAGTTGGTCTGAATGAAAAGTTCAAGTTCAGAACTCCTTGGCCTGAAAAATGATTAGGATATATCAAAAATGGACTCCTTTATGGTTGATGGGACATCATAAGGAGTCAATTGACCAATCTTGTATAGAAAGTTCAAGATTGAGATCTCCTTGGTCTGAAATATGTTCAATATGTCAAATATGGACTACTGTATGGTTGATGAGATATCATAAGGAATCAATTGGTCTGTATGAAAAGTTGAAGTGGAGAACTCCTTGGCCTGAAATATGTTCAGTCTGTTAAATATGGACTAATGTTTAGTTGGAGAAACATCATAAGGCGTCAATTGGTCTGTATAAAAATGTTCAAGATTGAGAACTCTTTGGCCTTAAATATGTTCCGTTTGTCAATTGGACCACTGTTTGGTTGAAGAGACATCAAAAGGAGTCAAATGGTCTGTATAGAAAGTTCAAGATGGAGAACTCCTTGGCCTGAAATATGTTCAGTTTGTTAAATATGGACTACTGTATGGTTGATGAGAGATCATAAGGGGTCAGTTGGTCTGAATGAAAAGTTTAAGTTGAGACCTCCTTGGCCGGAAAAATGATCAGGATATATCAAATATGGACTCCTGTTTGGTTGAAGAGACATTATAAGGAGTCAATGTGTTCTGTATAGAAAGTTCAAGATTGAGAACTTCTGGGCCTGAAATATGTTCAGTATGTCAAATTTTGACTACTGTATAGTTGATGAGAATCATAAGGAGTCAAATGGTCTGTATAGAAAGTTCAAGTTGACACCTCCTTGGCCGGAAATATGATCAGGATATATCAAATATGGACTCCTGTTTGGTTGAAGAGACATCATAAGGGGTCAGTTGTTCTGTATGAAAAGTTGAAGTTGAGAACTCCTTGGCCTGAAATATGTTCAGTTTGTTAAATATGGACTACTGTATGGTTGATGAGAGATCACAAGGGGTCAGTTGGTCTGAATGAAAAGTTCAAGTTGAGACCTCCTTGGCCGGAAATATGATCAGGATATATCAAATATGGACTACTGTATTGTTGATGAGACACAATATGGAGTCAGTTGATCTGTATAAAAAGTTCAAGACTGAGAGCTCCTTGACCTGAAATCTGTTTAGTATGTCAAATATAGACTACTGTGTGGTTTATGAGACAACAGAAAATTCCAATGAATCTATATACAAAGTTGAAGATTGAGAACTCCTTGGCCTGAAATATGTTCAATATGTCAAATATGGACTACTGTATGGTTGATGAGACATCATAAGGAGTCATTTGGTCTGTATAGAAAGTTCAAGATTGAGAACTCTTTGGCTTAAATATGTTCCGTTTGTCAAATATGTTCCGTTTAGTTAAAGAGACATCATAAGGGGTCAGTTGGTCTGAATGAAAAGTTCAAGATTAAGAACTCCTTGGTCTGAAATATGTTTAGTAGGTCAAATATAGACTACTGTGTGGTTTATGAGACAACAGAAAGTTCAAGATTGAGAACTCTTTGGCTTAAATATGTTCCGTTTGTCAAATATGGACTACTGTTTAGTTAAAGAGACGTCATAAGGGGTCAGTTGGTCTGAATGAAAAGTTGAGAACTCCTTGGCCTGAAATATGTTCAGTAAGTCAAATATGGAAACTGTATGGTTGACGAGACATCATAAGGAGTCTATTGGTCTGTATGAAAAGTTGAAGTTGAGAACTCCTTGGCCTGAAATATGTTTAGTTTGTTAAATATGGACTACTGTATGGTTGATGAGAGATCATAAGTGGTCAGTTGGTCTGAATGAAAAGTTCAAGTTGAGACCTCCTTGGCCGGAAAAATGATTAGGATATATCAAAAATGGAATCCTGTATGGTTGATGGGACATCATAAGGAGTCAATTGACCAATCTTGTATAGAAAGTTCAAGATTGAGATCTCCTTGGTCTGAAATATGTTCAATATGTCAAATATGGACTACTGTATGGTTGATGAGATATCATAAGGAATCAATTGGTCTGTATGAAAAGTTGAAGTGGAGAACTCCTTGGCCTGAAATATGTTCAGTCTGTTAAATATGGACTAATGTTTAGTTGGAGAAACATCATAAGGCGTCAATTGGTCTGTATAAAAATGTTCAAGATTGAGAACTCTTTGGCCTTAAATATGTTCCTTTTGTCAATTGGACCACTGTTTGGTTGAAGAGACATCAAAAGGAGTCAAATGGTCTGTATAGAAAGTTCAAGATGGAGAACTCCTTGGCCTGAAATATGTTCAGTTTGTTAAATATGGACTACTGTATGGTTGATGAGTGATCATAAGGGGTCAGTTGGTCTGAATGAAAAGTTTAAGTTGAGACCTCCTTGGCCGGAAAAATGATCAGGATATATCAAATATGGACTCCTGTTTGGTTGAAGAGACATTATAAGGAGTCAATGTGTTCTGTATAGAAAGTTCAAGATTGAGAACTCCTTGGCCTGAAATATGTTCAGTATGTCAAATTTGGACTACTGTATGGTTGATGAGAATCATAAGGAGTCAAATGGTCTGTGTAGAAAGTTCAAGATTGAGAACTCCTTGACTTGAAATATGTTAAGTTTGTCAAATATTGACTACTGTATTGTTGATGAGACACAATATGGAGTCAGTTGATCTTTATAGAAAGTTCAAGACTGAGAGCTCCGTGACCTGAAATCTGTTCATTATGTCAAATATAGACTACTGTGTGGTTTATGAGACAACAGAAAATTCCAATGAATGTATATACAAAGTTGAAGATTGAGAACTCCTTGGCCTGAAATAAGTTCAGTTTGTCAAATATGGACTACTGTATGGTTGATGAGAATCATAAGGAGTCAAATGGTCTGAATAGAAAGTTCAAAATTTGAGAACTCCTTGGCCTTAAATATGTTCCGTTAGTCAAATGGACCACTGTTTGCTTGAAGAGACATCATAAGGGGTCAGTTGGTCTGAATGAAAAGTTCAAGTTGAGACCTCCTTGGCCGGAAATATGATCAGGATATATCAAATATGGACACCTGTTTGGTTGAAGAGACATCATATGGAGTCAAATGGTCTGTATAGAAAGTTCAAGATGGAGAACTCTTTGGCTTAAATATGTTCCGTTTGTCAAATATGGACTACTGTTTAGTTGAAGAGACATCATAAGGGGTCCGTTGGTCTGAATGAAAAGTTCAAGTTGAGACCTCCTTGGCCTGAAATATGTTCAGTAAGTCAAATATTGAATCAGAATCAGAATCAGAATCAGAAAGAGCTTTATTGCCAAGTGTGCTTTCACACACAAGGAATTTTTTTTGGTGCTGAAGCTTCCAGTGCACATATACAATACAAATACAACAGTAATAAATAAAAAAATTCTAAGAATAAAAAATATAAACAGTATAAGGTCACGGTTACGTTTAGTCAGAAAAGACATAGATTATGAATATTTACAGTATTTGGAGAGTAAGAATAAATATAAATAATATGAATAATCACCTGAGTTTAGGAGATATTGCACTAAGCAGTGGAGTAATTGCACTTACAGGCATTTGCCTTGGGGGTGGGTGGTTGGGGGGTTAACTGTTCAAGAGGGAAATGGCCTGTGGGAAGAAAGAAATGGCCTGTGGGAAGAAAGAAATGGCCTGTGGGAAGAAAGAAAATGTATGGCTAATGTATGGTTGAAGAGACATCATAAGGAGTCAATGTGTTCTCTATAGAAAGTATAATGTATGGTTGAAGAGACATCATAAGGAGTCAATGTGTTCTCTATAGAAAGTTCAAGATTGAGAACTTCTGGGCCTGAAATATGTTCAGTATGTCAAATTTTGACTACTGTATGGTTGATGAGAATCATAAGGAGTCAAATGGTCTGTATAGAAAGTTCAAGTTGACACCTCCTTGGCCGGAAATATGATCAGGATATATCAAATATGGACTCCTGTTTGGTTGAAGAGACATCATAAGGGGTCAGTTGTTCTGTATGAAAAGTTGAAGTTGAGAACTCCTTGGCCTGAAATATGTTCAGTTTGTTAAATATGGACTACTGTATGGTTGATGAGAGATCACAAGGGGTCAGTTGGTCTGAATGAAAAGTTCAAGTTGAGACCTCCTTGGCCGGAAATATGATCAGGATATATCAAATATGGACTACTGTATTGTTGATGAGACACAATATGGAGTCAGTTGATCTGTATAAAAAGTTCAAGACTGAGAGCTCCTTGACCTGAAATCTGTTTAGTATGTCAAATATAGACTACTGTGTGGTTTATGAGACAACAGAAAATTCCAATGAATCTATATACAAAGTTGAAGATTGAGAACTCCTTGGCCTGAAATATGTTCAATATGTCAAATATGGACTACTGTATGGTTGATGAGACATCATAAGGAGTCATTTGGTCTGTATAGAAAGTTCAAGATTGAGAACTCTTTGGCTTAAATATGTTCCGTTTGTCAAATATGTTCCGTTTAGTTAAAGAGACATCATAAGGGGTCAGTTGGTCTGAATGAAAAGTTCAAGATTAAGAACTCCTTGGTCTGAAATATGTTTAGTAGGTCAAATATAGACTACTGTGTGGTTTATGAGACAACAGAAAGTTCAAGATTGAGAACTCTTTGGCTTAAATATGTTCCGTTTGTCAAATATGGACTACTGTTTAGTTAAAGAGACATCATAAGGGGTCAGTTGGTCTGAATGAAAAGTTGAGAACTCCTTGGCCTGAAATATGTTCAGTAAGTCAAATATGGAAACTGTATGGTTGACGAGACATCATAAGGAGTCTATTG
This sequence comes from Gobiocypris rarus, assembly GCA_023029165.1. Classification (NCBI taxonomy): domain Eukaryota; kingdom Metazoa; phylum Chordata; class Actinopteri; order Cypriniformes; family Gobionidae; genus Gobiocypris; species Gobiocypris rarus. The sequence continues at coordinate 16,763,647 of CM040912.1, forward strand.
GTCTGTATGAAAAGTTGAAGTTGAGAACTCCTTGGCCTGAAATATGTTTAGTTTGTTAAATATGGACTACTGTATGGTTGATGAGAGATCATAAGTGGTCAGTTGGTCTGAATGAAAAGTTCAAGTTGAGACCTCCTTGGCCGGAAAAATGATTAGGATATATCAAAAATGGAATCCTGTATGGTTGATGGGACATCATAAGGAGTCAATGTGTTCTCTATAGAAAGTTCAAGATTGAGAACTTCTGGGCCTGAAATATGTTCAGTATGTCAAATTTTGACTACTGTATGGTTGATGAGAATCATAAGGAGTCAAATGGTCTGTATAGAAAGTTCAAGTTGACACCTCCTTGGCCGGAAATATGATCAGGATATATCAAATATGGACTCCTGTTTGGTTGAAGAGACATCATAAGGGGTCAGTTGTTCTGTATGAAAAGTTGAAGTTGAGAACTCCTTGGCCTGAAATATGTTTAGTTTGTTAAATATGGACTACTGTATGGTTGATGAGAGATCACAAGGGGTCAGTTGGTCTGAATGAAAAGTTCAAGTTGAGACCTCCTTGGCCGGAAATATGATCAGGATATATCAAATATGGACTACTGTATTGTTGATGAGACACAATATGGAGTCAGTTGATCTGTATAAAAAGTTCAAGACTGAGAGCTCCTTGACCTGAAATCTGTTTAGTATGTCAAATATAGACTACTGTGTGGTTTATGAGACAACAGAAAATTCCAATGAATCTATATACAAAGTTGAAGATTGAGAACTCCTTGGCCTGAAATATGTTCAATATGTCAAATATGGACTACTGTATGGTTGATGAGACATCATAAGGAGTCATTTGGTCTGTATAGAAAGTTCAAGATTGAGAACTCTTTGGCTTAAATATGTTCCGTTTGTCAAATATGTTCCGTTTAGTTAAAGAGACATCATAAGGGGTCAGTTGGTCTGAATGAAAAGTTCAAGATTAAGAACTCCTTGGTCTGAAATATGTTTAGTAGGTCAAATATAGACTACTGTGTGGTTTATGAGACAACAGAAAGTTCAAGATTGAGAACTCTTTGGCTTAAATATGTTCCGTTTGTCAAATATGGACTACTGTTTAGTTAAAGAGACATCATAAGGGGTCAGTTGGTCTGAATGAAAAGTTGAGAACTCCTTGGCCTGAAATATGTTCAGTAAGTCAAATATGGAAACTGTATGGTTGACGAGACATCATAAGGAGTCTATTGGTCTGTATGAAAAGTTGAAGTTGAGAACTCCTTGGCCTGAAATATGTTTAGTTTGTTAAATATGGACTACTGTATGGTTGATGAGAGATCATAAGTGGTCAGTTGGTCTGAATGAAAAGTTCAAGTTGAGACCTCCTTGGCCGGAAAAATGATCAGGATATATCAAATATGGACTCCTGTTTGGTTGAAGAGACATCATAAGGAGTCAATGTGTTCTCTATAGAAAGTTCAAGATTGAGAACTTCTGGGCCTGAAATATGTTCAGTATGTCAAATTTTGACTACTGTATGGTTGATGAGAATCATAAGGAGTCAAATGGTCTGTATAGAAAGTTCAAGTTGAGACCTCCTTGGCCGGAAATATGATCAGGATATATCAAATATGGACTACTGTATTGTTGATGAGACACAATATGGAGTCAGTTGATCTGTATAAAAAGTTCAAGACTGAGAGCTCCTTGACCTGAAATCTGTTTAGTATGTCAAATATAGACTACTGTGTGGTTTATGAGACAACAGAAAATTCCAATGAATCTATATACAAAGTTGAAGATTGAGAACTCCTTGGCCTGAGATATGTTCAATATGTCAAATATGGACTACTGTATGGTTGATGAGACATCATAAGTAGTCATTTGGTCTGTATAGAAAGTTCAAGATTTTGAACTCTTTGGCTTAAATATGTTCCGTTTGTCAAATATGGACTACTGTTTAGTTAAAGAGACATCATAAGGGGTCAGTTGGTCTGAATGAAAAGTTCAAGTTGAGAACTCCTTGGCCTGAAATATGTTTAGTTTGTTAAATATGGACTACTGTATGGTTGATGAGAGATCATAAGTGGTCAGTTGGTCTGAATGAAAAGTTCAAGTTGAGACCTCCTTGGCCGGAAAAATGATCAGGATATATCAAATATGGACTCCTGTTTGGTTGAAGAGACATCATAAGGAGTCAATGTGTTCTCTATAGAAAGTTCAAGATTGAGAACTTCTGGGCCTGAAATATGTTCAGTATGTCAAATTTTGACTACTGTATGGTTGATGAGAATCATAAGGAGTCAAATGGTCTGTATAGAAAGTTCAAGTTGAGACCTCCTTGGCCGGAAATATGATCAGGATATATCAAATATGGACTACTGTATTGTTGATGAGACACAATATGGAGTCAGTTGATCTGTATAAAAAGTTCAAGACTGAGAGCTCCTTGACCTGAAATCTGTTTAGTATGTCAAATATAGACTACTGTGTGGTTTATGAGACAACAGAAAATTCCAATGAATCTATATACAAAGTTGAAGATTGAGAACTCCTTGGCCTGAGATATGTTCAATATGTCAAATATGGACTACTGTATGGTTGATGAGACATCATAAGGAGTCATTTGGTCTGTATAGAAAGTTCAAGATTGAGAACTCTTTGGCTTAAATATGTTCCGTTTGTCAAATATGGACTACTGTTTAGTTAAAGAGACATCATAAGGGGTCAGTTGGTCTGAATGAAAAGTTCAAGTTGAGAACTCCTTGGCCTGAAATATGTTTAGTTTGTTAAATATGGACTACTGTATGGTTGATGAGAGATCATAAGTGGTCAGTTGGTCTGAATGAAAAGTTCAAGTTGAGACCTCCTTGGCCGGAAAAATGATCAGGATATATCAAATATGGACTCCTGTTTGGTTGAAAAGACATCATAAGGAGTCAATGTGTTCTCTATAGAAAGTTCAAGATTGAGAACTTCTGGGCCTGAAATATGTTCAGTATGTCAAATTTTGACGACTGTATGGTTGATGAGAATCATAAGGAGTCAAATGGTCTGTATAGAAAGTTCAAGTTGAGACCTCCTTGGCCGGAAATATGATCAGGATATATCAAATATGGACTCCTGTTTGGTTGAAGAGACATCATAAGGGGTCAGTTGGTCTGTATGAAAAGTTGAAGTTGAGAACTCCTTGGCCTGAAATATGTTCAGTTTGTTAAATATGGACTACTGTATGGTTGATGAGAGATCACAAGGGTCAGTTGGTCTGAATGAAAAGTTCAAGTTGAGACCTCCTTAGCCGGAAATATGATCAGGATAAATCAAATATGGACTACTGTATTGTTGATGAGACACAATATGGAGTCAGTTGATCTGTATAAAAAGTTCAAGACTGAGAGCACCTTGACCTGAAATCTGTTTAGTATGTCAAATATAGACTACTGTGTGGTTTATGAGACAACAGAAAATTCCAATGAATCTATATACAAAGTTGAAGATTGAGAACTCCTTGGCCTGAAATATGTTCAATATGTTAAATATGGACTACTGTATGGTTGATGAGAATCATAAAGAGTCATTTGGTCTGTATAGAAAGTTCAAGATTGAGAACTCTTTGGCTTAAATATGTTCCGTTTGTCAAATATGGACTACTGTTTAGTTAAAGAGACATCATAAGGGGTCAATTGGTCTGTATGAAAAGTTGAAGTTGAAAACTCCTTGGCCTGAAATATGTACAGTTTGTTAAATATGGACTACTGTATGGTTGATGAGACATCATAGGGAGTCAAACTGGTCTGCATAGAAAGTTGAAGATTGAGAACTCCTTGGCCTGAAATATGTTCAATATGTCAAATATGGACTACTGTATGGTTGATGAGACATCATAAGGAGTCATTTGGTCTGTAAAGAAAGTTCAAGATTGAGAACTCTTTGGCTTAAATATGTTCCGTTTGTCAAATATGGACTACTGTTTAGTTAAAGAGACATCATAAGGGGTCAGTTGGTCTGAATGAAAAGTTCAAGTTGAGAACTCCTTGGCCTGAAATATGTTTAGTTTGTTAAATATGGACTACTGTATGGTTGATGAGAGATCATAAGTGGTCAGTTGGTCTGAATGAAAAGTTCAAGTTGAGACCTCCTTGGCCGGAAAAATGATCAGGATATATCAAATATGGACTCCTGTTTGGTTGAAGAGACATCATAAGGAGTCAATGTGTTCTCTATAGAAAGTTCAAGATTGAGAACTTCTGGGCCTGAAATATGTTCAGTATGTCAAATTTTGACTACTGTATGGTTGATGAGAATCATAAGGAGTCAAATGGTCTGTATAGAAAGTTCAAGTTGAGACCTCCTTGGCCGGAAATATGATCAGGATATATCAAATATGGACTCCTGTTTGGTTGAAGAGACATCATAAGGGGTCAGTTGGTCTGTATGAAAAGTTGAAGTTGAGAACTCCTTGGCCTGAAATATGTTCAGTTTGTTAAATATGGACTACTGTATGGTTGATGAGAGATCACAAGGGGTCAGTTGGTCTGAATGAAAAGTTCAAGTTGAGACCTCCTTGGCCGGAAATATGATCAGGATAAATCAAATATGGACTACTGTATTGTTGATGAGACACAATATGGAGTCAGTTGATCTGTATAAAAAGTTCAAGACTGAGAGCTCCTTGACCTGAAATCTGTTTAGTATGTCAAATATAGACTACTGTGTGGTTTATGAGACAACAGAAAATTCCAATGAATCTATATACAAAGTTGAAGATTGAGAACTCCTTGGCCTGAAATATGTTCAATATGTTAAATATGGACTACTGTATGGTTGATGAGAATCATAAGGAGTCATTTGGTCTGTATAGAAAGTTCAAGATTGAGAACTCTTTGGCTTAAATATGTTCCGTTTGTCAAATATGGACTACTGTTTAGTTAAAGAGACATCATAAGGGGTCAGTTGGTCTGAATGAAAAGTTCAAGATTAAGAACTCCTTGGTCTGAAATATGTTCAGTAAGTCAAATATGGACACTGTATGGTTGACGAGACATCATAAGGAGTCAATTGGTCTGTATGAAAATTTGAAGTTGAAAACTCCTTGGCCTGAAATATGTACAGTTTGTTATATATGGACTACTCTATGGTTGATGAGACATCATAGGGAGTCAAACTGGTCTGCATAGAAAGTTGAAGATTGAGATCTCCTTGGCCTGAAATATGTTCAATATGTCAAATATGGACTACTGTATGGTTGATAAGACATCATAAGGAGTAATTTGGTCTGTAAAGAAAGTTCAAGATTGAGAACTCTTTGGCTTAAATATGTTCTGTTTGTCAAATATGGACTACTGTTTAGTTAAAGAGACATCATAAGGGGTGTTGCGGCAAAATAAGGTTAACTCCGTTGCATTTCTGAATAAGAGACAAACCTTCGCCAATTGAGTCTTTATAAAGATTTAATTCTTGCAAGAATGAATCCACAGTCAATACAACCAGATAATGCCTGCATCGAGTGTGAACTGAGGAACAATAGAAGGCCCAAGCTTTTATACCTCTCAGTGTCTCAGTGTTTTTCCGTACCGAGGAAAAGGTGATACAAATGTCTTTCCCCCCCACCCTTCTGTAACAAAAGCAAATAAACAAGGGACACAGTGGTTCCCCCCTCTTATCTTCCCTCATCAGTGTTTGTGTCAAGGCCTCAAGCGGTGATGGGGGGGTTTACATTTACATTTTATGAGGTGTGTGTGTGTGTGTATGTGTGTGTGTGTGTGTTTTAATAAGTGACATCTAAGGCCCGGGAGAGTCCCCAATCTAGGTGTCCCGTGACCCCATGCTAAGAGGTGTTTTTGAATAACAGAGACAGATGTTGATTTCTGTATAACCTTAAACATAAATCTTCTTCTATGATTAAATTTTTCCTCCACAATTCCCCTTTTATCATTCTTTGATAATTCACAAGAAAAATTTTAAATATATATATGAATGTTGTTCTTCTCAAGTCGCACAGTCCAAGCATCGAAAAGGGCACCACGGCTTTGCTTTGCTTTGCACCAGTCTTTCAGATGGCAAGATGAATCACACAGCTAGTTAATGAAAGGACGCCACCTCTCTGTAGATTGTGCAACTCTGATTCTGTGGGCTTGCAACAGGTTCTAAACTTGTTGTCTCAGCTCCATGTTGTGCCAGCATCTCTGGTCCTGAGATGATAGCAGCAAGTGATGTTTGTGTGACCTCCGTCCGCACAGACGTGTGCCTCCAGCTCCTCTCGGCTCCTTCTCCCCGATCACTGGTGGGATCTTTCTCAGCTACCTTGATGGCGGTGTTTGTCATCAGGAGCACGACAAAAGGCCCTAGTCACCTTTTCACTCTCCATCTGTTCCTTCTGTAGTCCCGTATCACGACATCAAACATCCGGTCTGATGTTATGTAAAGGAGTCCCGTAACCTGCACACAGATCTTAGACACAGAGAGGACATTTCTTTTGAAATAATTCACAAATTATATTGATGTAAGCTATTGTTTACCCTTCCATTAAACAGTCTCGAACAGACTCAGATTTGCTCTAGGCCTTTCCTTCTACAAAAATTTTCATGAAAATACTGTACCCCAGACAGTTTTTATCAGTTTTCATTTAAATAATTCCCCCTTTGGCTGCCTGATCATCTATGCAGCCATCTAAACATGATGGTCAAAGAATGTTTGGGGTAAACAAGGCTTGCCATCACCACACTATTTTGAAAAGTGCAGCCACAGTTTCCACAGCTGTTTCTCCGCTGTTGTGGCGAAGGTCTCCGTACTCTGTAAAGAAGTGAAAGCGTTTGTGGTTATTTCAAATATCAAAAAGACATTATGGTTCCTTTGACTGCTTCTTCCTCGGCCTTCGCAATCTCATCTGCCTGTTTAAATAAAATCTTTGTTATTAATGTGCGCTGCGCATTCATAGATATCAACCTGGCCAGTTAAGAAATTTGTGTCTTGAGAAGCAGACACAGTTGAACCATTCAGAATTGGGCGCCCATCAGATATTACAATTTTCCTGTGTTTCCACAATGCCCCAAAATTATGCCCAACTCCGAACTCAAAACGCAAATCTGTTCAAATTGTTACACTTTTACCTTTCATCAGCTTGCATATTTCAGTCAGGGCTACAAGCTCCAGTCTTAACCAGGCAATCTTTATCCTGATTCTTTCGTGTTTCAGTGAAAGTTAATATAAAATCTGTATTTCAAATCTGGAAGCCGGGCTAAATGAGTAAGCTCTGTTACTGCACTCCTGTCAATTTAGGGGTGTGTGATACCTTCAAAATCCAAACACACGACACCTTGTTGCTTTCAAGTGTTTAACGACACATCACACATCCCTAGGTCAGACCCTCAGTCACTCCTCAGAGACCAAATACATGATTAGTGTAAAGGAAGAAAAACAATCATTGATTCTCTTGATAATTCCAAATCATCACAGACCCCAATGTTGTCCAATTCAAACTAAACGACAAAAAAAATAAGTGAGATAGATAAAAATCCATCTAAGCGCTTTAAATCTCCATATAAACATCCTTCAGTTTGTGCTTTGGCCACAGTTCAGAGGAGTCCTCTGCCCATGCAGGCCGTATGTTTGACATGCACTGATTCTCTGCATCTGTGCATCATGGTTGTTATTATCCTCTCTATCTCAACTTCATGTTTATATTCAGATCTAAATGCTCCCAGTTTCTCACTGAACATCATATTCTTGTCAATTCTTGTCATTCTTGTTTCAACACAATTATTTTACAAACCACCATGTTTTTGTTCAAAATTACTGTTTCCATCAACTGCAATTTCACTCATCATATCTAACCATTTATAAAATAAACCTAAATTTGTTAATGTTGAAAACTTTTCATCAAAACAACATAATTATCTATTCGTATTACATTCAATCAGCTCGTTCACTCATCTTTCTCTTGTGACATTATGCTTAATCATATTCAATACCCAATTCTTTATCAAAATCTGTCCAATTAATTAGGATTTTAAAGTACATTTTCCTTTCAATGTCTTGAATCTTCTTTTCCTTCTTTCCCTACCTTCATGTTCCTCCTTTACTACATCCATAAACCTCCTCTTTGGTCTTCCTTAAACCTCCTGTCTTTTCCTCAGTGTGACTGTCTCCAAACCGCACATCATCACTGTTCTCACTTCTGTTCTGCACACCTTCCCTTTCATTCTTACTGTAACCCTCACACAACAGACCTGACACTTTTCTCCACCCATTCCAACCTGCCTGCACACACACACTTCTTCACCTCTTTTCCCTGTAACCTCACTGTTCCACTTGGTTCCCTCTCATTCACACACATGTATTCTGTCTTCCTGCGACTAACGTTCATTCCTCTTCTCTCCTGAGCAAACCTTCACCTCTCTAGACTTTCGTCCACCTGCTCTCACTACTGATCACAATGTTATCCTCAAACATCATAGTCCATGTAGATTCCTGTCTGACCTCCTCTGTCAGCCTGTCCATCACCACTGCAAACAAGAAGGGGCTCAGAGCCGATCCTTGATGCAGTCTCACCTTCACCGTGAAGTCCGCTGTCTCACCTACGGCACACCTTTCCACTGTCCACTGCTCTGCAGAAACCCAAAATATTACTGTCCTCCATCTCAATCCTAGTCACACAGAAAGCCTCACAGCCTCTTGTTTTGTTTTTTTTGTTCTCTTACATTAATTGTAGTTCTCTAGATAAATTAATGTCCTCCCTCCATTTAATGGAGGAAACACAAAAATAAAACTTTTCATTTTAAAGTTTATATTCCTTTGTTCGCCCTCTGGCCTTTCATAATTGTGACGGATTCTCTGGATAATTTAGATAATGACTTAAGCCAATTTGTCATTTTGTCTCTGTCCTCAAGTCTATAATTTTACGCTACTATTTTAACTAATCCAGAGAGTAATTCAAATCCTCATCATAAATGACAAAAGTAGTCATTATTAATACCAGTCACAGACCAAGCTGGATGTCAATCCACTTAAAGCTCGTCCCATGTTCTGGATCATCTTTTATCAGAATCACTCAGAATAATACGCTTCTTTTAAAGTTTGTCGTTTGGCTTAACCCATTTGTAGTGATAAAGCACTACGCTCAATCTGGGCATAAATATGAACTGCTCATTCTCAAAATTTGCTTCTACTTGGTTTCTTAATCATTTTCAAATCATGTCTGTTCACTATTAAGTTGTCTTTAGAAAAGTCAGCTGGGTTGTTTTGGTTTTGTCTCAGCTTTAACATGGCCGATTACAGACACTGTGCCATCCCCGCCTCCACAAGCAGCCTCTCTCTCTCTCTCTCTCTTACACAGATAATCTTTTCAACAGCCTCTGAGACTTTAACTCAGAACAAACTATAATCTTTAGTTTAAATACCTTTGTTATCCAGACCTTCTCTTTTGAACTTCAAAAGCTGTCCTCATCTTAAAGCCATCACCATGTTTCCGAATGATCCTATGCCATATCTAATGACCTGCAGGATTTAAGACTATGATAGAGACATATTAGATCAATATCACACAGTTTTACTTATACCAATTAATAAATTTTGTTCTGTTCTCCATAAAATTAATGACAATTCACAGCATGGTCTCAGCTGGCTCTTGAATGCCCCTTACGATCATAACTTTCCCTCAGGGTGCTCCCTGGCATTCCCTGGCATTCAAACACAATATATGCGGGGTTTTTTTTTTTGGTGAGCGGTATTGAGGAACCTTTCTTTTGGGCGGACTGCTATGTCTGTCTGGACTCTCGGCCCCTACAAAACACAGCTTCCCACACAATGATGCTGCTGGCCTCACAGACATCTGCTCGACTCATACACACCTCACATAGACTCCACCCTCCTTTTGGGGCGGAGTCTCAGTGTCTACGTGATTTCCCTGTCTTAGGTCGTCCCCCGCTGGCCAAAAGGGGATCTTACCCGTCTTTGGGAAAATCACTCGTGCCCACTGCCCGCCTTGAGATCTTTGACCCTCAACAGGATCAGCTGTGTTTTGGAACTTTGTGGAAAGTGCATTCAAGAGTCATCAGAGCCATCTGGTCTGCTTACTATAGGTAGAACATGGAGACAGGTTAATTATCACAATACAACTAAATCACTAAAATCCACCACTCAGTGAATTTAGCCAGAACAACTGTCCTTTCAGTTTAATGTTCTGCTACCTTTGTGTCTCGATCCATCGGTCCTGTACATGGTGAAGGCTTAGATCAGACACAACATTTTCAGTTCTATATTTTAAAAACATCTCGTTTTGTAAAAACATCTCATTTGTGAAAACATCTCATTTTGTTTCATCAAAATATCTATCATTGCCCTCCATTGCAATCCTTTAACTATTAGTCAAAATGTCCTTTTTATCAAATCATTGTCTCTATGATTTTCAACTGATGCCCTGTGCTTAACCATAAGTATCTCATCACTTATGACACATGCTCAGATAACAGCTTTGTGCTGGGTTTGAATGAGAGAGAGAGACTCTGAGGCCTTCAGGACTGGCACACTGCATCTTCATCTGCACTGCAACTTTTCACTCTTTACACAAGCTAGTGAGATCTGGTTAGAAATTAATATTGTTTTCAAATAAACTTCAGACATTTTCCTTTTAAACTCTATCCTTAGACTGAAATCACACTTTCAAATCACCCTCAGATTGAGTGTGTGTTACTCAAGCTAGGCCACAGCACCAGAAATGACGTGGTGGTGCCAGGTTCAGATAAGCAAATCAGCATTTATTACAGCTCAGCACAAGCTTATCTTTTGAAACCAAAGCATCAACTTCTAGGGTTTCCAACATATTAACTTACCTAAAGTTATTTCAACAACCCAATATTCAGTCCAATAAGCATTATCAGAGTTTTGCAAAAGTGAGAAGAGCAAGAACATATTTATTATAACCCTATTGTTATTTCATTATTTTCTTAGACAGAGTTTAAATCTCATCTCTGTTTCTTTCTTTTTAATGGGTTTAGTGTGGTGGCCTCATTTGTCACACCTTAGACACCTTATGGGTGAGTGGACACAGCCCTGCTGACCACAATTAAAACACTCTGTGTCATTCAGCAATTCATGGTATCTTTCATCTGCTTTTTCAAATCAAAAATCACATCAGATTCCCACAGTTACTGGGATCTTTCCTTCAGGGTTTAATGTTATCAGATTCCCACAGTTACTGGGATCTTTCCTTCAGGGTTTAAATTGCCGTATAATTTTCTAAACATAATTAAAACATTGCTGCCCATTTTCTTAATAAGTTCTACTTATTTCTTTAAATTGCTGGCTTCAGAGCAGAGCTGCTTACAGCTCTCTCGTCTGAAAAACTTTATCCGGCCTGATCAAGTTACTGATCATGTCTCTCAAATTGTTAGCTCTAATTTAGTTATCACAAACTGTTATCCATAATCAAAGTTCATACTCACCAATGATCTTTAAACAGCTGTAGTTTCTGTGTGATCAGACAACATCTTCCTTTCCCTGTTGTCTGCTTCTTATAACAATCTTCATTTGCATTTCACACACACATCCCCCAAAAAAGCCCTTAGATTTGTCTTTTCTCCTCAACAGATTCTTTCACCACTCTCATCCTGTTGACTCAAAGTTTCTTTTCTTTTGGAAATCATGATATTTAATGAATTTCTCTATATCCCCAATCATCTCTGGCCATATACTTTTTTTTTTTTTTTATTTGACAAAATACCGGTGTATCATATTCTGCTAGCTTCTTTGGGATTTTCCATAGTGGCAGTCTTTCTGTGGTCTTTTTGCGTGCACGCTATTAATCTGTCGGACGTCTCCGTACAGATCTGATCCTTCACCCAGGACAGACGGGCGGACGCGTCTAGCGCCCTCTGTGATCTCAATTCTCCCAGAATATCTTGATCGCATTCCACGATCTCAACTCTCCCAGTATTTCTTAATCACCCTCTGTGTGATTTCAACTCTCACAGAATTTCTTGATCGCATTCCACGATCTCAATTCTCCCAGAATTTCTTAATCACTCTCGCCGATCTCAATCCTCCCAGAATTTCTTAATCACGTTCCATGATCTCAATTCTCCCAGAATATCTTAATCGCGTTGACCACAGAACCAGACTCCCCCTATGGTTTAACCCTTAGTTTCCCAAATCTTAATTTTAACCAAATTCACATTAAAATTCCCAGAATTTTTTAAGTTTGTCTCTTACCAGAGTGTCCCGTCGCCACCTCGGGTTCTTTTTCTCTAATTCCAGTGGTCGGGCCCTCCAGAACCCCTAGAGCAGCCGGCCCTTCTCCCTTAATCAGACGAGGTAAGGCTGTGACTCTAAAGTCCAGGATGATCAGTCACCGTCGGCTCTCAGGGTTCCGGAAGGCACATCCAAGGAATCCAACTTCCTGACACCAAATTGTTGCGGCAAAATAACGTTAACTCCGTTGCATTTCTGAATAAGAGACAAACCTTCGCCAATTGAGTCTTTATAAAGATTTAATTCTTGCAAGAATGAATCCACAGTCAATACAACCAGATAATGCCTGCACCGAGTGTGAACTGAGGAACAATAGAAGGCCCAAGCTTTTATACCTCTCAGTGTCTCAGTGTTTTTCCGTACCGAGGAAAAGGTGATACAAATGTCTTTCCCCCCCACCCTTCTGTAACAAAAGCAAATAAACAAGGGACACAGTGGTTCCCCCCTCTTATCTTCCCTCATCAGTGTTTGTGTCAAGGCCTCAAGCGGTGATGGGGGGGTTTACATTTACATTTTATGAGGTGTGTGTGTGTGTGTATGTGTGTGTGTGTGTGTGTTTTAATAAGTGACATCTAAGGCCCGGGAGAGTCCCCAATCTAGGTGTCCCGTGACCCCATGCTAAGAGGTGTTTTTGAATAACAGAGACAGTTGTTGATTTCTGTATAACCTTAAACATAAATCTTCTTCTATGATTAAATTTTTCCTCCACAGGGGTCAGTTGGTCTGAATGAAAAGTTCAAGTTGAGAACTCCTTGGCCGGAAAAATGATCAGGATATATCAAATATGGACTCCTGTTTGGTTGAAGAGACATCATAAGGAGTCAATGTGTTCTCTATAGAAAGTTCAAGATTGAGAACTTCTGGGCCTGAAATATGTTCAGTATGTCAAATTTTGACTACTGTATGGTTGATGAGAATCATAAGGAGTCAAATGGTCTGTATAGAAAGTTCAAGTTGAGACCTCCTTGGCCGGAAATATGATCAGGATATATCAAATATGGACTCCTGTTTGGTTGAAGAGACATCATAAGGGGTCAGTTGGTCTGTATGAAAAGTTGAAGTTGAGAACTCCTTGGCCTGAAATATGTTCAGTTTGTTAAATATGGACTACTGTATGGTTGATGAGAGATCACAAGGGGTCAGTTGGTCTGAATGAAAAGTTCAAGTTGAGACCTCCTTGGCCGGAAATATGATCAGGATATATCAAATATGGACTACTGTATTGTTGATGAGACACAATATGGAGTCAGTTGATCTGTATAAAAAGTTCAAGACTGAGAGCTCCTTGACCTGAAATCTGTTTAGTATGTCAAATATAGACTACTGTGTGGTTTATGAGACAACAGAAAATTCCAATGAATCTATATACAAAGTTGAAGATTGAGAACTCCTTGGCCTGAAATATGTTCAATATGTCAAATATGGACTACTGTATGGTTGATGAGACATCATAAGGAGTCATTTGGTCTGTATAGAAAGTTCAAGATTGAGAACTCTTTGGCTTAAATATGTTCCGTTTGTCAAATATGGACTACTGTTTAGTTAAAGAGACATCATAAGGGGTCAGTTGGTCTGAATGAAAAGTTCAAGATTAAGAACTCCTTGGTCTGAAATATGTTCAGTAAGTCAAATATGGACACTGTATGGTTGACGAGACATCATAAGGAGTCAATTGGTCTGTATGAAAAGTTGAAGTTGAAAACTCCTTGGCCTGAAATATGTACAGTTTGTTAAATATGGACTACTGTATGGTTGATGAGACATCATAGGGAGTCAAACTGGTCTGCATAGAAAGTTGAAGATTGAGAACTCCTTGGCCTGAAATATGTTCAATATGTCAAATATGGACTACTGTATGGTTGATGAGACATCATAAGGAGTCATTTGGTCTGTAAAGAAAGTTCAAGATTGAGAACTCCTTGGCCTGAAATATGTTCAGTTTGTCAAATACGGACTACTGTATTGTTGATGAGACACAATATGGAGTCAGTTGATCTGTATAAAAAGTTCAAGACTGAGAGCTCCTTGACCTGAAATCTGTTTAGTATGTCAAATATAGACTACTGTGTGGTTTATGAGACAACAGAAAATTCCAATGAATCTATATACAAAGTTGAAGATTGAGAACTCCTTGGCCTGAAATATGTTCAATATGTCAAATATGGACTACTGTATGGTTGATGAGACATCATAAGGAGTCATTTGGTCTGTAAAGAAAGTTCAAGATTGAGAACTCTTTGGCTTAAATATGTTCCGTTTGTCAAATATGGACTACTGTTTAGTTGAAGAGACATCATAAGGGGTCAGTTGGTCTGAATGAAAAGTTCAAGTTGAGACCTCCTTGGCCCGAAATATGTTCAGTAAGTCAAATATGGACACTGTATGGTTGACGAGACATCATAAGGAGTCAATTGGTCTGTATGAAAAGTTGAAGTTGAGAACTCCTTGGCCTGAAATATGTTCAGTTTGTTAAATATGGACTACTGTTTGGTTGATGAGAGATCATAAGGGGTCAGTTGGTCTGAATGAAAAGTTCAAGTTGAGACCTCCTTGGCCGGAAATATGATCAATATATCAAATATGGACTCCTGTTTGGTTGAAGAGACATCATAAGGAGTCAATGTGTTCTGTATAGAAAGTTCAAGATTGAGAACTCCTTGGCCTGAAATATGTTCAGTATGTCAAATATTGACTACTGTATGGTTGATGAGAATAATAAGGAGTCAAATGGTCTGTATAGAAAGTTCAAGATTGAGAACTCCTTGGCCTGAAATATGTTCAGTTTGTCAAATATGGACAACTGTATTGTTGATGAGACACAATATGGAGTCAATTGATCTTTATAGAAAATTCAAGACTGAGAGCTCCTTGACCTGAAATCTGTTCAGTATGTCAAATATAGACTACTGTGTGGTTTATGAGACAACAGAAAATTCCAATGAAGATTGAGAACTCCTTGGCCTGAAATATGTTCAGTTTGTCAAATAAGGACTACTGTATGGATGAAGAGACATCATAAGGAGTCAATTGTTCTGTATAGAAAGTTCAAGATTGAGAACTCCTTGGCCTGAAATATGTTCAGTATTTCAAATATTGACTACTGTATGGTTGATGAAAATCATAAGGAGTCAAAAGGTCTGTATAGAAAGTTCAAGATTGAGAACTCCTTGGCCTGAAATATGTTCAGTAAGTCAAATATGGACACTGTATGGTTGTGAGACATCATAAGGAGTCAATTGGTCTGTATGAAAAGTTAAAGTTGAGAACTCCTTGGCCTGAAATATGTTCAGTTTGTTAAATATGGACTACTGTATGGTTGATGAGATACCAAAAGGGGTCAGTTGGTCTGAATGAAAAGTTCAAGTTGAGACCTCCTTGGCCGGAAATATGATCAGGATATATCAAATATGGACTCCTGTTTGGTTGAAGAGACATCATAAGGAGTCAATGTGTTCTGTATAGAAAGTTCAAGATTGAGAACTCCTTGGCCTGAAATATGTTCAGTTTGTCAAATATGGACTACTGTATTGTTGATGAGACACAATATGGAGTCAGTTGATCTGTATAGAAAGTTCAAGACTGAGAGCTCCTTGACCTGAAATCTGTTTAGTATGTCAAATATAGACTACTGTGTGGTTTATGAGACAACAGAAAATTCCAATGAATCTATTTACAAACTTGAAGATTGAGAATCTTTGGCCTGAAATATGTTCAATATGTTAAATATGGACTACTGTATGGTTGATGAGAATCATAAGGAGTCATTTGGTCTGTATAGAAAGTTCAAGATTGAGAACTCTTTGGCTTAAATATGTTCCGTTTGTCAAATATGGACTACTGTTTAGTTAAAGAGACATCATAAGGGGTCAGTTGGTCTGAATGAAAAGTTCAAGATTAAGAACTCCTTGGTCTGAAATATGTTCAGTAAGTCAAATATGGACACTGTATGGTTGACGAGACATCATAAGGAGTCAATTGGTCTGTATGAAAATTTGAAGTTGAAAACTCCTTGGCCTGAAATATGTACAGTTTGTTATATATGGACTACTCTATGGTTGATGAGACATCATAGGGAGTCAAACTGGTCTGCATAGAAAGTTGAAGATTGAGATCTCCTTGGCCTGAAATATGTTCAATATGTCAAATATGGACTACTGTATGGTTGATAAGACATCATAAGGAGTAATTTGGTCTGTAAAGAAAGTTCAAGATTGAGAACTCTTTGGCTTAAATATGTTCCGTTTGTCAAATATGGACTACTGTTTAGTTAAAGAGACATCATAAGGGGTCAGTTGGTCTGAATGAAAAGTTCAAGTTGAGAACTCCTTGGCCTGAAATATGTTTAGTTTGTTAAATATGGACTACTGTATGGTTGATGAGAGATCATAAGTGGTCAGTTGGTCTGAATGAAAAGTTCAAGTTGAGAACTCCTTGGCCGGAAAAATGATCAGGATATATCAAATATGGACTCCTGTTTGGTTGAAGAGACATCATAAGGAGTCAATGTGTTCTCTATAGAAAGTTCAAGATTGAGAACTTCTGGGCCTGAAATATGTTCAGTATGTCAAATTTTGACTACTGTATGGTTGATGAGAATCATAAGTAGTCAAATGGTCTGTATAGAAAGTTCAAGTTGAGACCTCCTTGGCCGGAAATATGATCAGGATATATCAAATATGGACTCCTGTTTGGTTGAAGAGACATCATAAGGGGTCAGTTGGTCTGTATGAAAAGTTGAAGTTGAGAACTCCTTGGCCTGAAATATGTTCAGTTTGTTAAATATGGACTACTGTATGGTTGATGAGAGATCACAAGGGGTCAGTTGGTCTGAATGAAAAGTTCAAGTTGAGACCTCCTTGGCCGGAAATATGATCAGGATATATCAAATATGGACTACTGTATTGTTGATGAGACACAATATGGAGTCAGTTGATCTGTATAAAAAGTTCAAGACTGAGAGCTCCTTGACCTGAAATCTGTTTAGTATGTCAAATATAGACTACTGTGTGGTTTATGAGACAACAGAAAATTCCAATGAATCTATATACAAAGTTGAAGATTGAGAACTCTTTGGCCTGAAATATGTTCAATATGTTAAATATGGACTACTGTATGGTTGATGAGAATCATAAGGAGTCATTTGGTCTGTATAGAAAGTTCAAGATTGAGAACTCTTTGGCTTAAATATGTTCCGTTTGTCAAATATGGACTACTGTTTAGTTAAAGAGACATCATAAGGGGTCAGTTGGTCTGAATGAAAAGTTCAAGATTAAGAACTCCTTGGTCTGAAATATGTTCAGTAAGTCAAATATGGACACTGTATGGTTGACGAGACATCATAAGGAGTCAATTGGTCTGTATGAAAATTTGAAGTTGAAAACTCCTTGGCCTGAAATATGTACAGTTTGTTATATATGGACTACTCTATGGTTGATGAGACATCATAGGGAGTCAAACTGGTCTGCATAGAAAGTTGAAGATTGAGATCTCCTTGGCCTGAAATATGTTCAATATGTCAAATATGGACTACTGTATGGTTGATAAGACATCATAAGGAGTAATTTGGTCTGTAAAGAAAGTTCAAGATTGAGAACTCTTTGGCTTAAATATGTTCCGTTTGTCAAATATGGACTACTGTTTAGTTAAAGAGACATCATAAGGGGTCAGTTGGTCTGAATGAAAAGTTCAAGTTGAGAACTCCTTGGCCTGAAATATGTTTAGTTTGTTAAATATGGACTACTGTATGGTTGATGAGAGATCATAAGTGGTCAGTTGATCTGAATGAAAAGTTCAAGTTGAGAACTCCTTGGCCGGAAAAATGATCAGGATATATCAAATATGGACTCCTGTTTGGTTGAAGAGACATCATAAGGAGTCAATGTGTTCTCTATAGAAAGTTCAAGATTGAGAACTTCTGGGCCTGAAATATGTTCAGTATGTCAAATTTTGACTACTGTATGGTTGATGAGAATCATAAGTAGTCAAATGGTCTGTATAGAAAGTTCAAGTTGAGACCTCCTTGGCCGGAAATATGATCAGGATATATCAAATATGGACTCCTGTTTGGTTGAAGAGACATCATAAGGGGTCAGTTGGTCTGTATGAAAAGTTGAAGTTGAGAACTCCTTGGCCTGAAATATGTTCAGTTTGTTAAATATGGACTACTGTATGGTTGATGAGAGATCACAAGGGGTCAGTTGGTCTGAATGAAAAGTTCAAGTTGAGACCTCCTTGGCCGGAAATATGATCAGGATATATCAAATATGGACTACTGTATTGTTGATGAGACACAATATGGAGTCAGTTGATCTGTATAAAAGTTCAAGACTGAGAGCTCCTTGACCTGAAATCTGTTTAGTATGTCAAATATAGACTACTGTGTGGTTTATGAGACAACAGAAAATTCCAATGAATCTATATACAAAGTTGAAGATTGAGAACTCCTTGGCCTGAAATATGTTCAATATGTCAAATATGGACTACTGTATGGTTGATGAGACATCATAAGGAGTCATTTGGTCTGTATAGAAAGTTCAAGATTGAGAACTCTTTGGCTTAAATATGTTCCGTTTGTCAAATATGGACTACTGTTTAGTTAAAGAGACATCATAAGGGGTCAGTTGGTCTGAATGAAAAGTTCAAGATTAAGAACTCCTTGGTCTGAAATATGTTCAGTAAGTCAAATATGGACACTGTATGGTTGACGAGACATCATAAGGAGTCAATTGGTCTGTATGAAAAGTTGAAGTTGAAAACTCCTTGGCCTGAAATATGTACAGTTCCCTATCTGGGAACTCGAGCTGCGTCGAAACGCTGTGAGAACGCCCCTGCGTGATCGCGTCATGAAGCGCGTGTAGAACCAATCCAATCAGGAGATAGAACGTCATCGGCTGGGTGACGTCATCGACCGGAAACTATAAAACACCCGTGAAAACAAACAGGAACTAGCTTCTGTGCCTTCAGTAAGCGATCTGTGTGAACCTGTCTGTCTATTTGGTGTTTTTGTCTGTCTATGAGAGAGAATTTTCCACCCTTTTGTTAAATATTACAAAAAAAGAGAAAAGAAAGGAGAAAATATGGCGAGTGAACAGTTCACCAAATGTGTGCATCCCTGCCCTCGTTTTATCACGGCTGGGGATACACACTCTCTTTGTGTGATCTGTTTGGGAGCGCAGCATGCCCAGGCAGCCCTTGAGGGGGCTGCTTGCGAGCATTGTGAGCGGCTTCCGCTGAGAACGCTGCGCTCCGCCAGGCACTCTTTGAGGAGGGTGCCTCGGCGCGTATTCCCCGCGGCTCGGGTCCCGCTTCTGCCGAGGCAGAGCGGCGGCTTCAGTCGTGGGGTTCACAAATGGACCTTGCAGAGGGGTGTGAGACGGGCCCAGCCTTATCTCAGCCCTCACCTGCATCGCCCAGCGCCTCATCTCGGGGTTTGGAAGCCCGCCCTGCGGTTTCTTCCCCGGGTGAGCGCCGATGCTCCAACCTATCCAGCTCTGAGGAGTTGGGACGTTGAGAGCATCGCAACTGAAGACTCGCCACTTCAGTCACCAGCAGGCGAGGAGCTAATGGAGGTGCTCACGAGAGCGGTGGCCAGGTTAAATATAGACTGGCCAGCCGAGAGATCAGAATCCCATCAAGTGAGAAGGAGTAAACTGGATGAGCGGTTCCTGCCTCTCGTGCAGCAGAACCTCAACGTCGGGGCCTGCCGTTCTTCCCTGACCTGCACACCGAGGTGTCTAGGTCCTGGAAGAAGCCGGTCATTTAGGTTTTCAGCCCTCAGACATCTACCTATAGTAACATCATAGGGCTGAAACAGCATGGTTATGGGGCGATGCCTAAGGTTGAAGAGACGCCTTGCGAGCCATCTCTCGCCTTCTTCGGCATCGTCCTAAAGGCCCGACTTTACCCACCAAGCCGTTAAAAACAACGCCGGCGCTGGTGGGTAAAGCGTCTCGGCGGCAGGTCAGGCCGCGGCATGCCTGCATACGATGGCTATCATGCAGGCATACCAGGCCGACCTGCTTAGGGACTTGGATGGCAGAGATGAGGTGGGCTCAGATTTAATTACTGAGCTCAGGCAGTCTGCCGATCTCGCTCTCCGGGCCACCAAGGAGGCGGCTAGATGTGTGGGCCGCTCTGGCAGCCTTGGTGGCCACGGAGAGGCATTTGTGGCTAAACCCCACTGAGATCAAGGAGAGGAGAAGAGCTTTTTGCTCGATGCGCCGCTGTCCCCTGAGGGCCTCTTCGGTGACGCTGTACAATCAGTCACCGAGAGGTTCCAGGAGTCAAGAAAACAGGCAGCGGCGCTTAAGCAGTTTCTCCTCTCCGAATCCAAGTCCCGGGCAGCAGCCCAAGGAAAGGCCGAGTCGAGCTCCTCGCACAGGGCGCAACAGAAGCAGGCGTCGCCACCCGTGCTCCTCCGCAGGAATGGGAGGCGGGCGGCGCTCTCAGGCAGACGCCGAGGGTAGGGCTGATCTGAGGACAGTCCTTATCGCCAAGAAGGCCTCGTCAGCGGTCCTGCGCCAGGAACGCCAGGACGCTGAGGGTTGTCCCCTCCGCAGGAAGACGGTGTTTACCTCAGCACACGGTACCCGTCTTCCTGCGGCGCCCTCTGGGGGCCACGCTGCCAACCCGCCGCAACGCCGGGCGCAGATGGTCTCGCGGGCCACCGAGGTGGTCCGCTTCCTCCTGGGAGGTTCCCGAGCAGTCAAGTCAGGCGTTCCCTGCCGGTCCGCCGTTTCAGGGCACTGCACTTGTTGCTCAAAGTACACAGAGGCCAGCCTCGAGAGGCTGGTTCCCTTAGTAGAATTTCTAGACGAGTGGAAACGTCTATCGAACATATCTCGTTGGGTCCTGCAGATAATAGAGAGGTGCGATTCAGTTCAAAGAGCGGCCACCTCCGTTCAGCGGTGTCCTACCCACAGAGGTAGGCCCGGAGCAGGCTCTGGTAATGGCACAGGAAGTAGAGACACTCCTGCGAAAGGGGGCTATAGAAAGGGTTCCTCCTCCCAGCAGAAGTCGGGCTTTTACAGCCGTTACTTTATCGTGCCAAAGAAGGATGGGGGTTGCGCCCGATATTAGATCTCGTCTACTAAATCGCTCTGTGGCGAAGCTCAGATTCAAGATGCTTACACTCAGACAGATCGTGTCTCAGATCAGATCCGAGGATTGGTTTGTGACCATAGACCTCAAAGACGCATACTTTCACGTCTCCATCCTTCCACATCACAGGAAGTTTCTGAGGTTTGCCTTCGGGAGAGGCATACCAATATCGAGTACTTCCTTCGGTCTAGCACTGTCACCCCGCACCTTTACCAAGTGTGTGGATGCAGCTCTGGCGCCCGTTGCGTCTGCAGGGCATCCGCATACTCAATTATATCGACGATTGGTTGATCCTAGCTCACTCCGAGCAGATGGCGGTTCAGCATCGAGATGCTGTTCTCGCACACATGTCAAGGTTGGGGTTGAGACTGAACGCAAAGAAAAGTGTGCTTTCTCCGGCTCAGAGGACCACCTTTCTAGGCGTGAAGTGGGACTCGGTAATTATGCGGGCGCAATTATCGCCGACACGCATAACATCGATCCGCACAGCAGTAAAAGAACTGAAGCTAGACCGTGCTATCACTGTGAAGCAGTTTCAGAAACTGTTAGGCCTCATGGCAGCTGCGCCCAACGTGATACCTTTTGGCCTGCTGAACATGAGGCCGTTACAGTGGTGGCTCAGAGAGCGAGAGGTTTTCCCGAGGGGAAATCCGCTCCGCCCGCGATCAAAGTCACGCGGCGATGCCTTCGTGCTCTGGTCATGTGGAAGGATCCCGGGTTTCTGGCCCAGGGACCGGTGTTGGGGGCTCAGGTTCATCGCGTAACGCTAACGACAGATGCTTCCCTCACGGGGTGGGGCGGTCATGAGTGGTCGCTCATCCCAGGGTCTATGGCAGGAACATCAGCGGCTATGGCACATAAATCGGCTAGAGATGCTGGCTGTGTTTCTTGCATTGAAACAGTTCCTGCCCGACCTCAGGGGCCACCATGTGTTAGTCAGGACAGACAACACATCGGTGGTCGCCATATAAATCACCAGGGGTCTGAGGTCTCGCCCCTTATACAAGCTGGCACGTCAGATCCTCCTGTGTGCCCAAGGAAACTGCGTTCCATCAGGGCAGTTTACATCCCAGGGTCTTGAATCAGGAAGCGGACATCCTGTCGAGGCAGGGGCCGAGGCCGGGAATGGAGACTCCACCCGAGGTGGTGGAGCTCCTATGGCAAAAATTCGAGAGAGCAGAGGTAGATCTGTTTGCTTCGCAGAGAATTCCCACTGTCCTCAGTGGTTTTCTCTGTCACATCCAGCCCCTCTGGGGCTGGACGCCATGGTACAGGAGTGGCCGAGGCTGCCCCTGTACGCATTTCCCCCGATCGCTCTGCTTCCGGGAGTTCTGGAGAGGGTGCGCCGGGGCGGAGTCCGGGTGCTACTAGTGGCTCCGTGCTGGCCGACCAGGATCTGGTTTTCGGACCTGATATCTCTCCTGGAAGGCTCTCCCATGGAGATTCCAACCAGGAGGGACCTCCTTTCCCAAGCGGGGGAGATTCCTTCATCCCCGCCCGGAGTTGTGGAAACTGTGGGCCTGGCCTCTGAGGGGGCTAGGCTCCTAGAAGAGGGTCTCTCGACTGAGGTCGTGGAGACCATTCTTCACTCCAGAGCTCCGTCCACGAGGAAGCTGTACGCACTAAAATGGAGATTGTTCTCAGTGTGGTGTAGAGAACGCCAGTTGGACCCAGTTAACTGCCCGGTTGGTACAGTGCTGGAGTTCCTGCAGGCGAGATTCTCAGCAGGGTTGACCCCCTCCACAATAAAGGTGTACGTGGCGGCCTTAGCTGCCTTCCACACTCCTTTGGGTGGAGTGTCTTTGGGAAGACACCCTTTAGTTACACGTTTCCTCCGTGGCACTTTGAGGTTGAGGCCGGTGGTGCATTCGAGGGTCCCGACATGGGATTTGGCTATTGTTCTGCGGGGCCTGTCTGAGGCTCCCTTTGAACCATTGGAAGAAGTGCCAGATAAATTTCTGACACTTAAGACCATCTTTTTATTGGCCATTTCGTCCCTCAAAGAGTAGGGGACATGCAGTCCCTGTCGGTAGGGCCCTCATGTCTAGAGTTTGCGCCTGGCATGGTGAAGGCTTTTCTTCACTCCAGACCAGGATATATCCCCAAGGTTCAGTCGAGCCCGAGGGTCCTATTACTCTGCAAGCCTTCTGTCCTCCTCCCTTTCGTGACGTCAGACCAGGAAAAATTAAATCTGCTTTGCCCGGTTAGGGCGCTTGATGCCTATGTCCACAGAGCTGCCCTGTGGAGAAAGACGGATCAATTATTTGTCTGTTTGGAGCCCCAAAAAGGCGCCAGTGTCTAAGCAGAGAATGAGCAAGTGGTTGGTCGAGGCCATCTCTCTTGCTTATGAAGCGTCGGACAGCCGTCTCCT
This sequence comes from Gobiocypris rarus, assembly GCA_023029165.1. Taxonomy (NCBI): domain Eukaryota; kingdom Metazoa; phylum Chordata; class Actinopteri; order Cypriniformes; family Gobionidae; genus Gobiocypris; species Gobiocypris rarus. The sequence continues at coordinate 16,787,350 of CM040912.1, forward strand.
CTGGCTGTCCGGCGCATTCTACTAGGGGTATGGCTGCTTCTAAAGCACTTCTGTCGGGGCTTCCTCCAAGATATTTTGTAACGCGCGGGTTGGTCCTCGCCGCTGACCTTTGTTAGATTCTACGAACTTGACGTAGCATCTACAGTTGGGGCACAGGTGTTATCGTAGTCGTGTGCGCTACGGTTTCACACATACGAAGCACTTGGTCCTATGGCGATGTGGGTATAAGCGTTCTCACAGCGTTTCGACGCAGCTCGAGTTCCCAGATAGGGAACGTCTCGGTTACGTATGTAACCCTAGTTCCCTGAGGGGAACGAGACGCTGCGTCGCCCGGCCATACTCGGCATGCCCGTGATCACTTACTTCAGGCTTTTGCAGAAGCTAGTTCCTGTTTGTTTTCACGGGTGTTTTATAGTTTCCGGTCGATGACGTCACCCAGCCGATGACGTTCTATCTCCTGATTGGATTGGTTCTACACGCGCTTCATGACGCGATCACGCAGGGGCGTTCTCACAGCGTTTCGACGCAGCGTCTCGTTCCCCTCAGGGAACTAGGGTTACATACGTAACCGAGACGTTTGTTAAATATGGACTACTGTATGGTTGATGAGACATCATAGGGAGTCAAACTGGTCTGCATAGAAAGTTGAAGATTGAGAACTCCTTGGCCTGAAATATGTTCAATATGTCAAATATGGACTACTGTATGGTTGATGAGACATCATAAGGAGTCATTTGGTCTGTAAAGAAAGTTCAAGATTGAGAACTCCTTGGCCTGAAATATGTTCAGTTTGTCAAATACGGACTACTGTATTGTTGATGAGACACAATATGGAGTCAGTTGATCTGTATAAAAAGTTCAAGACTGAGAGCTCCTTGACCTGAAATCTGTTTAGTATGTCAAATATAGACTACTGTGTGGTTTATGAGACAACAGAAAATTCCAATGAATCTATATACAAAGTTGAAGATTGAGAACTCCTTGGCCTGAAATATGTTCAATATGTCAAATATGGGCTACTGTATGGTTGATGAGACATCATAAGGAGTCATTTGGTCTGTAAAGAAAGTTCAAGATTGAGAACTCTTTGGCTTAAATATGTTCCGTTTGTCAAATATGGACTACTGTTTAGTTGAAGAGACATCATAAGGGGTCAGTTGGTCTGAATGAAAAGTTCAAGTTGAGACCTCCTTGGCCCGAAATATGTTCAGTAAGTCAAATATGGACACTGTATGGTTGTGAGACATCATAAGGAGTCAATTGGTCTGTATGAAAAGTTGAAGTTGAGAACTCCTTGGCCTGAAATATGTTCAGTTTGTTAAATATGGACTACTGTTTGGTTGATGAGAGATCATAAGGGGTCAGTTGGTCTGAATGAAAAGTTCAAGTTGAGACCTCCTTGGCCGGAAATATGATCAATATATCAAATATGGACTCCTGTTTGGTTGAAGAGACATCATAAGGAGTCAATGTGTTCTGTATAGAAAGTTCAAGATTGAGAACTCCTTGGCCTGAAATATGTTCAGTATGTCAAATATTGACTACTGTATGGTTGATGAGAATAATAAGGAGTCAAATGGTCTGTATAGAAAGTTCAAGATTGAGAACTCCTTGGCCTGAAATATGTTCAGTTTGTCAAATATGGACAACTGTATTGTTGATGAGACACAATATGGAGTCAATTGATCTTTATAGAAAGTTCAAGACTGAGAGCTCCTTGACCTGAAATCTGTTCAGTATGTCAAATATAGACTACTGTGTGGTTTATGAGACAACAGAAAATTCCAATGAAGATTGAGAACTCCTTGGCCTGAAATATGTTCAGTTTGTCAAATAAGGACTACTGTATGGATGAAGAGACATCATAAGGAGTCAATTGTTCTGTATAGAAAGTTCAAGATTGAGAACTCCTTGGCCTGAAATATGTTCAGTATTTCAAATATTGACTACTGTATGGTTGATGAAAATCATAAGGAGTCAAAAGGTCTGTATAGAAAGTTCAAGATTGAGAACTCCTTGGCCTGAAATATGTTCAGTAAGTCAAATATGGACACTGTATGGTTGACGAGACATCATAAGGAGTCAATTGGTCTGTATGAAAAGTTAAAGTTGAGAACTCCTTGGCCTGAAATATGTTCAGTTTGTTAAATATGGACTACTGTATGGTTGATGAGAGACCAAAAGGGGTCAGTTGGTCTGAATGAAAAGTTCAAGTTGAGACCTCCTTGGCCGGAAATATGATCAGGATATATCAAATATGGACTCCAGTTTGGTTGAAGAGACATCATAAGGAGTCAATGTGTTCTGTATAGAAAGTTCAAGATTGAGAACTCCTTGGCCTGAAATATGTTCAGTTTGTCAAATATGGACTACTGTATTGTTGATGAGACACAATATGGAGTCAGTTGATCTGTATAGAAAGTTCAAGACTGAGAGCTCCTTGACCTGAAATCTGTTTAGTATGTCAAATATAGACTACTGTGTGGTTTATGAGACAACAGAAAATTCCAATGAATCTATTTACAAACTTGAAGATTGAGAATCTTTGGCCTGAAATATGTTCAATATGTCAAATATGGACTACTGTATGGTTGATGAGACATCATAAGGAGTCATTTGGTCTGTATAGAAAGTTCAAGGTTGAGAACTCTTTGGCTTAAATATGTTTCGTTTGTCAAATATGGACTACTGTTTAGTTAAAGAGACATCATAAGGAGTCTATTGGTCTGTATGAAAAGTACAAGTTGAGACCTCCTTGGCCTGAAATATGTTCTGTAAGTCAAATATGTACACTGTATGGTTGACGAGACATCATAAGGAGTCTATCGGTCAGTATGAAAAGTTGAAGTTGAGAACTCTTTGGCCTGAAATATGTTCAGTTTGTTAAATATGGACTATTGTATGGTTGAAGAGACATCATAAGGAGTCAATTGTTCTGTATGAAAAGTTCAAGATTGAGAACTCCTTGGCCTGAAATATGTTCAGTATGTCAAATATTGACTACTTTACGGTTGATGAGAATCATAAGGAGTCAAATGGTCTGTATAGAAAGTTCAAGATTGAGAACTTGGCCTGAATATATTCAGTATGTTAAATATGGACTACTGTATGGTTTATGAGACATCATAAGGAGTTAAAGGGTCGGTATAGAAAGTTCATGATTGAGAGCTCCTTGGCCTGAAATATGTTCATTGTGTCAAATATTGACTATTATTTGTTTGATGAGATAAGTAATGAGTCAGTTGGTCTGTATAGAAAGTTCAAGATTGAGAAATGCTTGGCCTGAAATATATTCAGTATGTCAAATATGGGCAGCTTTATGGTTGATGACAAAATAATCACTCAATTGGTCTGTATATAGAAAGTTCAAAATTGAGAACTCCTTGGCCTGGCATTTGTTCAGTTTTTCAAATATGGACTACTATTTGGTTGATGAGAAATCATACGAAGTCAACTGGTCGGTATTGAAAGTTCAAGATTGAGAAATCCTTGGCCTGAAATATGCTCAGTTTGTCAAATATGGACTACTGTTTTGTTGATGAGACATCATAAGAAGTCAATTGGTCTGTATTGAAAGTTCAAGATTGAGAATTGCTTGGCCTGAAATATATCCAGTACGTCAAATATGGGCACTTTTATGGTTGATGACAAAATAATCAGTCTGTATAGAATCTGTATAGAAAGTTCATGATTGAAAGCTCCTGGCCTGAAATATGTTCAGTTTGTCAAATATAGGCAACTTTATGGTTGATGACAATATAATGAGTCATTTGGTTTGTATAGAAAGTTCAAGATGGATATCTCCTTGGCCTGAAATTTTTTCAGTATATCAAATATGGACTACTGTGTGGTTCATGAGACATCATAAGAAGTCAATTGGTCTGTATGAAAAAGTTCAAGATTGAGAACTCCCTGGCCTGTTATATTTTCAGTATGTCAAATATGGACATCTTTGTGGTTGATGAAATGAAATAATACATACCAATTGGACCTTATAGAAAGTTCAAGTTGAGAACTCGGCCTGAAATATATTCAGTATGTCAAATATGGTTAATGACACAACATAAAACAGACCAATTGGTCTGTACAGAAAGTTTAAGATTGAGAACTACTTGGCCTAAAATATGTTCAGCAAAGCATTTCTTGTCCAATGCAGTTATTGTATGCAGTGCAAAAGCAATTATTTCTTAAAATTAAATAACATTGCAGTGCAAATGCACTTATCTCTTCAATACACAAAAAGTTATTGTATTCAATGCTTTTGCATTGCACTTATCACTTCAATGCACAAAAAATAATTGTATGTAATGCAAAACTTTTTATTTTTAAATGCACTACAAGTACTGCATTCAATGCAAAAGCTATTATTCATCAAATGCACCCGTGTCCTTGTATGCAATGCAAAAGCACTTAACTCTTAAATGCACAAAAAGTTATTGTCTGTAATGCAAAAAACATATTTTCAAATGCACCACAAGTCCTTGTATGCAATGCAAATGCTATTATGCTTAAATGCACAAATAACATTGCAATATAAAGCACTTATCTCTTTAATGCACCAAGATTCGTTGTATGCAATGCAAAAGCACTTACATTTTCAATGCACAAAAAGTTATTGCATGCAAAGCAATTTAAAACACTTATCTTTTCCAATGCACGGAAATTTATTGTAAAATGCAAAAATCTGTTATTTCTTAAATGCACACAAGTTCATGCAAATGCAATACAAAAATAATTTATTGTATGCAATGCAAATGCACGTAACATTATATGAACAACTTGTTCATGTATGCAATGCCAAAGTAATTATCTCTCAATTCACTACAAGTTCTTTTCATGCAATGCAAAAACACTTATCTCTTAAATGCACAAAAAGCTATTGTATGTCATGCAAAACACTTCTATTTTCAAATGCTCTACAATATGAAAAGCAATTGACTCTTCAATGCACAAAATGTTATTTTATGCAAAAAAAACGCAATTGTCTTAAATTGCACAACGAGATATTATATGCAACGGAAAATCACTGATGAATTCAATTCTCTCAACAAGTTCTTGTATGTATTGCATTTGCAAAGGCACAAATGAAAAAGCTATTGTCTCTTAAATGCACAAAAACGTCTTGTATGGAATGCAAAATCACTTATATTTTCCAATAAGTATAAGTTCTTTTATGCAATGCAAAATCACTTATCTCTTAAATGCACAAAAAGCTTGTATGTAATGCAAAACACTTATATTTTCAAATGCACTACAAGTCCTTGTATGCAATGCAAAAGCTATTATTTCTAAAATTCACAAATAACATTGCAATGCAAATAACTTATCTCTGTAATGCACTAAGATTTCTTGCATGAAATGAAAAAGCTATTGTCTCTTCAATGCACAAAATGTTCTTGTATGCAATGCAAAATCTATTATCTATTAAATGCACAAAAAGTTAATTTATGCAATGCAAAAGCCCCTATCGTAAATGCTCAAAAAGTTATTGCATATAATGCAAAACACATATTTTCTAATGCACTGCAAGTCTTTGTATGCAATGCAAAAGCAATTACATCTTAAATGCACAAAAGTTATTGTATGCAATGCACTTTAACATTAAATGCACGTTCATGTATGCAATGCCAAAGTAATTATCTCTCAGTGCACCAAGTTCTTGTATGCAACGGAAAAGCCCTTATGAATTTAATGCACAGAAAGGTCTTGCACTGCAAACGCACATATCTCTTAAATGCTCAAAAGTTATTTTATGCAATACAATGCAAATGCACTTAAATTTTCAATGCACTCCAAGTTCTTGTATGCAATGCAAAAGCAATTATTTCTTAAATGCTCAAAGAACATTGCAATGAAGAGCAGAGCTCTTTGTGCATTTAAGAACTATTTGCTTTTGCCTTGCATACAAAAACTTGCAGTGCATTGGAAAAGATATGTGCTATTGCACTGAATAAATGAACTTTTTGTGCATTGAAGAGACAATTGCTTTTTTATGCATATTGATAATAATGCAATGCATTTCAATTATTTTTCCCCCAGTGCATTACAAGTTCTTGTATACAATGCAAAATCTATAATTTCTTAAATGCACTCAAGTTCATGTATGCAATGCATACGTATCTTTTCAATGCACTAAAATTTTTTGTATGCAATGAAAAAGCAATTGTCTATTCAATGCACTAAAATGCATTGTATGCAATGAAAAAGCAATTGTCTCTTCAATGCACAACAAGATATGCCACGGAAAAGCACTAATGAATTTAAGGCACAGCAAGTTCTTGTTTGCTATTGCAATGCAAAAGCACATATCTCTTAAATGCACAAAATGCTATGCAAATGCACTTATATTTTCAGTGCACTACAAGTTCTTTGGATGCAATGCAAAAGCACTTCAATGCACAAAAAGTTATTGTATGCAATGCACTTTAACATTAAATGCACATGTTCATGTATGCAATGCCAAAGTAATTATCTCTCAATTCACTACAAGTTCTTTTCATGCAATGCAAAAACATTTATCTCTTAAATGCACAAAAAGCTATTGTATGTCATGCAAAACACTTCTATTTTCAAATGCTCTACAATATGAAAAGTAATTGACTCTTCAATGCACAAAATGTTATTTTATGCAAAGAAAACGCAATTGTCTCTTCAATGCACAAAAAGTTATTGTATGCAATGAAAAGCAATTGTCAATTAAATTGCACGACGAGGATATTATATGCAACGGAAAATCACTGATGAATTCAATGCACAACAAGTTCTTGAATGTATTGCAAATGCAAAGGCACAAATGAAAAAGCTATTGTCTCTTAAATGCACAAAAAGTTATTTTAGACAAGAACTTGAGTGCATTTAAGAAATAATAGCTTTTGCATTCCATACAATAAACGTTGTGCATTGAAGAGACAATAGCTTTTTCATTGCATAAAATACATTTCAGTGCATTTGAAGTGATAAGTGCTTTTGCATTGCATAGCAGAGCTCTTTGTGCATTTAAGAACTATTTGCTTTTGCCTTGCATACAAAAACTTGCAGTGCATTGGAAAAGATATGTGCTATTGCACTGAATAAATGAACTTTTTGTGCATTGAAGAGACAATTGCTTTTTTATGCATATTGATAATAATGCAATTTCAATACACTTATTTTTCCCCCCAGTGCATTTCAAGTTCTTGTATACAATGCAAAATCTATAATTTTTTAAATGCACTAAAGTTCATATCCATACGTATCTTTTCAATGGACTAAAATACATTGTATGCAATGAAAAAGCAATTGTCTCTTCAATGCACAACAAGATATGCCACACAAAAGCACTAATGAATTTAAGGCACACCAAGTTCTTGTTTGCTATTGCAATGCAAAAGCACATATCTCTTAAATGCATAAAATGTTATTGTATGCAATGCACTTTAACATTAAATGCGCATGTTCATGTATGCAATGCCAAAGTAATTATCTCAGTACAAGTTCTTTTTATGCAATGCAAAAACACTTATCTCTTAAATGCACAAAAAGCTATTGTATGCAAAACACTTATATTTTCAAATGCTCTACAATATGAAAAGCAATTGACTCTTCAAAGCACAAAAAGTTATTGTATACAATGCAAAATCTATTATTTCTTAAACGCACAAATAACATTGTAATGCAAAGCACATCTCTGTAATGCACTAATATGTCTTGTATGCAATGAAGAGCAATTGTCAATTAAATTGCACAACGAGATATTACGGAAAATCACTGATGAATTCAATGCACAGCAAGTTCTTGTAGTATGTATTGCAAATGCAAAGGCACAAATGAAAAAGCTATTGTCTCTTAAATGCACAAAAAGTTATTTTAGACAAGAACTTGTGTGCATTTAAGAAATAATAGCTTTTGCATTGCATACAATAACTTTTTGTGCATTGAAGAGACAATTGCGTTTTCTTTGAATAAAAGAACATTTTGTGCATTGAAGAGTCAATTGCTTTTTCATTTCATACAACAAATCTTAGTGCATTAAAGTGATAAGTGCTTTTTCATTGCATACAATAAATATTTGTGCATTAAAGCGATACGTGCTTAAATGTAAATTGCATACAAGAACTTGCAGTGCATTGCAAAAGATGAGTTTTTTAAAAACATACAAGAACTCATGCTAAAGAGATAAGTGCTTTGGACTGCATAAAATATCTCGTAGTGCACTGAAGAAATAAGTTAGTTTGCATTGCATTCACGAACTCGATGCGCACTAACGAGTTAAGCATTGGATAAAATATCTAGTTGTGCATTAATGAGATAAGTGCTTTTGAATTGCAATACATACAATATCTTGTTGTGCTTGTACCCTTTTGCTTGTAACTTGTAGTAATTCATTAGTTTTTCCGTTGCATACAATATCTCGTTATGCATTGGAGGGAAAATTACTTTTCCATTGTATACAAGACATTTTAGTGCATTAAAGAGATGTGCTTTTGCATTGCATACCAGAGTTCTGTGCATTTAATAAATAATTGCTTTTGCATTGCATACAAAAGCTTGTAGGGCACTGGAAAAGATAAGTGCTTTTGCATTGCATATAAGATCTTTTTGTGCATTTTGAGATAATTCCTTTTTAGTGAATTAAAAAGATAAAAACCCTTGCATTGCATACAACATCTCATTGTGCATTGAGTACATTAGTGCTTATCCGTTGCATACAATATCTGTTGTGCATTGAAGAACTCATTGGCCTGAAATATGTTCAGTATGTTAAATAAGAACTAAAGTACAGTTGCTGAGACATAAGAAAGACTTATTGGTCTGTGTAGAAAGTTCAAGATTGAGAACTCCTTGTCAAACATTATCACTGAAAAAAATGCCTTTCTTACTTAGTATCTTATTTGTTTCCTGTTCAAATATCTAAATATTCTTAATTCAAGATACTAGACAAGTGAAATGGCTTAAGGAATTGTGTCTTGTTTTCTGGAGAGAAAAAAAACACCCTAAAAATTAAGTGTTTTGTTGTTGTTGTTGTTGTTGTTGCTTAAAACAAACTAAATCTAAAACAATTATTTGTCTTACCCCATTTGCAGATAATATCGTTTGTTTTAAGCAAAAAATCACTTAATTTGGAGGTGTCTTTTTCATACTTGTTTAGTAAATGCATCAAAAAAATGCATTTTTTAAAAATATATTTGTACTGGAAACAAGACAAAAATACCAAGAAAGAGAAGCATTTTTTTTTTTTTAGGTTTTTTTTTTAGGTTTTTTGCAGTGATCACATTAGTTACAATATAACAACTTTCTATGCCCAGGTGTTTTAATCAAATAAATTTTGTGACCCATTATGTTTTAAATGATAGTGAATATACAAAGCCCACGATTGAAAGGGAATAGGATACAAGTAATATAAATAGAATAAAATATGAATAAAAGTGTCTAAGGCATAAAACTCCAGGGCTGAAAATGAGTCCCAATCCGGCCCTGTGTAAGACACTTTTTTAACAGGTTATGTTTTTGTTTTCTAATCAGTTCTTGTTCTCAGATTGACATTGTTCCAGCTTGTCTATGTGAGTTATTATGTAAATAGTTAGGTGTGTGTGTCTGTGTGTGGGCACAGCCCCACAGGGTGCTGTGATACGTACAGTGCAGTAGTAGTAGTTAAAAGAGGTGCATGGCTATCTGTGTGTATCTCTCTGGATCTTACAGCTCACTGCGCTGGACAAAGCCTGTTCAGCACCAAGACTCCTGTCGGGCCTCCTCGCGGTTGCACATGGTAACTTGGGATATTGCAGACCCAGGCTAATCGACAGGGGATCTCGGAGCTACAGTGGTCCCTAGAGGTGACACCCACCAACCACTGGCACACTGCCTTAGACTGTGTGTTAATTTAATAATAATAATTAATTACATTTATATAGCGCTTTTCTAGGCACTCAAAGCGCTTTACATAGAAGGGGGAATCTCCTCAACCACCACTTTGCAGCTCCACCTGGATGATGTGACGGCAGCCATATTGCGCCAGAACGCCCACCACACACCGGTGTTTGGTCTCCCAACCAGGCTCAGCCCTGCTTAGCTTCAGTGGGAAACCAGTCTTGGGCTACAGGGTGATATGGCTATGGATTTGAGTACCAATTCTTTGAAATTCTAGCTACATATCACATATTTGAGGTTAATGTTTTACAAATTATTTATTTTAAGTGGAAATCCAAAAATTACTCAAGGCGTAACGTCCTCAGCTTGTACAAATGCTTTGAAAGAAACGTATATTGAATTATTTTAAAGTGATGCCCTATAAATGAGATTGCTAGTATCAAAGGGTTTGGATCTTTTTGAAACCTGTGCAAGTTACCTTACTGAAACTGCTGAAGTTCATTTTCTTTCCTCATGATGACACTATAATAAAAAGTTAAGACTTTTTCTTTTGGTGGTGTTGTAAGGTCTATTAAACTACTTTATGCCGAAATTATGTGATTTTGTTTTAAGCTTTGTATCCAGTATCCATTTGAAAGTTAAATACACAAAATAAAGCAAATAGATTTGAATAGTGTCTGAATTTTTCTCTACAGTGCAGCACTCATTTCAGAGTCAGACATTATATTTTTCAGATATACCTGCAGTTTGCTTGTTTCAAAAACCATCTGGAATCTGCTACAAAAGAAGAACATACACAAAACACTTTAAAAATATGAATTACTCAATGCCACATATCTTTACAACTGACAATCTAGATACTGTAAATCCCTGGGAATTAAGTGTTTTGTAATACAACGTGCTAAAACATCATGACAGTGAACTTACAAACAAATAAATAAAAAGAGTTTATATATCATTTGATTTCTTTATTAACATTATTTTTTGCAATTATTTCTAGAAGCTGAAGGAATCTTTCCTCTCTCTCTCGTTTGTCTCCCTTTCTCTCTCTCTCACTCCCATATGCTCTTCTTTCATCTTTTTCTCTGGCCTCTTATTCTAGTCTCTTCTCATGCTCATGTCGCTCTCTTTCTTTTCTTTTCTTTCCTCCTTCTCCTCCATCTCTTTCCAACGCCTCTCCTCCCTTTCAATGGCATTTCTTTCTCTTTCAGCTTCCCTCTCCTCCATCTCTCGGATCAGCTCCTCAAAATCTTTTATTTTCCTCCCTACTCTTTCATGCTCTGACCTCACTGAGCATGGAGAAGTAACAGCAGCATCCGGGCCAGATGAGGCAATAAGGGTGGGTGGTGTGATGGAGGGTCTGCCCCCTATTGCCTCATCCATGCATGGCAGAATACCATTTCCAGGATGCTGCTGTAACATCCCCATCCTCAGTGCTCACCTAAGTCTGTGGACATCTTAGATCCTACAAATATTTGAAAACAGATTATCAAGACAGTCAAATATATTGAAAAACATATGATTGATCTAATTATTGCATTACAGGGCCAAACATAGGCATGATTAAAGCATGACAGAATTCTCATTTTGGGGTGAACTACAATAATAATAAAAAAATCTGAACAGCAGACATTTTGCCCTCTAGCCTCTTCTCTGTGATAAAAACTCTTGATAAAAGTAAAAATGTTTACATCTAATGTTACAACTAACCTACCATTGAATCTACAACACTTAAAATTACATTTGTCTTGTATACTTACCCAAAACCTTTTTTTGCCGCATTTCTTTTCCCAGTGAAGAGGGCTTCATTTGCCACTCTCCACTCAATTAAAATGTGGGTGTGTTCATCATCCCCTTCGAAATCAACACAGATTTTAGCACGTGATGAAGCATGGTCAATCTATTAATGTTACATGGACAAGCTGAGGTAACGTTACACTTGTTAACAGTAGCTTGCTATGTATGGAATGTCAGGGCTGCCAATATTAAAAATAAATAAATTTATAAATAAATATACAAAGAAATGTAAAAAAGCAAAAATATATAAATAAATATATATATATATATATATATATAAATAAATATATACATAAATATACATAAAAAACAAAAATGAATAATTATTTATACATTTATTTCCATATTTATGTATTTATTTCCATGTATATTTATTCTTTTATTTATTTATACATTTATTTATTTCTATTTGTATTTATTTCCACATTTATTCCTTTCTACATTTATTTATTTATTTATTTATTTATTTATTTATTTATTTATTTATTTATTTATTTATTTATTTATTTATTTATTTATTTATTTATTTATTTATTCATTTATTCCAACATTTATTCCTGCGTAGGGTAATCAGGAGGGCGGGGTTTACCTCAGACATAGCAATCGAGCTCAGAGTAGGCGAGGGTGAAGCGTTGAGGCCACAGTGACACCTTGTGGTGTGGCCAAAATACAAAAAGTACAGCCGACTGACGCTAATACCATTGCATTTTAATGTAACTTCCAAAAACAATACTGACAGCACAGAAACAATTTGTTCTATTAAGCGGTGGTAGTCTTTAGCCTACTTCCATAAACTCATGTCCAGGGGCAACTTTATTAAATGTATTAACGTCACGTTAATCCAAATATAGGAATCCATGACGGAATCAATGAAGTGATACGTTTAACTAAAACAGACAACAGGTGGCAGCATGTCATTGTCTTAATGAGTGAGTTACTAACTGTTACTTGATTCCTTAAAATACACTGAATCAAAAACAATGCGGTTCAGCTGTAGATTTGTTTCTGATAATTTATATTTAGGCCTATATGCGTTATTTAAAATAATAATAATAAAAATAAATAAATAAACGCATGACCAAGTGTTCAAAACGTTGGCAGAGAAGGGGTCATGTTCGGGGAACAACATGATAGGCTATTTTCGAGTTTAATGCACAAACCTGCGTGACCATATAGCAGCTACATTCAGAAATGGAAATTACGAATGCATTAATATTTTGTTTTGAATTTCAGAAAAGTCGATTTTATATTTACAGGTTTGTATCTGTTTTTTTTTCTTTCTTTTCAGAATAGTAAAGTGTCTATCCAAGAATCATACTGATCAAATATCGAAGCTATCTCTATCTAATAGTCTACTTCAAAGATCGAATGAAATTATTGATTGTTAAAAAATGTCATATATATATATATATGCTAGTAGCCTACATAACTTTGTATTATTATCATTATTATTATTATTATTATTATTATTATTAGGCAATTTTTTGTTGAAGTTTATAGGGCACAACAACGGTGTTATATCATACAACATGAAGTTCATAATAGGCTACATCAGGTGAAAAAAAAAAAAAATTTTTGTAAACATCCCATGAAATCACTTTTCTTTCTTTCTTTCTTTCTTTCTTTCTTTCTTTCTTTCTTTCTTTCTTTCTTTCTTTCTTTCTTTCTTTCTTTCTTTCTTTCTTTCTTTCTTTCTTTCTTTCTTTCTTTCTCGTTTTCTTCTTCTTCTTATTATTATTATTAGGCTATTGATATTATTAAAATTAAATTAAATAAAATAGATATGATATATGCATATAAAGTTAAATTCCTTCTTTTTGCTGAGAGAAATATATTTATTCGAGTTATAAGTCAATGGCTGGATTTCCCGAAACCTTCTTAACACTACGTCATTCTTAAGTTGTAGGGTGTAGCTATAGCCACCTTAACGTACGCTACGTGTTTCCCGAAACGTTCTTAAGTATGCTGTCTGTAAGTCATTCGTTCATAAGGTTGGTCTGGACCACTCTTAGCTATTATCACTGCTGACAGTGACAGTTCATTCCGACAGTGGCCACCACTTTTTCTTTACATCTCAGTCTATGAATATAATTCTGCTATTTAAGGGTTTTCATGCAAAGACTACTACCGCTTAATATAACAAATTGTTTCTGTTGCTGTCAGTATTGTTTTTGGAAGTTACATTAAAATGCAATGGTCTGGTATCAGCGTCAGTAGGCTGTACTTATTGTGTTTCGGCCAGACCACAAGGTGTCACTGTGGCCTTAACGCTTCACCCTCGCCTACTTTGAGCTCGATTGCTTTGTCTGAGGTAAACCCCGCCCTCCTCATTACCCTACGCACGAATAAATGTTGGAAGAAATAAATACATAAATAAATAAATAAATGAATAAATAAATAAATATAGAAAAAAATAAATGCATAAAGGAATAAATGTGAAAAAAAAGAAAAGAAATAAATAAATGTATAAATAAATAAAAGAATAAATATACATGGAAATAAATACATAAATATGAAAATAAATGTATAAATAATTATTCATTTTTGCTTTTTTGCTTTTCTATGTATATTTATTTATAATTATAATATAATTATTCATATATATATATATATATATATATATATATATATATATATTATTTTTTTGCTTTTTTACATTTCTTTGTATATTTATTTATTTATTTTTAATATTGGCAGCCTTGACATTCCATAGGTTTTAGGCTAGTTTTGAGTAGCAATTGGGCGGGTTTTGTTGTGAAATCCTGTCCGGAACTTCCCGCGACTTCTCATTTGAAAAAAGAAAGCCAAACAAAATCGGTTAACACCGGCAAGCCACCAGCCACTTCAAAACATCCTACTCTCGAAACTCTCAAGGTAAGATCTGCATATTTTATTTTAAACAAGTTGATGTTTTTATATGTTTTTTTTTTTTTATTCAGTAGGACAGAATTAAACAAACTTTTTGAAGCAAACCGCAATTGAACTAGGCTACGCAGCTGTATAAAAAGTTAAAATGTTAATTTTGGCTGTGAACTATAAGTTAGAAAGATTTCTGCAATTAATTATAACTGTCTCATTTTCTTAAAACCTCCGTGGGAGTGGTGGAGGGAGAGAGGGTAAACTGGAATAGGGAGAGATTAAGTGTTTTAAAGTTTTTATTATTCCTTTCTGTATTTCTTTTCCTCTTATTTTTTTCTATTTGTATTTCGTACATTATGGAGTATGAGAATATTTTAAAATGTTTAAAGCAGAACTAAATTCATTAACTAATCAGAAAATAATTAACCATAAAAAAAAAAAATTTGATAGAGCAATCAACTAATAGTTTAAAAAAAAAAAGTTTTATTGATTATTAATAACTGCTTTTGGGGCACAGATGTGGCACCGACTTTTATTTCAGTTTTATTTCAGTTTTATTTCACTTTAGGCTCAACTGGTATCAAATATTTGTGTTTACATTAATACTATTAATGCCCAAAAAGCTTCTGCTGGTGATCGTTTCACAGGTCGGAGCGGACCGCGTGAGTACCGTTCCTCCCTTAGTTTCCACCTCGGGGAAGTTCCCAGGGATACCAGACACAACGAGGACACTGGAGTGGGGTTTTAAAACACAATCTTTATTAATTTATTTAAAATGGGGACAGGGAAAGTTAAAGGGGCTAAAATCCAGGGGGACACTGGAGGGTGAGGACGCCGCCTCGGAGCGCGCTGTCTCTGTCACAGGGAAGTCGGCTCGTTCCTTAACGAAATGTCTGGCTCCTATGTCCTTCTGTTTGCTTACTCGTCTCGCTTTCCCAGTTCGGACCTTCAGGGCGTTCGCGACATGGCTCGCTCCTTCTCCTGAGCACAGGAATATATACGGTAAGTACTGGGATCGGGGGTGACAGAGGTACCTCTTGTCTCGGGCGTGATCCGGCGGCTCCATAGGGATTGGTCGGTGGTCCGGGCAGTATAAATGGAAGCACCTCCAGGGCTTCCATTGGAGCTGGGTCAATGGTCCGGTCAGTATCTGGGTAAGCACCTCTGGGGCATCTGCTGGAGCTGGGTCAATGGTCCGGTCAGTATCTTGGTAAGCACCTCCAGGGCATCCTCTGGATCTGGGTCAATGGTCCGGTCAGTATCTGGGTAAGCACCTCCAGGGCATCCGCTGGATCTGGGTCGACACGGGGACTTTCGTTTGGTATGCAGGTTCGTCCGTTTCTCTCCTCGTCTCAGGCTCCGTGAATACGATGGCTCGGAGGTGGCTTGACCACGGCGGCGGTGCTGGATCGAGCGCTTCTCCAGGCGACTCCACACAGGTAAGTGCAGGTAAGTGTATCCGCCCTGGGCGCGTTTGCTCAGAGCGTGCGTGAGCGTTTCCCTCTTCTCCACTCATGCACTGCACACAATTTCCTCCAACACAGCCACATGTCAACACAGTTACTCAAAGGGGTTCTTACTTGGCTCCGGTCGTACTATCGTCGTAGAAACAGAGATTAGGGTGATGTTCACAGCATGAATTTATGGGCTAGTGGCTCCACCAGCTTCGGGATCCTATCCTCCACAGAGAGTGGGTCGGCCTGGAAAGTGGTCTTTGTGACGACACACACAACACAGCAGATTCCAAGTTTAAACTCACAGTCAAGACACTCCACACGCAATCCAGGTGCACTTAAGGTCCAGTGACCACTTTTCCCACGTCGTTTATCTCGAAAAAAAAAAAAAAAAGCTGAAGCGCTGTTATAGGGAAGGACCAGCTAGAGATGTCGCTGCTGCGCCACCCCGGCGTCTTTCACTGCTGTCTACTGTCTCTGGCTCTCCCACGCTCGCTCTCCGTGGTGGGGCCACTCGTGTTCCTAGATCTAACTTCAACAAAGCTCACAGATGATACACTTTCGACGAAATTGCTACTGCATAAGTTTCTCAGGGTACTCACACATTGATCAACCCGTGTTCTCGTCCTGTTCTCTCTTCCAGCGCTCGGCTCGCATCCTGGCCGCTGTGCTCTCTCTCTCCCAAAGGGACTCGTTTATCAGCACTTGCATGTAGCTGTCCTGCATGTAACTTCTCAGAATCAGATACACACTTGACACTTGAATCACAATGCAAAACACAGTCTGTATTATACTCAGCCCTGTCTCTTTCGTTCTCTTTGCAGTTCTCTGGATCCTTGTTCGCTCAGTCCGCAATATTCTCCACTTGTTGTCATTCATGTTTGCCCAGATGCCCAGATCCTCTCGACGCGACAGCTGGAAGCGGTTACCTGTGTATGACCACTGCAAATGACTCCCAACTGAATTCTGGAAGCCCTCTTTATACTCCCTCCTGCTTCCTCTTCATCAAATCCGGAGATCACGCTGTTCATTGGTGCACCTGCCGCCGATTAATCCTGATTTTGGCCCCGAGAGGGAACCAGGAAGTGGTGGTGTTTAATCCGGGCGGAACCAATCTCTGCCACTATGGTTCTGCCCCAGGAAAAGTCACCCTGTGACAATCGCTTTACTGTTATCATGGTTCTCCCTCCAAATCTTTAATGGCTGTGCTATTAAAATATTTATATAATTCACATTGGGCGGTACTGCTTCCATGATTACTTGCCAGCATGGATAATTTAAAAGCTGTATTAACAGACTGAAATAACAACGATATAAGTATGTTTCCTGTAACAACAATATAAGTATGATTCCTCACATAATTACATTTCTGAACTGAATATTGTCATGTTTAACTTTTTCATATTCCTTTTAGTAGTAGACATCCCTTTAAGTGTCAGTTTAGTCATTTGGACAGAAATATAACGTTCTGCCATGGCTTGATCACAATCAGGTTTGCTTTTTAAGATTTCCTGTTTTTTTGATAGTATTTTAAAAGAAATGCATTTTCTGTCTTTTCTTTCAGTATTGTTCTTTAGATATGAAGCTGATGGGTCTGCCCAAACCCAGAGTGATGGACTGAAGAACTGTACTGAAGAATGTCCTGTTTGAATTTATTTTTATTTTTATGATCAATAAAAAGTAAAAAATGTGTTAGAGTTGAATTTCATTTTCTTCACAGTAGAAAATTTTCTCATGTCATTTTAAATCATATTAGGTCCGGTACAGGTTTTAAAACATCACATAGAGTTGGCAGGGTTTGCAAATCAGCACATTCATTTTACCTACAGGAATAAAAAAAAGAGCCCAGGTCTCACCCACTGGGGTCCCACAAAAAACCCATAGATGGGCGATTTGTGGGTTCAGTGTTATCACCCATTTGGGCCCCATAAGGGTTCTGTATGTGGCCCACTTTGGCCCCATTTATTAGAACCCATATGGGACCATGTTGGCCCCTTTAATGAACATACAAATGGGCCCCACTTAGAGCCCACTATGGCCCCAATGGCCATCATGTGCCCCTGTGGGCTAACACACATGAGGCCTATGTGGAGCCGATGGACAAAATTATACGGGCCCCACATGGGTTGCCCATGTAGGGCCCAAATGGCAGCCCATAAAAACCCACATGGGGCCCACATGGCAATGTTGGCTGGGATGCTGCATGCACAAACGACCTATGGTATCGTTTGCCAGAGGAGGACAGGCTGTCCATTTGGGACGCTGGACCGGCATGCTGCAGCAGTACAAGCTTTTTAAGGATGAGATGATTAAGGTCTTTGACAGATCTGTCTTCGGCTTTGAGACTTCACGTCTTCTTTCTGTTCTACGTCAAGGCAAGAGATCTGTGGCCGACTACTCTATAGAATTCCGGACTAGAGGCTACTAGTGAGTGGAACGATCCTTCTCTAATCACTTGCTTTCTGGAGGGGTTGAACCTGGACCTTAAGGAGAAGATCTACACACGGGGGCCGCCCACTCAGTTGGATCAACTCATCGATCTAGCCATTCGCCTGGATAAGTATTTCGAGCAGAGGCGACGAGTTCGTTCTTCCTATTCCAAGTCATGTTTTGTCTCTCCCTCTGTCACAGTTCCAGTTTGTGACCAGCCCGAAACAGTTTCCATGCAGGTCGGGGGCATGCACATCTCTCCAGAGGAACGTCAACGACGGATACTCAACCGTCTCTGCCTTTACTGTGGAACGGCTGGGAAATTTGCTTCATCTTGCAAGTTAAAAGCCAGAGCTCACCAGTAGGAAGAGGAGTACTGGTGAGCGCTTCTGCTATTTCGTCCTCTCCCAGATCTCGCACTACGATCTCAGCTGTACTCCGTTGGGCTGGCTCCTCTGCTACTGGTTCTGCCCTTATCGACTCGGGGGCTGAGGGCTGCTTCATCGACGAGGGATGGGCTCGTGAACACAAGATTCCCTTGGTTGACTTAATGGACTCCACTACCGTCTTTGCTCTGGACGGCAGAGAACTCTCTTCGGTTCGCCGTGTCACCTGCCCAGTGAGTCTCTCTGTCTCCGGCAACCACCAAGAGACTATTTCTTTTTTTGTTTTTCAGTCTCCTTATACCCTGATTGTTTTAGGGCATCCCTGGCTTATCCAGCATAATCTGCAGATTGATTGGGTTACGGGGTCTATTCATTCATGGAACTTGTCTTATCATGTGAATTGTCTAGTTCCAGCCGTTCCTTCTGTTTCCGTGTTACAGGAGGAGCCTGACAGATTTGTCTGGAGTCCTGGAGAAGTACCATGATCTGCGGGCGGTTTTCAGTCGTTCCCGGGCGGTCTCCTTACCACCTCACCGTCCTTATGACTGTGGGATCGAGCTCCTCCCCGGCACTACGCCCCTTCGTAGTAGATTGTACTCCCTTTCGGCGCCTCTGCGAGATGAGGTTAATTACCTCTCCGAATCCCTCGACGAGGGAATCATTGTTCCTTTTTCGTCGCCCGCCGGTGCAGGGTTTTTCTTTGTTAAGAAGAAGGATGGTTCTTTGTGTCCCTGTATCAATTATCGAGGGCTGACACACATAACAGTCAAGAACCGGTATCCCTTGCCTCTTATGCTGTCAGCCTTTGAATATCGGGTCCTTCCTTTCGGGCTGGTCAACGCTCCCGCGTTTTTCAAGCCTTGGTTAACGATGTCTTGTGAGACATGCTAAACTCGTTTGTATTGGTTTATTTGTTTATATATTCAACACGTCCGTCTCAACGGAGGGGATCAGCATGGACCCTAATAAGGTCTGTGCGGTTCTTGATAGGCCAGTCCCAGATTCTCGAGCCGCCCTTCAACGGTTTCTGGGATTTGCCAATTTTTATCGGTGCTTTATTTAAGGCTTTAGTCAGGTTGCCGCCCCTCTTACCGCCCTCACCTCTTCCAAGACCAGATTTGCTTGGACGGAGGTTGCTCAGGATGTGTTTGACAAGGATGACAAGGTGCATCCGTGCGCGTTCTACTCCCATCCCCTCTCACCTGTGAGCGTAACTACGACGTTGGTAACCGAGAGCTCTCTGCGATCCGTCTGGCACTGGGTGAGTGGCGACACTGGCTTGAGGGAGCCAGTGCACCATTCATAGTCTGGACGGATTATCGCAATCTTGAGTACATCCGCTCTGCGAAGCGTCTTAATGCCCATCAGGCCCATTGGACTTTGTTTTTCGATCGTTTTGATTTTTCTATTTCGTTTAGACCTGGTTCTAAGAACCTCAAGCCTGATTCTCGACAGTTCGACTCGTCAGAGGGTTGCCACGATCAGTGAGGGGATTTTTCCTCAGTACTGTGTGGTCGGGCAGCCATCTGGGGAGTGGTCTCTCATGCATCCCAAGACCATCCCGTGCTCCTGAAGGAACATTATTCGTTCTCGAAGCCGCTTGCCCTACGGTTCTTTGCTGGGGGCACTCTTCTAAATTGGTTGGGCATCCCGGGGTTAGAGGAATGTTACCGGTCATCCGTCAGAGATTTTGGTGGCCCACTTGAGAATGCGATATCCGGCGTTTTGTTGCTGCTTGTTCTATCTGCGCTCAGACTAAGTCTTGTAATAATCCTCCTGCGGGTCTTCTAAGACCTCTTCCCATTCCTTCTCGCTCTTGGTCTCACGTCGCGTTGGATTTTGTTACCGGGCTGCCTTCTTCGGCTGGTAATATGGACATTCTCACTGTCGTGGACCGTTTTTCTAAGGCTGCGCATTTTATTCCGCTCCCTAAATAACTGTCTGCTCAAGAGACCGCTAATTTTATGGTGGATCACGTGTTCAAGATCCATGGGCTCCCTTCAGACATTGTGTCTGACAGGGCTCCTCAATTCACCTCAGCGTTTTGGAGGGAATTCTGTCGTCTGATAGGGGCTTCCCCAAGTCTGTCGTCAGGATTTCATCCTCAGACTAATGGGCAAGCCGAGAGGACCAATCAGATTCTTGGTCGGATGTTGCGTAGTCTTACTTCACATAATCCTACATCTTGGTGCGATCAGCTGCCGTGGGCCGAATATGCTCACAATTCTCTTCCGTCGTCCGCTACTGGGTTGTCTCCATTTGAGGGTTGTCTCAATTACCAACCTCCTGTGTTTTCGACGTAGGAGTCTCAGGCCTCAGTTCCTTCCATCGAAGCTTTCATTCAGAG
Organism: Gobiocypris rarus; assembly: GCA_023029165.1. NCBI lineage: Eukaryota > Metazoa > Chordata > Actinopteri > Cypriniformes > Gobionidae > Gobiocypris > Gobiocypris rarus. Next base: position 16,808,469 of record CM040912.1, read on the forward strand.
GTGTAAGCGAACCTGGAGGAGAGTGAGATCTGCGCTATGTCAGACCAGGGCACGTACTCGCCGAGACTCTAATCGCCACCGAGTTAGGTCTCCCAGATATATCTGCGGTCAGAAGGTGTGGCTATCCACCCTCAATTTGCCCATTCAAGAAGCGTCTCACAAGCTCATGCCTCACTTTATCGGGCCCTTCACTGTTGTAAAGGTTATCAGCCCTGTCGCTGTTAAACTCAAGCTGTCCCGTCAGTTGCGTCGGGTTCATCCGGTTTTTCATGTTTCTTGCATTAAACCCGTTATTCGTGCCCACCCATCCCTCCCTTCCTCCTCCTCCTACTGGCGAAGGCTTCTACTTTCAGAATCCGCAGGCTCCCTGACGTCCGTCCTCGGGGGCGTGGCCACCAGTTTTTGGTGTACTGGGAGGGGTACGGTCCTGAGGAGAGGCGGTGGATTCCGACTCGGGACGTCCTGGATCGCTCGTTGATTGACTTCTATAGGTGTCATCAGGCTCCTCCCTCGGGAGCACCTGGGGGCGCTCGTTGCAGCCTGTCCTCCTCCGAAAAACGACACCTTAGGTTGTTTGTGCATGCAGCATATTACGACCTATATTCACGTTTTGAAATTGAGCGCCCTCTAGCGGTTTAATACATAACGACAGTCTCGTTTCTCGGGTGTGTCGTCATCAAATGAACTTTGACCACGGCTTTCAATAAAAAATGCAATGAGAAGGAGTGACCCTGACCCTCATAATCCAGGTGGGTTTTATTTTATGTTCTTTGTAAGTTATCTTTCTGATTGTCTGCAATTCATGTTTAAGTGCAGTTTGACGTTTACAAATCATTTGTGAATGTCACTGAACAATGCGATTTTTACCTTGGTAAGTTAACTGTATGGAGGGATTTTTGGGTCAGATTATAAACTAAAAGTCTAAAACTAAAAGTCTTAAACCAAAACTAAAAATCTAAATTTGAAACTTAAAGTCCAAGTCGAAAATGTATTTGGTATTTAGGATTGGGCATTTGGTATTTAGGATAGGGCATTTGGTATTTAGGATTGGGCATTTTCTATTTAGGGTTGGGCATTTGGTCATTTAGCCATTTAGGATTTAGGACTGGGCATTTGGGGATTTAGGATTGGGAATTTGGTATTTAGGATTGGGCATTTAATCATTTAGCCATTTAGGATTGTGATTGGGGAGTAGGATTGGGCATTTGAGGATTGAGGATTGGGAGTGCATGCAAATTAGGAGGCGTGGCCCAAATACTGGAGGCTGGGTTTGAAATGGCTGGTGCGCAGAGGCACCTTATGGACAGCAGAGGGAGCTCCCAGTGCTAAGGAGCACACTGACAGAGCGTTCAGAGTAAAAATTGTGGTTCTCTGCGTGCTCTGCCATCCACGTTGGCTGCCATATTAACAATGGCAAAGCTGTTGCCGTTGTTTATATATATATATATTAGAGGTGGGCATAGATACATTTTTTTATCTAGATTAATCCGATCATGGTTTTAGGTTCACGGTTTGATGCAGTTCGGTATTTGATATGTTCAGGAAAAAAAGGACTACTGTCCAATAAAAATAAAGAAAATAAGAACAAATAACTTAAATACAAGCAGCAGCACAAATAAATACTATTGAGCAAAGATACTAATAAAATAAACAATGCTTTTCAGGTTTTTCAGGTGGGTCTAACATTAGTTTTTAAGTAAAGAAATTGAATAAAGTAATCAAATGTAAAATTTGCATATTTCACTGTTTAAATTAAAGATTAATCCTTATTAAATTTACACGCTATTCAATCAAGAGCAGTGAGTGATCTTTTATTTGAGACAGCAGTAAAGGCTACTGCCCCTTTAAGACCTAATGCAGGGATGTGTCTATACAGTTCACTTAAGGCATATTCAGAGTATGTCTGCTTGAATAGAATGAATACTCATCAAGATGGACATGTTGACATACTTCTGTGTAAGTTTGTCCGTTCAAGCGCAAGACTTGAAAGATAACTCAATATTTGCGCGCTGTGAGAGTGCAGAGACAGATCTTCTCTCAGTGCGCGCGAGTTCTCACCCGCGTCTTCTGGCTCTACACGCGCGGGTGATGAAGGCGAAATGACTGTTCATATTCGGACATAAGGCAGCACTCGCATGCATTGAACAGTTTACAAAGAGAGGCCGTTTTTTCCCACGTTTTTCTTTTATTATGGCTGTTGTAGTGTATCACTGAGAAGCCAGCACGTGTATCCATCGACAGAAACATACATAAAGGATTATTTTCAAGTTACAACCCATATTAAATGCGTCATCAGATGTGAGATGAACCGCGGTGCAAGAGCACCTTTTGCACGGCCCCTGCTCTCGTCAGACGGCACCCGGTTGGGAAAGCGCTGGTATAGACCCGCTCCCAACCCAACTTTGAGAATAGATTAACGGCGCCGTGCTGCGTTAACGTGAGACTCTTATCGTCTCACGTTGAAAACAAACGGAGCGAGTGAGTGGCTGTAATCATATATATATTTATATCATATATGATTGCAGCCGCTCACTCGCTCCGTTTGGTTTCATTACAGTGTGCTCCTTAGCACTGGGAGCTCCCTCTGCTGTCCATAAGGTGCCTCTGCGCACCAGCCATTTCAAACCCAGCCTCCAGTATTTGGGCCACGCCTCCTAATTTGCATACACTCCCCAATCCTCAATCCTCAAATGCCCAATCCTAAATCCACAAATCCCCAATCCTGAATCCTAAATGGCGAAATGCTTAAATGCCCAATCCTAAATACCAAATTCCCAATCCTAAATCCCCAAATGCCCAGTCCTAAATCCTAAATGGCTAAATGACCAAATGCCCAACCCTAAATAGAAAATGCCCAATCCTAAATACCAAATGCCCTATCCTAAATACCAAATGCCAATCCTAAATACCAAATACATTTTCGACTTGGACTTTAAGTTTCAAATTTAGATTTTTAGTTTTGGTTTAAGACTTTTAGTTTTAGACATTTAGTTTATAATCTGACCCAAAAATCCCTCCATATAACTGTAGCTCAATCCTGTTATTAAAAGCCCAGTGACCACAAAGCTTACCTTTTTTTTTTTTTTTTTACCACAGTAGCTGTAGTTTTGTTGTGGTATTTGTATTTAAATTATAGTTACAAAGCATCATGCTTTTAACACTGTTGTTTTACTGTGGTGTTTGTAGTTAAAACACAGTAACTACTTATACAATGCTTGTTCTAGCTGTACACTGTGTACTAGCTATTATAAAGCATGGTAACACGACACTTACAATTGTTTTACTTCATTAACCATAGTTTTACTGTTGTATTTGTTGTTAAAGCATAGTAACCACAACACGTACCATGCTTTTACCACAATAACCATAGTTTTACTGTGGTACTTGTTGTTAAAACACATTAAATACCTCTTTCCATGGTTTTACCAGTGACCATAGTTTTAATGTGGTAGTTGTAGTAAAAGCATAGTAACACTAACAACACCTTACAATAGTTCTATGACAATAACTACAACACTTGCCATGCCTTTAATGCTCTTTTGTAATTCATATTTATGTCATTGTAATTTAATATTTTTTCTGTCTTGCAGTTACTTCAGATCACCTACTCCTCCATCTCCATCTCCCACAACAACCTTAAATCAAACAGCTCTTTTAAGAAGCCACCTCTCACAAAAGCTCACTTACTGTCTGTTTTTCTGAACTGTAATCTGTAATTCATTTACACATGTTTCTCTTATTCATCTTGGCATATTTTTGAAAACTCAAAACCAAATTTTGACCAATTACGGCAGAAAGCTGCTTGTATTAACAGGGAACTTGAACTCAAAGCTCCCAATGCTGATCCCGAAGAAGCTGCCAAGGACGCTGAACAAGTCCTTCAAAGGTTCAACCCTTCACAGGTAATGTTGAACACATTTAGCTGTAACAGATTTGCTTTAAGGAATGTATCTTTATTATTTGATGTGTTATTAACTTTCCTTAAAGTCCTTCCTCTCATTTATATTGGTCACAGGTCATGTTTAACTCACTGTCTCAACGTGTGTGTGTGTGTGTGTGTGTGTGTGTGTGTGTGTGTGTATATATATATATATATATATATATATATATATATATATATATATATATATATATATATATATATATATATATATATATATATTTCTCTTTGTTTCAGCTGAAAAGGAAGTGATGTCAAGGGCTTGTTAAACCTGTCTTGTTCGTGGAGGACAGTAAACTCTGCAGGACAGTGGCCCTCCAGGACCGAGTTTGAGGAACCCTGTAATAAAGTGTCATGTTCATGTAGAAGTAGTTCACACAGATCAAGTTTTTCCATTCCAGCGTGTACTTTTCCATTTTTTTTCTATATGTAAACACACACTATACTGATGTGTTAAACTGGTGTGCTCACGCCTTGCATCTTTTGCAATGTCTCACGCATGACACAATGTTCTAAAAACTTGGCACTCAAGTTAAAGTCAGGTCAACTTCTCGTCTTGAGACCTTTGCCCCCTCCATTCAACTGCCCGTATCTCGCGTTTTTCAAAGCAAACACGCTTTCTGTGTGAAAAAGCCCATAATTCATACAATTTACCATGTCAGCGAATTCGTAAGATATTGGACAAGCAAACTTGTACAAAATTCTTTAGCTTTTATTCCTGTTGCTGTCATTGGCTATTGCCTCAACTCTCGTGCTGGTTGTGCCCATTGTAAGTAGTCGGACAATTTATATCAGAAAGTTTATATTAAGTCATTAAAATTGTATTCTTTATTAACCTTTACAAATTGCAAATGTCTCTTCCGTTCCAAAAGTACATGATATTTGCCCACACCTCATAATCTGCTTTTTTTTCCATGTAGATTTTTATTGAACACATCTGTTTAAGAAGCAAGGGTCTGGAAATGCTAGTTTAACATGTCACATGACACATCAGATCACTTAAGTTCGTTCACACCAAGACCAATAAATATAATGATGATAACTATTTTAACATCCACACCAACCAATAAAGTTCTGTTTAGTATAAGCACATGCTTCGGTTATGTTGTCTGCCATTTTAAGTGATCAAGCTTTATAAAGCTGTGATTCTGATTGGTTGTCATATTTATTTCATTTAATAAAATTTAATATTTCATTCTGTTTTGCAGTATTTCCTATGGATTGTTTAGTTGTTCTCCATCAGCCCTCTACATTATCAAACCCAATGGTTCTTTTAAGAGATAACACTTCGACCACTCTCACTTTCTCTCTCTCTCTCTCTCTCTTTCACACACACACACACACACACACACACACACACACACACACACACACACACACACACACACACACACACACACATGTTTGTTTTTGTGAAATGTGGGGACATTCCATAGGCGTAATGCATTTTATACTGTACAAACCGTATTTTCTATCCCCCTACACTGCCCCTGCCCCTAAACCTACCCATCACAGGAGACTGCGCAGTTTACTTTCTGTGAAAAAAACCTCATCCTGTGTGATTTATAAGCATTTTGAAAAGTGAGGACATGGGGAACGTCCTCATATTTCACCCTCTTTTTGTAATACCTGTGTCATACCCATGTCATTATACACATTTGTGTCCTGATATTTCACGAAAACATGCCCACACACACACACACACATGTTGTGTTTCCATGTTTTGTGGGGACATTCCATAGGCGTAATGCATTTTATACCGTACAAACCGTATTTTCTATCCCCCTACACTGCCCCTGCCCCTACCCATCACAGGAGACATTCTGCATTTTTACTTTTTCAAAAAACATCACTTAGTGTGATTTATAAGATGTTTTCCTCATGGGGACCAAAAAAATGTCCCCACAAGGACAAAAATTTGGATATTGCCATCTTTGTGGGGACATTTTGTCCCCATACCGTAGGGATTACCAGTCCACACACACACACACACACACACACACACACACACACACACACACACACACACACACACACACACACACACACACACACACACACACACACACACACACACACACACACACACACACACGCCTGGTTTACTATCTTTGTGGGGACTCTCTATAGACGTAATGCATTTTATACTGTACAAACCGTATTTTCCATCCCCCTACACTGCACCTGCCCCTAAACCTACCCATCATAGGAGACATGCTGCATTTTTACATTTTCAAAAAAACTCATTTTGTATGATTTATAAGCTCAATTTAGGTCCCCACGGTGACACGAGTCCCCATGAGTCTGTGTGCAGTCAGGGAATTCCCCACGAGGATAGAAAAACATGAACACACTCACACACACACACACACACACACACACACACACACACACACACACACACACACACACACACACACACACACACACACACACACACATGTTGTGTTTCCATGTTTTATGGGGACATTCCATAGGCGTAATGCATTTTATACTGTACAAACCGTATTTTCTATCCCCCTACACTGCCCCTGCCCCTAAACCTACCCATCACAGGAGACATGCTGCATTTTTACTTTTTCAAAAAACATCACTTAGTGTGATTTATAAGATGTTTTCCTCATGGGGACCAAAAATGTCCCCACAAGGACAAAAATTTGGATATTGCCATCTTTGTGGGGACATTTTGTCCCCATACCGTAGGGATTACCAGTCCACACACACACACACACTCTCTCTCACTGTCTCTCTCTCTCTCTCTCTCTCTCTCTCTCTCTCGCTCTCTTACACACACGTGTCTTCATTTCTCCTCTACAGTGAACAGTCCCATCTCTACTATGAGCACTAGTGTCATTACCACGACTTTATTCTACATGATAACAGAGGAAGACGAGGAAAAATCATAATGGTAATGTAAAAATCATTATTTCCTTCATTGTGTCAACTTAATGTTATTGAATTGCATTACCTACCTACCTATATGCATTTTTCTTGCTGAAAACAGTTGACTTTTATAATTATAATTATTAACTTTTTTAGTTTACCTTACTTGTTGTTGCAATAGAAGTAAACTATGATAACAGGAGGTATAGTTTTAAATAAATAATGTAAATTATTGTTCTTAACCATTTTTTGCGTTTTTCCTTGAAGGGAAGAAAATAGGAGCCTTGCAACTCCTGATTAGTATTATTAATCTTATCATTTGTTACATAAGTCTTATGTAACTGAACAGTAACAGGTACATATTACTTTATCAATTAAAAAAAGTTTTTATATTTCTCTACAATTGTTCATAATATATAATTGTACACCTATATTAATCATTACATAATAATGTACATACCGGTAATATAATTTTATATACCTATATTCAAGTAAAACTATTATTATATTAGCAACTTTTCTGTTTTTTTATTTTTTTTATTTTTTATTCTTTATAGTGCCACAAACTGGAGAAGTACCTGGGACTTATGTTTGTCTTTAAACAGTTTGGCATATCAATAAACATTTTGAAATTACTACAAAATGTGTGCATTTATTATTATTATTTGTTGTTGTTGTAGTTGGTTTTTTTATCTACTTTTTACAAGCGCTTTAAGTATAAGCTGCACTTATCTTTGGTCCAGAAATACTACATGCTTGAATAATTATCATAGGAGTAGTTTTGTAAAACAAAGGAAACGTTTTGAATTATTTTAATATTTGTCATACAGTATGCAACTGCAGAATTGTTTTTCTTAAATGTAAATACATGAATTAATAGTAGTGTAATGTATACAATATAACCATAAGGCCCTTGCTTGGGAAAAATACAAATAAAATCACTTTTTAATCAACAAATATATTGCTGCATCAGGTCTACCCCCAATGCAATCTGTCATTTTAGTTTTTTATTTAATGGGGACACATTCGGGTCCTTCTAAAAAAATTAGCATATTGTGATAAAAGTTCATTATTTTCCATAATGTAATGATACAAATTTAACTTTCATATATTTTAGATTCATTGCACACCAACTGAAATATTCCAGGTCTTTTATTGTTTTAATACTGATGATTTTGGCATGCAGCTCATGAAAACCCAAAATTCCTATCTCAAAAAATTAGCATATTTCATCCGACCAATAAAAGAAAAGTGTTTTTAATACAAAAAAAAGTAAACCTTCAAATAACTATGTTCAGTTATGCAGTCAATACTTGATCGGGAATCCTTTTGCAGAAATGACTGCTTCAATGCGGCGTGGCATGGAGGCAATCAGCCTGTGGCACTGCTGAGGTGTTATGGAGGCCCAGGATGCTTCGATAGCGGCCTTAAGCTCATCCAGAGTGTTGGGTCTTGCGTCTCTCAACTTTCTCTTCACAATATCCCACAGATTCTCTATGGGGTTCAGGTCAGGAGGGTTGGCAGGCCAATTGAGCACAGTAATACCATGGTCAGTAAACCATTTAACTGGTTTTGGCACTGTGAGCAGGTGCCAGGTCGTGCTGAAAAACGAAATCATCTCCATAAAGCTTTTCAGCAGATGGAAGCATGAAGTGCTCCAAAATCTCCTGATAGCTAGCTGCATTGACCCTGCCCTTGATAAAACACAGTGGACCAACACCAGCAGCTGACATGGCACCCCAGACATCACTGACTGTGGGTACTTGACACTGGACTTCAGGCATTTTGGCATTTCCTTCTCCCCAGTCTTCCTCCAGACTCTGGCACCTTGATTTCCGAATGACATGCAAAATTTGAGCGAGATTCCAGTGCTGCTTCTCTGTAGCCCAGGTCAGGCGCTTCTGCTGCTGTTTCTGGTTCAAAAGTGGCTTGACCTGGGAAATGCAGCACCTGTAGCCCATTTCCTGCACACGCCTGTGCACGGTGGCTCTGGATGTTTCTACTCCAGACTCCACTGCTTCCGCAGGTCCCCCAAGGTCTGGAATTGGTCCTTCTCCACAATCTTCCTCAGGGTCCGGTCACCTTTCTCATTGTGCAGCGTTTTTTGCCACACTTTTTCCTTCCCACAGACTTCCCACTGAGGTGCCTTGATACAGTACTCTGGGAAGCCTATTGGTTCAGAAATGTCTTTCTGTGTCTTACCCTCTCGCTTGAGAGTGTCAATGATGGCCTTCTGGACAGCAGTCAGACCTAACCGGCAGTCTTACCCATGATTGCGGTTTTGAGTAATGAACCAGGCTGGGAGTTTTTAAAAGCCTCAGGAATCTTTTGCAGGTGTTTAGAGTTAATTAGTTGATTCAGATGATTAGGTTAATAGCTCGTTTAGAGAACCTTTTCATGATATGCTAATTTTTTTAGATAGAAATTTGGGTTTTTCATGAGCTGTATGCCAAAATCATCAGTATTAAAAGACCTGAAATATTGCAGTTGGTGAGCAATGAATCTAAAATATATGAAAGTTTAATTTTCATCATTACATTATGGAAAATAATGAACTTTTATCACAATATGCTAATTTTTTTATAAGGACCTGTAAATGTTTAACTGATAATCTGTCCATTCATCACAAGAACCTGCAGGTCCTGTCATATAAGACCATATATGGGCAAGTAAGTGTGACGCATCTGCTCAACTGGATTCTCATTGGCTTTGACATTTCCTTGGCACCGACATGACTGGTTGTGGTTGGACAACCTTTTAACCCATATTAAAAAGCGTTTAATGTTGCAAAGTACGTTTTCTTGTTATTATTACGTAAGCAATCCATTCAGTTAACAATGCGGTGATGCTATTTTGTGTGAAATGACCGCTTTACCGAGATCCTAACCCTAAGTGTAACTTCACTGAACTACAAACTAAGACTATCGTGTTCCATCAATATAGTGACAGAGGCTTATGGGTAATGTAGTTTAAAACGTGTAATAAAGAAATGGAAAAAATACTATCTTTAATGAATAAAGAGAGAACTAATCATGTTCATTGTGCAAACCTCTATGAGATATTTGAGAGGCAGGCTGAAATTTGGTATTTTACTTGGCATTTTCAAAAACAACTTTATACCACCTTTTCCTACACATATTTGAACAGGTATGCAACATTATTAAGTAAATATTTGTCATGCTAATTTTCTTTTTGATACTACAATCAGACTTCGATTTACAGCCATTTGAATTGTGCACTTTTTTGGCTCTTCTAGGGGACTATATCTGGCCCCTGGGGATGGAAGGGCAGTAAAATCACAACACCCAGATGTATTCTCATCATGGACAAGTGTGTTGATTCAAATTTATATTGTCTTTTCAACGACTTGTAATAAGTTGTTGTATAAGTTGTTTAAGTTCATTCAGTCATAGTTAACAACAGAACAAGAATAAACCCCCACAATTAACACACGCTCATTTAGAACATGCTTATCAGTTTATTTAATTAGAACAAGATACAGGAATACAATAAACAAATACATCTATTTCAACAACCAAAACACCTTATGACACTTCATTGTACTATGTGCATGTTCAGCTTGCTTGTAGTACAGGATCCACAAACTTTCCCTGGTATAATCACCCTCTGTGTCAGAAGTGCCTGTAACAATTTAGCCATACAGTCTCTTCTAATGCATCTTTCAGCCTTCCCTTCACTGAAATTTGGCATACTTATCGAATTTGACACAGCATCTAGGTCACTAAGCATATGCAGTGGTTACATTCAGTGGTTACATACAAATTGTTGTCCTAAATGACATTAATATGACTAAATGTTCATGTCTCAATTAAAACAATCATGGTAATTTTTTTTTTTTACTAAATCAAATTGTGTATCTACTAAACACCATCCTTAATATGGAATATTCACCATACTTCATCCAAAACTTTACTTGAGAAAACAGCTAACATAGCATATAAAAGACATGATATTCAAGATAAATAAAAATGGATTATGTTAAAACCATATAATATTTATCAGTTCCAAAATGAAGCCTCCTCACAAATGCATGCATGAAGAAATCAGATCCAGTTTCCTTAAAGGAACTATACTGGTTTTCTTCCTCTTGCTTGCCTGTCCATGTCCCTATCATAATCTTCTTCTTCCATGTCTAAACAATTTGCAATTGTTATCCAGCACTATGCAGAAAAAATGAACAAAAGACATAACTAATTCAAATAAAATCACTTTATTACCATGAACGAAAATGTACAGGTGATGATTTTTTTTTGTGCAAACTCAGCAGCATTACAAGTATAGAATACATACTCAACACATATACAGTATTAACAATATAAATAGTATACATATGGGACTCGATACAGGTAGAGAACCATATATGGTACAATATTATACTGTACACAGAGCACTAAATGAAAACAATAATAAACACAATAAATCACAGTATACATATACCGTTGCAGTTCAGTTTGAACTAGTGGAAATAGATTGTCAGGGTGCAGTCAGTGTAACTGATGGAGAGCAGTGCATATGTTTGTTGTGTGTGGCATTACTGGTATGAGTTCAGCAGTCTGATTGCCTGTGGAAAGAACTCCTCTCGCAGACAGTGTAGGTGCAGCTGGTGCAGGTTCTGCAAGATCTGCCTGATGGTAACGTTAAGAGCAGGCCAGGGCTTGGGTGGCTGGAGTCTTTGATGATCCTCCGTGCTTTCCTCACACACCACCTGGTGTAGACGTCCTGGAGCGAGGGAAGCTCACCTCCACAGAGTTCTGTGCAATTTGTACCACTCTCTGCAGAGCTTTGCTCTCCACAGTGCTTGTATAAAATTAGGGTTAGGGTTAGGGTTAGGGTTAGGGTGCTCTCCACAGTGCTTGTATAAAATTATACAAGCACTGTGGAGAGCACCCATGCTCTCCACAGTGCTTGTATAAAATTATTTGAGGTTTCTGGGGCTCACACTGAACTTCCTCAGCTGTCTGAGGAAGAAAAGGCACTGATGAACCTTCTTCAGCACAGCATCAGTGTGGATGGGCCATGTGTGGTCACTGGTCACCGGTGATATGAACACAGAGCTCAAATAATGATGCAGTGTAGCTTTCTCTCAAACAGGGGATGAAGTCCTAACATAAGGAAACATGCATTTAAGAGGTGGTAAATAAATAAACAATATATAGTATTATTTATAATCGTTGCACTGGACTTACCATTGATTCATGTTGGAGGTATGGGCCACAACTGTCTCACGGCTATGATGTTTACTTTCATGGGCCATAACATCTGAGCTATCAAAGTAGAGCTGTTTGGGAACGCAGTCTTCACATTGGACAACTGATGATTTCAGGCTGCAGTGTTGGACTTGGTGCCCACAGAATCCTCCCCCGTCAACAAAGTCTCCACCATCTCTGGCCTCAGTCCTGCTTCCTGCCCAAATTCCAAAGTCAAGTCAAGTCACCTTTATTTATATAGAGCTTTTAAAAAATCCGGATTGTTTCAAAGCAGCTTCACAGTGTTAAACAGGAAAATAACGCAACATAATTTGATTCAGCCGTATAGCTGCTCTGGAGAAAACAGTGATGTCATCACCTTATTTCAATTTTCATAAAGTGACAATGTGGACAGATCAGTAATTTAGTCTATATGGTTAATTTAGTTTAGTAATTTATTTGGATATTTTGTTGAAATTTGTGTCCCCGCCTGAGCAAGCCAAGCCAAAGACGACAGTGGCAAGAACCAAAACCCCATCAGGGCATAATCAATCAATCAATCAATCAATCAATCAATCAATCAATCAATCAATCAATCAATCAATCAATCAATCAATCAATCAATCAATCAATCAATCAATCAATCAATCAACCAATCAATCAATCAATCAATCAATCAATATTTATAGAGCAGATTTAAACACAACCAAGGTTGACCAAAGTGCTTTACAAGGTATAAAAGAAAACAGCAGTAAAATGGAGAAAAATCAACCTTGGGAGAAACCAGGCTCAGTCGGGGTGCCAGTTCTCCTCTGGCCAATTAACAAATTAACAATCAACTTTACAGGTCAGAGGTTATATTGGATCAGAATATTCGAAAGATCGGCGCCATCACGCCGGAGACGGGTTTATTGAGGATGCCATGTAAACGAGGCAATTTCAGGGGGGAGTCTAATTGACACGGTCAGCTGAAATGCACAGGTCCACCATCTGATCTGGATACGGCCTGGATCCAGCTAACTAAAGTAAACCTTGGGATAAACAGATAGACTAGATTCTTTGTATGATGTAACCAGTACATCAGGTGTTATGGGAAGTGTTCCTGGTTCCGGCTATCCAAAGATAATGGCACAGCTGATATGTTCATTCTGGAAAAAAGTGAAATATGATAACTGCTGCCTTGAACAATCCTTTGAGAGATCAACATCAAATGCTGTACTTCATATAACTGCATTGCTTGAATACAGACATACCAATGGAAATGTCATTGTTAGTCTGGTAGGAAGGGGGGGGTCACCTGCACCCGAAAGGTATATTTTTTTAACCTAGTTTTTTGTAATCCTTAAGGTGTTTAGTAAAGGAATTTTGATGTTCCCCATTCAAATTATTGTCCCATATGTGATTTTTTGTATAATCTTTTGTGTCCGTGCTTGATTTTCTACATAGAATCTGAACAATACATTCTACAGACACAATCCACGCATTGTTCTCTTCGCCTTTGCATGAGGAATTGATAAATATAAGGATTGTCATGATTAGATGATGTATGGTGCATTAAAACTCAAATAAACACAAAAAATTATAAAAAATCTGTGAAATTGGATCACTGGAACTCCTCCCCTATGGACCCTATTGATATATGATTTCTAACTTTTGTATTTTTACAGTCTTTAAGATGTCTATGAAGCAAATGTTGATGATCCCCACCTGAAATATTGTCACATGGTATTCCAAATGAACATCTCCCATAATAAGGAGCTACTATTCAAACCGTTATATTGGTATTATATTTATTGAAACAAAACAGAAAACCACCATGTAGTCAAATATGTGTATATATAGGGTATAACAAATCCCCATAAGAATAAACATAAATAGAAAAAAGTGATTCTAATCAAAAATCAGAAGGTCAAGGGCAATGATGTCTATTCATCATACAGCAGGTCTTCATAATCAATCTCTTGCTCCTCGTCTTCTTCACCATCTCCATCCATCTCCTCGACTGTTTCCTCCAGCAAGTCAGTGAGTGAAGTGGGGAGGATAGGTCCACAAGACCACACTGGTTCTAGGGTACCCTCTTCGGTCTTTTCCCAGCCTTGGCCAGGGTCATGGGGCTTGGGACACCAGAATATCGATGTGGCTGCTCTCTTGTAGATGGCCAGACGGTGGTTGACACGGTTGATGTGTGGGACCAGGTTGTCTCTGCAGGGCGGGGAGCAGGACAGATCCACCTTGGATCTGGTGGTAGCGTCTCATCCTCTCCAATCATTTTTCAGCATGATGCTCATACGTTATTCACAGATTTTTCACGGGCCTGGCCATACATTACACATGTAAATGCCTCGATGTCCTCCATCACATCTGGCTCCACATCACCAAGTTTTCTGAGGACAAATAATTATATTATTACAAAGTCACAATGTTTCAATACCTATGTTTAACATTAATTGCCATTACATGCTACAGAATATCTGACTAAAAACAATCACTTGAAGGCTGCATGGTACTTTGGATTACTCTGCAGCTTTTTCAGAGGCCCAACCTTCCCTTTGCCTCTAAAGGTACTTGTAACGTCTTCCCCTGTGAAGACGTATAGGCCGAGTATTGTTGTGGAGTAGTCTGCCCCCTTACATTCTGCCAGTTCGCTGACATTTAGGATCCGCCTGTGCTTTCCAGTCCCAATGTCGACGTAGATGGTCAGTGGGACGGATTGGGCGTGGTGTAGATGTCTGTGGATGAAGAAAATGTCTGTGTCTGGAGTCCTCACCACAGCCACCTTGTGCCCCAGTTGAGCGGCATACAGCAGGTACAGAATAACCCGGGTGTCAGTCTCTTCCTGGGTTGACTCCAGCTGAGGTATCTCACATGTGGTCACCTGAAAAAAGTTATTGAGTAAGGTGAGATAGTATTTAGTAAGACACCATTTTATCAGTTTCTCATGTATAACTGGGCTTGGCTAAATATTTTCCAAAAGTGTCTAATAAAGAAGAATAGTGAGAAAGACTGTCAAAATACTCACATTGCCACCCGATGACTCCAACTGATATGCTTTACCTTCAATGACTACCACTGCTGTTCCACATTTCTCCAGCCGTGATGCAGATGCTTTGCTGCCCCACACCTCAAGTAGCAGTTTACAGAGTTGTGTCTTGTTCTCATCATTTGCCATGAAGAGTTTGAAGTCACTCGGCTTTCCTTGTTGCAGGACCACCTATGATGTACCGCTGGGACACGCCACGATGCAATCTCTCCTGAGCTTTGACAGAATCATCATGGTAGGAGTCCGTTGAGAAGACAAAATGCTTCTTAGCCACCATATGGTCAAGGGACTGGAGACAAATTCCCTCGAACGTTGGTGGGAGGTTCATCAAGGCATGGAAGAGTGCATTGCCATCCTGGATGTAGAAAGCATCCTTCGGATAAGGCACATCTTCAGGAGCATCTTCCATCAAGTAGTGAAGCATTGCAGCCTTGTTGGTCTTATTGAAGAACCCATCAGCTGTGCCTAGGCTGGGAAGAACTGGGAAGAGTGAGTACCGCATCAGCTCGTCAAGGTTGAGGGGTTCATCCAGGTTCTGTGACTTGACGAGCAGCATGAAGGCGAGGTCACTTTGTTCACGGTACTGCAATACCTGCAAAAATGAACAGGTGAACAATACTGTTATCCTCAGTATGCCATGTATGTCAACTATATATATGGGGTTTCATACCTTTCCTTGGGAGCCAGTAAGCTTGACTGTTTTGTTTGAGGCATCCATAGTCTTCAGCTTCAGCTTCTTGATTGGCTCAAAGAACAGCTCCTCAGAAGAGCCACTCACAAAGCGATCTTGGATGAAAGCTTCCTTGGACTCCTTACCAGCTGCCTCCGCACGTAGGACATCAAACTCCACCTCCAGGGAAGCAGGGGCACCAGATGCGAGGCTGTATACCTCCAGCCACACCAAGTACCTGTAGAGGGGTAGAATATTACTGATTATTAATTCATCACTACTATACATACATAATGACATTGTCTACTACATTACTCATCATACTGTACTGAACATCTCATGTCACTTGGTCTGAAATATGCATTACCTTGAGTAGTTTGGCCCATCATACGCAAAGAATAGATCTGCCATGTCCCCGTTGCATTTTTGGAATAGAGCCAAGTTGTTTGTCTTTTCAGAGTACTGCAACATCAGGATCAGACGGGCATGATCAATCACACTCAGCCAGAATGTGGCAGTCTTGCCAAGGTGGCCGGCACGCACCTTGTTTTCATATGCCTCATACTTCTTGAGGATGTTGAGAGTGGAGGGAACCTTCAGTGCAAGATCAAGGTTCTCACGACTACAGGTCTGGACTAGATCAAAGAGGGCTTTGGGATTGGTGATCTCCACATTCTCCACCTCAATGAATTTCTGAAGTAAAAGTCGTTCCATGGCTTCACTGACTGTTTTGAGACAGAACAGTGCTTTTGCATATGCCTTCCCCTTCAGGACACCTTCGAGACAGCCACTAGTGACAAGTTCTGCCTCGATTAGGATTTCAGCGTAGCCTGAGCCCTTTCATTTGTGGGCTGTCACCATGCCCATGTAGTTCATCCCAGTGTGGAAGGGTCCTGGGGTGACCACATGCTTTTCATACTCATCTGGAAATTTCCAAATGAGAGGCAGGGCCTTCATGCAACCACCGAGGTCAAAGGTGTTGAGGACATACTCCTGACCCACCTCCATGGTGGCCTCCTCAGACTGTTTTAGCAGCTCCTTTATGACTGAGTACTCTGTAAAAGGTTGGTTGATTGGGGTGAAGTAGTCGATACAAGTGGTATTTTTGTGCTTTTTTTGGAAATCCAGGGTGGCAACCAATATAGCCAGAAAAGACATACATGTGACAATATTTCAGGTGGGGATCATCAACATTTGTTTATTAGACATCTTACAGACTGTAAAATAAAAAAGTTAGAAATCATATATCAATAGGGTCCATAGGGGAGGAGTTCCAGTGATCCAATGTCACAATTTTTTTAAATTTTTTGGTGTTTATGTGAGTATTTATGCACTATACATAATCTAATCATGACAATCCTCATATCTATCAATTCCTCATGCAAAGGCGAAGAGAACAATGCGTGGATTGTGTCTGTAGAATGTATTGTTCAGATTCTATGTAGATTTAAAGTTCTCATTTTTCACAGCCGAAAATCAAGCACGGACACAAAAGATGATACAAAAAATCACATATGGGACAATAATTTGAATGGGGAACATCAAAATTCCTTTACTAAACACCTTAAGGATTACAAAAAACGAGGTTAAAAAAATATACCTTTCGGGTGCAGGTGACCCCCCCCTTCCTACCAGACTATGTGTCTTTTCTGTTTGGGCACAATATGGCCATGGTAATTCTTCATCCCCAACAGGACTGGTTTGGATTGTTGTAAGCAGTTTAAAGGCCTTTTCACATCAAGGAACATTTTTTCAAGAATCATTTATTTAACATTTAACAACATAGAGGCACAAGGTCTCGAGACGAGAAGTTGAACTGACTTTAACTTCAGCGCCAAGTTTTTAGAACATTGTGTCATGCGTGAGACATTGCAAAGATGCAATGCGTGAGCACACCAGTTAAACTCATCAGTCTAGTGCGTGTTTACATATAGAAAAAAATGGAAAAGTAGCACACTGGAACGGAAAAACTCGATCTGTGTGAACTACTTCTACATGAACATAACACTTTATTACAGGGTTCCTCAAACTCAGTCACGGAGGGCCACTGTCCTGCAGAGTTTAGCACCAACCCTAATCAAACACACCTGAGCAAGCTAATATTCAGGATCACTAGAAAATCACAGGAACATGTGTTTGATTAGGGTTGGTGCTAAACTCTGGAACACACAGACACACAAACACACACACACACACACACACACACACACACACACACACACACACACACACACACACACACACACACACACACACACACACACACACACACACACACACACACACACACACACACACACACACACACACACACACGTTGAGACAGTGTGTTAAACATTGCCTGTGACCAATATAAATGAGAGGAAGGACTTTAAGGAAAGTTAATAACACATTAAATAATAAAGATACATTCCTTAAAGCAAATCTGTTACAGCTAAATGTGTTCAACCTGTGAAGGGTTGAACCTTTGAAGTACTTGTTCAGCTTCCATGGCAGCTTCTTCGGGATCGGCATTGGGAGCTTTGAGTTCAAGTTTCCTGTTAATACAAGCAGCTTTCTGACATCAATGGTCAAAATTTGTTTTTTGAAAGTTTTAAAAAATATGCCAAGATGAATAAGAGAAAGAAAAAGAGCAAAAACATGTGTAAATGAATTACAGATTACAGTTCAGAAAAACAGACAGTAAGTGAGCTTTTGTGAGAGGTGGCTTCTTAAAAGAGCTGTTGGATTTAAGGTTGTTGTGGGAAATGGAGATGGAGGAGTAGGTGATCTGAAGTAACTTCAAGACAGAAAAAAATATTAAATTACAATGTCATAATTATTGAATTACAAAAGAGCATTAAAGGCATGGCAAGTGTTGTAGTTATTGTCATACAACTATGGTAAGGTGTTGTTAGTGTTACTATGCTTTTACTACAACTACCACATTAAAACTATGGTTACTGTGGTAAAAACATGGAAAGAGGTGTTTAATGTGCTTTAACAACAAGTACCACAGTAAAACTATGGTTACTGTGGTAAAAGCATAGTAAGTGTTGTGGTTCCTATGCTTTAATTGCAAAATACCACAGTAAATCTATGGTTACTTAGGTAAAACCATGGAAAGATGTGTTTTGTGCTTTAACAACAAATACCACAGTAAAACTATGGTTATACTGTGGTAAAAGCATGGAAATAGGTGTTTATTGTGCTTTAAGAACAAATACCATTGTAAAACTATGGTTACTGTGGTAAAAGCATGGTGGTTAGTGAGCTTTAATTACAAAATACCACAGTAAAACTATAATTACTGTGGTAAAAGCATGGCATGTGTTATGGTTACTGTGCTTTAACTAAAAACAGTACATAGTACAAACTGTTACTGTGGCAACACTATGGTATGTGTACTGTGCTTTGACGACTTTACCACAGCAAAACTACTGTGGCACTGGCTACTGTGGTAAAATCATTGCAAGTGTTGTGGTTACCGTAACAACAAATAGCAGTCTACAGTTACGCTGGGAGAAGCAGCCAGCATGGGCTGTGCTTTTAATACACGACATAGTAGAGCGATAGTTACTATGGTAAAAACATGGTGACGTTAAACAAGTGGACTTTTAACTTGATCCCTTTCCCACCACAGGCGAATTTCAAATGAATATTACAATGAAAACTAACTATGCTGGCGCTTGAATGATTTGAACACCACAAAAAATCAGACAAAATGTTCCTGTGTCGAAACACGACACCTTATTTCATTCATAAATACGGGACGATCCACTACTAAGGAACTCCTAAGTTACCTGTATGTGTCTCGAAGTCATCCATAATCCAAAATCCATATTTTATAGAACTAAACCAGGAATAAACCGAATAGCTGAGAGAGTTTAACATAAATAGCAAATAGCTAGAAAACCCATAATGCATTGAGGTGAGAGTTTCTGTGAGTGACAGATCTCTAGCAAAAATATGTGTCTGCAGAGCCACCGTTTTACCCCAGCAGCAGTTTATGGGGTCAAAATCCCGCCAAATGTATTGCGGTCACTCGTAAAAAAATAATAATCGTGAAACAAAAATGTAAAAACACGTGTGAAAATATAAAGCAAAAAACTGACAAATCAATGCAAAGTTGCAAACAACGCGGTCACTGAAAAAAAAACAATACACGTGAATCAAACTTTTAAACAAGTTTAAAATTATATTGGTCAAAACTGAAACATGAAATCAAAATGAACTGAATCGCACACAAAATCGTGTTTTCTGCTCTTATTTTCACTTTTGTGTTCTTTTCTCCTTTGCTCTTGTTTCCGCATTCTGCACTTGCGATTCCAAATGTTGCAGGTAGAGTTTCATGCAAATCAGGGGCGGGTCTTAGCATCACCATTGGTCCACTAGTTCTAGATTGACAGCTCATCCTGTAGCCAATCAATCGAATAGGGAAGGTGACGTCACTCCAATGCGACTCATCGCTACACAGGTGTTAACTGTTTAGAAAGATGGATAATCAACGCCAGCAGGAAAATGCCGGACAATCTCAGGTAATTGGACATGTATATATTGTTAGTGGGTTAAATGTGATATATTATTGGTGCATTAACTGATCGCTTTATATTTTTTGGTAATTTCATTTAATATTTCGTGTATATTCACAGGCAGTGTCTAGGCTGCTTTTAGAGAGACTTTTGTCGCGACTACAAGAAGCCATGCAACGCTTGCCCCTTGACATGGAGTATTTATATTTTATTTGCACAAATGGCTTGACATTGATCACTGCACACACAAGTCGTGCACATATGCCACAAGAGGTAATGCATTGTCTTTCGCACCTGTGTTCTGTGCTTTCTGATCGGCTGGACGCAAGAAGTACCTCTTCAGTCGTTTTGAATGAAATTGCTGGACCAACGGGACGTCCCAAACTATCTGTATCTGAGCAGCACCTTAGACATTTAATTGAACTTGGTCTGACTGTACCTTGCGTTTCTAAACTGCTTGGTGTGTCAACACGAACCGTGGAACGAAGAATGCTCGAGTTTGGCATTACAGTGAGGAACATACAGTCACTTGACGGACGAAGAGCTAGATAATCTTGTGGTTACCATCAAAACAACATCACCACACTGTGGTTACAGAATGATGAAGGGACACTTGAAAGCTCTTGGTCATAGAGTCCATTGGGGCAGAGTCTGGGACTCAATGAATAGAGTTGATTCAGCAGGAGTCCTTGCTAGAATGGCACAACTCGGACATGTTGTGAGAAGATCGTATTCAGTTCAGGCACCCCTGTCCCTCATGCATTTGGACACGAACCACAAGCTGATCAGGTAGGTTAAATTATTTGTGTGTGTGTGTGTGTGTGTGTGTGTGTGTGTGTGTGTGTGTGTGTGTGTGTGTGTGTGTGTGTGTGTGGGCATGTTTTTGTGAAATATCAGGACACAAATGTGTATAATGACATGGGTATGACATAGGTATTACAAAAAGAGGGTGAAATATGAGGACGTTCCCCATGTCCTCACTTTTCAAAATGCTTATAAATCACACAGGATGAGGTTTTTTTCACAGAAAGTAAACTGTGCAGTCTCCTGTGATGGGTAGGTTTAGGGGCAGGGGCAGTGTAGGGGGATAGAAAATACGGTTTGTACAGTATAAAATGCATTACGCCTATGGAATGTCCCCAGATTTCACAAAAACAAACATGTGTGTGTGTGTGTGTGTTTGTAAAAACATAATGTCTAGGTACCTGTGTTGATAAGATGTTAATTTTTTTATGTTCAGATATGGCTTAGTAATATTTGGGGGCATAGATGGCTACTCAAGAAAGGTAAGTGGTAGAGTCATTAAATAACTATGTAAAATGGTGTAGTTTTAAAATTTTGTAGACGCTAATAACTTTATAAAAAGTGTTATTCAACAGGTCATGTATCTTGGAGCCGCAACCAACAACCGGGCAGAGACTGCTCTAGGTTTCTTCCTTGAGGCAGTAGAGAAGCATGGAGTTCTCTCACGGTATGTCTGTACATTTATCTAATCAATCTAGCATGGTTTTAAAACCCTCATCAAACATTTAAACATAGTATATTTACTGAACTTTCTGGCCAGGCTTTCTTAATCCAACATCAAATGTTCTTGTTCTTTTTATCCTATCTGTTTTAACATGTAGGGTAAGAGCAGACCAAGGGGTAGAAAATGTGGACATTGCGAGGTGGATGTTCACAGTTAAAGGCTGTGGCAGGGGAAGCTTCATTTCAGGCAAAAGCGTTCATAATCAAAGGTTGTTAATTTTTCCTTGGGGTGGGAAATTAACTAACTTTTTTTTGTTGTTATAAAAGGTTGTTTTTGTCTTTCTTTTAGGATTGAACGGTTGTGGAAAGATGTTTGGATGTCTGTTTCAAACGTGTATTATGACGTTCTACATGGTTTGGAAGACAGTGGCTGTCTTGATCCATCCAATTCCATTCACCTTTTCTGTGCCCATTATGTGTTTCTTCCACGCCTCCAAAGAGACCTGGAAACTTTTACAGATGCATGGAATGACCATTCAATCAGAACGGAGCAAAATCTTTCCCCCAATCAGTTGTGGGAAATAGGAATTGCACAGAATGCAGTCGATGTGGTATGAAAGTATTGAATAGCAAAAAAAAAAAAAATCTATATACAATGTATGTTGTCATGTTTTTTTTTTTTTTTAAATCCAGGACCTCAACATTTTGCTGCAAGACGAGACTTGCCCACTGGAGGAGAATACTGGAGTAGTGGTCCCTCAGGTTGAGTCTATGCTCTCAGAGTATGAAATGGCACGTCTCAGGACAACCATTAATCCAGTCTCAGAGTCCAGAGACTTTGGCCAAGATATCTACTTATCAGTGTTACAGTTTGTGCAGCAGCTTGTTGAATAGCACATTGCAGCTAACAATATCAGACTGTAATACTTAAACTGTCCATATAACACAAAGTAACCAAAGAATTGAAGAATATTTGTAAAAAAAAAAAAAAAAAGTGTGGTCAATGACATTTAAAAGACTTTTATTGGATTAACATTTTCAGATACCTACTGTTACTGCAACACAAAGGTTCCCTTTGAAAAAAAATATAACTTAAATGCAACATTAGTACAGTTGTGTTATCTGATATCACAGACTGGGTTCAATTTGAACAAAATATTAAACAGCAATTCCAAGTTGCATATTTCAGAACTCTTAAAGGGACAGTTCACCCAAAAATGAAAATTCATTACTTACTCACCTTCAAGTTGTTCCAAACCGGTATGAGCTTCTTTGTTCTGCTGAACACAAAATATATTTAGAAGAATGTTTGTAACCAAGCAGAGAGAGCAACCATTGACTACCATAGTATTTTCCCTGCTATGGTAGACAATGGTTACTCTCTCTGCTTGGTTACAAACATTCTTCTAAATATCTTGTGTTCAGCAGAAAAAAAGAAACTCATACTGGTTTGGAACAACTTGAGGGTGAGTAAGTAATGAATTTTCATTTTTGGGTGAACTTTCCCTTTAAATGGCTGGCTTTTACAATATTTCAGAATAAAACAAGAAAACTGCATTACTCTAGGGACAGTGAGGTGTGATGACTCTGTTTCCACTTCTGCATCCTCCATACTCTTTACAGCTTTATGTAAAAACATAATGCAGTGTTATACAAACAAAGGACTATTTAAATACTTGGCTACATTACACTGAAAAGAGTGAACAAGTCTGAAATCTAATTAAAGTATTTTTTTCTATCCCAGCTCTGTAGCTTCATAATTTAAACAAAGTACATTTTTGATGATTAAAAAAAAAAAAAAAACATTTGGCCAGTTCAGTTAATCCTTGAATGTCTTAAGCAGAGGTGGACAAAGTACACAACTCCATTACTTGAGTAAAAGTAAAAGTACTGCTGGTCAAATATTACTCCGTTACAAGTCAAAGTTGTAAAAAACGATTTTTACTCAAGTAAAAGTACTTAAGTATCAAAAGTAATTTTTCTTTTTTTTGTCAATGCATGATTTTATTATTGTTGCATTGTTGTATAAATGCACTCTATGCTATCATTGTGGTTTAAGCTAGTCAGTCGGCATGTTAGCACACGACTACCTTAAACTCATTTCAATACTTTTATAAAAGTTACAAAGCTCTTTACAAAGCTGATGTTACTTTAAGTCTGAATGCACAAATCATATACACTAATACACATCCCATATTCCTACAACTGTTTACGTGAATACTTTCCAAAATGACAATTTTGACATCTTGTGTGTATTGGTCTGTTTAAGCGCGAGAAAAAAAAAATTCTCTATTCAGTGCTCATGCTCTAGACTGAGCTCCTTCATCATGCTTTTTCAGATTCATCCATATGTCTGCGCTTCTCTTTCTCCCAGAGATTTACATTTTTTTTTACATTTTATGAGACATTCATTAAGTTTATGCCAACTTACTTTCTCAGTACTAACCATATTCCATTTTGCTATAAACTGATCAGTGTTCAAAAAAGGTTGGGAAACTTCATATGACCCTACAAAAGTGATTACTGATGGGCTGTCTGAAAAAAAACAACAACAAAACAAAACAAAAAAATATCCTTTTAAAAAATAAAAAAATAAATAATCCACTGACTCTCAAAGCTGCTTCAGAAACGACTTTCGACTTCGAGGACCTTGATAGAAATGTAGTGGAGTAAAAAGTACGATATTTGTCTTTCAAATGTAGTGAAGTAAAAGTAAAAGTATTCATAAAAAATACTACTCTAGGAAAGTACAGATACTCAAAAAGTGTACTTAAGTACAGTACTCAAGTAAATGTACTTAGTTACTGTCCACCTCTGGTCTTAAGTGAAAATGTTTGTATAAAAAAACTGAACACCAATTCAAATCATTTTAACTTCATGGCTCAAGCTGCTGTATTTGAACTTGTTGGATGTGACTTTCCTTGCTCTGTGGTGAACAGAACTTCGGAATTCTTGTTTGAACACGACATGATGAGTTAAAGTTTTAAATTGCAATTTGTTTTATTGATTTATGGAAGGCCGTTTCAGCATAAAATAGTTCCAGCGTTACTCGTCGTAATTATATTTGTACTAGTAACAATTAAATTAAAGAGCTCTATAATTTAATTTGTACTAGAAACAATTACAATTATAGAGCTCTATAATTTAATTTGTACTAGTAACAATTACAATTGTAGAGCTCTATAATTCAGGTTTTACTAGTAACAATTACAATTACAGAGCTCTACAATTCATTTATTACTAGTCATATGTCTCCACTGACTTCCATTCATTTTTAATTATAGAGCTCTGTAATTCAATTCTTACTAGTAACAATTGAATTAGAGAGCTCTGTAATTCAATTATAGAGCTCTGCAATTACCAGCCTGTCCTCCTCTGAAAAACGACACCATAGGTCGTTTGTGCATGCAGCATATTACGACCTATATTCACGTTTTGAAATTGAGCGCTCTCTAGCGGTCTAATACATAACGACAGTCTCGTTTGTCGGGTGTGTCGTCATCAAATGAACTTTGACCACGGTTTTTAATAAACAATGCAATGAGAAGAAGGAGTGACCCTGACCCACATAATCCAGGTGGGTTTTATTTTATGTTCTATGTAAGTTATCTTTCTGATTGTCTGCAATTCATGTTTAAGTGCAGTTTGACGTTTACAAATAATTTGCGAATGTCACTGAACAATGCGATTTTACCATGGTAACTGTAGCTCAATCCTGTTATTAAAAGCCCAGTGACCACAAAGCTTACCTTTTTTTTCCTTTTTTTTTACCACACTAGCTGTAGTTTTGTTGTGGTATTTGTATTTAATTAATAGTTACAAAGCATCAAGCTTTTAACACTGTGGCTATACTGTGGTATTTGTAGTTAAAACACAGAAACTACTTACAATGCTTGTACTAGCTGTACACTGTGTACTAGCTATTATATTATTTTTTTCTGAACTGTAATCTGTAATTCATATACACGTGTTTTTGCTTTTTCTTTCTCTTATTCATCTTGGCATATTTTTTAAAACTCAAAACTAAATTTTGACCGTTTATGTCAGAAAGCTGCTTGTAATTAACAGGGAACTTGAACTCGAAGCTCCCAATGCTGATCCCGAAGAAGCTGCCATGGAGGCTGAACAAGTCCTTCAAAGGTTCAACCCTTCACAGGTAATGTTGAACACATTTCGCTGTAACAGATTTGCTTTAAGGAATGTATCTTTATTATTTTATGTATTATTAACTTTCCTTAAAGTCCTTCCTCTCATTTATATTGGTCACAGATCATTTTTAACACACTGTCTCACTCACTTTACTTTTATAATTATAATTATTAACTATTTTAGTTTACCTTACATGTCGTTGCAATAGAAGTAAACTATGATTATATAGTTTTAAATAAATAATGTAAATTATTGTTCTTAACCATTTTGTGCCTGTTTTTCCTTAAAGGGAAGAAGATAGGAGCCTTGCAACTCCTGATTAGTTTTATTAATCTTATCAATTGTTACATATGTCTTATGTTACATGTGTTTTTTTTATTTTTATATTTCTTTACAATTGTACATAATATATAATTGTACACCTATATTAACCATTACATAATAATGTAAATACCGGTAATATAATTTTTTATACCTCTAATCAAGTAAAACAATTTTTATATAAGCAACTTTTCTGTTTTTATTTTCTTTTTTTTCTTTTTTTTTTATAGTGCCACAAACTGGAGAAGTACCTGGGTGACAGAGGATGCATTGCTGGGCACTTATGTTTGTCTTTAAACAGTTTGACATATCAATAAACATTTTGAAATTACTACAAAATGTGTGCAGTCATTATTATTTTTTTGTTGTTGTTGTTGTTGTATTAGCTGCACTTATCTTTGGTCCAGAAATACTGCATGCTTGAATAATTATCAGAGGAGTAGTTTTGTAAAAAAAAAAAAGGAAATGTTTTAAATTATTTTAACATTTATTTGTCATACAGTATGCAACTGCAGATTTTTTTTCTTAAATGTAAATACATGAATTAGCCTAATACTTGTGTAATGTATACAATAGAAACCATTAGGCCCTTGCTAGGGAAAAATAAAAATGCAATCTGTCATTTTAGTTTTATATTTCATGGGGACACATAAATGTTTAACTGATAATCTGTCCATTCATCACAAGAACCTGGAAGGTCCTGTCATATAAGACCATATATGGGCAAGTAAGTGTCACGCGTCTGCTCAACTGGATTCTTATTGGCTTTGACATTTCCTTGGCACGACATGACTGGTTGTGGTTGGACAACCTTTCAACCCATATTAAAAAACGTTTAATGTTGCAAAGTATGTTTTGTTGTTATTATTACGTCAGCAATCCATTCAGTTAACAATGCGGTGATGCTATGTTGTGTGAAATGACCTCTTTACCGAGATCCTAACCCTAACCCTAAGTGTAACTTCACTGAACTACAAACTAAGACTATTGCGTTCCATCAATATAGTGACAGAGGCTTATGGGTAATGTAGTTTAAAACGTGTAATAAAGAAATTGAAAAAAATACTATCTTTAATGAACAAAGAGAGATCTAATCATGTTCATTGGGCAAACCTCTATGAAATATTTGAGAGGCAGGCTGAAATTTGGTATTTTACTTGGCATTTTCAACAAAAAAACTTTATACCACCCATATATTTGAAAAGGTATAAACCATTATTTAGTAAACACAGTGTAAATAGTTGTCATGCTAATTTTCTTTTTGATACTATAATCAGATTTTGATTTACAGCCATTTGAATTGTGCACTTTTTTTTGCTTGTCTAGGGGACTATATCTGGCCCCTGGGGATGGAAGGGCAGTAAAAACACAACATGCAGATGTATTCTCATCATGGACAAGTGTGTTGAGTCAAATTTATATTGTCTTTTCAAAGACTTGTAATAAGTTGTTGTATAAGTTGTTGAAGTTCATCCAGTCATAGTTAACAACAGAACAAGAATAAACCCCCCAAATTAACATGAATGCTCATTTAGAACATTCTTATCAGTTTATTTAATTAGAACAAGATACAGGAATACAGTGTTAACAATAAACAAATACATCTATTTAAACAACCAAAACACCTTATGACACTTCATTGTACTATGTGCATCTTCAGCTTGCTTGTAGTACAGGATCCACAAACTTTCCCTGGTATATCACCCTGTGTGTCAGAAGTGCCTGTAACAATATAAGCCATACAGTCTCTTCTAATGCATCTTTCAGCCTTCCCTTCACTGAAATTTGGCATACTTATCGTAAACACGGCATCTCGGTCACTAAGCATATGCAGTGGTTACATTCTAGCAAATTGTTGTCCTAAATGTCATTAATATGACTAAATGTTCATGTCTCAATTAAAATAATCATGGTAATTTTATTTTATTTTTTTTACTAAATCAAATTGTGTATCTACTAAACACCATCCTTAATATGGAATATTCACCATTCTTCATCCAAAACTTTACTTGAGAATACAGCTAATGTAGCATATAAAAGACATGATATTCAAAAGAAATAAAAAGGGTTATGTTAAAACCATGATATTTATCAGTTCCCAAATAAGGCCTCCACACAAATGCATGCATGATGAAATCACATCCAGTTTCCTTACAGGAACTATCCTGGTTTTCTTCCTCTTGCTTGCTTGTCCATGTCCCAATCATAATCTTCTTCTTCTATGTCTATACAATTTGCAATTGTTATCCAGCACTATGCAGAACAAATTAACAAAAGACGTAACTAATTCAAATAAAATCACTTTATTGTCACATTACCATGAACGAAAATGTACAGGTGATGAAATAATTTTGTGCAAACTCCGCAGCATGACAGTACGAATGACAAGTATAGAATATATACTCAACACATATACAGTATTAACAATATACATAGTATACATATGGGACTGGATATATACTGTACGTAGAGCACTAAATGAAAACAATAATAAACACAATAAATCACAGTATACATATACCGTTGCAGTTGAGTATGAACTAGTGCAAATAGATTGTCAGGATACAGTCAGTGTAACTGATGGAGAGCAGTGCATATGAGGGTTGCTATGTGTGGCATTGTTCAGCAGTCTGATTGCCTGTGGAAAGAACTCATCTCGCAGACGGTTGAGGTGCAGCTGGTGCAGGTTCTGCAAGATCTGCCTGATGGTAACGTTAAGAGCAGGCCAGGGCTTGGGTGGCTGGAGTCTCAGATGATCCTCCGTGCTTTCCTCACACACCACCTGGTGCAGATGTCCTTGAGGGAGGGAAGCTCACCTCCACAGAGTTCTCTGCAATTTGTACCACTCTCTGCAGAGCTTTACAGTTGAGGGTGGTGCTGTTCCTGTCAGGATGCTCTCCACAGTGCTTGTATAAAAGGATTTGAGGTTTCTGTTGCTCACACTGAACTTCCTCAGCTGTCTGAGGAAGAAAAGGCACTGATGAACCTTCTTCAGCACAGCATCAGTGTGGATGGGCCATGTGTGGTCACTGGTAACCGGTGATATGAACACAGAGCTCAAATAGTTCCTCAGCACTACTGATGCAGTGTAGCTTTCCTCAAACAGGGATGAAGTCCTAACATAAGGAAACATGCATTTAGAAGGTGGTAAATAAATAAACAATATATAGTATTATTTATAATCGTTGCACTGGACTTACCATTGACTCATGTTGGAGGTATGGGCCAAAGGTTCCTTCCACAACTGTCTTAAGGTTGTGATGTTTACTTTCATGGGCCATAACATCTGAGCTGTCACAGTAGAGCTGTTTGGAAATGCAGTCTTCACATTGGACAACT
Organism: Gobiocypris rarus; assembly: GCA_023029165.1. Lineage (NCBI taxonomy): Eukaryota > Metazoa > Chordata > Actinopteri > Cypriniformes > Gobionidae > Gobiocypris > Gobiocypris rarus. Next base: position 16,837,996 of record CM040912.1, read on the forward strand.
GATGATTTCAGGCTGCAGTGTTGGACTTGGTGCACACAGAATCCTCCCCCATCAACAAAGACTCCACCATCTCTGGCCTCAGTCCTGCTTCCTGCCCAAATTCCAAAGTCAAGTCAAGTCACCTTTATTTATATAGAGCTTTGAACAATGCAGATTTTTTTTAAAGCAGCTTCACAGTGTTAAACAGGAAAATAATGCAACATATTTTGATTCAGCCGTACAGCCGCTCCGGAGAAAACAGTGATGTAATCAGCTTATTTAAATTTTCATAAAGTGACAATGTGGGCAGATCAGTAATTTAGTCTATATGGTTAATTTAGTTTAGTAATTAGATTTGTTTGGATATTTAGTTGAAAATGTAGTGTCCCTAACTGAGCAAGCCAAGCCAGAGGCACAGTGGCAAGGCACCAAAACCCCATCAGGAGACCTAATGGAGAAAAATAAACCTTGGGAGAAACCAGGCTCAGTCGGGGTGCCAGTTCTCCTCTGGCCAATTAACAAACAGCGTATGATTATTATTCTGGCAACTTTACAGGTCAGAGGTCATATTAAATCGGAATATTCGAAAGATCGGAGTCATCACGCCGGAGGGGTTTATTGAGGATGCCATGTCACGAGGCAATTTCAGGGGAGTCTAATTGACACGGTCTTTACAGACACTTCATGGATGGATTGGTCATGTCTATGCACAGGTCCACCATCTGATCTGGATACGGCCCGGATCTGGCTAACTAAAGTAAACCTTGGGATAAACAGAGAGACTAGATGCCATTCTTTTATGATATAACCAGTACATCAGGTGTTATGGGAAGTGTTTCCAGTTCCGGCTATCCAAAGATAATGGCACAGCTGATTTGTTCAGTCTATAAAAAAGTGAAATATGATAACTGCTGACTTGAACAGTCCTTTGAGAGATCAACATCAAATGCTGTACTTCATATAACTGCATTGCTTGAATACAGACATACCAATGGAAATGTCATTGTGTCTTTTCTGTTCGGGCACAATATGGCCATGATTATTCTTCATCCTCAACAGGACTGGTTTGGATTGTTGTAAGCAGTTTAAAGGCCTTTTCACACCAAGGAAAATTTTTTTCCTTGGTGTTTCCTTAGTTAATTTATTTGACATTTACAACTTAGAGGCACTAAGACGAGACGAGAAATTGAACTGACTTTAACTTGAGCGGCAAGTTTTTAGTTTTTAGAACATTGTGTCATGCTTGAGAGCGTTGCAAAGACGCAAGGCGTGAGCACACCGGTTAAACACATCAGTCTAGTGCGTGTTTACATATAGAAAAAAATGGACAAGTAGCACACTGGAATGGAAAAACTCGATCTGTGTGAACTACTACTACTACATGAACATGACACTTTATTACAGGGTTCCTCAAACTCGGTCACGGAGGGCCACTGTCCTGCAGAGTTTAGCACCAACCCTAATCAAACACACCTGAGCAAGCTAATCAAAGTATTCAGGATCACTAGAAAATCACAGGAAGGTGTGTTTGATTAAGGTTGGTGCTAAACTCTGCAGGACAGTGGCCCTCCAGGACCCAGCTTGAGGAAACCTGCCTTATTAGGTTCTTACTGATGAGGCAGTGTGATATTTAAAGTTTAAGAAATATCCAATGCTGTGCAAAATGTAACTGCTGTGATGTTCAATCAAGGGTTAAGACCAACACAGACATACCCCAGGAAATGTTTGCAGTTGCAGCTTTTTGTCTTGTTCATAAACGCACAAGATGGCCAAATTCATCCCTCTCCACGGACAAGACAGATTTAACAAGCCCTTGACATCACTTCGTTTTCAGCTGAAACAAAGAAAAACAAAGATATATTTTTATATATATGTACACACACACACACACACACACACACACACACACACACACACACACACACACACACACACACACACGCGTTGAGACAGTGTGTTAAAATGATCTGTGACCAATATAAATGAGAGGAAGGACTTTAAGGAAAGTTAATAATACATAAAATAATAAAGATACATTCCTTAAAGCAAATCTGTTACAGCGAAATGTGTTCAACATTACCTGTGAAGGGTTGAACCTTTGAAGGACTTGTTCAGCCTCCATGGCAGCTTCTTCGGATCAGCATTGGGAGCTTGAGTTCAAGTTCCTGTTAATTACAAGCAGCTTTCTGACATAAATGGTCAAAATTTAGTTTTGAGTTTTAAAAAATATGCCAAGATGAATAAGAGAAAGAAAGAGCAAAAACACGTGTATATGAATTACAGATTACAGTTCAGAAAAAAACAGACAGTAAGTGAGCTTTTGTGAGAGATGGCTTCTTAAAAGAGCTGTTGGATTTAAAGTTGTTGTGGGAGATGGAGATGGAGGAGTAGGTGATCTGAAGTAACTGCAAGACAGAAAACATATTAAATTACAATGACATAAATATTGAAATACAAAAGAGCATTAAAGGCATGGCAAGTGTTGTAGTCATTGTCATAAAAATATGGTAAGGTGTTGTTAGTGTTACTATGCTTTTACTACAACTACCACATTAAAACTATGGTTACTGTGGTAAAAGCATAGTAAGTGTTGTGGTTACTATGCTTTAATTACAAAATACCACAGCAAATCTATGGTTACTGAGGTAAAACCATGGAAAGAGGTGTTTTGTGCTTTAACAACAAATACCACAGTACAACTATGGTTATACTGTGGTAAAAGCATGGAAATAGGTGTTTATTGTGCTTTAACAACAAATACCAGAGTAAAACTATGGTTCCTGTGGTAAAAGCATGGTGGTTAGTGAGCTTTAATTACAAAATACCACAGTAAAACTATGATTACTGTGGAAAAAGCATGGCATGTGTTATGGTTACTGTGCTTTAACTAAAAACAGTACATAGTAAAAACTGTTACTGTGGCAAAACGATGGTATGTGTTGTGTTTACTGTGCTTTGTGACTTTACCACAGTAAAACTATGGCTACTGTGGTAAAAGCATTGCAGTGTTGTGGTTACGGTAACAAGAAATAGCAGTCACAGTTACGCTGGGAGAAGCAGCATGGGCTGTGCTTTTACTACACGACATGGTAGAGCGATAGTTACTATGGTAAAAACATGGTGACGTTAAACGTGGACTTTGAACTTGATCCCTTTCCCACCACAGACGAATTTCAAATGAATATTACAATGAAAACTAACTACGCTGGCGTTTGAATGATTTGAACAACACCACAGTGCTTGAAAAAAATCGGACAAAATGCGTCCTGTGTCGAAACACGACACCTTATTTCATTCATAAATACGGGGCGATCCACTACTTTATGGGATGGAAGGAACTCCTACCTGTATGTGTCTCGAAGTCATCCATAATCCAAAATCCATATTTTATAGAACTAAACCAGGGATAAACCGAATAGCTGAGAGAGTTGAACAAGTAGCTAGAAAACCCAGAATGCATTGAGGCGAGAGTTTCTGTGAGTGACATATCTCCAGTTGCCAGTAGGGGCGCTAATATAGAAAACGCTCGTCTGGAGTCGTATTTTCCTTTATGGTCGTATGGGTTGGAGGACTTGTTGGCAATTACACATCTTTAATGTGTATTTTTACTAGTAATAAATCAATTGAAGAGCTCTGTAATTCAATTGTTACTAGTAAAAATTGAATTAGAGAGCTCTAATTGTTACTAGTAAGAATTCAATTAGAGAGCTCTGTAATTGTAATTGTTACTAGTAAAAATATAATTACGACGAGTAACGCTGGAACTATTTTATGCTGAAACGGCCTTCCATATTGATTAACTGTTCAGGCTCACTAGAAAACTGGCATCGTTATTTCGAGTTATGTCATTATATTAAGGTTCATATTAATTTAAATGGCCACTAGTAATAAGACTAGGAATCAAAGCAGGGTCCAGGGTCACTGTACATTACAATGCAAAGCTTACCTCCACATTCAATTTCTTGAAGGAAGTCCTGAAAGTAGTTAATGATTTTGCTTTCTACTGTAGCCCTTGAAGTTCATCTTAAGCTCATTTCAGGTGCAACATGGCTCAGAACATAGTCAGCATCCGGCTGGAAAAAGAACAAATTGTCAGTAGAACAAACTGGCATTTAGTAAAAAGTTGGGAAATATATTTAACTTACGGTGCAATCCTCCCCAGGAACAAACAGACTCTTGCAAAGATTTGGTTGGTCCTTAAGTATGTCCAGCAACCCGTACAGCTGCAGGCCTTTTCGCAAGTCTCCAAGCATTGGTGCAACTCTAAATGTTGCATGCAGAACAATTGCACTTGTGGAGAAAAGCAAGATTTACTATACAAAAGGAAACTGCAAAAATCATTTTAGTATGTTATGCAATTAAGTTAAAACAAATAAAACGTAATTTGTTGTTTGAATGTAACATTTTTATTAACATTGTTAAACAATTGTGAAAATCTGCCCCTTCATGTCCAATACCACTTAAAGGGATAGTTCACCCAAAAACAAAAAATTTGTGTGTATCTGCTAATAATTGCTGTTACTGGGGTCCGTTTATAGTTTACAGCTATGAGGGGGGAAAAAAGACATCTGAATCCATATTGTGTGAAAAACCGAGCAGTATTTATGGTATCATTTTATCTCTGATCAGACGAATGTCCTATACTCTCAACACCGCCATAACTTGCGGTAAGTGAGGTCTGCATGGATCAGTCGAATGAGCTATATATATATATATATATATATATATATATATATATATATATATATATATATATATATATATATATATATATATATATATATATATATATATATATATATATATATGATAGTGCCGATATTTTGACCTTACTGCTTGGATGTTATGGCAGTCCTGAGAGCATAGGACATTCCTCTGATCAGAGATAAAATAATGCCATAAATACTGCTCTGTTTCTCACAGAAACTGATTGTTTCGTGTCTTAAGACATCAATGTATCGCCACGAGCTGCAGAGTTTAATATCGATTCGTATGTCTATGAGTTTTTTACTCTCATACTATAAACTGACCTCCCAGTGACATCAATTATTTGAATGACACAGAGCAACGGCTGGAGTTAAAATTCTTCATTTGTGTTCTACTGAAGAAACAAACACACCTACATCTTGGATGCCCAGGGGGTAGGCAGAAAAACATCACATTTTCATTTTTGGGTGAACTATCCTTTTAAATAGGGTGACGGGACAGGTGGGTAATTTGACCATAATATTATACATCTATAAAATTGTATGATAAAATTGAATTACCCTCTCTCATCCTACAATTCTAACCCTATGTTTACAAGATATATGAAAGGAAAGTATGTTTCATATTTACCGAATTATGGCATCTTTGTGGTCTGTTACATGTTCCTGTGTATCCACAGCTGATGATTTCATCCATTAATTCATTTAGATCAGTTGCCTCTTCAACCTCATGGACAATATTTACAACAGGATGCCAAAATTAACACTATGGTATTACTTTGTGCTAATATGCAAACCGACAATACAATATACTGCTGGTAACTATTAAGGAGCATGCAGAGTGCTGTTACCTTTGAAATCAACAGAGAGTATTCTATGTCGTCTACATCATCCTTGCAAATTCTGTGGATATCAATTTCCCCATTGGTAAGATAGAAGTAGCACCAATCTTTCAGGAAACAGGGAGCTGGGCCTCCTTGCGCTAAGCTGACTGCAAAAATCTCTCCAGCAGTCCTATTATTCCAAATGTGAGAAAGATAACAAAAACCCCACTCATTTAAGCACATAACTTATAAATATAAGATTAAACATCACAAACCTGAAGAGACCATTGTCAAGGTCACTGTTGGAGTACTGTGGACTCTTTGCTCTCTGACCCAAGAAGAGGCGTTTTCAATGCCATTGATCATTTCTTTGAATAATATATGGTGGAAAAGAGTGTGAATTACACAGATAAATTGTATTGGTTACAGCGTTTCAACTTTTTATACTTCACTTGCCTGTAAGAAACTCTTTCCGTAAAGCTCCAGAGTCGATTCCAGCTTCACCAATGAAGGTTACCTTTAGTTGGTTGACTGGATTTCCTTTCTTTTGTCTTTGCCACTGCTTGAGCCCCCTCTCTAGAAGGTTGTCCCGTGAAACACAAATGTGGAACTGGTTTTCTGAATTTACTCTGCTAGCAAGCAGCTTCAGAAGATCTTCTAGACTGTGTCAGGAAATACTGAGATGGTAACCAACATATACACTGTAACACTCAATTAAACTTTTTTGAGTCTGTACTAAATGAAAGGTTTACCATAATACTTGTTGAGAGCTTGAATTGCCTGTATTGTCAGTAGTACAAGAAGAATCCTCATGCATAAAAGAGCTGTGATCTGGAGACTCCACTGTAATGTGGACAGAATTTTTCCAGTGGCACATGCAGCATAAAAAGCATTTGTGGTTGGTTTATAACATATTTTTTCAAGAAATATGTTTATTAAAGATTGTGTTACTCACATGAGTTTTGTTCTCCACATAAGCTGGCATGAAGTTCAAGACTGTTCACAGGAAACTTCAGTTGACATATTGGGCATGGTAAAACAGACTACAAACAAAAAACAACAAAAAGTTTAACAATATAAAAGCATGAGTTTGTACAGGTTGGACAGGATCTAGCCGTAAAAAACAGTATAATTTCAATGTCACATTACCTCAGATGGAGAAATTTCTTGTTTCATCTCATCCAAATTGCTTTCTGAGACAAATTGAACATCTGTCTGCTCCAGTAACAGAGAAATTAAAACTATCATACAAAGTAGTTCATCATAAGCATGTTATCAGCAATCTACTGAAATATTTTGGTATCCCTTTGAAGCGGAATAAAGTAATATATCTATTATCAAGTCAACATGGAATGTTAAACTAATAACCAAAAATTAAACATGTAGTCAAAATGCATGCACCAAAACCATCATGAAACCAGCAAATCATGAAACAATATAATCCATTACCTCTTCATTCGAAGATGTGGAACCGTCACGACTTGCAAACCTGAATGTGGAGAGCCAGCACCTGCAGGCATGCTTTCATTGCACATTTGACAAGTAGCCTTAGGCATTTTTGGAATTCTCTGGCATCAGTGGGGAGAGGATTAAGTTCAAGTTCCTCTTGTAGAGGAACTACATACAGTATAGTCTTTCCAGATGCAGAAGCAGATTTGATTTGGGACCCAGTATAACCTTCTGAGTCTGGAGGAATAATGTTTAGCCGTCTTACGCATCCCCTAAACAAAGATCAAATTAACATGACAAATTTTTTATAACCCAAAACAATTACTGGTGGTACAATTACTGGTACTAAGTGGTAAATTAAACAAAAATGTCAAGTCACCAGTAGCCTTGTAAAGCATCCATCCTCCCCTCAAACCCTCCATTTTTGGGAATGCTTCATACAGCATGCTGGAAAACTATGGGAAAATATAAATAAACATTTTTAATATTTGTACAAGAACTCATGATTCTCACGGTAACACCTTACAGTTTGTTCATTAGTTAACATTAGTTAATGCACTGTGAACTAACATGAACAGCTGGATTTATATTAACCAACGTCAAAGATTAACTAATGCTGAACAGAGCTGTTGTTCATGGTTAGTTCATGTTAACTAATACCTTATTGTTAAGTGTTACAAGTTTACAATAAGGTTCATAAGTTAAAGATTAGTTGTATGTATTAACTTGCGTGAATTAACCATTAGCAATACATGCGTTACTGTATTTACTAAACTTTGTTAATGTTAGTTTATAAAAATCCAACTGTTAATGGTTTGTTCATGTTAGTTTACAGTGCATTAACTAATGTTAACAATATTTTAATAATGCATTAGTAAATGTTGAAATTAACATCAACACAGATAAATGCTTTATACGTGCATTTCATTAACATCCTCATGTTAACTACTGATAGTTATTGTAAAGTGTAAGCAATTCGAGAATAAACTTTAATTTTTTCAGTTGTACAAAAAGACTACCTCACCTCTGAATGTGTCATGTCCATTGTAATTGAGATAGTCCTTTTTCCAAGCCCTGCTTGAACAAGCTTGAGTTTGTGTGCAGGTGGAGGGGTAGTCTCAGAATGTTTATCCAGAAGATATACATTTAAATCAAAAGGTTTAAACCCTTTTGAAGGCTTGGTTTTGACGTATATCTAAAAAGACTCATAGTCAATTGTAAACAGTGTAGACTTCTTAACCAGCTTTTTCATAAAGATGATGCAATTATTAATTCTTACTCAATGGGACGCCTACATTGTGTAATGTCTGTTTCTACGACAGTCAACAAAATCAGTATGAAATGATCAGTCATCACCACGTTAATAAATCCGTTTCCAGAAGCTTTTGTGTGTGTAACTTTTCGTGTTGAGAAATTCTGGCCGGTGAACGTGTGAATTAATGTCTGCCAAAACATATTAACTATGGGTAACACTTTACAATAAAGTATTAGTTAACACTAGTTAATGCATTGTTAACATGAACTAACCATGAACAACAGCTCTGTTCAGCTGTTCATGGTTTATTCATGTTAGTTCACAGTGCATTTACTAAGATTTTAATAATGCATTAGTAAATGTTAAAATTAACAAAGATAAATAAATGCTTTATAAGTACAGTTCATTATTAGTTCATGTTAACTAATGTAGTTAAATAATGTTAACTAATTAACCTTATTGTAAAGTGTTACCTAAGTATGCCTACTAAATACCTTAAATGTAAATACAGTGCATTCATAAAGTAGTCCAACCCATTTTGTCCACTTCTATGTTGCAGTCTTGTACATTTTTGCAAATTTATGTTATGCAAAACCTTGAAAGATCTTCCCAAGTATTCAGATCTCAGGACAATTCCTTTTTTTAAATGTGCCAAAATATGTGTTGCCATTGTGCGTGTAAGTGAAGTGTTCTGAATACTTTCTGAATGCACAATAAACCGTGTTTTTTTCTTTTCTTTCTATAAATCCTAATGTTAACTTTGTGTTTAGCAGGCAGAGCATCCAGATGTGGTTAGTGCAGCACAAAGCCTCATTTCTGCGCTAACACAGACTCTTAATCAGACTCCTGTAACACCACGTTCACAAGTTCAAGTGCAGGTTCAGGGGCAGCAGACAGCAGTACAACAACCAAGCTTACCAAGCCTTCAACCCTTTTGAAGGCTTGGTAAGTGTTCTGGATGCTACATTTATTATTTTTTTCCCGCAGATTGCATGTCTTCGGAAAATGCTAGGAAAAGACCTACAAGGAAAATTATTTTATTTAATAATTTCATTTTTTCCCCACATAAAATTAATGTTAGTAGGTAGGTACACAGTCATACAAATCATTTTGTTGAACTTGGTAACCATTTTAATAGTGTTGGGGTTTGACTATGTACATGACAGAGTGACTAAAAAGGAAATCTTTAAAAACATTGGTAACTGTCTCAATGCACTGTATGGCCAGCAACATGCACCTGGCCATTTCCTGATCAACGGTGGTATTTGTCTGTCTTTGTTGTTGTACTGCTGTCTGCTGCCCTGAACCTGCACTTGAACTTGTGAACGTGGTGTTACAGGAGTCTGATTAAGAGTCTGTGTTAGCGCAGAGATGAGGCTTTGTGCTGCACTAACCACATCTGGATGCTCTGCCTGCTAAACACAAAGTTAACATTAGGATTTATAGAAAGAAAAGAAAAACACGGTTTATTGTGCATTCAGAAAGTATTCAGAACACTTCACTTACACACAATGGCAACACATATTTTTTGGCACATTTAAAAAAGGAATTGTCCTGAGATCTGAATACTTGGGAAGATCTTTCAGGTTTTGCATAAAATAAATTTGCAAAAATGTACAAGACTGCAACATAGAAGTGGACAAAATGGGTTGGACTACTTTATGAATGCACTGTATTTACATTTAAGGTATTTAGTAGGCATACTTAGGTAACACTTTACAATAAGGTTAATTAGTTAACATTATTTAACTACATTGAATTAACATGAACTAATAATGAACTGTACTTATAAAGCATTTATTTATCTTTGTTAATTTTAACATTTACTAATGCATTATTAAAATCTTAGTAAATGCACTGTGAACTAACATGAATAAACCATGAACAGCTGAACAGAGCTGTTGTTCATGGTTAGTTCATGTTAACTAATGCATTAACTAGTGTTAACTAATACTTTATTGTAAAGTGTTACCCATAGTTAATGTTTTGGCAGACATTAATTCACACGTTCACCGGCCAGAATTTCTCAACACGAAAAGTTACACACACAAAAGCTTCTGAAACGGATTTATTAACGTGGTGATGACTGATCATTTCTTTTTCACATTTCCTTTTAACAACACCCCACACGCCACTTTAAAATGAAAAATTGTAAACAAACTGCGTAGCTCGCCTGTACTCACCATACAGCGATAAACAGCGGAAATGAGATCCTAGAATGACGTCATTACTTAACGCCACTAACCAATAAAAAAGTCGTGGGTGGGACGAGTTATGCAGTCCCGCCCAAGAAGCGACCCCGCCTCAACCGACGTCATTATTTACCACTAACCAATGAGAAGCGTTATGGGCGGGGTGACACGTGCAACCCCGCCCCCAGGTGCAACCCCGCCCAATCTGCAGGCTGCAGCCAGGTGTACTTGGACTGCACTCTGGGGTTACTCAAAATTGAGACACTCCTCGCTGCAGCCTGTAGCACGATGACGTAGCTGGATCAGATCCAATACGTACTGGATGGTGGTTCGTTATGGCTAGTGCGTTTAGTTATAATGCCAGTGCGAGTCTAGTTATAATGCGTATGCGCTGGTCTTAAGTGACATGTATGGTCAATATTGCATATAGATGATGTTCTAACCTGTGTAGTAGTAGTACTGATAGTAATACGTAATTATTGATGAAAAGTCATCGTGATGCTTAAGTTATCCTGTACATACATGCAAAACTTGTAACATATTCTGGTCATACTTGCTGTTGAGTGGAAGCAAAAATGAGTCAAGTAGCCTAATTGTCTGTAATTTTAATCCTCAAGGTGCAACCGGTACACATTCAAAGGAAAATGCAAAACGTGTGTCCTGATTTCGTGAGCATGTTATTAATAATTGTTTTTGCGCGAGCAGTTTGAGTATTTATCCAGTTCACAAAGCTCTCTACTTCGCGTACGCATGTGACGTCATCAAAATGGGAATGAAACCACCGCGCATGCGCGTCCAGTACGTGTTGGATCTGATCCAGTATACGTCATCATGCTTCAGGCTGCAGCGACGACTTCTTGAAAATTTTCAGTTTCAAGCGCGGCGCGCATGCGGACGAATCTTATGAATATTCATGTAGGCTCCGCCCAGTGAAACCGAAAATCCTAGAAACCGAAAAACTCGTAACACCGGCCCACCGGGAATTTTCCCCGGTGCTCCCGATTAGCCAATCCGGGCCTGGGTGGAGTAGAAGAAAGTATAGGGATAAACTGATAATGAGTGAAACACGTGATGAATTAAAATTTCTCTGAGCTCATACAACACTATGTCAAACTAACATTACATCAGAATGTACAGTACAAAGTACTTAAGGAGCAGAACCCTGTCTGTAACATTTTCTTTTTAAAATGGTGTTATTTATGTATTCTGCTAAAACATGGAATAACTGTAAAGTTACAGTTTAACTTACGAGGTCTGCCTTCGATGTCTTCATTGCTGCTTGCCGTTTTTGACAGTTAGCCAGACTAGCTTTCTCCTCGTCTTCGGAGGTGGTCGGTCGTAGCCCACATGAAGCTCCGGATCAGGATACAGTTCGGTTGGCATTTTTTTAAGAAATGGAAAGAGCAAACATACACTTTTTTGGAGGGTGTTTTAGTTTCAAAGCTGCAAGCCACCCTGTTTTGCGTTCCTCATTCCTTGGCATGGAGTGCTAAGCATAGGGCGATGGACACAATTTTTTTCTAAGTTGTTGATGTTCGAAGCAAGATGTTTTCCTACAAAATCTTAAATTTTCTTGAATTGTTATGGCAACCAACAACGACACAAGTTGAACCTGAGCTCATGTTAACAATATTTAAACACAACTTATTAGAATTTCTAATCAATGTAATGTTGCCTTCTCTGACTACGTTTACATGGACAGCAGTAATCTAATTATTGACCTTATTCTGAATAAGACAATAATCTGATTAAGGTGTTTACATGAGTTGCTTTTAGAGTAATCCGTTCATGTTCCCATTTTACATGTTATAGAACATAAATCGATTAAGAGCACACGTCATTACGTCTCCATGCCACGCCGTCCGACGTTCCCTCAAGAATTTCACGCAGTTCGTCTTTGTTATGGTACCACATACAGTTTTGGGTGTTTCATTTTTAATTTTACGTGAGTTTCAAGTGCAGTTAATTGTCCATGCTATACGTGCAAATAGACGACGGCGGATACAAATTCTCCAGCAACAGGCCTCCTCTGTGCTTTCAGTCGGCAGCATGTCATTCTTGCTTGAAGCCATGCTTCTCTTGTTTGCCGTCAAACGGTTGACCACTGAGTGTATGTGTCCTGTCGCAAAATGCGGCGAAAAATCCAAACGACGTTAATAGTTAGATTAAGGTGTGTACATGTCTACAATGCACTTCGATAATGCGACTAAAATAGGCATACTCCACATGTCTTAATTCGATTTTTGTTTAATTCGAGTATGGCTTTAATCGGATTAAGGTAATTAGAAATCGCTGTTTACATGGTAGTTTCTTAATCAGAGTATGGTCTTAATCAGATTAATATCGGAGTATTGTTGTCCATGTAAACGTACTGTCTGTCGATATCATGGCACGCTAGTAGTGATGTTACGTCTGACACTCTGAAGCTAGCTTCAAACTCGAATGGTCCTTGCAAAGAACCACTGCTTCTGAGCTTGTATCTTTACGTCATTAGTCACGTGAAAATTACTTCTGAAGCAAACACACTGGTTTACTTCCTGTAGTGAACCACCTGACTGCTTTGACAGCCCAATCCAGTGTTGAAAGGTTTGAACCCTGGCAGCTGTATTTCTTATAAAAGTGAAGCTAAACCATGTTACACAAGCACATCCTTTTCAACATACAAAAATATCAGTCATACCAGTTAACAAGTTATAGAGTTCTGCTTCCCACAGCTAAATAAGATAAAGCTTCCACACATGATACTGCCCTGCTAAAAAATAGAAACCATTACAGAAAATCTATTGGATTTAATGGTTTTCATAGGAATTTTATTGGTTGTAATGGGAATTATAGTGGTCGCTGTGGGTATCTACTGATATGTGTTGGGATTAAATCCTAATGGAATATGTCCCAAAGACACTACAAAAAAAATAATTCTGTAGTGGTTTAAATGGTAAAAGCCAATGGCTCCTATTGGTATTTTAATAGAAACCATTAGAATTTCTGTGATGGCTTCCAACTTTTTTTAAGCAGGTCTGATCTTCTGTGCTTCTCTGAAGAAATAATTACACACACACACACATCATGCTAAGTTTTATTATCAAGGTGAACACATGAAATTCATCAGTACCTATAAAATTCACCTACATAAATGAGTTTCACAGCACTAACACTGTTTGAGCTTTGACCGCCTCGGTAAACATTTTTGTATCATAATTGTTTCAGAAAGCAATAATGCTTCAATATGCTTCATTTGGCCATCACTAAACACCTGTAGAGGTTACCTGCTGAACTGGAAACAATACCGGAAAGCGGAAGTAGGTCAACACCTATTAGTTGCTGGAGAAACAGGCAGATAGAATTAGCACTATTTATTAGGGCCGGGACTTTAACGCGTTAATTAATTGCGTGACTTTAACGCGTTAATTAAGATTAATTACGCAAAAATTGATAACAATTTTAACTTATTTTTGCACCGCGGAACGTTTTTTAATGAATGAGTTTCGACGGACCGTTTATACTGGAACACCAACTAGCGTTCTTGACTTCTGAACACAACAAACCACAGTGAACATGAACGAAGAAGCTGACGAGACAGCTTTGCTTGGCAAATTTTGTTTTAAAAAACGAAAGGATGGAAGCGTCGACAAGAGCATGGTTGTGTGGAAGCTATGCAACAAGGAATTTGCGTATCGAGCCTCTAATATCACCTCAACGCAAAACGCTGGACATAAATAAATAAACAAAATTTTGTTGATTAAGCTTATGTATTCAGTCATTATTCAATGGTATACTAAAAGTCCATGTGAAAAAAATTACTTCTCACTGTTCTCAGGTCAAATATTTATATGCAATTAAAATGCGATTAATTAATTACAAAGCCTCTAATTAATTAGATTAATTTTTTTTAATCGAGTCCCGGGCCTACTATTTATATTAAAATATACAATCTTACAGACTAGGATCATGTCTTTATGTGCATTAACAAGGATTTTTTGGACTTTATGCTGCAAACCACTTTTTTATGCCCCTAGGACATTATTCAATGATAATGATTACAAGATGAGAACATGAGAGACAGTTAAAATAAATGTTAGATGCAGTGTTAAGTTGACATAATAGTTGTATCATTCATTTTGATATATAAAAATCATCAACAGCTTAGAGGGAGACAAAATCATGGTAAAAACAAACAATGTGTTTATTGAATAATCTAAATTGAATAATCTTAATCTTACTCAATGTTTTACTACAATGTGTTGACAGACTCCCTCACACTTCCCGGTTCCTTGGTTAAAATAGCAATTTTCGCACAATTTACAAATAGTTGGAAACATTTGGGATATTGAAAGAACTCAACTAAACAAAATATATAACACTGGCCTGGTGTTTATTTTTGGATATTTTACTAAAAAAATCCTACATAGCACAGCTTTAAGTATTGTTCAGCATTTATCATTATTGTAAGTGCTTGGATGGGCTAGCAATGCATTTCAATCTGTAATCAGTAAAATTCGGTAATCTTAATTTTTAAGTAGTAATGGCGAAGTGAAGCTTTCTGAAACTGTGAATATTTCAGCACAATTACCAGAAAAAGGTTCATTAATCAAAGCGATTTGACAAATTAAATGTATGATGCCATGGACTCCTCTCTTTGTTGGATTTTCTCAAATGCCTGACAACACAGACCTCACCATGTGTTCAAAAAACACCCTGACCTTTTCTGACCAGCAATGTATGTGTGTGAGCACTGAGCAGTTTTAATCTGCCCTTGTGGAATTTCAATGGACTTCATTAAGACAAACTCAATCATCAAAATTTTCATTAGCCTGTTATTTTTTGTAAAGAGAAAAAAATGAATAGTATGCTTGCATGCATGAAAACACAATTTTTGAAAATCTCAATTCTGACTTCCCCCCTCACAATTACGGAGCCATTTTTTTTCCTCAGAATTTATTCTGTGGCTTCCATAGCTTTCCATTCAATTAATCAAAAATATTTACTCAGGATACATTAACTCTTTAATTTTCCTGCTAGAGTAAAGGGCATTCAAACATCACAGGAAAATACACAAAACAGTGATTTCCAAATCTTTTATTTAAAGAGTACAAGTCGATGTCTACTTAGACTTCTGGCTCTGTGCCTGTGCCTTTAGTACTTTGACGACGATCTTCTGCTCCTCAATAAGGAAAGCTCGCTTGATCCTAAAGTGATGCAGATAGATGTGGGTCATTTGATCATAGAATGCATTTAACGCAAGAGTTTAATTAGATCATACCTAAATTTACAGTTCACCAATAAATAAAAAAAACTGTCATTATTTACTTTTATTATGTTTTTATCTTGTTTTTCAAAAGATTAGAATCCACTCAACTCATTTTTACAGAGTACAATACAGAGCCAATAAAATCCAACAGATATTCCCATTTTAATCACATGGAGAAGTGCAATCATTACAACTCGTTAAGAAAACTCCTTTTGTGCTTTAAAATAAACAAACAAATGTGTATTTGTCATGAAAATGTTTAGATTAAAGGAACACTCCACAGATTTTAGAAATAGGGCTTATTCAACTTCTTTCCTACATTTAGATATGTGGGCAAATGCATTTTCGCTTCAGTGCATGCATTGCTTTAGTTTGGCAGGGTCGCTGCTAGCTTAGCATACTGAATGGAATCATACGTTGCCAGCTAGCATGTCTCAAGTAAAAGTGATAATTTTTACTCGTTGTGAATACGCAGGCCACAAGTAGTAATTAGGCGGGGTTTTTTTTAAATCACTTTTACCCGGGACATGCTAGCAACATAGGATTCCATTCATTATGCTAAGCTAAGTTAGCAGCGACCCTGCCAAACTAAAACAATGCATGCACTGAGACAAAAATGCATTTGCCCACATATATAAATGTACGAAAGTTAAATAAGCCCTATTTCTAAAAACGGTGGAGTGTTCCTTTACCTATACTTTTATTAGATGAACTAGCCCTTTATTAATTTCCCATCCCAATCTACTTATTTAAAAATAATGCAATGATCTCAGTCAGTTACCTGTCTCGTACACACTTGGCACACATGGAACCACCGTAAGCTCGGCTGACATGCTTCTTGGTTTTTGAGAGTCTCATAAGAACCTGGGGCCTCACAGCACGGATCTATTGAGGAAAATTGAGGAACATTAGAACATGGGTTCAATCACATGTTCAGATGTCAAATTTAACAGTACCTTCAAATGACCTATTCGGTAATCAAATCTGATGTAGCTATTAGGGTTGGTACAACACAGGGCTGCATGACATTGTTTTAGCATCTATATCGCGATGTGCACATCTGTGATAGTCACATTGCAGGATGTGCCTATATCAAGTAGGGCTGTAATCTCCCAGTCGATACGTTCTGGCTATACCAAAATTCAGATTTTTTTTGCCACATTCCATTTCATCAGTTTTCCTGCGTTAATTTCATCCGGTGGAAAGCCCTAATTGCTAACGGGGGTGTTTTCAGAACACCCCTGTTTCACAGGTAACAATGTCTTGAGAACAATGTCTTGTTTTCACTTCTTTTGGATTCGCCCAACCCACTGGAGAAGAGAGACGGATTGAAGTAGGCTACATTCCTGTATATTATTTATTTCATTGTGAGAGCGGTTTCCTAGTCAGTCCTCTTTTACCATGTCAACAAAGACATCAGCAGTGTGGCAGGATTTTTAAAAATAGAAAATGGGAAAAAAGTCAAAAGTCAAATGCAAATTTTGCAAGCAACAGTTTGCATATCACAGCTCGACGACAAACATATACCTAAAAACGGTAAGCTAACTTGTCTGTGTTAGGTTGCCCCGTCTGTTTTGAGTAGGCTGTTTTGAGCCTATGCTTTTTTTCAGTTATGCACTTCAATTTGTTTCTACTCTTGATCTGGCTTGTTTAATAAATATTCCTTTTTATTAAAGTGGACGTACCTTTTGTGTTTAAGAGTAAAGGCTTTAAGTTAATAGTCTATTTGTGTCTCAGCCGCGACCCAGCCGGCATTTCAATGTTGATTCACTGTTGAATCAACATCAGGTTCCGCAAATTGGATCAACGTTAATATTGTGATGTTTCACTGTTGAAATTGCAATGTTTCACAGTTGATTTTCCCCAGCTTATGGTTTAATTAATGATGAATTAGCTGAGCTGAGCTCTTATGTTCAAGCTGCACAGAGCGGCTGAAATTATAGTGTCTGTCTGTTATTATAATACATATGACAAAAACAATGGTCTAAATTATGTTGCATATTCCTCAAAAGTTCTTGTGATGATATCACTAGTTGACAACATAGCCTATGATTTCCGAAAATATAGTGTTATGATATTGCGCAGGTGCACGTGATGCAACGCTGTCAGAGCCGACAGACTCGTGTGTCAGACTCATTTCAGTGCAAAATAATCAGGGCAAAAATGATTTAATATACTGCAAATAGCCTACTAGTTTTATGTTTATTTACAATTGATTTAGGCAGACAACAAGGCTACCAAGTACTGCGCACAGTGCGCAGCTAATTAAAAGTTTTTTTTTCCTATCGTCATTTTTAGTCGAAAATTTCAGGACTTCAGTCAACCAAGATTTTCTTTGGTTGATTACAGCCCTAATATCAAGTATATGGATCATAGTTGATCCATGATCTGTACGGGCCAGCTGTACCCTTGATTCACAGATTAATTGCTAAGTTTAACCATCATAGAGTGATATCAGTTGCACGTTTTTAAGTCAAGCCAGGCATCAAGCCCAAAAGAACTTGCACAATTTCTGTGCGCACAAAGCCACGCAGACAGCAAGTGAACGCCGTATTCACAGCCCATCTCGGCATGTATCCTCATAAACACAGTCAGTTATGTGTTGTAAACTGAGAAAGGAAACCTTTGCGTGTCATTTATATAAGGTCAGTACATTCATCTTAAGGGACAGCAGCCTAATGTAGCCACAGCTGTTTGTCCCCAATGGTGATCAAAATAGAAAGACTTTTGTAGCTTTAACAAAGATAAAATGTATTAATTATATATTTTTTTGTACAGTGAAGACTTTTACATTTGATTACATTTCTGTACCTGAATACCGTTAGATTTACCTGAAAAAAAAAAAACCACTGTATATTTCAATCTTTTTCAATATGAATTGTATTATATATCTATGCTTGTAATTTGTTTATTTTCTATGCAGATTCTATCCCCCCCAAAATCACCCCATTTATTCTAGAATGATAAATTAATTTCAAATAGCTATTCAAATCATCAGGAAAAAAAAAAGTAATAATTATACAGTGAGTAAAATAAGCAAGTTCTCCCACTTGGAAATAATGGAGGGGTCTAAAATTGTCATCGTAGGTGCGACATGTGCGACACTGTGAGAGACGACAAAAAATAAATCCAGAAATCAAAATGATTTTTTAAACTATTTATTAGTACGATACAGCTGCAAATAAGTATTTGAACACCTGACTATCAGCTAGAATTCTGACCCTCAAAGACCTGTTAGTCTGCCTTTAAAACGTTCACCTCCACTCCATTTATTTTCCTAAATTAGATGCACCCGTTTGAATTCGTTAGCTGCATAAAAGACACCTGTCCACCCCATACAATCAGTAAGAATCCCACTACTAACATGGCCAAGACCAAAGAGCTGTCCAAAGACACTAGTAGGACTGGGACGGTATCGATTTTTTCTTACCGTGGTTGAAAAGCAAGAAATTCCAGAGGTTCAGCGGTAAACCGCTTTAAACCCCCAAACAGCCCCCATCCATCACGATGGAGCGCCACCATCGTGATGCCTCGCCCCCTGTTGCGAGTCTTATTGTGAGTGCGACACACACTAATCCTCTTCTATAGTTAAACTAAAAACTTGACTCTGTAGATTAAATTGAGAGTATAACTATGCATATGATATTTTAAATACTGTAGTCTAGACTACAATGTGAAATAATAAATGCTCAAACATCCATTTCATAAGCATGCATGTTTATTTTCTACACACTACAGCCTGTAAAACATTTAAATGATTCTTAAGAATATAAGAAAATTAAATATTTGTTTAAAAAAGATAGCCTATTTCCTGCAAAGATGCGTCATATGCCGATCTGCGCTTTGAGATGATTGTGGGACACGAGCTGGAGACACCTTCTCGAATATCTACGTCTTCATGTTTTCTCCTGATGTTGCAAAGCAACACTTGTTGTAAAACGTCTGAATAGCGAATTTTATCATCCACAGGGTCAAGACATTTAGGCTACATATGTTTGATTAGACTAAGCACTGCTAGAGAAAACGAAAGCAACATCTCTGGGTGTCAAATAAACTCGACAAGTCTAATAACAATCACAAACTGTGTACAATTTCTTCCTACAGTGTTTTTCTACTTTACCACAGTAAAAGATTTGAATTGGTATAATAGACTAAAGCAAACGAAAGGAATATAATTTTTTTAATTCCCTGCGAAAATGAGTGCGACGAGTGAGGATTTGGGAAAAGAAACAAGATGTCCAGTGGAATAAAATGGACTAACGTTAGGCCTATTGTTAAAATTCACGGAAATCGGAATATTGGGTGACCAGATCGCAAAACAGATTTAAAAAGCTGGCAAATCTTAAATTGGGCTCAGCCTCCCTCTCTTATTCGGCATGAATCCATAGCCTATGTTTTCATGGCTGCGATGTAACATCCCTTGTAAACAAAGCTTCGTGCTTCACTCCTGTGGTAATAATCATAAACAATAATATACTGATTTATTGCTCATCTTTGTTGAATGATACAGAAGATAAAGAGCTTTAAAAAAATGAGTTGTCTTTTTCTATTAATATTTTTTGTTTGTTTTATTCATTGTAAAACCATGTCAGGATGTGGAATGTAAAAAGGATGTTGACAGAAAAAAAACAAAAAAAACTAGACACTTAATTGGGCTACCCAAGTGTCATAACTCAAAATAGAATAGGAACAGTGTAAAACAAGGTATAATATACATGAAAGTGACTGATAAAACCGAATGTCTGATCAGGTTGATCCAAATTGGAGGATGATGCTCTCAAAAATGTAGCTTCTGTAAGCATTTGTCAAGAAAAGTCTAGGCATCTAGGCCATTTATTAAGAACATTTGTAATTGTAAATAGTAGTTTTTCCTCCAAATAAATCAACTATTCACAGTTAGTTGATAAGAACTGTCTGTCATACAGTCAGCACGCTCCACTGCGTGTGTAAACTGGCAGAAGTGCGCAGGTGTCAATGGAAACAATTATTTGATTTCTGATTTGAACCAGAGGTAATGAAAGTTAAGTACTGCATTTATTTTCTTCATGTTTACATGGCAGAGCATGAATATTGAGTGTTTTAGCTTTCAAATGATGCATAGTTTGTGATAATTCATTGAATATTTTTTATAAAACAAAAGTACGCGCCGAGTATCCTGAATAACTGCACCATTTTTAAATAGTTTGTCCAGAGATTGCATGTTATTTACTATTATAGCAACGCCGTGGTCAAACGAGGAGTTGCAGACTTTCCTTTGTTTGGTTGCCGAAGAGGATCCAGCGAGAGAAGATTACGTGATGGCAGTTTCCTGCGGCGTCGCTATGACGACCAGGTACTATTATGGAGGTACTATCTGTAATGGAAAACGGAGGGAAAAGCAAGCCGAGCCGGCCTGGTACTGGTAATGGAAAAGCGCCATAAATTATAGCTCTGACAATTTATTCTCCACAAGAGAGATTGTGTGTAAACGCACAGATAAAACAGCGCTCCATCAGGAGGTATTTATCTAGAATGTTACCTAAAACGTTAACAAATCTGATTACATGCCAGATGAGATGGACTCTGGGAATTGCCCTGATGTATTTGCTGTTTTGTTCATTTTTCTGACAATGTTTGCATTGTTCAGCGTAGTGTTGTCAGTAGTACCAACCACGATACCAAATCGGTACTGAAATTTAAAAAATGTGACGCTTTGAGAGCTGCTGAGCAGTAATCGTAAATACCTCTGACTGGCCATTGTGCTCACGCGCTCATTGAATGTGCCTTTAGTTGGCTACAAAGATCAACGCACGGCAGTGCTTGAAAATGTTTTGAAAGCGGGAGTGTTTGAAAGGACAAGTAGGCATCAACCAGCAGACAAGTAGGCATCAACCAGCGGACCGGTAGGCTGATAGACGCCTGCATTCAAATTAGGGATGTCAATTTCCACAAAATCCCATGATCGATTAATCGTTAATTTTATCACTGCAATAAGCGTCTACAGCAGTGGCTTATGGCCGACAGCATGACAGGGTGTGCAAATGCTGCTCAAAACACCATGGTCCTCACCATAACAATGAAAAGGGTTTTTAATTTAAATAAAGGACTATAGGATTGTAAAATGAGTCGATGTGATTGATTATTTAATTAAATTACTTATTTCATAATCAAATATAACCTCTAATACAACATCACCAACGCCGCCTCAGATCTGTTACGCAGAATGTGTGGGCGCTCTTCCTGGAACAACGCTGAAAACACCTAAACCCAATTAATTCACAACCATTTACAAAAATAGTGTTCTCATTAATGTTATGTAATATGATAGTCCCAATCATAGTTCTTATGTATTGCTGTTAGAGCTGCCTGAGCTGAAGCGCTGAATGAAAACCGGTACACTGAAGCCCTATGCTAGCGCGTTTTATTTAGCTAAAAGAAATGCATCCTATATGAAATTGAACACATATATACAAAATAAATGTAATATTACAAATTTCATCTGCACAAACTGATGCGAATGTACAATTGAACTTGAACTAAGTTACGTGCTCGCTTTATTTTTCCTCCTGTTTCGCAGTTGCGCCACACGCATAATCCTACTCAATCGATGGTTGATAAGTCTTATCGATTAAATGTCTTATTGACAATGAATCGATCATCGATTAATCTTTGCCATCCCTAATTCAAACGATCCATGTGTGTCTGTTCAAGCGCTCTGTGCAAATTAATTGATTCATCAAACATCATTGATCATCATTCAACAACATGTTTGTGAAGCGCTGATCGTTGAAGCCAATCACAGACATATTTGATGAGCGCAATGGCCAGTGAGAGGTGTTTACGATTCCACTCAACAGTGCTCAAAGAGTTATTAATTTTTTTTACAATTTCAGTACCGATTTGGTATCGCGATCGGTACTTTTGACAACACTAGTTCAGCATGTTTTCTTCACTGCACTTTTTATCATATCAAACACTACAGAAACATATATATATTCATTATATTTTTGTTTACCTTAGAGATTTTACTTTAGTGACAGTGCACTTATATTTTGCGCTCTTTCAGACTATTGATGTACAAGTGTTTTGTTTTGTATGCATGAAGAATTAAATAGCAAAAATTACAGTAGTTAAAAAAATAGGTTTGTTCAGTTCAGTGTGGTTATTATCAAAAACAGAAATGGAAAATAAATATTGGTTATCAGGCACAGACATGCAGATAATTGGCATCGGACTGGTTATGAAAAATCGATATCGGTTCATCTCTCTGACAATCACTGCAGTCCATGGAGCCATTTCCTAACAAATGATAATCTGAATCAGGTGTGTTAAAGACATTAAAAATGTGCAAAACAATGGGTCCCCAGGACTCTGCCCTAATAGATATAAAGACTTACAGTAGATGTGAACATCTGTGTTGTTGTTGGTCATAGTTTCTTTGATTTCTCTACATTAGTGTAAACTATTCCAAAAGATATCACACTACGCATTACTTTAACATTGTTATACCATATTTAACACCTCAATACTCCCCTCAAGACTATGGAGGTGATGCCAAATACTTTAAAGAATAGTTTTAAACAAATGGGAAAAATTGTCTCTACAGAGCTGTATACAAGAACTGAAAAAAAAAAAATCACCACTGCTCTCAACTATACAAGTTAATCCAATGATCACTATTCTCAAACACTTCATCACTGTACTCATGCACACATGAAATAACTGTACACAGTTTATCACTTACACCACGTAGTCTACCGGGGCAGATGCCACATGCTGACTTGGGTGCCTTGCCAGTCTTCTTGGTATACAGGTAGACAATGCGGTTACCTGGAGTACGGGACCTAAGTGACATGATAGTTATTAAGTACAGCTTTTGATTTATGCATAAAACACTGTATTCCGTGCATGTTTAAGATCAATTTCCACCAATGCAGAAATCACACTCACAGTCTAGTCTTGTTTGAAGCAGTGTTGTAGGAAAGCCTACGGCGGTAAGTCAGGCGCTGCACCATCTTGACCTGAAAAATTATAGGATCGTTGTCTGTGTAAAAGATGTCAAAGCCTGCGTGGAGTTCAGGATCAATACCGGAAGCATAAATTAGCAGCTAATAAAGATAATTTAGCGGACAAGCTACAAATTTATCACTACCTGTCAAATAAGCGTAAACTAAGTCACCGAATATAACTGTTACGCTTTCACGCCTGTTGTAAAGACAGTATCAACTCTACAATCGTAGTTTGATGTGTTCGTGTTAAGGAACGTGAATGATACATTCAGAGTAAACATAGGCAGTAACAAAATTCCTTTACAGAGACTATTAATTGGCTTAATATGGCAAAGGTATTTTCTGTTAGACTGTGAACTACAAGTATAACTCTAAATATCTATATTTGATCGTCAGAAACAGCAGATGACGTTGGATATTTGAATCATATTTCAAGCGCAAAGACAATCCGCCATACCTCAAATCGCTGCAGACGGAAGAGGAAGAACAGGAGGCGGGGGTGAAAGTTCAAAATCTGCCCGCAACGGAAATAATACGTTTGAATAAAGCAAAATAAAAGCAGTTACTTTTTACAGTCTATGCCTTGTACATTGTTCTAAATATTATAATATACATTCTATAAAATAGTTTAAATATTGTTGTAATCATTGTAATGAAAAAAAAACGTAAAACGACGGTATTAAAGAAAAGGCTTTAAGACTTTTAATATCTTTGTGAGCATAACAAAGTATATGCTATTTGTAATTATTAATGTACTTTTTTTTTACAGATTTATTCTGTATTTTAATTTTAAATTTAAATTTAAATGTATTTATTTTGTCTTGGTTTTGATTATAAAGAACTGTAAACAACACCTTTAAAATAAATTGGATAAAGAATTTTGTTAATAAGCCCTCTTCTATCTGGAATCTGATCTCTAATGTTATTTTCTTCAAAGGTGGTTTAAAATTTATTATTAATCTATTAACCTGTAATTATAACATAATGAAATCCCTATCAAATTATCCCCTTTTTATAGGCAAATGTTATTAGCATGGTCCCTCATTTTTAAACACAATTTTACACCTCACTCTTTTCTTTGATAGTTGGTTTACAATTTTTATTATTTTTGTATCTCAACTTTTTAATCAAAATGGTTTAATCTGCAGTGCCACAATGAGTTCTTATGCTTTATAAAGGGTTATCTTTTCATCCTTTTGTCACTCAATGGATCTGTGCAAGACATTTGTTGGTAAACAGTGCCTTTCTTATGGAAGCCTGTTTCCGCCACTAAATAAAAAAAGAGAAAAAGAGTAGGCCTAATTGTGACTTTTTATCTCAGAATTCTAACTTTTTTTAGTTATAAAGTCCCAATTCTGAGATTTAAACTCGCAAGTGCGTGATATAAAGTCGCAATTGCGTGATATAAAGTCAGAATTCTGAGATAAAAAGTCGCAATTGCGAGTTATAAAGTTGATCTGCCGCGACCCGACACATGATGAATTGTGAACACATTAATGAGTAGGCTATTTTAACTGTAGTTTTAGCTGCTAATGACGGAACGATTGTCTTATTATCTGAGGGCATTTCTATCTCTGAACAAACGCGCTCTCGAGGGGATTTTAAGCGCAAACTTTTGGCGCAGAAACAACAGATCGGATGTGAGGTGGAAACGTTCATTGAACATATTCTGATGTGTTATTATGGAAATATGATCCCCAGAACACCACCACTCTCCGAATGTGCTGTAATTCATGATTTCCTGAAAACGAGTGTGTTCAGTAATGACACGTAGCCTACACTATGATCTGTCACTACAAATCTTTATCACAGAATTCTGACTTTATAACTCGCAATTGCGCCTTTTTATCTCAGAATTCTGACTTTATAACTCGCAATTGTGAGAAAAAAAGTCAGAAATCTGAGATAAAAAGGCGCAATTACTCTTTTTATTTTTTTATTAAGTGGCGGAAACGGGCTTCCATACTATCTACATCTAGATAAAAAAACAATAAGAAAATAAGAGTCTTGTTTCACACTGTAAAAAAATTGTTGGTTTAACCTGGTTGCCTTACATTTTTGAGTTCATTTAAAATTAAAAAAATTAGTTAATACAATGAAGGAAAATGGTTTAATAGGCTAAATAGAAACTCAAAATATAATTTTATCTGAACCACATAAATAAATATAAAATGTTGTGATAAATCATGAAAATAGCACAATTTGGCATGTTTCACTGCATTATAACAAATAAAAAAATTACACAATGTTTACAAAATCTTTTAATAATATTTGAATGAAAGGGGATGTCGATTCTGAAAAATATTAATTTAATTAACTCAAAATTTGAATTTCAATGAACTCAAAATTTTAAGGCGTGATTTTGGTGTGATGTTTGTGACTTTATCAAAGGTTATGTGAATCCTAACTTTGAATTTACTTATGAAAATGTAATATTTGGTTTTCATGAAGGTGAAGAGAAAAATTATGTTTATTTTATACACATAGCCTATCACATTCATAAATGTATATTTTCTAACTGTAAACCTCTTTTTTAAAGATTTAAACTGAAATTTTATTTTGAATCCATTGTGTTTTCTAAAAACATACAAGCTATGAGAACAGTGTCTGTGTTTAAGGACTTGGAGCTATCTTGACTGAAGGACCTTGGTGTATTCCTTTTGTGGTATGACAATTATGAAAATTGTTATTGTTCCTTTTATGCATTCTTTTATTGGCATTACATTTATTCATGATTTAGGCTATTTAGCACAGTGGTTCCCAACCACGTTCCTGGAGGACCCCCAGCAGTGCACATTTTGGATGTGTCCTTTGTCTGACACACCCACATCAGGGGTGCTTCTCAATGGGTGCTTCTCAATATCCCTCCTCGTTTCCTCACTTCTCCGTCCGTCCTCCATCCTATGACCTGGAAACTGACCGAGCGCAGCCATCTTGTAGGACATCTCAATTCTCTAATTGCACCATGAGGAGGCGAGGATCGAGGAGTGAGGAGGCTTTCTGAGGAGTCATGAGCGAGGATGCACAGGTGTACCCTTTGCAGAAGTGTTTTATCGACTAAACATGACGCATGTATTAATTCTCCCCCCCCTTCACGTAATCTTGCCACAGTTTATTAATCATATTATTATGTTTACATTTCCTTGCTCCCTTTACACTGCAAAACATGCTCTTTTTACTTAGTAATTTTTTCTTGTTTCCAGTCCAAATATCTATACATTCTTAAATCAAGATGCATTTACCAGATAAGTAAAATGACATGAGATATTTTTTCTTGTTTTCTGGGGAAAAATATCAAAATGAAGTGAGTTTTTGCTTAAAACAAGCAAAATGATCTGCCAATGTTTGGGACAGAGACAAGAAACAAGATTTCATTCAGAAACAAGATTATTTTTCTCACGCCATTTTAAGCAAAAACTCACTTCATTTTGATTTTATTTTCAAGAAAACAAGAAAAAAGATCTAATGTCATTTTACTTATCTAGTAAAGTAATCTTGATTTAAGAATGTTTAGATATTTGGACTGGAAACAAGAAAAAAATACTAAGTAAGAAGAGCATTTTTTGCAGTGTAGCGTTCAAAGCGTTACAATGAGAATTAGAATAAGAACATGGATCCATCATGTCTTGTAACCACTGTGCAGGCTGGTGGTGGTGGTGTAATGGTGTGGGGGATGTTTTCTTGGCACACTTTAGGCCCCTTAGTGCCAATTGGTCATCGTTTAAATGCCACGGCCTACCTGAGCATTGTTTTTGACCATCCATGTCCATCCCTTTGACCACCATGTACCCATCCTCTGATGGCTACTTCCAGCAGGATAATGCACCATGTCACAAAGCTCGAATCATTTCAAATTGGTTTCTTGAACATGACAATGAGTTCACTGTACTAAAATGCCCCCCACAGTCACCAGATCTCCACCCAATATAGCATCTTTGGGATGTGGTGGAACAGGAGCTTCGTGCCCTGGATGTGCATCCCACAAATCTCTGTAAGATGCTATCCTATCAATATGGGCCAACATTTCTAAATAATGTTTTCAGCACCTTGTTGAATCAATGCCACGTAGAATTAAGGCAGTTCTGAAGGCGAAAGGGGGTCAAACACAGTATTAGTATGGTGTTCCTAATAATCCTTTAGGTGAGTGTATAATACGGATCATCAAATGATAAAGCTCAGGTTGCTGAATATTCGATCCCTTTCTCCAAAAGCGCTTATTGTTAATGATATCATTACAGATAATAATCTAGATGTGCTGTGTTTGACAGAAACCTGGATAAAATCTGACGACTACATTACTTTAAATGGAGTCCACCCCACAAGATTATTGTTATAATCACAAGTCGCGTCTAAAAGGTAAAGGGGGAGGGGTTGCTGTAATTTATAATAATATCTTCAGTATTACTCAGAAGTCTAGTTTCAAATATAATTCCTTTGAAGTTTCTGTGCTTTATGTAACGTTATGTAGTGTAATTGATAAATCCCATGTAACATTTATGTTAGCTACTGCATACAGGCCACCAGGGCACAATACAGACTTTATCAAAGAATTTGATGATTTTCTATCAGAGTTAGTTCTGGCCATAGATAAATTACTAATTGTTGGGGATTTTAATATCCATGTAGACAACGAAAAAGACACATTGGCATTGGCATTTAAAGACATTCTAAACTCTATTGGAGTTAGTCAACACGTGTCATGACCCACTCATCACCATAATCATACTTTAGACCTAATATTGTCACATGGAATAGATGTTGATTCCGTTGAAATTCTGCAGCAGAGCGACGACATCTCAGATCATTACCTAGTATCATGTATACTTAATTTAGCTAAGGCTGCAAAGCCGTCCGCCCGTTTCAAAAATGGCAGGACTATCACTGCCGCGACTAAAGATTGCTTTTTAAATAATCTTCCTCATCAATATCATCTCCTCAGCATTCCAGATAGCTTAGAGGAACTCGATGTTGCAACAGAAACTATTGACTCTCTCTTTTCCAGTACTTTAGACACATTCGCTCCCCTGATCTTAAAGAAGATTAAAGAAAATAGTCCAACACCGTGGTACAACAAGCACACCCGGGCCCCTAAAACAGCAGCCAGAAAAATGGAACGCAGCTGGAAGAAAACAAAACTAGAGGTCTTTCGTAATTCGTGGAAAGAGCGTATGATTGCATACAGAAAGGCTGTAAAAACTGCTAGATCTGCTTATTTCTCGACTCTCTTAGAAGAAAACACAACCCTAAGTATTTATTCGATACAGTGGCTAAATTAACCAAGAATAAAGCTTCAACTTCTGACGTTTGTGAACAGCACAGTAGTAATGACTTTATGAACTTCTTTACGTGTAAGATTGACAATATTAGGAAGAAAATTATAACCATGCAGCTGTCTACTACAGTATCATATCAGACAGAGCATTGTAGTGTCACTATGGAAACATTACACTCATTCACTGCTATAGGAGAGGAAGAATTGGCTAAACTCGTTAAATCATCTAAATCAACAACATGTATGCTTGACCCTATACGACTAGGCTATAAAAAGAGATGCTACCAGAGGTCAAAGATCCTCTTCTTAATATCATTAATTCATCTTTGTCATTAGGATATGTACCGAAAACCTTTAAGTTGGCTATTATAAACCACTTATTAAAAAATGCTATTTGGTCCTACAGAATTAGTCAATTACAGGCCAATCTCAAATCTACCCTTTCTGTCAAAAATACTTGAAAAGGCAGTGTCTTCACAATTATATTCCTTTTTAGAAAGAAATGGCATCTGTGATGATTTCCAGTCAGGATTTAGACCGTATCAGTACTGAGACTGCTCTCATCAGAGTTACAAATTATTTACTCTTATCATCGGATCATGGTTGTATCTCTTTGTTAGTGTTACGCGATCTTAGCGCTGCATTCGACACTATCGACCACATTCTTTTGAATAGGCTCGAAAATTATGTAGGCATTAGTGGACCAGCATTGGCAGTTACTCAGCTCTATATTTCTTCACGCCCTGAAGAAATTTACCAATTCACAAGATTAACGGAATGTAAAGCTAATATCAGTGATTTGTACTCGAGACTCGGACTCGGTCTCGGTCTCGAGACCATATTTTAATGGTCTCGGTCTTGTCATGGACTCGGAATTGACTCGTACTCAAACATATTAGGACTCTGACTTATATCCGTGTCCACTCGAGTCCCATTCAAAATATTCATGATTATTACTCTATGTTAATATTTCTTTAAATTGATGTTTGACACGTGATGTGTGGTTTTTTGGGTTTTGCATTTATTAATTTATTATTTATATTTCTCTCCGTTTGAAATATTGTGAGTCTACGTGCTGATATGAGCAAATATCCAATCATATGCACGAAAGTTAGGAGGTGTTTAGCCATGCTTGAAATGCTGGTGACAGAGAGTTATACTCACGGAACACTATAGTTATTCACAATCACGAAAGTTCATTATTTGCATGCGTTTTAAATCCTTGCCGGTTAAACATTTCATTCGTGCGCAACGAGCGCGCATTTACCACTTTGTAATGTTGCCATTCCTTTTCACAACACTTAAAAGACGTTTAGGGACTGAAGACACCAAGTGATGAAGTGTTTCAGGTGTAATTTTGTCCAAGTGCAAGTTACCTTTTCCAAGGGCACTGACACAACCCCATACCATGACAGACCCTGGCTTTTGGACTTGTTGCTGGTAACAGTCTGGATGATCCTTTTCTGCTTTGGTCCGGAGCACATCCGTCCATTCCGTCCATCCCAAAAAATACCTGAAATACTGATTCATCTGACCACAGTACACGTTTCCACTCTGTGATGGTCCATCCCAGATGCCTCCGAGCCCAGAAAAGTCAACGGCGCTTCTGGACACTGTTAACATAGGGCTTCCTTTTGGCACAGTACAGTTTTAACTGGCATTTGTGGATGTAACTATGTATTGTGGTACTTGACAAAGGCTTGCCAAAGTAGTCCTGAGCCCATGTGATGATATTGCTTATAGATGAATGACGATTCTTGATGCAGTGCCGCCTGAGGGATCGGAGATCACGGTTGTTCAGCTTAGGCTTGCGCCCTTGTCCTTTACGCACTGAAATTCCTCCAGATTCCTTGAATCTTTTAATTATGTTATGCACTGTTGAATGTGAAATATCCAAATCTCTTCCTATCTTTCTTTGAGGAACATTGTTTTTAAACATTTCAATAATTTTCTCAAGTATTTGTTGGCAAACTGGCGATCCACAGCCCATCTTTGCTCCTAAAGGATTAGACCTTTCTTGGATGCTGCTTTTGTACCAAATCATAATTACAATCACCTGTTTCAAATCACATCATTATTTAACCATTTTACCTCATTTCTAGCCCTAAATTGCTCCTGTCCCAACTTTTTAAAAAAATGTGTTACAGGTCTGAATGACAGGAAAGGATGCATATTTACAAACTACATTATGTTGACCAGACAAAACATGAAATATTTTGTGTTCATATTGTCTGCAATGAAATACAAGTCAAAGTAAATTTAGAAATCACTGCTTTCTTTTTTTATTTGCGTTTTCCATACTGTCCCATATATATATATATATATATATATATATATATATATATATATATATATATATATATATATATATATATATATATATATATATATATATTATAGATTCCTCATTAGTGCCAGCGTGGATCGGTTGAATGAGGAATCTATGTAAATATATTTATGATTGAACCGGCTCTCTCTGGTCCCGGTCTCGACTCGGACTCGACCCTTTTTGAATTTGGTCTCGACTCGGACTCAACCCTCTCTGAACTAGGACTCAACTCGGACTCGAATGAGCTGGTCTCGACTACAACACTGGCTGATATAAAAAATTGGATGATCAGTAATTTCCTGCAACTTAATTCAGAAAAAAATGAATTTTTAAGCATTGGACAAAATAGCTCCACAAGTAGTAACCTAGAATACTGTCTAATACTTGATGGCTGCTCTGTCAAGTCCTCGTAGTCAGTGAGGAACCTGGGTGTGCTCTTTGATACCAATCTTTCATTTGAAAGCCATGTTTCTAGCATCTGTAAAACTGCATTCTACCATCTTAAAAATGTATCTAAATTACGGCACATGCTCTCAATGCAAAATGCTGAACAGTTAGTACATGCGTTCATGACCTCAAGGCTAGATTATTGTATGCTCTACTGGGTGGTTGCCCTGCTCACTTAATAAACACACTCCAGCTGGTCCAAAACGAAGCAGATCGAGTTCTTACTAGAACCAGGAAGTATGAACACATTAGCCCGGTTCTGTCAACACTCCACTGTCTCCCTATTAAACATTGCATACATTTTAATATCTTGCTTATTACTTACAAAGAACTAAATGGTTTAGCTCCCCAGTACTTTAGCGACATGGGCGCATTAGGGAGGGGCTAGCAGGTGCTTCAGCACCCTCAAGAAGGACCAAAGCACCCCCATAGCACCAAATATTTTTTAGCTGGAAGTAATTATATACAGGGTGTATTCTAATGAATACATAAGTAAATAATTTAAAACAACAAATAAAAAAATTAAAAAACATTTTACTCATTAAGCGTGTGTAACATATGTGACGTGTCACGTGTCACGTGTCACGTAGATTATAGCTACGCTGTCGCGCTTAATAGCATTTCATTCACAAAAAAATGGAGCGGTTCCTTCTGCGAAGTAAGCGGTCTCGTGATTCAAATTTAGATCCTAGTAAAAACGAGAAAATAAATTTGTCTCAGCTAGAGGTTGAGACATGGGCTTCGGAACCATTGTATGTGGGTGGGACAAGACCCACCCACTTTTTACAACCAATGAAATTGGACCCACTCACTTTTATCGTCTCTAATTCAGCGCAAGTCTGATTACCTATACCAATAACAGATAAACACTTAATAGTAAACACATGTAAGACGCTTTATTTCCACTTTTCTAATATTTTCTTCAGTTTTATAGAAAAAAAATGCCTTTCCAATCTGATATGTGATGGTAAAAGGGAGTGGAACGAGTTCTGCAAAAGCCGATTTCGAACCTCAGATCGATTTGCGTCAGAATCATTTACGGAAATCATCGATCATTTAATTACTGCCATGGTGTAGGGGTAAGACGTCTTACCCCTACACCATGGCAGTAATTAAATGATCGATGATTTCCGTAACTTTTTCTATCCTAATAAAACGTTTAGTAAACTGCAGAATATTTATATTTAATGTAAATGGCCTCTAATGTTACTCTAGTAAAAACAAAAATTCTGAGAGGACCGACCCACATTTTATTTGCTTCCGACGCCCATGGGTTGAGAACGGTTCAGATGATTTTAAGGAGTCACAACAACTGTCGCATCGTCCTGATGTGAGACTGTAAATAGGCTAAGTGTCGCCAATTTGGTGAATACTATACTGATATTTCCCCTGTGCTGTGGGTGCTTTTTGATGGCATAGCCTATTGTCCTCAACTGAATTTTTGTTCAATTAATTGTAAGAATATTTGATTGTATAATTAATTTTGTTCTTGTTCAATTTAATACCGTTAAAACTTAAACGGAGATAAATAAAATAATTGAATGTTAAAAATTGAGTGGCCAAGTTTTGCTCATATTTATTAAAAGTATTTATAACTATATAATTGCGTTGCGTAGCTCCCCTGTCAATGATCTAGTGCCCCCTCAGCACCTGCATTCAAAATTCTCTAGTGCCGCCCCTGTTTAGCGAGCTCTTAACACATTATACTCCATCACGTCTACTGTGGTCTTTAAACTCTGGTCAGCTGATAATACCTAGAATATCAAAATCAACTGCAGGTGGTCGATCCTTTTCCTATTTAGCACCTAAACTCTGTAACTGTCTTCCTAGCATTGTTCAGGAAGCAGACACACTCTGTCAGTTTAAATCTAGACTATCTCTTTTCTATGGCATACACATAAAACACTTTTTCAATTAAATGATTATTAGGCTGCATTAACTAGGTCAGCCGGAACCGGGAACACCTCGCCGGTCGAGCATATGCCTCCGCCGGCCAGGCGGCCTCAGCACTACACTCTATGGCGGTGCTTCAGGTCTTCCAGGCCAAACTCCTCCGTTCCCTGGATGAGTCTGTCCCTGATAACGAGGCTCTAAAGGATCTGCGCGGCGCCACTGACTTGGCCCTGCGCACCACCAAAAAGGCCAACGCTCAGGCAATCGTCAGATGTATGGCCAACTTGACGGTGTTGGAGCGCCATTTGTGGCTTAACCTAACTGATTGAAAGACTCGGACAAGACCGCTTTCCTGGACGCGCCAATGTCGCCTTCAGGACTATTCGGACCCTCCGTTGTTGGGTTCAAGAAACACTTCAGATCGATAAGCAAAAGGCTTCGCAGGCAATGCGACATTTGCTGCCCAAGCGTTCCAGCTCCTCTGCTAGCCGTCACGCTAAAGCTGGACCAGCCCAGCCCACCAAGGCAGCACAACCAACTCACCAGCCTTGCACGGTTTTCAAGCCTGGACAGTGTTCCCGCTCTACAAGCCGCAGCAGACCGCCAGAGCGTCAAGGTCCCCGACCCAGCAATGTGTCGAAACCTGAGCCGCCGAAGCCGTCCTAGCCAGAGGCACAAAGAGAAGGTGGATAATACCTGCTTTGGCTGGTTTACCACCTCGCTCTCTTCCAAAACGTTCCCTAGCTCCCTTCAATCAGGTGGCTGGGAACATCACATACACAGCCAACGAGCCTGCAAGCAAACCCTTGCATGTACACAAACGCCGTTTTCACGGCGACCCATATGGGTCACGAAAAGAGTTTTTTCTCTGTAGGCAGTGTGCCAGCATCAAAGCATGTACTCCTACACTCAATCACTCCCCCATGTTCCCCAGCTCCCTGCACTCTGGCTGGAAACACTATCCTCACAGTCAACGAGCCCGTGCTCAAACGCGCTCGCCTGTACACAAGCACCAATATTCTATGTCCCCCGGCCCCCTGTACTCAGGCGGCGGGAAACAATTCCCTCATAAGCGCCACTCTACGCAACATTATCGGGCCACCAAGTCCCTGTTACTCAGCGATTCGACCCACAAATTAATTCAGCCCCTGGCTTCGAAGGCCGAGGCCTGGCAGGCCATTCCGGGCATTTCAAAATGAGTGTTGAACATAATAAAACAAGGTTACTCGCTACAGTTTGCTCGCAGACCACCGTGCTTTCGTGCCGTGGAAGAGACAACGGTGAGAAGCGACACAAGTCACGTGCTTCGAACCGAGGTATCAAAACTGTTAATAAAAGGGGCGGTGGAAGCCGTACACCCTTCACAGAGCGAGTCGGGCTTTTACAGTCGCTACTTCCTTGTACCAAAAGAGGACAGTGGTCTCAGACCCATCCTAGATCGCAGACATCTGAACAAAGCCCTTATGAAGCGCCCGTTCAGAATGTTGAGAACGAAACAAATCCTCGTTCACATTCGTCAGACTCGGAGAAGCCTTCACATAAACTGTCTAGAGATGAAAGCGTTCACGTTATCGCTAAGAGCTTTCCTCCCGTACATAAAGCACCACCATGTCCTGGTCCGAACAGACAGCAGGTCGGTGGTAGCCTATATAAATCGCCAGGGCGGTCTAAGATCTATCGATCTGCACACAATGGCGGAAAAAGTCCTAATATGGGCAGAGTGCAACCTGAGTTCGCTGAGAGCGACTCTGAATTTGGGTCCAGACATGCTGTCCCGGAACAAAGTGTCCCCAGCAGAGTGGTCTCTTCACCCACATACGATTCGACAATTTGGGGCAGGTTTGGAGAGGCAAAAGTGGATCTTTTCGCCTCACAAGACAATGCTCTATGCCTAACGTATATCTCCAAGCACAAGGATGCGTTGGCCCACGAATGGCCCAACCTTCCTATTTATGCTTTTCCCCCAGTCTCAATGTTACCTCAGGTCATAGAGAGCATCAGGGAGAGCAAGTGCACTGTGCTTTTAATAGCCTCGCTTTGGAGAAATCAACCATGGTTCTCACTGCTAAGTCAGATGACAGATACAGCTCCGTGGCCGCTGAGGAGAGACCTCCTCATGCAGGCGAAACGGCAGATCTGGCATCCCCGTCCCGATCTATGGGTGCTTCATGTCTGGCCCATCAACAGGTACATGAGAACCTCTCTGAAAATGTATTAAACACTATTTCTGAAGCTAGAGCCCCCGCGACCAGGCGGCTCTATTCAGGCAAATGGTCAGTCTTTTCGGACTGGTGTAAAGCACAAAGCCTAACCCCACATAATTGTGAAGTGTCAGAAGTGCTCACTTTTATACAAGAGCTGTTGGACGCAGGTCGTTCCCCCTCCACGCTCAAAGTTTATGTGGCCGCTATAGCAGCAGCACCACATTCAAGTGAACGGACTGTCACTGGGAAAGAACAATCTTATCGTGCACTTCCTTAAAGGGGCTAGAAGGCTTCACCCACCTCGCCCCCCTTCAGTCCCTATATGGGACTTGTCTACGGTCCTGGATGCCATGAAAGGCTCTACATTCGAATCTCTGCATTCGGTGAGCTTAAAGCTCCTGTCACTAAAGACCGCTTTTCTGCTGGCGATCGCATCAGTTAAGCGGGTTGGTGATCTGCACGCGCTCTCTGTGAGCGCCTCTTGTCTGGAATATGGGCCAAACGATTCTAAAGTCATCCTCAAACCAATGCATGGATATGTACCTAAAGTGCTTTCAACTCTGTTCAGAGCACAGGTCATTTCACTTTCAGCACTTTCATAATCGTTAGATGAAGAGGATGCTAATTTGCTCTGTCCTGTGAGAGCACTGAGAATATACATAGAACGTTCCGCTGTTTTCAGGCACACTGAACAGCTCTTTTTGTGCTTTGGCGGCCGCACCCGCGGGTGCGTGGTTACAAAGCAGACCTTGTCACGATGGATAGTGGATGCTATCTCGCTGGCTTATTAGTCTAAAGATCTCAGCTGCCCTATAGGCATCAAAGCACATTCTACTAGAGGCATGCCCTCTTCGTGGGCTTGGTCTACTGGCATATCTCTGAATTATAATTTAGATGTTCCTGCCTTACAGGCTGGGCTTCTTGCTGTGTAATACATTTGACCCCTTAAGGCTCGATAGTCTGGCCTGGGTTAAGTATTTGTATAAGTCTAAGCATTCCTTATACGACTATAGCATTCCTTATAGTTATCTGGTCATTCATTATTCTTGGCCCGACTACGTCTGGTCTACACACACACACACACACACACACACACACACACACACACACACACACACACACACACACACACACACACACACACACACACACACACACATGTTGTGTTTCCATGTTTTATGGGGACATTCCATAGGCGTAATGCATTTTATACAGTACAAACCGTATTTTCTATCCCCCTACACTGCCCCTGCCCCTAATCCTACCCATCACAGGAGACATGCTGCATTTTTACTTTTTCAAAAACATCACTTAGTGTGATTTATAAGATGTTTTCCTCATGGGGACCAAAAAATGTCCCCACAAGGACAAAAATTTGGATATTGCCATCTTTGTGGGGACATTTTGTCCCCATACCGTAAGGATTACCAGCCCACACACACACACACACACACACACACACACACATATATATATATATTTTATATATTTTTATATATATATTCTACATGTATCTTATGTGTTATTCTCATTAAAATGGCCCGACTCAGGTCTGGCTCATATTGGGACTTCATGTTATTGGGATATCATGTTACGGGCCCACTTAGGTCGGCTTGGGTATGGTGTCTCCGGGCTTCAGAGCCGTTAAGCAAGCACGGCGTTTTGCATTGGTTCCCCATAGCGTTTAGCAAACGCAATATGAGAGTACTCTCGAAAGGGAACGCTTCGGTTACTAACGTAACCTCGGTTCCCTGAGAAGAGTACTTAATTCTTCTGGTCATTCTGGTCAGTTATATAAATAAATCATAACCTATCTGTTGTAAATTAAAAAAAAATGTAGGCTATTAGTATTATTATTTAAATCATGTAGAGTTTACATACATTTAATTATTTATCTAAAGAATACATGGTTAATAAAGAATTTAGAATATTTTTCCCTACTTATCGAATGTGCCACAATCCAATCCAGTAGGTGGCGGTAATGCACCTTTAATCTGGCTGCCAACCACCAATCAGATCAAAGCAGTTTAACAGATTTCAAGCGTGAAAAAGACAGACACAGGACAGCGAGGTTTTTGTTAATCTTTATTAATCTTTATTTCTTACAACTTTTGTGCTCCTTCTGGGCGAGTCAGAGGGAACTGCGATGTTAATAGAGTCACGTGAACTCCCTCGTACACAACCAGTGGCCAGGATAATCTTAATACATTGAGTTTCATTTTGTTTTTCACCAAACCCTATCAAATTTTTATTCATCTTTATTTCTTAAGATTGGCATATACTGTGATTTTCATACTATTTCGAACCGAATTCTGACTCGTGCAACTCTTATTTGGATCGGGCCGATTTTCAACTTTGTCACGCGTCGTTTTTTGTGAGGTGTTCGTCTATGGGATGATTTTAGTATCAAAATGATTTGTGCGTGTAACGAGTAGGATGTGTATTTGTGGAAATGGTGCCGCGCATGCATTCATTGACTTATGAGTCGATTCTATTTTGCTAACCTTTCCTGCTTTTGTCTCCTAACCGTAGTTGGGAGATACAGGGGAGATCCATCTTCTCCAGGGGCCGGAAGTTTTCCTCCCAGGGTTAACTCCCTAATTTTTACGTTGTTTAGTGTGATGGTGGCATGTAAGGACAAGGAGCCGTCTTGCCGCCTTTTAAGATGCTTTATTTTTTTAAGACTGCACAGAAATACACTACATATTGATCTAACTGCACTCGTCACCGTGTTACTCTAGTCTCACACCACACTCATCCGCTGCTTCGCGGGGGCTCTCCCAAGGTGGGCGGCGCTCCTCGGGAACGCGCGCGCTCACTGTCATACACACACACACTGAGCTGTCCTAAACTAAACATGTAAAGACACATCCCACAACACTACCCCCACCATGGACTGGCAATTAAAACTAATTCCATTCCATTTAGATGTACTTATAGAACACACTCTCGATATCTGTAGGCCTAAAATGTGAAGAGATAGCTGTGTCCCAAATAATATGTAAATCCAAATAGGTAGGTTTTACTAATTCAACAAGTGTCTAAACCGGGGCTAAGAGTTCTAAAGCTCATTCAACAGTGAATACAGGAATGACATAAAATAAATGACGATAATAGAAACCCAGTAGTCTCTAATAAAACATAAGAGTACAGCCCTATTTAAATCCTATTCTTCGGTGACGAGTGGTAATACTGTCTGCCTAATCTGGTAGTGATCAGAACATACATTGGATACAATAAAGTGCAAGTCTGACAAAGCATTGAAAAGCTTTTTTTTTATACTGAAAATGCCTTTCAGTATAACTGTTTTTACGTTCCATCTCATTAAGTGGGCCCATGATGTCCAGCGCGATGCGCTCCATGGGAGCTCCAACTCTGACAGTTCCAATGGGCGCTTGGGGAGTCTTGTGGGGTCTGGCTCTGCATGCACAGTTTAGACAAGTCTGGCACCAGAGGGCCACATCTTCCCTCATGTGGTACCAGTAGTATCTGGTTCAATGTCTGGCCACAGTTCTTTCGATACCACCTACTGGCCCTTAATGCTGTAACATGTATTACATATATGATATGTAACAAGGGGACTCTGTATAAGGGAACACGTCTATTTAGCTCAAAGTAATGAATTAATTAATTCATAGGGAATTTTGCAGGAGTCTATTTTACGACCGAGCAAATGACTCGCCTAGCTGCTCATTTGAACGGGCCAGAACTATCAACTCTGCAGCGGATATTAATATCCACAGAATAGTGAAACACTATTTAATAGCCAGGTAATTTAGATCGGCAGTTCAAGACATTAAAATTCGTAAGCACATAACACAAGAACACTTATCTTTAATTTATAAACACAGCTTTATTGATTACTCTAACACGTAAAACTAGAATCTAACAAAAACAAACATACACACATTCACGCGTTGCAGAAAGGAGGGAAGTAAAGAGTGAGTTTTAAGAGAGAGAGAGAGAGATGAAGTCCCAAGTTTCTAGCAGTATCTGCATTTATAACACATGACCTGAATGAACCACGGTTTTGACTTAAACCCTCCTATCGTTTAGGTGGGGTTATTCAATTTGATATCAATGCACCAGTTCAGTTTAGAATCTGGAGGTTACTTATGCGCTTGTCGCGCGTGGTCATCATTGAACAGGGATTCTCTCTCGATCCTGGCTGGAAAGGGGTTTCCCGGTTCTTTGTGATTCGCGGAAGGTCTGGTCGTGTCTTTGATGGGCGTCTTGGGGATCTTGGGAGCCAACCACGTGGCGTGTTGGCTGCTGGATGAGGGGTCTCGTGGTTGTTTGAAGTTGAAGCACGCCGCTGGAGATTCGCTTGAGAAGCTTTATGCTAAACTTAACTTAGAACACGAGACTCATGGAAAGAAAATAAACTTAAGTAAAAGAAAGGAAAGTGAGAGTTCTAGATGGCTTGAATGAAATTCAACCCATTCTGGTCTGCCACCTTTGGAGTTCTCCAACTCCTTCTTCGAGGTGGACTGCAAAATCAGGAACAGCAGGAAGGACGAACAGGCGAACAGCAGGCTCTACATCAGGCTTTTCATCAGGCTCACATCAGGGTCATGCAGAAAGGGGGTCTCTGCTCTTATAGATAAGATTCGAGCGCCGCCCACTTTCGGGTTGACCCAATCGTGTCTGTCAGTTTTTTGGCGCGCAAAAGTTCTTTGTTCAGTTCGGTTACACCTCCTGGCTGCTGGACAGATATAGCAGTTTATCCGTACAAAGCTGGTATTCTAATAATAAAACTTTTCCTGTAAATTATTTTACAAGACTCGGTACTATTGAGTTTTTCTGAATGAGACGGTACTAAACACTATAATATTAAGAGTTGAGAGTACAGAGATACAAGAATTCCACAGTAACTAGAATACATTGTTTGATTTACATAAAGTACACACCCTAGACATTTTAATACATCGTATAAAAACGATTGATCCATATATGTGTTCATGGTGTAAAGAGACAGTCCGCATGTCTTGGGACTGTGGGGATGATTCAGAGGTCACCACATGGGTCGTGTGGGTGTAAAGTGTCTTTGGGCATTCGACAGATGGCTGGGTTACCGTCTGCTCGCAATCACTGGTTTAGTGATTTGATGCAGTTTATACGTATCAAGGTTTCTGTGGGTTTCCTTGATTTTCTACTGAGTGCTGGAATCTTTAAGGAATTTATGGTGTCACAGAGCCGGACTTAGAAGTTACTTTGTCGATGGGGGAAGGGAAGAAACTGCCTGTGGACCAATGAGAAGTCCCTTACTTCCTGGCTTGGTACCACAGGTGTCGTAAATCTTTGTCCACTTGTTGTGGAGAGAGGGGGGGATCCAGGCCGTAACTGGCCCTGGAATGTTGAGTTAATTTTGTGTGGACTCATGTTTGAATGAATCGTCTGTAAGATTCATTTGTGTCTGTTGCGGCCACAATTGCTACAATGCATTTGACGCATAACAAGCGGGTTGCATTTTGCGTGGAAGAACAATTTGAGGATAGAACTGTGTGTCGTCTAAACAGTAAAAGCGGCGGACCAGTACTCCGTCTATGAAGTACAGCCTTCTCCATTGACTCCAGTACGTTTTGGTGGCTAGGCTACATGGAGAGACTGTGACCCATGGAGGCCGCTCATTGCTGACCTCCAACCAAGCTCTGACATGTCCCCTGGTCCCACCCCGAGCAAAGTTTCTATGATGGATGACCGAAGCGGTGGTCTCACGTCTTGGTGGATGGCGTTGTATTGGTGAAGGGGCAGCACGTTCCTCCGTGCTCCACTGTCCAGGACTGCACAGACCTCCAGCTCAGTTATGCGCAAGTGAATGTTCATTTCCCGATTCTGGCCTTTAAGATGGAACACAGTGGTCAGCGGGCTTTCCTTGGCGGCGCTTGAACGGAAAGCCTTTGCATCTCTTTGAGGAGACGGCCACTGGCTCTGTTTGTGACCCCAACCCCTACAGTTATAGCACCGGATGTCACCTTTTTTAAAGTTCTTGTGCTGCTTTAGTGGTTTTGCCGATGTGTGTGGGCCAAATTGACTGGGTGCTGGGCTAACTACAGAAGTAGCGGTAATCACA
This sequence comes from Gobiocypris rarus, assembly GCA_023029165.1. Taxonomy (NCBI): domain Eukaryota; kingdom Metazoa; phylum Chordata; class Actinopteri; order Cypriniformes; family Gobionidae; genus Gobiocypris; species Gobiocypris rarus. The sequence continues at coordinate 16,879,855 of CM040912.1, forward strand.
GTCTCATCGCTATCTCTTTCTCTAACAACAGCGGCCCGGGGCCTGCGTTCATTTAAGTTGCGGGCCACTGGCTACATGAAGCTGGTGACATAGGAAGCAGCTCTCTTAGTGGTGTCATGGTGGTGGGCTATCTCATAAGCTTTTGCTAGTGTGGCTGGACGTTTTTCTAACAGTCTTTGAACCAGCTCTGCATCACCCAGGCCATTCGTGAAAACTTCAACAGCTATAGCGTCTTGTTCAGCCTCTGACCAATCACCATAAGCTATAGCTACTTTTCCATAAATGTCATCTCTGAACACGTGAAGCGCCTCACCAGCTTTACACACTCTCTGTCTCAGCTCTACTTCTACAGCCACCGCATGGTCTGAAGAAGGGCCATAAGCAGTTTCAAGTTCCTCCAGCAGGCGGCGATAGTCCCATCTAGATGAACGAGGGTTTCTGTGAACGATGGCGCCCGCTGCTCCGGTGAGGCAGAATTTCAGCTGAATGGCCATTGTTTTGGCTGACCAGTGATTTGCCTCTGCGCAGCTCTCAAACCTGTGCAGAAACTCTCTCCACGGTGTGCTGCCGTCGTACTGGCCAGGACGAAAAGTGGGGACCCTCTCTTTGGGGTTATAGTCCTCATCACTGTCCGACAGAGGAGGCGGACGGGGCGCAAAGTGGCTTCTACGTGTTAAAGGACAGGGCTGGCGCAATGGGGCATGTCCATGTTTTACAGTCATGTCTGGATTAGTAAAAGAATGGGGCATAGGCAGCGTGCAGGCTTCAGGTTTGGATATAGCTGGTGTGTTTTGTACAAAATTTCCCATGTGAGCATTGGCAAAGGGATTTGTGACTTCATAGTGCCCCTTTGTTGGCATGTCTGAAGCGGAGTATGTAAAAATGTGAACATCTGACTTTCCCGCTGAGCCGTGGCTTTGACTGTTGCCTCTGCTGAAGGGATTGGTGGGCGGAAAACAGGCGGGGCTGCCGAACGGTGCGAGCAGATCTTCACCATTAGCAAGTGTGTTAGTGCAACTTTCATCACACAGAAATGGGTTATAATGTTCGCGTACTCTATCAGCCTTACGTTCATAAACTTTCACAGTATCTTGACTGTTGCCCTCAACATTGGTTAGCGACATGAACGGGTTTGAGTAGTTTGTTTCCGTCCGTAAACATCGGAGGGATAGCGAGCGGCCGCCATGTTGTGTAGCTTAGCACCGCCGCTGTTACAGTTGCAGTACTGTTAACATTACTCAGCTTTACTATATTGTCCTTTTATTTTCAATGCCCACTAGCCGCGCCTAGAGTAGGGCAGTGAAGCAGTGCGTTCTGGGAATTGTTGTCTTTCATCGATGATGTAGTGACATCATGTCAGAATCACATGTAATAAAAAATCTAACTTTATCAGTATGAATATAAACAAATAAGATGTCTTTTAGTACTCACTATCAAGCTAGAATACTGATACTGGTAAAGTTTAAAATATATTTTTGTTTGATTCGGTAACGAGCTAGTTAAATTTATAAGGCAAAGCTAAAAACGGGTAGAACTGATACATGTTTTTCCAAAAACATCAGTTATACTGTGATGAAGATGAATTTCGTTTAAGATTCATAACATATACAGTGTTTTGCATGTAAGAGTTTCCATGATGAAAGCATTGTTGACTCTGACACTCCGGAGACAAGTACCGCATCGTCAGCTCGAGGACAAGGCCGGGGTCGAGGGCAAGGCAGAGGAGGTTGTGCAAGAGGGCGGGCAACTAGGTTCCAAGGAAGTAGAGGTGCGCGCATGTGGGCAGATCCTGTAGCAAAAGGGGTGGTAGCCATGGTAGCGAGAGAGAGTGACAGTTGCACAAGCTAATCACTTGTTTCGTACTGAACGAAAATAATGAGCAGTGTTTATTGCAGATTAAAAAGTCTAGAGTCACTCGATTTTTATACTCTCTTTTCAGACTACTTACATTTTAATTATGTATTGACATATCAAGAAAGTCACCTTTAAAGTCACGTTTTGTTTATACAAATTTTACTAACAACCTTCTCAATTTCAGAACAGGAAGCTACTTCTACTTCACTATTTTGACTTTCAATTGATACGCCCAGGACTACTATAAAAAAGACTATTATTATCGACACTAATGCCAAAAACAGCACAAACTTTTCTGTTCCAAGTCTGACTTTCACTATTTCTGATCCAATAAACGTTTTCTGACGTCTTGCTTGGATAGTTAGGTCGGTTTCCCCGACATAGAAACTGCATTCTCTTGGTATATAAATGGGGAATTCTTCCTGAAAAGACATTCCTTTCATCACCTCGGTTCTCAGATCATGCAAAACTGTTTCCCTGTACTCTCCCTTGTCTTTACAGTACACCAGATTTTTACCGTCAGTCAATGATTCTTTCACCACTTCTTTCCAAACGTCTAGGTCAGAGTCTCTGGACAACGTTTTGTCCAGAATTCCCCCTTTCCTAACTGGATCCGAATCCAACGGCACTTTAACAAATTAACCCCACAAATTTCCACCCCACAAATTAACAGTCTGTCCCATAAAAAAGCCTTCTCTTTTGTCAGAGATTAGGGCTCAGGGATTTACCTCCCATTTAGTCATGATTTTTTATCAGTCAGGAAAAATCCCAAGATGGCACTACTCTTTCTAATCTGCCATACTTCTTTCTGGCTGGTCACAACCATCCAGTGTTTTTTAAGTAGTAAAGCACACCTGACACACTTGGTCAGGTGTCCTTGTTCATCTAAGATACACTTACATTCCTGGCCCCTCAGACTGTATTTCAATTTACAATCTTCACAGTATTTACAACTAAAATTGCCAGTGGTTAGTTCGTACTGCCAGACGATCCAATTTTGCGTTTGTTTCCTACATGCTCCACAGATTGCATTGTCTCCCAACGCACATGGGCCCCCAACCCACATGGGCCGACGGTCCGTTCAGTACAGAACCACTTAGGCACCATAGTCACTTAAGCTCTCAGCCAAGTGTGACTCATTCTGACCTCTCGAGGTCCCTCCTACAGGAGGTTGCAAACATCAGGTTTGGCACAGATAACACAATCAGTTGGGTTTCGACGGATAGAGGTGGTACCTTCTCTGCATTCTCTATGCCACATCTTAACCAGAAGATAATTACTAATATCTTTAAATATTACAACAGCGCCTTCTGCGGGACACTTAATGTCCTGCTGGAAGGTCACTCTCTGTCTGTTCATTGTATTTTTAATCTTTGCTCCCCACAAGATTTCTAATTGACCAAATCCCGTTTGCCTCAAGTTTGACGGTAGTATTTGAATATAATTTGATTATCTTATCTTCAGTGCCCGTTTTACCCCGAAAATTTGTAAGGGTGCACCTAAAATATTTCCTAGGTCGCACCGGTGCACCTAACATCATTGCATTCTGCCTCCACGAATGAAGCATATTTTCTCCTTTGACGGAACTCACACACTCATGGTTGGATCATGTCGTGGTCTAAACCAATCAGAGACAGAGATGGGGTGGGACTTTGCCTCTGATTGGTCCAGAATCCAGATATTCCTGCTCCGTGCTGTGTGATTTTAAATTGTGACCTGAGCCACATTAGAGAGTCAAACAGCATCAGCAAACTAAACGCGACGTTTGTGAGTCGTTAAAACTTTCATGGGCTCTTCCACTAATTTAGAAGCTATAGTTGCTTTTCCTGTGGTTTATTTTTCCTATTTTTTGGGTCTCTCTTTTCTGCTGTAGTAGACTTGACTCTACGAGCACTGTCTGTTTTAGATTCTGCTTTTTTAGTTTGTTTATTCATATGGGCCATTTTCTGTTCTTCCTGGGTTTTTGAACTGTGCTGGCCTGGCCTGTGGTTTGGGCTTTTGATGAGCCGTTTTTCGCAGTTCATTAAAACTAGGCCTTTATTCTTGGCCTGAAATTTCTTTCATTCTTTGTTTTCTATTTGTTTCTCTGTCATATCTTGCTGCAAATTTAGACAATTCAGACCAGTCAGTTTCTGTCCCCCAACTTTCGATTTCCCTGCAGCTTTTTCGGAAAGATAGGGCCAAAGAAAGATGTGTTTTTTATAATCTCCAATTCTTTCCTATTTTCAGCCTCTTCATCTATCCCGATCACTTGTGAGTGATGGTCTTTCAGGGTTTCTAGTCTTAACAATAATCTTGTATGATATTTAATCATTTGTTCAATTAGGCTTTTTGTGACATTCAATGTTTCCCCCAATTCAGCTACCATTTTAGCTTCGATCATGTTATTATTATTTGCCCTTGGAAATCTCGTATTCTGTAATAGCTGGATCGAAGTGATATTGTCACTTTTGACCTGTCTTGCAGGTCCATGCCTAGGCTTAGGAGCCCTTGCTTCCTCATCTGATTCTGAGTTTTCTCTTCCTCTTTCTTGCCGGGCAATGGCTGCCATAAGAGATACATCTTTTTGTATCTTTTTTACATTTGTGGTTTAGTAGGAAGTAACTTTTTCTTGTTGCTCTTCTCCTCAGTGTCAGAATCTGAGTAGTCAGATCCAGACAGAGAATCAGAAAATTCTTCCTCATCTTCTATTCGTTTTCTATTTGTTTCCCTTCTAGTGTCTTTTTCACTACTTTCTCTGATAGCTTTCTCATTATTAATGCTATCTTTTTAGGTTTCTGTTGCTTTCTGTGAGCTTTGCCTTTATTAGGCGGTGATTCCTGGTGGGTTGCCTCTCTCAGTTTCCATACATAATTTATAGCTGGTTCTTGTTTGTCTTTTCTCTTTTCATCTAACAGAATGCAACACAACAATTTTTGCATACAATCTAATTGTTCCGCTAACATATCTATTTTAGCTTTTGAGCACGTTCCTGCATATCCAGGATTTAATCTGCAGTAGGTCCCCACGCTAATTTTATCATTTTCTGACCTGGTCCCTTAAAATTTGCTAGATATGAATCTCCTGGTGTGAAAACAAGACCTGGGCAGGTTAGAACCGTCAGTTCAGTTCACAGTTCCAAGCAGGTAAAAATCCAACAAACCCAGGAGGTTATCGACCTATTGCTTTAACTTCAAACTTGTATAAAATAATGGAGAAGATCATAGTTTATAGATTATCTCATGAGCTAGAAAAGAAGGGTAAATTATGTCAATATCAATGTGGATTCAGAGGTAAAAGATCAACAATGGATGCATTAATTAAGGTCAGCAATGAAATTGAAAAGGCCTTTAAAATTACATTAATTATGGCAGTTTTGATATAGAAAAGGCTTATGATACAGTATTGAGAGAAGGGTTGTTAATTAAAGCATCAAGGATAGGAATAGATGGTAAAATGTATAATTGGATATCACAGTTTTTATTTGAACTAACATTTATAGTACAAGTGGGAGCATGCCAGTCCTCAGTTTTTAAAGCAGAAAATGGTATCCCACAAGGGAGTTTTATAAGTCCAATTCTTTTTAACATTATGTTTAATGATATTTTTGACAATTTAGGATATGGTGTGGTTTGTGTTTTATATGCTGACAAATGGGGCTATTTGGAAGAGAGGTCGAAATGTACATTAACATTTACATGTAGTCATTTAGCAGACGCTTTTATCCAAAGCGACTTACAAATGAGAGTAATAGAAGCAACCAAGAACAGTCAAGGGCAACAATATGCAAGCGCTGTAACAAGTCTCACGGAATCTAGCACAAAACACATAGGACAGTTTTTTTTTTCTTTTTTTTTTTAAATAACAAACAGAAACAAATAGAGTGATAAGTGGTATTCTTTATCGGTCAAGTGCTGCTGGAAAAGTAGTGTCTTGAGATGTTTTTTGAAAATGGCTACAGACTCGGCTGCTCGAACTGAGACAGGCAGGTCATTCCACCAGGTGGGAACGGTCCAGGAAAAGGTCCTAGTGAGGGATTTCATGCCTCTTTGAGATGGCACCACTAGGCGTCGTTCACTTGCAGAACGCTATCTTCTGGAGGGTGTGTAAGAAATGTATGTCAAGTAATTTCAAGTATGCAAATAGCTATTAAAAAGGTGGAAAAATGGAGTATAGAATGGAGTTTTAAAATGTCAACAATTAAGTCAATTTATATGTTATTCAGTAAGAAAAAATAAGTTTATAAAAATATTGATCTAGTATTATATGGAAAATCACTAGTACAAGTAAAGGTCTTTAAATATCTTGGAATTTGGTTAGATGGGAGATATACTTGGAAAAAACATGTTGAGGAAATGGATAAAAAGTGCAGGAGGATTTTAAATGTGATGAGGGCAATAGCTGGAAAAGAAACGGGAGCTGAAAGAGAATCAAAGTTGTGGGAGCAATACAGGAAAGATTTGACACAAGTATGCATATTTATGGATCCAAAGACCCCAAAATAGGGATTACAGGAGTAGGAATATATATTCCAGATTTTAAAATATCAATAACTAAAAGATTAACATCTAAATTATCAATTTATTCTGTTGAAATGGTTGCTATTATAATTTTCATGGATAGAGGAAGTAAATCCAGACAGAGTAGTGATATGCTCTGACTCTGCATCAGTTTTAACATCGTTATCAACTCCTCAATCTTCTAGAGAAGATTTGATTTGTGAAATATTTACATTATTATGGCGCATACAAAGAAAAGGAGTGGTAGTAGGATTTTGCTGGGTGCCAGCACATGTAGGAATAGCTGGTAATGAGTCTGCTGACGAATTAGCAAAAAATGCTTTAAAAAGGAAAGAAATTGATTTGTTCCTCTAAGTAAAGGTGAAGTTAAAACTATTATTAAGGAACGTATTATTAAAGAATGGCAAGAAATGGAATACTGATAATAAGGGCATATAATATATAAAAAAGGTACTAAAAGAAATATAAGTGGTAGAAATAGGAAAGAAGAGGTAATAATTACTAGGATGAGACTTGGACACACAGGGTTGAATGCTTCATTGTTCATAATAGGAATACATGAGTCTGGTCTGTGTGAAAATTGAGGGGAAAAAGAATCAGTGGAGCATGTGATATATGAGTGTAAAAGGTATGATGAAGAAAGAAAGGAATTAATGTTAAATTTAAACAAAAAAGGTAAGATAAATAAGGATTTTGAATATCTATTAGGATATGATTTTAATAGAGATAGAGTAGAATACATGACATTAATAAAATAGCTACTTATAATTCTGGGTTAAGTTTAAGGATTTAAATATAGAACGCGGATGGTCTAGTCTATTCTGGATCTTAAGAGACCGCGGGTGCGTCTCAATCAGCTCCCTAGTTCAGTAGTCAGGGGACTGATTAGTGAGTCAGTCCATTGACTTGTGTCCTGATCAATGCCCTGACTACTGAACTAGGGAGCTGATTGAGACGCACGCCACGAAATTAGACTGGAGGAACTGAACACGCAGTGCCAGGTGGGTCCTGGGAAGAAGGTTTTTATTTTTTATATATATATTTTTTTATATATAATTATAGGCTATTTTAGATATGTGGAAAATATAGAAAAGAGTAAAAACAAGAACTATTTGATAAATAAACTGTGACTGCATAGCAACAAAAGTAGGTGGCGATATGCACATAGGATGCAATGCGCCAGGAAACAGAAGAAGAAGACGAGAAGCTATTTGTACTCGTGGTTAGAGTGGACACATTACTGTAGTTTTTATATATGTTATTGAGATCGAAAGCATGTCGAAGCCTTATGAAATAAACATGACAGATATGCGCATCGCAGAGAGCATGTGGTCCGCTGCTGACGTCTGGATCAAGAAACCACATGTAGTAAACAAGAGACTGTGTGGCGTGACAGAGACAGAGTACAGGGACGTGGACACTGTAGAATTAATTCAGGTTTTATCTTGTCTTCTGGGGACCAATATTGAGATGACTGATATTTCTGTGTTTCTTCACGATGATGTTGTGGACGAGGAGCATGAAACTGCAGGACGCTGGTCAGTTGGAGTAAGAACTATTATTCCCAAAGTGAACAAGACAAGAGACTGTCTGTTCAAAGAGGTTATCATTAAAGGTGAGATACAGCACGAAATTAACCTTTTGGATATTTTGTCTTTCTTGTTGGCTTTAAAATTGTTCTTTTCTTTTTAGATCTTGTTGGAAATACAGTGACATTTATCCCTTTTGAAGTGAATAGTGTGGGACAGGTTACTCTCAAGAGCAGTAATATTTATCAAATCCAGTTGCAGTTAAAGCCAGATGAATGGTGAGTTTGTACTTGGGTGGAAATGGAAAAAAACCCCCAACGAAATACATTGACACTCATCACACTGATTAACCATTCAATGTTTTGTCTTTGAATGGATTATTAAAGACCTCAAAATGTGAAATCGATTCAATGAGTACACTGAAGTTTTGACTTGTTTTTGGGTACTCTGTTACATTTAGAACAAAACAATTGTTTTGATTGTTTTTAAAGAGAGAATCACATGATATTTCCCACTCAATGTCTGTCTTTAAAGGGTTAATTCAGCGATTAGCATTAAGCTTTGTATCAGTAGAAACCCGGGAGTATATTCAAATGATCGTACTTTCCCCCCTCATATCCCCCTGAGACGAGAGAATTATGTATTTTATTTCTGGAAAAATTTACTCCGATGACGCAAATATCGTCATTTTTCGTCATTGGAGGAGTTTTTGTCCAGAGGCTAAAGACTACAGCCAGCAGGTGGCGCTATTTCCCCATGTTTTCAACATCGCACTCACAGCACTCGGCTCGGGCAGCTGCGGAGATTCATGTAAACGGAGTGGTGGAGAGCAAAGTAAGTGTTTTAAATTTTCAAATGAACTTCCTATGAAAGTTAAGCTGCCAAAGACATGAACTGAAAATGCGCCAGACTGATCACGCGCTGTGAATGAATGCGGCCGCGAATCCCGCGATTACCTCAGCTCATGTGATGAATGCAATCTGACACCGGCTGCATTTGTGCCGTGACGGCCGTGACACTCAGGCTCACTCACATTATGTTGAACAGACAAGTTCAGTTTTTAATTGTAGTGTCTCGTAAGCCCCGTTTCCACAAAAATTACCCAGAACAATTTTTTCCCCCCAGACTTGCTACTGTCTGCGTTTCCACCGCGGTCTAAAGTACCGTGAAGATTAGGCAAATTATTAGTCCGGTGATGTAGGATTGCGCGCGACTGCTCCTCCCAGTCACCGACGGACAGTAATAATTTTTGCGTGACACTGTCTGCAACAATAACAAGTATGGAGGAGATTCAAGCAGCGGTGCTTTTGCTGGTGTACTGGTTTACTAAAGAGGTAGCCTAGTTAACAAAATGGCGGAAAAGAGAGCACTGATACTAAAGTGTATTCTGCTTTAAGTGTGTAAAGCTAGATTTAAAATAAGACAACGTATGTTATTATAAGCTTTTATGGACATTGACCGTGAGATAACGAGAGGAACGCGCGCCACCGGACAGAAAGAGCAATACTTTTAAAGAGCAAGATACTTTTAAAAATCCTGGTTGAAATAAAATGCTGCGTGAACAACCAATCAGCATGTTCAGCGCCCAAGTTCCACCCCCCGAAAGTTCCTGAACTTTGAAAAAGTACTACCTCACGAGCAGGGATTATCGGAGAGGGAAAAAATTACCCGGAAGTTCATTTATCAATCAATCAATCAATCAACTTTATTTATATAGCGCTTTTACAATGACGATTGTTTCAAAGCAGCTTCACAGTGTTAAACAGGACAACATTGCAATTTAGACCCTGGTTCCTGCGGTCGAAACACACAGAGTACCACCTCAAATTTCCTAGTTCCTGGGGAAAGTTCCTGCGGTGGAAACGCAGCTTAACTGAACTGATTTTATGAAAATGAACCAGTGGGCAAGTGATCTAGCCAGTAGCCGTGCCAGGGCAGGGAAGTGTATTCTAGGAATTGTTGTCTTTCATCCCCGTGAGACAAAAATACATTTTCTGTGCTTTCTCAGTCTAGAAGGCACCAAATTCAAAAATAATTTCACATTTCTACTACATTAATGACCCAGTTTAAATACAGATTCATCTTCCCAGCGCTGAAGTACCCCTTTAAATGAAACCGACTTTAAAGCAGTTGTGCTAATCGCTCAAGTTATAAAATGGTAATTGTAAAATTTGCCTTTAAATGCAGGAAATATTATAAATTGTTTTGCTAAATGTAGATATTCAAAGTATATTCTCAGTATTGATATATTGACAGCATTTTTTAAATTTAATTATATTTTTTAATCGTGTTTGTTAAGCTTTGGGGATATACTGCAATATATACACTATGAATTAACTATAAACTAATAGTTTGCAAATTATTTTAAGTACTTTATTACTTATTGTATACTTATAAACAGGGGTGCACATAACTTTTTCAGTGAGTTATTAGGGTGAGTACCAGGAGATGGTGTATGGTAGTCACATATGTAGCATTGTCTTAATAAGTGCAGTCTTTCTCACTGTCCTCCTCCGTGTTGCCACCACTGTCCTCTTCACTGTCGCCTCCACTGTCCTCTGCTTCAGCTTCCTGCATTGTAGAGGATGAAGATGCTGCAGATACACCTCCCTGTCCTTGGTTGAGCCTCCGATTAGCTGTCTCCATCCACAGGTCAACAGCTTGCTTTGGGTCAAATGTCTCTGTGGTGTGCTTTGACAGGTGAATGTGCATTCTGAGAGACTAGCATGTGACAGATGAGATCGGTACTTAGTTTTTATTATGTTGAGATTTGAAAATCCCCTCTCATAAGCTGCACTGCTTAAAGGCAGTGTAAGAGACAGCTTAACCACCTTGTTGATGTTGGAGTAAGCATCTGGGTTACTTGTATTTACAATTTGGACCAAGTCATGCACAGAAGAGGCTCCCAGGCATTTTCCTGCCTGCTTTAAGCGCATCCATTCTGTCACAGTGGTGTCTTTGTCAAGTTGCAAGGTGGCCTCATATTTCTTGAGAATGCTGCAAACTGTTGTGTTTCCAAAACTGTGGAAGTCTTGCATTTCCTGAGGCCATGTTGAAGGATAAAATACTAAGAAATGATCACATGACTTGAGGGAGTCATATCTGATTTCATACTCTTCAATTAACCCCCTGAGTAAGTTTATCTAGTCTCAGTCAGCATCAGCATTCGAAACAGTGTGTGCCCTGTGGCCTTCACCATCAAGCAGAAGGGTGAACTTTCCAATGGCCACCTTGCGTTCATCCTTACATTCTCCAATGGTCAGCGTTTCCTTCTGAAACCTAATGGATGTGATCTTCAAAATGTTGCCAATGTCAAGCATGTTTGACAGAAAGCACTGAAAATGCTCTGTGCAGCAGTGGCGATTTCTTTAAGACTGCAAGGGAAGCTCGGCTTCCCTTATAATGTCACAAAATAAATGGTCAAATTATGTACTATTGTATTAACATTTTATTGACTAAAAATGCGTTAGAAAACGTTCAAAGACGAGTTCGTTCAGAATCAGTTACATATAGCAGGTCACTCGATTTCCTTCTCATACATTCCCGCAGCGTCACAGTGCATTTCCCTATTGAAGCCCAGTGTCCATTGACTTCAATGGGGCTGCTTTGAATGTTTTTTTTCAGTGCTTCGAAACTAGACGGTCATTGGATAAACGCTGCGATTATGTCCTGCCCACGGACGCTCAGCGTCTCTGGGGGTGAATGTGGAGTGGCCTGGCCCGGACTCCAAGCTTCTGCGTGATGATTGGCGGGTCTGTCGAAAGACTGCATCTCCTTTTGACTGACAGCGATTCTGTACTATAAGGAATCACTGAAGCTATTCGCGTTCAGTCCCATGGCGGATTTCTCAAGTTCAGTCAAAATAAAAACTGCTGCAAACTATTTATTTGATATTTGCTTGGCGAAATTGCTTGATTTTCATCATACATTTCACACAATTATACACCACATTCCTTGTTTCAGGAACGCAGAATTTACTTTTAAATAAATAGACAATTTTATGATGTAGGCCGAAAATGATCTTCCCCTCTCTGACAGACCAGTAGCTGCCACTGCTGTGCAGATATGCTGGAAGTCACTGTTATCACTCGTAGCCAGTTGCATTTTAATGGCTGTCAATAGTCTTGATATTTTTAACAGTGTTTAATGCCTTCATTCAGACCATCTGATATTATGAAACTTACCCAGTTTCACAAAGGAGATCCCATTTTCTTCACAGAGCTTCTTCAGTGCAACAGTTTTTTTTTTTGCTCCTCCTTTTTGTAAATAAAACTGCAGCAGCTTGACCACAGGGCGATTAATTGTCTCAAAGTAAGGAACGTTGCGATCAGCTGATTTTCTCCAGTGTGTGTGTGCACAAAATGTGCACAAGGGAGTCTCCAACACAACGAGTTGCCGGAGTTTTGGCATAACGCCGTTGTAAATACCGACGTTGACAGCAGCCCCATCTGTGCACACAGCGACCAACTTTGTTGTCCAGTCATCCAAGCCTGTGTCCTGGAAAAGTCTAACAAGTCCATCTATTTTGGCCTGCGCGGTTCGGTTAGCACCCAATTCAATCAGTCCAATAAAGTCTGAGGAAAACTCTATGTTGTTGGACACAGACACAATGTAAACGATTTCCTGCTCAGTTTTTGTGATGTCCTCAGATCCATCAAAAAGCAGCCCCCAAAATTCAGAAGACTTCAACTTGGCTTGTAACTCCCCGTTGATTGCACGAGCGATACTCTGCTTGATCCGTGTGCCCCCTTCACGTGAATGATATGCCCCTCCGACATTTACTCCTAGCCTTCAGTAAAGAATAGGAAGACATTTAGCTTAATGGAAGGCGAGGAGAAAAATATTGAAGATATTCTTCATTCAGCTTGTCTCGCCATCTGGCAAGTGGGCAACTGGACATTTCTTCTCTGCAAGAATGTTTATTCGCAATGGCTTGCGCGACATTCGTGTGCTCCTTGCTCTTTTCATGTTTGTCAAATAAAGGATGGTTGAAATTCTTTGAGCCTTTATAAAACGCACCTGTTTTGTCTGCTAGATGTGGATTTGAGCGGCAAATCTTGCACCACATTTCAGTGCGCTCATCGTTAACTTCAAGCCACTGCACTCCTTGAAGCCACTTTTCTGAAAAAAGTATTTTCTTCGGCTCAGGCTCCAGTTGGCGTTTCTTTGAAGGCGGTGAAACACCAAAAAAGCTGCTTAATATCTGTTGCTTTTTGGACATCTCTGACTGTGAGGTTGTGTACGATTAGATGATAAGATCGGTTAAGTATGCAAAGACGCGTGGTAACAAGTGGGCCTACGCATTTCTAATTTTTTGCGCATGCGTACCTGCGTACCAGTTATGTGCACCCGTGCTTATAAAGTGTTAACATTTTGTATGTTTCGTGCCGTTTATTAGCTTATGTCATAATGCTGTATATACAGGTCCTTCTAAAAAAATTAGCATATTGTGATAAAGTTCATTATTTTCCATAATGTAATGATAAAAATTTAACTTTCATATATTTTAGATTCATTGCACACCAACTGAAATATTTAAGGTATTTTATTGTTTTAATACTGATGATTTTGGCATACAGCTCATGAAAACCCAAAATTCCTGTCTCAAAAAATTTGCATATTTTATCCGACCAATAAAAGAAAAGTGTTTTTAATACCAAAAAAGTCAACCTTCAAATAATTATTTTCGGTTATGCACTCAATACTTGGTGGGGAATCCTTTTGCAGAAATGACTGCTTCAATGCGGCGTGGCATGGAGGCAATCAGCCTGTGGCACTGCTGAGGTGTTATGGAGGCCCAGGATGCTTCGATAGCGGCCTTAAGCTCATCCAGAGTGTTGGGTCTTGCGTCTCTCAACTTTCTCTTCACAATATCCCACAGATTCTCTTTGGGGTTCAGGTCCGGAGAGTTGGCTGGCCAATTGAGCACAGTAATACAATGGTCAGTAAACCATTTACCAGTGGTTTTGGCACTGTGAGCAGGTGCCAGGTCGTGCTGAAAAACGAAATCTTCATCTCCATAAAGCTTTTCAGCAGATGGAAGCATGAAGTGCTCCAAAATCTCCAGATAGCTAGCTGCATTGACCCTGCCCTTGATAAAACACAGTGGACCAACACCAGCAGCTTTGAGCGACAGTCCAGTGTTGCTTCTCTGTAGCCCAGGTCAGGTGCTTCTGCCGCTGTTTCTAGTTCAAAAGTGGCTTGACCTGGGGAATGCGGCACCTGTAGCCCATTTCCTGCACACGCCTGTGCACGGTGGCTCTGGATGTTTCTACTCCAGACTCAGTCCACTGCTTCCGCAGGTCCCCAAGGTCTGGAATTGGTCCTTCTCCACAATCTTCCTCAGGGTCCGGTCACCTCTTCTCGTTGTGCAGCGTTTTTTGCCACACTTTTTCCTTCCCACAGACTTCCCACTGAGGTGCCTTGATACAGCACTCTGGGAACAGCCTATTGGTTCAGAAATGTCTTTCTGTGTCTTACCCTCTCGCTTGAGGGTGTCAATGATGGCCTTCTGGACAGCAGTCAGGTCGGCAGTCTTACCCTTGATTGCGGTTTTGATTAATGAACCAGGCTGGGAGTTTTTAAAAGCCTCAGGAATCTTTTGCAGGTGCTTAGAGTTAATAAGTTGATTCAGATGATTAGGTTAATAGCTCGTTTAGAGAACCTTTTCATGATATGCTAATTTTTTTAGATAGGAATTTTGGGTTTTCATGAGCTGTATGCCAAAATCATCAGTATTAAAACAATAAAATACCTTAAATATTTCAGTTGGTGTGCAATGAATCTAAAATATATGAAAGTTAAATTTTTATCATTACATTATGGAAAATAATGAACTTTATCACAATATGCTAATTTTTTGAGAAGGACCTGTAGATCCGGCAGAATGTTTATTTGGTGTCATTAGAGAGCTGACTTGAGAGAGAATAAGAGAACAATATGATTATATTTTTTATCTTTGTGGGGTTGGTAAAACTATTTTACAGGAAGTTGTCTCTTCATGCTTTGAGGCCTGAGCAGTGGTACAATGATGGAGTTGCTTACCCTAAACTCTCCTGGCTCCATTCTGAACTCCTGCCTAAAATATCGCGCTGGGCTCTAGAGAGCAAGGCCAGTGAGTTTAAGAGCACCCTGTCCCTCATACCTGTGGAGAAATACAGTATTCTCTACCAGCAGCTGAAAGAAAAGTACAAAGCGTTAGTAAAGGTAAGGGCAGGATTTTTTTTTGTAAATCTTAAATTAAGTGTTTTTCCAAATGCATCAGTGCTGAATTGGCTGCAAAAGAGAACCAGAATTTCCTGAAAGTATTACATGTCTGCAGTTTAGACAAAGAAAAGAAAGAAAAGAAAGCTTTTACTTTTTCAGGTTTGGCCTGAAGTTACTGATCCAGAGAAGTTTGTGTTTGAAGATGTTGCCATTGCTACGTATCTGTTGGTAGGTTGGACTATTTATTATTGTTTATTATGCAAATTACCTACTTTTAGAATTGAGTAATTACATTTCACCTCAATATTGAGTGAATACATAGGACTATATCAGTAAGATATTAAGATTTAATAACTGACAGTCATTATATATAAAAATATTTGAAAATGTATATTGTGCATGTTAAACAAATGGATGGAGTCATGAACATGTAATAAAAAACTTATAAACACTGTCTCACGGTCACTGTTGCAGGTCTTGTGGGGTGAAGAGCGTGCTGAAAACGGTACAACAACCAAACAGTCCTTTGTGGATCTCGGCTGTGGAAATGGCCTCTTGGTTCACATTTTAAACAACGAAGGGGTAGGTTAACTAATACATCTGCTTCAGTGTTAAATTCCTGTAAATCACCCATGCAGCTCAGTGGAACCCGGTGGAACACTTTTTATTTGTTAATATTCATCCAGTATTAAAATCAGTGATACAGCTATCTATGTTCCTCTCTCTTTCCCTATCATGGCTATACAGTTACTGTGATGTACTCTTGTGTTCTGTTTTGATTAAACTGACTAATGTCTAAGTTACATGCACTCCTGGGTTTCAGCATCCTGGAAAAGGCACTGACATTCGCAAAAGGAAGATCTGGGATATGTATGGACCTGGTACTCATCTAGAGGTAAGATAGGGTTGAGACATTAGCCGCGTTTCCACCACGGGAACTTTCCCCAGGAACTAGGGACTGTGGTTCTCTGTTTGGACTGATGGAACCAGGGTCTTAAATAAAGTTCCGGGTAAAGATTTCCCCCTCAAAACGTCTCTGCCTGCGAGGTAGTACTTTTTCAAAGTTTAGGAACTTTCGGGGGTTGAGCTCACCCAGCATTTTATTTCAACATAAAAAGTCTGTTGCAGTGCGTGCAGTAAGAGTAATTTGCTATTCAAATCAACAATGGAGTTTAAAAAATATGACAGATTGACCGACAACGAGGTTCAGGTTTTATTAAGTTTATTTGCGGAGGACGAAATCCAGTGGGCTCTGGAAAGTTGCGTGCAGTCCTACGTCACCAGACTAATCTTCACGGAAATGCAGACAGCAGTAGATCGGGGGTTAAAAAGAGATGATTTTAACCTTCTGCTCTGAATGTTTTAAGGGGCGTGTCTGCTGGGAGACACTCATTGTAAACACCCACTGCTGTGATTGGCTAACCTCTTTGCATTTGAAATAGTATTATCCCTCTTTCAGCTCATTTTTACAATTACAGCTCTCATGGTTATCTAATCGTGAAAAGTGTTGCATTACATTTAGATCACAATATCATTATATTATATTTAGATCTATGGCATTATATTAAAATTGTGGCATGAAAGGTTGCAGTGATGATCATTGTAGCCGATCACACACATTGCTCACCGCATGAAAGTAGCGATCTTATCATTGCAAGTTGCAACTGTAGGACCGCTGAAAATCGCCCCAGTGGAGGTAACGTTTTGCGGGGGAAGGTCGCTGCACGCGTTCTGTGTTTTCAGTTGGGCGAAAAGGATTTAACTCCAATTCCTCTTTATCTGACTCCATTTTATCATAATTTCGGATTTAGATTAGAATGCCAATTGTTTATTTGGTAATTTATATTTAATAGTTAATCACACATTTAATTATTCTGTTTAACCCTTTGTTGAAAGTATGCCCATTCATAACTTCCTAGAGATTGTTAATAAATTCTAGAGTAAGTCAGAATAAATCAAAGTTTATTAACAGTCAGGTTAATATATATAATGCCAATTACATAATCAATTCAAAGATAATCCATACATAATATCAAATACTCTGAAGTAAAGAGTGAGAGATACATTCCTGACTTTCTGAACGTAATGCTGGGTATTTGGACACACAACGTTACGGGCCAATCTGATTTACAGTATTGAGCCCTGATTGTTCTGCCACATCGCCTTAAGTATTCAGACCAGACAGTAACCACTTTCAAATGGAAATATATGTTAACAATGGGAATTTACATTAGGGTTGGGCGATGTCCCTTAAATTGGCAGTTGACGATGTTTACAGTAAAACATTGCGATGGACGATGATATCGTCATTTTTTTGTTTTTTAAATAAAAAATATATAATTTACTATATCTGTATTTTACTATCTCTTTACATGAATACAATTTTCTATTTCGTTATTTTCTAACCCAAATAAGGACTCACCCGCGCTAGGTTGCACGTGAGGGGAAACAAAGTAAAGAGTTGTGCACTTTTTATTTTAATATACCTCCTTAGTCCTTACATAAATACTATTTTCTATTTAAAACTATAATTTCGTTATTATCCCCGTGTTTTGTATGTGAATGCTGTTTTACGTGAATATATTACCACAGGACAGAAGCACAAAGAATTGTTTTCAAAGGAAATAAATTCGCAGTTACATCGCAGCCATGAAAACATGGATTCATGCCGAATGAGAGAGGGAGGCTGAGCCCAATTTAAGATTTGCCAGCTTTTCAAATATGTTTGTACCCTTCCGTGAACTTTAACAATAGGCATAACCAGAAGGCTAACATTTAGTCAATTTTATCCCACTGGACATCACGTTTCTTTTCATAAATCTTCACTCGCGTCACACTCATTTTCGCAGGGAATTGTAAACGTTTCTTCCTTTCGTTTGCTTATAATTAAGTCTATTATAGCCTACCCATTCACATGCTTTACTG
The DNA here is from genome assembly GCA_023029165.1 of Gobiocypris rarus. Taxonomy (NCBI): domain Eukaryota; kingdom Metazoa; phylum Chordata; class Actinopteri; order Cypriniformes; family Gobionidae; genus Gobiocypris; species Gobiocypris rarus. The sequence goes on from CM040912.1 coordinate 16,897,868, forward strand.
TGGTGAAGTAGAAAAAAACAATGTAGGACGAATACCTTTTTACTTCCGATTTTATTTAACACAGTTTGTTCTTATTAGACTTGGCGCGTCAAGTTTATTTGAATAGCGCAATTCACGCACACACACACCGCCGATTTTCTCTGGCAGTGCATAATCAAACAGCCTAAATGTCTTGACCCTGTGGAAGATAAAATTTGCTCTTCAGAGCGTTACAACACGTGTTGCTTTGCAACATCAGGAGACGAAGATATTCGAGAAGCTGCCTCCAGCTCGTGTCCCACATTCATCCTAAAGCTGACGCATCTTTGTGGGGAAATAATATTTTTTTTTTTTTACTAATATTTAATTTTTTTAATCTTTGTTACCATTATTAACTGATAATCGTTTAAATGTTTTACAGGCTGTAGTGTGTTGTTTCACTGACAGAAGTGCTAAAATAAACACGCATGCTTATGAAATGGATTATTTAAAAATGTAGGCTATATATCTGGCGTAGACTACATTATTTAAAATAGCATATATGCTTTAGTTATACTCTCAATTTAATTTACAGAGCAATCCCTGCAAAGTTTTTAGTTTAACTATAGAAGTCAGGGGTGATAGCGTTCGCACCACGCCGGATTTCCGGCGTAGGCTACTGTGGTTGCTGAAAAAAATAAAATAAAATTAGGTTCTTGTTATATTGGTCTACAGCGGCGTTTTAGTGCCATGTTAAAAATAATAATAATAATAATAATAAAAAGATTGTCTAATGTTTATTTGATGTCTGTTTTTAAAGCACGGAAGAGAATATGTGCTGTTCTGTTAGACATCGTTTCAGCTATTAAAATAGTTCCGTTTTGTATGTATGGCAAAGTGATTTCGTTTCTGTTTTTATAAATTAAGTTGTAATGGGAATATTTTTTATTCGTCAGATATAAATAAGGTATAGGCATATCCATTGGTTTGTGCGGAGAGTGGAAGCTTGCACAATGCAATACAGAGGCGCCAGAGTCCACTTGCACTTTTTTTATCCAGTGGAAACGAATTATCCTCAAAACAATACATGCCTTACCAACATCAAATACATAGATGGAGAGATTTAAATTATTGCTTAACGAAATAAAACAAATCAAACCAAAAACTATTTCATTATATCTGTAAAGATGCATTTCTCGCGTCAAAGTGGAGATTTCTATTAAGGATCTCGCGTCACTGATTTAGAATACACTAGTTTATTCATAAATAATTCAAATATCCCTTACCCTCAGACACATTCATTGTTATGTACAAGGAATACAAGTTGATGTTGACCAGTGGTTTTCAAACCCTGGGTCATGAGAATTAAAAAAATTGTCGCCAGGACAATTTAAGGAAAATGGAGTTACACTAAAAAAAAAATAAATATTTTTCATAAAATTAGTCTATAGGCCGATAGGCCTATATAAAAGGAATAAATATGCGAAATATAATTGATTTAAATAATTAAGAGATCAAACAAAAGAAAGAAAGAAATGTGTGACAGTTGCTGCTGAGTTTGGTTTATTGTTTGAGGCGGTGCTCCTCAAACAAGTTCACAAAATGGAAACCCAGACGACAGAAAGCACATCTTGTTATCTTTATTTTACAATAGCACAATGTAAGTAAACACTTTGCAATTTTTAACGATGTCCTTCTCTTATTATTTGTATGACCAAAATGACGGAGTATTTTATTTATGTTTCCTCTGCTCGTTCGTGCCAGCGCCTCGCGCGCAAACAAACAATCCAGCATTGCAAACTTGACATCGCAGTCAGTCAGTTCATCATCAAAATAAAATAGTTAACCTAATATATAAAAAGTTACACAGCTCAGTTCAAATAGTCAGTAAAAGCCAACAATTCGTGCCATTCAGCGTGAGCACTGCTCCACTGTGGTGTTCCCAAATAGAGACCTGCGCGACGGATGTTACCTTCTCCCGCTCCCGCCCGCATTAAAGTATAAAACGTTTTTTTCTGTACGTCCATGACACTATTTCAAGTAATTTAATGTAAAAGCAACCCAGTGCGTGGTTTGGCGTGGCAGAATGCGCGCAAAGTGCGCTCCATTCATAATTTTAAAAAAAGATGACATCTCAGTTGATCGCGATCTCACAAAGCTCTTGTTATCAATAAAACTGACTGCGCAATGGATCTTCCATAATGTATAAATTGTATTTGTTATAATCAGAGGATTTGCCAGCATTCAGGATTCAGAACTGCGCAAAAACTCAGACGTTTTGAGCGGTGAGTGGATTCTATCTTAAATGCATCTCTTTGGCCATTGCGCTCTAGAAATAAACACGTATTCGTGACATTACACAACGCAGCAAAACAATTTATAAACAGAAACCCTGCCTATACTTGCACCCGTAGCTAAATCGTTTTTATTTTGTTTTAGTTGTTCTTGTTGATTTGTGCAATAGATGCATAACAATTTATTTGTTGATGGTTTATTTTATTTTTTTAGAAATTTCTATTTTTATGGAGTCCCGCGAATAGTTTTATTCTCCCGCAACCCGCACACACGAATACCTTACCGCCTGCACCCGCACACACGAATACCTTACCGCCTGCACCGCACACACACGAATACCTTACTGCCTGCACCCGCACACACACGAATACCTTACCGCCTGCACCCGCACCTGCACTCAGCCATCAAATCTAGTCCCGCCGCACTCTATATGCGTTGGGTCCCGCGGGAGTACAGGTCTCTATTCCCAAGCACATTTTTGCGCAAGTGAGGATGATTTTTTTCCATCAATATTGGGACACGAGTGAAGTACAAAGCCTATAATAAATAATTGTTATGCATCCAAATGAAATAGGCTACATCGCGAATATGGAAATTGGATTTGAATGAGGGAGTCAGGCTACGCGAGACCAAAGCTGGTTACGTTCAGTTTCTCATTAAATTATTTCGTTTTGGCTTTATATAGTTATAGCCTAATTGTAGGCTATTTTTAATTCTTGATCCATTCTGAATACTGTTCTCTTTGAAGGATTTGTTGTAGAGTGAGGGGAACTAAAATAGCTATGTCTGTAGTGTTTATAATGTTTGTACATTATTTTGCTTTATACAGTTTTTTTCTGGATGCAATTAAATGCGACTTGTACATGACTTAGGCCTACCTGATTTTTTTCTCTCAAAAACAATATATATATATATATATATATATATATATATATATATATATATATATATATATATATATTGTTATAGTGTAGTTGTAGTGTATTTTGAAGCATGCAGCAAACGATTAATTGGTTAAAATTCTTGTTGGTTAACGGTTAACCAGTTAATTAGCGTCCCATATATAGGCCTATATCAAATTAGTGCAGAATCAACTTTAATTTGCTAACGCATCAATGATCAAAAGCGTTGTGTGGAAAAGTGCTGAGCTGAACTTTTGTGCCATCTAGTGGTTTAATGGAGAATGCAGTCAAATGGCCCATTGTATATAAGTATTATGCCTATATATGGGTCACACAACTTAAGAAAAAAAGAGGGTCGCTCTTAAAAAGTTTGAAAACCACTGATGTAGACTAATATAAATTTAAAATACATCGTTTTTAATAAATACAAATCAGCAAAACTGTTTCAAGTGATAGGCATTATTCAATTAAAAGTATCAATGAATAAAACATTATGTTGACCAGGTGGATTATTCATTGAAATCATGGAGAATGACATTTAGTTTTATTTTCATCATGAATGATATGAGTATATTCATTTTTTTTATAGTTTTTCAGTTGAATGGTGCATATTTTGCAATTATATTTGTTAAAGAAAAATGAATGTGTGTCCTTTTCATGTCCTTTAGGTAATCAATTCCTGTGTACTTTGGAGTACTATTATTGCCACTTACTGACCTGTCTTGGTATGACTGTAGCATCTGCAGCATTTACTTCCAGTGATTGTACTAAGATGGGCTAATAAGGTCAATGTAGGCACTGAACATATTGAGAAGAAAATGCTGTGTTTTCTTGAATAATACTGAGGGCATAATGCAAATATGAAAATATCTAAAAAAGAGCCACTTGTCAATAATGATGATCAGGGTTATACATACTTAGGCTGTTTATATATTTGGGCCCAGGGGCCAACAAGTTGTGTTAAAAGTGCGTCGCATACATAGTACCCTCTCTTGGGGGCAAGGAAAAAAAGTTCAGGCTCAGGAATTTTTTCACTATCAGCCCTGTAGAAGAGGATTAGTGTGTGTCGCACTCGCAACGGGGGGCGTGGCATCACGATGTTGGTCAGCCATCACGATGGACGATGATATCGTCCATCGGCACAACCCTAATTTACATGCAATCACAGTCTAATAGACCTATATTGACAGCCTAAATGGTTGAAAGTCACACCCACCATACTAGGCAAGATACCGCTAAACTCTTAAAGGTCCCGTTCTTCGCGATTCCATCTTTCAAACTTTAGTTAGTTAGTGTGTAATGTTGCTGTTTGAGCATAAATAATACCTGTAAAATTATAAAGCTCAAAGTTCAATGCCAAGCGAGATATTTTATTTAACAGAAGTTCCCTTTCAAAGCCTACAGTGAACGGTCGGTTTGGACCACATCCCTGCACTTCCTGCTTTAATGATGTCACTACAACAGTTTGTTGACTAACCCTCCGCCCACAAGAACACGCAAAAAAGGGGACGTGGTCTTGTTGCTCTCCGTCGAGAAGAGGAAGTGTTGTTTTTGCAGAGTGTGTTTATCGCCATGTCATCGAGACGCTGTTATTTTCATCCCTGAGTCAAATCACCTTTGTTTGGCCTTCCCACGGACGCTGTATGTAGAGATCAATGGTTACAATTTATGTTTAACTCTGTTCCGGAAAATTACAATCACAATTTAAAACTATGTGCAGCACATTTTGCTGAGGACTGCTTCCTCAATCTCAATCAGTTTAATGCCGGATTCGCAGAAAGATTATTCTTAAAAGATGACGCAGTTCCCTCTTTGTCTGGAGAAGGCGTTGTTTATGGACCACAACCGGTAAGTGTATTTTATTATTTAAGTTGGTCCGTTTAACAGTTTATGTAACTCATTACACAAAGTGCAACGCTGTTTAGCTTTGTTAACTAACGTTAGATGGTAATTGAAACTAATCCGAAAAACTTTTTAAAAAAGTGTATTCAGACACCATCGATTGGTGGTGTTTGTAATGATTTGTTTATTATATCTGTTGTTTACTTTTTAACCACATGCTCGTTCAGCTGCAGCCACGTTAGTGCACGTTAGCCAAATATAAAAGCATGACAACTACTGAATAGACAGCTTACCATTGTGAAACATCCTGCAAATAAATACTATATTGTATATTTGTTCACTTTAGACCATATAGATTTTGGGTGAATTCTGGAGGGGAGATGCATGTAATGCATGTAAATTAGAGCCATTTTCAGTTGATTCACTCAGCGTGACGTCATCTTGAACAGAGGTGGCAACTGTATGAATGAGTTCAGATGCTAATTGCTTTTATTTTCTCAGTCTTTGTTCCTTAATCAGACATTCTGGCATTTTTTTAGATTTTACATTCTTACAGTCCGCCGCTTGATCCCATGGGACAAATTTACATAGCCCATGGGGTCACTGTTAATTGTAGGTCTTGAGACGTATCTCAGAAATTGTCTTTGCAATGTTAGCATCTGTAGAGACCTTCAGAGGGCTCTGTGTTCCTGCAGGACATCGTCTAACCAGGTGTATGTAGTTTGAGTTCGGCAGGCGGATGAATGTGTTCAGGTGTTCTACCTGTGGTTCAGCACAGCATGTGGGCACAGTTCATAGAGTCAGTCTCAGACCTTGTGACTTGTTCAGTGAACGTGTCACTCTTTCGTAGAGAAACTTCTGCTTCTGCCCTGATGATAATCTGACCCTCTTTGTCCAATTTTTTCACCTCCAACGGTGTGGTTATCTGGAAAGACTTCAATAGGTGGAAGGCTTCGCTGTAGTTACACGCCGTTTGGTGTGTGATAACTGAAAAGCATCTTAATGGGCACTTGACTGAAAACTGATGAACTTGAAGCCGTAGAGAAATGCATGAGAACAGTGCAACAAAAACAAAAAACAATGTGGGTTCATGTCAGCAAGTGCGATTGGTACATCTTTTCTCAAGTGTTTTTCAAGGTCATAAATGGTAGGGTGGTCTCATTTAAGCATCTAATTCTTCACTATCACTGTGATGGAGTGGTGGTGGAATTTAAGTATTCTTGGTCTGAATTACTCAAGGAAATACAGCAAAAAGTCAGTGCAATTTATATATTTTAATAATAATAATAATAATACTATTTATTTGTAATTCGCCTTTCTCAACTCAAAGTGCTACAACATATACAGAACAAAATAAGAAAATCAAACAAGGAAAAATACATAGTAAAAAGGAAAAACACACAGTAGTAAATTATAATTATAAATTAAAGCTGCAGGCAGCATTTATCGGGGTTCAAGCATTTAAAGCATTTAAGGCCTTTTGAATCAGTGTTAATTTTGACAGCAAATTTTGATTTAGTTTTAGTCATAGTCTTTTGACGAAAATGCCATTTAGTTTTAGTCATATTTTAGTCACCTGAATTGTTTTTAGTTTTAGTCTAGTTTTAGTCGACTAAAAATCAAAAGATTTTAGTCGACTAAATCTACAGTAGATTTAGTCGACTAAAATCGAATGAGTTTAGTTCAATTGTAATGCATTAAATGAGCATTTAAGTATTACATAACCGACTGTTACTTGAACTGACATTGTGACATCATTGTGTTTGACAAAAATACACGAAAGAGAGCTAAATTAACTTCTTTAAAAAAAAAAAAACATCTATATAGTTTTTATAACTTTGTTTTTCTGTTTTAGTTAGTATATCAGGTTAAGTTAAAGCTTCAAGTTTGTTTATTTATTTGGTTTGATTTTTAATGGTTTTATGAAACTAGTTTAACCCTGTTACTTTATTGAATATGTGTCAAATACTGGTCTTTCCTCCTGACTATGAATTAAATGTGAATGAAATTAAATATAGTTTACTATGTAACCAAAACGATATATATAGCGTGACTCTTAATTATAAACAAGCTCGAATACACCGGGACTCTTATTTTGAAACGCCTTATTATTGCAGTTGCAGCTGCTCTTTCAAGTTCAGACGAGGGAGATTTTTTAATTTTTTTTTTTATTTATTTATTTTTTATTTTTTAATAATGAACAGAAATCATGTACAAACATCATGGCAACAACAAAACATTTTTTTTGTAGTAGAAGATACAGATCAGGTGCTTAAAATAAATAAAATACATCCATAAGAAAAAAAAAAAGAAAAAATTAGAAGAGAAAACGGGCTAGGGTTTTGTTTGTAAATCATATTTTTCTATAATGGAATAAAGATTGACTGCATTTTTCTTTTTCATAATTTTGAGGGCTTTTGTATACAAGTTAAACTCATTATGAAATGAATAAAACCTAGGTTTCACCTTTAAGAACTTGCATTTGTGTATATAAAATTTTCCCATCATGATGATGTTGTTGACTAGGAAGTTATCTTTGTTATTGTCCATTACAATTCCAAAAATAATGTCGTTCACAGTGAAATCTCCAAGGTGCGTTCAGACAGGGAGATAAAATATGCATTGTTACAACCGTCTAAAGCATATTACTATATACACATCGTAAAATAAACATTGTCCTTGTTCATCAGCATTAATTCATAAACAATTACATGATATAAATGTGTGCTATTCATTGATTAAGCCGCTCTGAAGCGCTGTATTGGAGATGCGTGAGCCTGGAGAAGCTCAACAGTGCCGTGTTAGATCCGCACGTTACAACCATGGTTACAACTCAAATGTGCGCATCTGTTACACAGGACATCGGCTCTGACTGGATCTCTTCCCTAATCGTCCCTCCCTGACATTTTCGTCTCGTTTTTATTCGTTGATGAAAATGACAGAAGATTTTCGTCACAGTTTTTGTCATCCAGCACTAGTTTTTATTTAGTTATCGTCTCGTTTTCATCAATGAAAAAAGGTCGTTGACGAAAATTATGACAAATTATTCTCAACGAAATTAACACTGTTTTGAATTTAAGGCCTTTAAACAGTAAATAATTAAAATTTACAGTTTAGGTGAAATTAAGTAATGAACTGACAAAATGTGATTTTAAATGTTATAATGGTGACTTTATAAAGTCAAAATATGAATTATAGAACAAGATGACTATTTTAACTAGCAGGTTGCAGTAGAGGATAACTCATTGGCTGACTTTAATTTTAAAAGTATATCTTTGTATTAAGACACATTTTCCATGTTAACTCTTATATGTGATTAAACACATACACATTTGGTTGCAGATATAGATATCTGAAATAGGTGTTGTACAACAGATGGCATAGTCCAGGTTTTTTGCTTAATATCTCTGGAATGCAGCAATGGAAAATCCCTTGGGGTAATGGGCCAAGGGAGACGGGAGTAATGCCCGGTTAAACATGTACCTTTTGGGGCTTATATCTCAAAAACGCCTTGAGCAAAACTTTCGAAAATCAGGTCAATTATAGGGCTGGATTGTCCCTTTAAAATGAGCTCTCACATGTCTTCAGACTCATCCGTAGTCGGGAGTAAGATGCGATATAGGCGGGGGGTCCCGCGAAGTAGCGATCCGCGAGTGGGCGTTCTAGAGGCCCGCGATCGTGTTCGGGCAAGGGCCTTGAGTGGTCTTACCCACCTGAGTTTGACAACGCTGACACTTTCCGTTCCCGAGTTATGAGCAGTTTTGTACCGGGGGTGTGACATCATTGGCGGCTGCCATTTTAAAACGCCCCCGATGGTTTTCCCCAAAAATTTCGGCGAAAACTCAACGAAAACGCCTGAAATTCATACAATTGATAGAGTTCATCTAGATGATTCGAAAAAGGCAAGTGCTGCCGAGATTGGTGGACAATTGTCCTTTAACTTTTGACTGGCTACAATTTAAAATTACCCTATTATATTCAAACAAATGCAAAAGCTTGATAATTATTGACCTAGAGAGTCAGAATGAGCAGATCTAATAAATTATTTAAACATTATGTGATAATAGATGGAAAAGACCATTTAAAGCCAAATACAGGCAATTTACCATAGAAAATACATGGTTTTAAAGCTTTTTAACAGTTATAGCGCCACCTATAGGCTGATCTACATAAAACTTTGCATGCTTTTTCAGCATGTTATTGCATATATACAATTTTCGTGAAGTTTTGAGTTTTCCCTTAGGATTTATAGGATTTTGAGTGTATTTTGCCACGCCTCTTTTCTAAATGACCCTGTTGTAGCCATCCAAATGCAAAAGGTCAAAAGGTTTTTTAATCTAGAGTCCAGAGAATTGTCCTGGATGGGTTTGGTTCGGATCAGGCAAAAAACCAGGTACTAGTTCGCAAAAGTAGGTTTTTCACATATTTGCACATAATTAATAAACTATTTGATTGACAGCATTAATTCTTCAGGCAAAGTTGTTCAGTATGAGGAGCTCTATCAAATGATCCACACAATATGAATATTGTGTGGATATGTCAAACACTATCAATCAATCAATCAATAAACTTTATTTATATAGCGCTTTTACAATGACGATTGTTTCAAAGCAGCTTCACAGTGTTAAACAGGACAACATTGCAACAAAATTTGATTTGGCTAGTTTAATTTGGATAGTTTATAGAATTATATATGACCAAATTAATAAATTCTATTTGTATATTTAGTTGAGTAACTTGGATCATAATTTGAGTGTCCCCAACTGAGCAAGCCAAGCCAAAGGCGACAGTGGCAAGGAACCAAAACTCCATCAGGGCATGATGGAGAAAAATAAACCTTGGGAGAAACCAGACTCAGTCGGGGTGCCAGTTCTCCTCTGGCCTATTATTAACAGTGTATAATTATTACTCTGGCAACCTTGCAGGTCATAAATCATATTAGATAGGAATATTCTAAATTTTGGGTATCACGCACAGACGGGTTCATTTAGGATGGCGCTGTCGATTACACAAGAATATGAATACTTGAAAGATCGGAGTTATTGCCGAGACGGGTTAATTGAGGATGACGCGGCCGGGTGAGGCAAATTCAGAGGAGACACTAATGGACACGGTCTCAGCAGACACTCCAGGATGAGCTGGTCATGTCCAGATGCAGGTCCACCATCCGATCCGGACATGGCCTGGATCCGGCCGACTTCAGTAAACCTCGGGATAAACAGAGAGACTAACATTAGTGTGGATGCCACTCTTTCTATGATGTAACGAGTACATCAGGTGTTATGGGAAGTGTTCGGTTCCGCTGACCTAGTTAATGCAGCCTAACAATCAGTCATTTGATTTGAATAAAGAAAGTTAAAAATGTTCTGTGTATGCCATACTAAAGAGATGCGTTTTTAGTCTAGATTTAAACTGACAGAGTGTGTCTGCTTCCCGAACAATGCTAGGAAGACTGTTCCAGAGTTTAGGTGCTAAATAGGAAAGGATCGACCGCCTGCAGTTGATTTAGATATTCTAGGTATTTTCAACTGGCCAGAGTTTAGAGACCGCAATAGACGTGATGGAGTATACTGCGTTAAGAGCTTGCTTAAGTACTGGGGAGCTAAACCATTTATTGCTTTATAAGTAATAAGCAAGATTTTAAAATGTATGCAATGTTTAATAGGGAGCTAGTGCAGTGTTGACAGAACTGGACTAATATGATCGTACTTCCTGGTTCTAGTAAGAACTCGAGCTGCTGCGTTTTGGACCAGCTGGAGTTTATTTATTAGGCGAGCAGGGCAACCACCCAGTAGAGCATTACAATAATCTAGCCTTGAGCTCATGAACGCATGTACTAATTGTTCAGCATTTTGCATTGAAAGCATGTGACGTAATTTAGATATATTTTTAAGATGGTAGAATGCAGTTTTACAGATGCTAGAAACATGGCTTTCAAACGAAAGATTGGTATCAAAGAGCACACCCAGGTCATCAGCATAACAATGAAAACTAACGCCATGCTTCCTAATGATATCTCCCAGTGGTAGCATATACAGGGTGAAAAGCAACGGTCCTAACACTGAGCCTTGCGGTACTCCATACTGAACTTGTGATCGGTGTACATCTCTTCATTTACTGCTACAAACTGATAACGGTCAGATAAGTAAGATTTAAACCATGCCAATGCAGTTCCGCTAATGCCAACATAATTTTCGAGTCTATTCAAAAGAATATTGTGATCGATAGTATCGAATGCAGCGCTAAGATCGAGTAACACTAATAGAGAGATATTACAGAGTCATAAAACTCATTAGCACCAACTAGTGGCCGATTTCTTTAAATTTTACAGACCTCTGGGTCCATGAGTCAAACATGCCCACCGAGTTTCGTTTCGATTGACTTCCGTTAACTTGTCTAATAGGTGCTCAAACTTCATTGGCCGATAGCGCACATGTTTTTTTAGATATGCCGATTTTCTCAATAGCTCTCATGGCACTTGGAACCAAGACTCTGCACACCAATTTTCAAGTCAGTCAGACTAACGGTCAGGTGGTCATAGCCTTTTTTGTTTTTTTCATGTTATAGGACCACCAAGTGGTCTATCGTCGTAATTTTTATTTTTTTAACAAAGACTGACCCCATACACATGTTCCAAGTTTGGTAAAGTTATCTATAGCTTTCTTGAGTTATAGTATTTTTAGTAAAATAGGCTCCGCCCTGAACCTCCACTTTGTTGCCCCTAAGCAACAATGAATCAAAATATCAAGGTTTTTTTATAGATATAGATAATGAGACCATGGAGAACACTTTGGCACTGGTTTGGTTCCAATATGGAGAAAAACCTAGGAGTAGTTTGCAAAAGTAGGTTTTTGACAAAATTCAAAATGGCTGAAAAATTTGCATACCGGAAATGAATTCGGAGATATACGTTTTGTTCGTCATGAGCTCAGCTTTACAATGATATAATGCACTTGACCCTTATGATCAACGGTTTAGGAGTTATGAGCAGTTTTGCGCAATTGATCGCTACAGCGCCACCTATAGGCCAATCTGGCTCATAATTTGATAACCTCTCCTCGATTTTTTGAACTACCTATTGGCCAAGTTTCAAGTCTCTAGCCCTTACAGTTTGGTCTGCACAAATCGCGTTTTATGGGAGAATAATAATAATAATAATAATAATAATTAAAGCTGCGAGCAGCATTTAGCGGGGTTCAAGCATTTGATGCCTTTAAACAGTTTAGGTGTTTCGCGTTTAAGGGCCTTTAAGCAGTAAAATAATTAAAACAGAGCTCAGATGAAGTTAAGTGATAAATTGACAAAATATGATTTTAAACATTTATAATAGTGACTTTATAAAGTCTAAATATGAATTATTGAACAAAATGGCTATTTTAACCAGCAGGTGGCAGTAGAGGATTAGTGATTGGCTCACTTTCGTTTTTAAAGTGTTTGTTTTTGGTTTCAAATTATTTTCATGTTAATTATATTAAACATGCTTACACACGCACACACAAAACACACTCACACATTTTTTGAAGTTACAGATATTTAATAAAAATGTTTTTTTTAAACATTATGTTCAGGTCTCATTTTAATTGCAATGTGTTCAGATAATACGATTAGCATGTTGTTAACATAATGCTAACACGAGTGGTTGTTAGGCAGTTGCTTAGGTATTTTGAGTGGTTGCTAGGGTGTTGCTAAGTGGTTGCTAAGGTAATTTGGGTGGTTGCTAGGGCGTTTCTAGGTGGTTGCTAAGGTATTCCGGGTGGTTGCTAGGGCATTGCTAGGCGGTTGACATATTGTCTAAATATGAATTATAGAACATTATAAGTAGGTAATATGACAAAATGACTTTTTTTAACCAGCAGGTGTCAGCAGAGCACCGCTCATTTTCATTTTAAATGTCTGTTTTTTATTTACTGGGGACATTTTCCAAGTAAATGCCATCAAACGTGCTTAACTCACATGCACATGTTGTTGAAGATATAGATATTTGAAATAAATGATTGGTAACAAATAGCTTATTCCAGGTTTATCCATTTTAAAACATTTTCAGGCATTATTTTAATTGTAATATAATAATTATTGTAAAAACATACATCAAATGAACAAATTAATTGGTAACATTGACAAAATGTAAATTGCAATGCTATTATAATGAGTTTTTTTTAAGTTAATGCTTAGTGGTCCTCTGCAGCCCTCTGGTGGCAATTTTAGGTAATATGCCATATCCTCATTTGCACTGTCACCTTTTTCATTGTTATAGAGGCATCTAATGCCCCGGATCTCCATTAAATTTTGCATGCCACATGCTGAATGTGCCCACCAATTTTCATGAAGTTTTGAGTTTTCCTTCAGGATTAATAGGCTTTTGAGCATGTTTTACCACACCTATTCTTTAAATGACCCTGTTATAGCTCCCCAGAGTGTAAAGTTCTACATGTTTTTGATAACTATTAATCAGGAGAGCCCAGAAAATCATACTGCAGTGGTTTGTTTCCGATCAGGCAAAAAACCTAGGACTATTACGCAAAATGAGGTTTTTAGCATAATTGTAAATATGTAAATAACAATTTGATTGACAGTATTGGTTCTTGAGGCAAAGTTGTTCAGTATGAGGAGATCTATCATAATATATCCATATTATGTGGCTGTTTTTATCCCCACTTGATTACAGGGATGGAAAATACCATTTACAGCCAATACAGGCAATTCACCATAGGGAATACATGGTTTTCAAAGCTTTTTAACACTTATAGCGCCACCTATACTCCGATCTCCATGAAATGTTGCATGCTTCTTCACCTTGTCATGCCACATTTACCCAACAATTTTCGTGAAGTTTTGAGTTTTCCCTTAGGATTTATAGGCTTTTGAGTGTATTTTGCCACGCCTCTTTTCGATTGGCCCTGTAATAGCCATCCAAATGCAAAAGTTATTAGTTCAAAATAATTTTTGATCTAGAGAGTCCAGAGAACTGTCCTAGACTGGTTTGGTTCCAGTCAGGCAAAAAACCAGGGACTAGTTCGCAAAAGTAGGTTTTTAACATAATTGCAAATATTTAATTAACGATTTGATAGTCAGCTATGGTTCTAGAGGCAAAGTTGTTCAGCATGAGGAGATGATATGCATATTTTGCCGATGTGTGCAACACCACGTGATTACAGAGCCATTATAATTCATTACAGAGTGGCCGATTTCTTTCAAAATTCTTACAGACCTCTAGGACCATGAGTCAAACATGCCCACCAAGTTTTGTTCCAATCGGCCTCCGTTAACCTTTTCTGCTCAAATTCATTGGCCGATGGCGGCCATGTTTTTTTAGATACGCCAATGTCCTCATAGACATACATGGTACCTTGGGCCAAGACACTGCATACCAATTTTTCAAGTCAATCGGACTAGCGGTCGTGTGGTTATAGCCCTTTTTGTGTTTTTTTCCATGTTATAGCGCCACCAAGTGGCTAATCGTCGCAAATTTTGTCGTGACCTCAGATTAAGCCCATAAACATGTGAACCAAGTTTGGTGAAGATATCTCATTTCAATCCTGAGTTATAGCCTCTTTAGTAAAATAGGCTCCGCCCTATATGTACATTTCCACGCCCCTATTCCTCCGTGAATCGAAATTTCAACTTTTTTTCAATTATTATTGATAATTAGACTCCAGAGAACATTTTGGCACTGGTTTGGTTTTGATCAGGCAAAAAACCAGGGACTAGTTTGCAAAAGTAGGTTTTCGACAAAATTCAAAATGGGGAACATTTTTAATGACGGAAATAAAATTGGAGATATACGTTTTGTTTTCCAATGATATAAGACACTTGAGTGTGGACCAAACAGTTTAGGAGTCATGAGCCCTTTTGCGCAATTGATTGCTATAGCGCCACCTATAGGCCAATCTGGCTCATAATTTGATAACCTCTCCTCGATTTTTGTACTACCTATTGGCCAAGTTTCAAGTCTCTAGCCCTTACGGTTTGGTCTGCACAATGCGTTTTTCGGCTGAATAAAAATAATAATAATAATCAAAGCTGCGAGCAGCATTTATCGGGGTTCAAGCATTTGAGGCCTTTAAACATTTAAGGCCTTTTGAATTTAAGGCCTTTAAACAGTAAATAATTAAAATTGAGAGCTCAGGTGAAATTAAGTGATGAACTGACTAAATGTGATTTTAAATGTTAAAATGGTGACTTTATAATGTCTAAATGTGAATTATAGAACATAATTATTGAGTAGTATGACAAAAAGACTAAAAAGACCAGCTGGTGGCAGTAGTGGATCAGTAATTGGCTTGCATTCATTCTTAAAGTGTTTGTTTTTGGTTTCAAAGTACATTTTCCAACTTAAGTCTATTAAACGTGCTTACACACACACACATGCTCTGTTACTGTCATTTTTTTATCCTGTAGAAACGTTTTGCATTTATAATCAAATTACATGCTGTTATCCCTTTACAGTTACTACTCTCATAAAATACTTGAATGTTGACATTTAAAACAAAATTTAGCATCAAGATATTTCAGCTAATTTGATGGTTTTGCTCTGGATTGTCTCCCTCTGAAATGCAATCTCTTGGTTTGCTCTCCTGCTCATTCAGTGAAGTTTAACACAGACTGTCAGGATGCACTTTCATGCAAAATGGAACTACTCATGTGAATTAGTAGCTTTTACAGATGAAGATACAACTACTGTTTTCCATGTAGATTAGTGGATATAATGTAAAATTTACGTTTTGCATTGAGGACAAAGATGCTTTGCGTACAGAGAGCAGGCCTGACTAATCAATAATAAGAATCATTAATGATGTTTAGTATGGGCCAATTAAATCAGAAGTAAGAAACGGCTACTGGAGGGAGATAAAGAAGCCACAGGTGAGTGAAGAGTCAACAATTTTGTTCTGGTTCAGATTGAAGATTATATTAACATTAATAGAAATTGTTCTCTTTCAATCAAATAAAATCACAGGTTTGAAAAATAAATTCATGGGGTCATAAATTAAAACATCTGTCAATTCTTCTGTTGCTTTTTCTAGGGCAAGATTTCAACATTTTAACAGCTCTCAATTTAATTTGATGGGGTTTCACACTTTTCACACAATGTGTAAAGTAGATTCTCGAAAAAATAAAATAAAAAAACTGTCTTCAACAAACCTTCAAACTTAATATAATATTTAATATTCAATAATATAATATTTAATATAACCCAAATGTAAAATTAAATCAAAGTAATTAAAGCTGCTGTCCGTGACTTTTTTTGTGTTCAAGATTTACAAAAATTATATAATGAAAATGTACAAAATAAATACATTTTCCAAACCGTGTTCTTGTCTTACCCTGATTCATTATGGTAAACTTATAATAATAAGTGTTTATATTGGGACTATTTCAGAGAGGACTGGTAGGAACTGCTGTGGAGGAGCACAGTCCCTGAGTAGCTTTAAATATTTGATTTGACAAAACATAGAATATAATTAAAAACTCCTGCCAATAAGTCCTTTTTCTATCAAAGAGTAAACAGCACATGTAACAATATGAATTGGAAATACAGAAACAAATGAATTGACTCGGTTGAACAAAGTCCATGAATGAATCGACACTTTTGAACGAATTAGCGAACTAATTCACGAATCAAATGATTCAGTTCAAAGAGTTGTTTAACTCTCTTTTGAACAGTTCATGTTAAAAAAAAATAAAAATAGAGTCTCTCCTTTTAATTGCGTCCAACACAGACGATTCCTCTCCAGAGAACTCTCGTCGGAGATTACATTTAGCACTTTGTGCTTGAACCCCTAATAAAAGGGCATAAAAAGAGCCTAAAAAAGCCTATAAAAAAAAAAACTATAGGGTCTCGGAACTTGATTTTCGGGCCACTGGTTCCAAAAACTTTATCAAGCGATCTGACATGCTCATCGGAGGGGAAAAAGTCAGATTTTCGATTTTTCAGCTCATTTATCGTGGAAATGGGATGGTTTTTTTTATCTTTTAAACTGTAAAACCTCTACTGACGGCCCGATCTCCGTAAATGTTTGCACGCTTCTGTAGAATAATATGACGCACGTGCTCAGCTAATTTGGTGAAGTTTTGCGCAGAGCAGGCCATGTTTCGGTCACTTAAAGGTAATTTTGCATGGAATAATATAGAGGTTTTTTTCCCACCTTTATAAGAGTTAAACCGCCATTCATGGCCCAAAGTCCATCAAAGTTTGCAAGCCTCTTTAGGACCACGTAACGCATGACTTGGTGATGTTGGAAGAGGGATGCTTTCAGCCACTGAATGGGATTTTCCATAGCAATGCATCATTTTGACACCTTTTTAACCTTTACAGTGTCATTCAAGTGGCTGCGTCCTTTTTCACGTGACCACAGAATGAGCTCTTACATAGGCCTGCTGAGTTTGGTGCAAATATCTGGTTCCGTTGACGAGTTCTAGCCAATTAGGTGAAAGCGGCTCTTCCCACTATGGACATTTTGGCGGCCTTTAGGGACCGTGAACCCAAATGTACACTTTTTTTTTGATAATTATTGACATTCAGACTCCAGAGAATCTTGCTGCGCTGGTTTGGTTCCGGTCGGGCCAAAAACCTAGGACTAGTTCGCAAAAGTAGGTTTTCAGAAAAAGCCAAAATAGCCTACATTTTCCCCAGGTGACGAGCCAATCCGAGGCATGCATTTTGTCCGTCTTGAGCCAAGGATTCCAACGATATAAGACCACGCCCAACGGTTCAGGAGTTATTAGCTGTTTTGTACTTTTGCTTGCTGTAGCGCCCCCGTCAGGCCGATCACGTTGGTAGTCGGTGTGATTACTACCATCCCTGAAAGTTTCAAGTCTCTACAACTTACGGTTTGGTCTGCCTGATCAGTTTTAGATTTAGAATGATGCATCATGGGGAAATTAGCAATTACAATAGGGTTTCAGCACTTCGTGCTCAAACCCCTAATAATAATAATAAAAATCCTTACAATTACAATAGGGTTTCACCCCTACGGGCTTGAACCCCTAAAAATCAGCAGAAAAAACAATAGGTGTTCAGCACTTTGTGCTTGAACCCCTAATAAAAATCAGCACAAAAACAATAGTTTTGAGTTTTTGTTCAGGATTAATAGGCTTTTGAGCATGTTTTGCCAGACCCATTATCTAAATGACCCTGTTATAGCTACCCAAAGGGTAAAAATCCCATTTTATAACTATTGATCAGGAAAGTCCAGAGAATCATTCATTAGTGGTCTGGTTCCATTCGGGCAAAAAACCTAGGACTAGTTTGCAAAAGTAGGTTAACACATTAGTGAATATAAAATCTTTTTAACACATTAGTGAATTAGTGAATCTATAATATGATATGCATATTGTGTGGATATGTCAAACGCCACGTGATTACAGAGTCGTACAACTCGTTAGCGCCAACTAGTGGCCAATTTCTTAAAATTTTCTTATAGACCTCTGGGTCTGTGTTGTTTTGCTTAAAATCCATCATATATTTTTGTTATTTGTGTGGTTACAAATGGTAATTTATACAGAAAAAACACGGTTTTACCATCATAAAACTGTGGTGAATTTTTGTAAGGGTATTTTTGTGCAATACATTATGTAGCACAAAAAAAGTATTTGTACTAAGCAAAAGGTGTTTACATTACATCCCTACATTAAAATGTAAACACCTTTTGCTTAGTACACACACACACACACACACACACACACACACCTTTTGCTTAGTACACACACACACACACACACACACACACACACACACACACTGTTACTGTCATTTACATATCCTGTAGAAACATCGTGCACATATACTTAGATTACATGCTGTTATCCCTTTACAGTTACTATTCTCATAAAATACTTGAATGTTGACTTTTAAAACAAAATTTAGCAGATATTTCAGCTAAATTAATGTTTTTGCTATGAATATTTATTGTCTTCCTCTAGGTAGTGCGTAAACTCGTAAAGCGTCCAAACGGTCCATTACACAGTGGGTTCGTGGTAGAGGGTTCTCGGACGGTGCTCCCCGCCCACCCAAAATTTTTGTGGGTGAACCCGCCGACCCTCCCCGGCCGCTCTGACCCTGGTTGGGTTTTGGGGGACCTGACTCGCCGGGGCCGGACGGAGGCCCCCCCCCCATGTCTGAGACCCGCAGATGCAGTGCTGCTTTCATCCACAGTGTGCCGCCACCACCGCATCCACGTCCCCATTAGTTCAATGGGATCTCGAGCCATTCGTTTATCCTGTGAGAACACGCTTTCATGCTTCCCCCCGATTCCCGGACCCCGCTGACCTCCCCGGCCACGCCCCAACCCACGAAACCACTATTTGTCCGATTACCCACTAAAGTGTGACATGCCCCCTCCTACTGAACCACTATTTGTCCGATTACCCACTAAAGTGGGCAAATGACCCCCGGGCCCCCGCTGACCTCCCTCGGGCCACGCCCCCTCCCACGGAACCACTATTTGTCCGATTACCCACTAATTTTACGGACCGCCTCCGTTCTGACACGGAAGGTCGTTGGATCTTGAGATCTGAGATCCCGAGGCTCAGTGGGCCCCCGACTCTGGGCCCCGAATCCATGAGCTCTGTGACTTTCCAATTTCTTTCCCTACGCCTAGGGCCACGCCCTTTGGGTATGTCGTTCGGGGGGGCCCCGAGAGCCACTGTGCAAAATTTCAAGTCAATTGGGGAATTACGGTACAAACGGGAGCTGTGCCCAATGGCAATCGATTAACATGGGGAAAAATCCACAAACCCACTAAATGTACTTACTGTCGAAAGCGCTCTGTTTGGTGCGCATGCGCTCTCCTGCTCGTTCAGTGGTTCAAGTTTTACACAGACTGTCAGACTGATGCGTTTTCATGCTAAACGGAAATACTGGCGTGAATTAGTAGCTTTTACAGATGAGGATATAACTACTATATCCACGTCCCCATTAGTTCATAAAACCCACGGTTCGGTTTGGATCACGGTTTTAGGTTCTGTATGGTTCTTGTTGTTATTTATTTTAATCGCTAACACTCCAGAAATTTACTTCAGCATATGATATTTATCTTAATTATCCACAATTTAGCATACAGTATTAAAGGTTGTTTCCTAACGTGCTGTCTCCTGCTTACGCTGTCTACAGAGTCCGACACATTGGCATAACCTTTATCATGTAATCTACTTGTATACAACATGTTATATGCATGTGTGTTTGGGACAAAGGGGAACGTGGTCGCATTTGCAGCAGATGTATGCTGCCCATCATAAATCAAAGCACGAGACAGTCAGGGGTCGGGGGAGAACACCAGAAAATATGACAGAATGGACAATTTTCATCTGTATTTGCATTACACGATATCTCTCCCACTTGCCATTTCTACATGTGACGTGACCTGCAGCACTCCACTTTTACTGTGTGTCCACACACACCTTATGTAGCATGAAAAGGACACCCACTGTCTGAGGTAACATACGGGCACAAGGTTACATTGCACATGCTTTGAACCGTGCTACGCACACACTCCGAACCGAGACAAGTGAACCGAACTGTTCGGAAGTTTTTTTTTTAATTTACTGTGCCACCCCTAATAGATTAGTGGATATAACCTGTAAAATTCACGTTTTGCGCCGATAACAACGCTAATGGATTCGCTTGAAATAAACAATTGTCATGTTTAGGGCATCACTCTGTTTCCACTTAACTATTTGTAGATGCACATTTTGTCCATAGAATTGTGTTATTTAGTGCTATCATTTGGCCCGGCTGGTGGAAGCTTTGCGTACAAAGAGCAGACCCGAATAATCGATAATGAAAATCATTAATGATGTTCAGTATGGGCCAATTAAATCAGAAGCAAGGAATGGCTACTGGAGGGAGGTAAAGATGTGACGGGGGAGATTCTGGTTCAGATTAAAGATTATATTCATATAAAAATAAATTTTTCTTTTTGTAATTTGATCCAATCAAATAAATCACAGGTTTGAAAAATCAATTAATAAGATCAGTAAATCCAATCATCTGTCAATTCTTCTGGTGCTTTTTCTAGGACAAGATTTCAACAATTTGATTTGATGGAGTTTCAAACTTTTCACATAATGTGTCAAGTAGATTCTCAAAAAAAAACTGCATGTCTCTCTTTTTGAATTTGACAAAAGTAATTTACAACAAACCTTTAAACAAAATACAACATTCAATAACCTAAATGCAAAAGTAAATGAAAGTAAATAAATATTTGATTTGACAAAACATAGAATATAATTGAAAACTCCTTCCAATAAATCACTTTCATTAAGTAAACAGCACATTCAACAATATGAATTGGAAATACAGAAACAAATGAAATGACTCAGTTGAACAAAGTCCATGAATGAATCGATTCATTTGAACGAATTAGCAAACTAGTTTGTGAATCAAATGATTCAGTTCAAAGAGTTTTTTAACTCTCTTTCGATCAGTTCAAGATACAAAAAAGCCCCTTCCTTTTCAAAAGAAAAAAATTGAACGGATTCAACTAAATAAAGTATTTTGTCTCCAAAAAATTTAATTGTAAATCTCCTACCAGTTGGTGATAGATTTCTATAGAACAAAAATCTGAGTTCATAGGGAAAACAGGTCCATGGGCAGCTCGCCAGACGATTCCTCTCCAGAGGACTGTATTTGGCACATTACAGGAAACTTTACCAGGAGATCACATAGAAAGAAAGATAGAACAATGGAAAACGACCCATCCTTGCAAAAGACAAGGCAAAAACAATGACTAATCTTTCATTCATACATTCCCATAATGAATTACATAGACAGAGCTGAAATGACACATTAATCCAACTTTTCAACCGTTATTAGACACACTGACACTCATAAAGAACTTTTGTACTGCATTTTATACATAGCTTTAGCCCGTGTGCTAACGTTAAGTTAATCAGTTTAGTTCTCGCTGTGTGCTTGGGAGTAAATTAACGTTACTCAGATCTGCTCAGAACGAATAATCTCTGAAATTTAACATAATATCAGAGTAACATCTGAAATTTTACATAATATTAGAGTAACATCTGAAATGTCACTCCCCAAAGCAAGAAAGAATCACTGTTTCCGATTATTCACAACACTCCAGATCCAATCTCTCTACTCCTCCAATTTCCACTTCACTCTTTCTCTCTCCAATGACAAAACGCATCTAAAGTCCAACTTTCCATGTGAACTCAATCATAATGTTCGTTAGAGAGAAACGCTCTGGAGAAACGCTCTCGTCTGATGTGCTCTGATCTGACTCTCTGAATGACAGGCTCACAGAGGCGCCAGCGGGACCTGAATGCAGCGCTACTATTGGCTCACAGGAGTGTCAGTCACTGCAGCACAATCATTGATTGGATGAATCGCTTTCCCTTCTAGAACACTCTTATTCTTTTGTTTTATGAACTTTTTTCAACTTTTAAATAATTTACTGGTGGCCAGGGTTTCCAGGGAAACTTTTTTACTACAACACTGTATTTCATAAATTGTGGAAGCAATGGTTCTTAGATTATTGCCCAGTGGTGTGGTTGTTAAGTTCATCAAGTAAAGACACTCCAAAATGACAATCAGTCATGAACATAGCCGATAACTTACTTTAAAACTGTAATAGAAGGGCTAATATAATAAGAATGCACAACACTTTTGGATGGCCACTGGTGAAAGATTGCCTCTCTGCTTAGTTTTATAAGAAATATTTCTGTCTAGAGTTCCTAATGTTCTGTAATGTCAACATTTAGTACTAATCATAATTTCAACACAAGGCATGAATCAAAGGGATGTTTTTTTTTTTTTACTAATGTACTGGATTAAAACTATTGTAAAACAACGTACTGCAACGTATAGATGATTGGAAATTTAAGATAGATATATAAAAGATAGATTTACTACTATCAGATATTACATATTTTAAGTTTTTTAAAAAGGTTTACAAATCACAAAAGAAACGTTAATGGCACAAAATATACTAAATTGTTGATTTTGATATTTGGTATGAATTTTGGGTTTATATTTTTCATTTACTTTTTATTGTAGTGGTTTTAATGTAGTTTTGTATTTTTTACTTGTTGGGACCTCTGGAAGAGTAGCCGCTGCCTAGGTACTGGCAAATGGGGATTCAAATTAAGAAATAAACTTGGATCATAGATGAAAAAATACCTTTTACAGCCAATTTACTAAGCAGGTTTTATTTTTTTTAATTATTTTTTTTAGCAGTTATAGAACTACGTCTTGCCCAATCTACACCACTTTTTTTAGGTGTCCTCAGAGTGTCCAAACATATGTGTGTCAAATTTGTTTTAAATATCTCCATTTTGAAGTTCTAGACTCCAGCTTGCCTCAATAGACATAATAGAAACTTCCAGACAGGTTTGTTAAGACCTTGATTAGCTGGTTAAGGTGTGTTTTGGGGTTGGAGCTAAAGTCTAGTGGCCCTCCAGGAGCAGTATTGGCCACCCCATTATAGATAGTTACAGTATATTTGTGAGTGTATAAAAATTACCCATGGGCAACATTGGTTGGATTTTACATCCTATCATAATTGTAAGGTCTAAATGACACCGTTACACAAACTATAAGGCAATACCTGCCATTTTTGATATTGTTGGATTTAGCAAGGATTCTGGAGTCAAAGGAGGTGACTCCTGTGAAAATCACTGGCTTGAAACTTCTTAGGCTCCTGCAGGGCATTGCGTTGGTTTTGCGATTATCCGATTTTTAGTTTGAGAAATACCAATGTTCTCATAGACTGTCATGGCACCCTGGACAAGGTCAATGCATGCCAATTATTATCGGACTAATGGTTGGGGGTGTGGTTATGGCCATTTTGATGACATTTTTTCCCTTTACAGCACCACCAAGTGGCCAATCATCACAATTTTTTTCAAGGGACCTCATTTTGAGCTCATTGACATGTGACCCAAGTTTAGCGAAAATATCTTGTTCTGGTCACAAGTAGGCATGTGCCGGTATCAATTTTTCATGTTGCGATTAATTGCTGAAGCTTTTATCACGGTATACGGTATTATCACGATATTGAAATAAGTTGCAAAAAAAGTGTTGTAATAGTATAACAGGTTTAAGAACTCTTTTTGTAATAACAAAAATAACTCTGAATGTTTAAATACAATAATACAATGCACCAAAAACATAAAAGTTAAATTTTAAGTGCAAAAGAATTAGGCTATAAAGAACAACAGGTAACATTAACTAAGATTGAGCAATAGCTACATTTGTTACAGAAAGTTTTTTTTTAAAGTTAGTTAAGAAATACAACTGTTTGGTAATAATGAATTAACATGTTAACTAATGAAGCCTTATGTCTCAAAGTTTTACTAAACAATAACAAATAATCAGAAAATGTCTAATCATTAGGGCATGCTGTAGTCCAAATTTAAAATATAAAAATGTTTAAGTTTGAAAATAAATAGCCTGTTAAGTCTTTAAGTATTAAGTATTTGGTGCTGTGATGAACAACATTGAAATTACTAAAAATGAATGGCTGTTTGGAGCATTTGAAAAACTTCACTAGCGCAATTGCTTTGTTTGTGGGGTTTCTGGGGTAACCGCTGCGTTCTGCAGTTCCATCAGCGCCCTCTGCTGTCATTGAAAGTGCACATCATTTAGCGTGTGCGTCTCCTTCACTCGTTCAGCCACGTGCACTTAGGGCTTATTTACATCAGAGCGCGTGTCCCTTTGACGCAGAATACAGCGGTGTTGAGCATTTTATACGGTTGATGGGCAAAGTATTCTTTAATGCATTATAAAATAATTTATTTGTTAATAAATTATTATTTACGGTATTTCGAAGTGCCCACGATAACAATATTGTGCATATTCATTTTCGTGATATATCGCATTACCGTATATCGGCACATGTCTAGTCACAAGTTATAGTCATTTTAGTAAAAGTGGCCCCCGACGCATTGAATATTCTGGTTCCCCTTAGCGACCATGAAACAAAAATTTTTGTTTTTATGAATTATTAATAGTCTCTCTCCAATGAACATTTCTACAATGGTTTGGTTTTGATCAGGGAAAAAATTTGGAAGTAGTTAGCAAAATTAGGTTTTTCAAAAAACTCAAAATATCTCAAAATTGGTGCTTGAAGGGCGAGCCAATCCGAGGCATGCATTTTGTCCATCTTGAGCCAGGGATTCCAACTATATAAGACACTGGAGCCCACGCCCAACAGTTTAGGAGTTATGAGCCGTTTTGTACTTTTGCTGGCCTTAGCGCTCCCTTCAGGCCGATTGGGGCGTGCCTCGCTGACGCTGGCAGTCGGTGTGAGTACTACCATCCCTGAAAGTTTCAAGTTACTTCGTGCTTGAACCCCTAATAATAAAAATCCTTACAATTCAATAGGGTTTCAGCCCTACGGGCTTGAACCCCTAATAATAAAAATCCTTACAATTGCAATAGGGTTTCAGCACTTCGTGCTTGAACCCCTAATTAAAAGCCTCACTAAAAAGATGCGTCTTAAGAAGTTTCTTAAAACAATCCAAAGATGTGACATTCCTAATAGATGAAGGTAATGAGTTCCATAACTTCGGTGCATTGTAGGAAAAGGCCCTCCCACCCATAGTTTTTAATTTACACCGAGGCTGACAGAGGAAAGAGAAACCAGCAGAGCGGAGAGAAAGAAAGGGTAACGATGGCTTAACCAATTCACAAATATATACTGGGGCCAACCCATGTACTGCTTTATATGCTAAAATCAAAAGTTTAAAATCAATGCGTGACTTAACTGGAAGCCAGTGCAGTTGCTGGACCACCGGGGTAATGCGCTGGCATGAAGATGTACAGGTCTTTCTCAAAAAATTAGCATATTGTGATAAAAGTTCATCATTTTTCATAATGTAATGATAAAAATAAACTTTCATATATTTTAGATTCATTGAACACCAACTGAAGTAATTCAGGTCTTTTATTGTTTTAACACTGATTATTTTGGCATACAGCTCATGAAAACCCAAAATTACTATCTAAAAAAATTAGCATATTTCATCGACCAATAAAAGATAAGTGTTTTTAAGACAAAAAAAGTCAACCTTCAAATAACTATGTTCAGTTATGCACTCAATACTTGGTCGGGAATCCTTTTGCAGAAATGACTGTTTCAATGCGGCGTGGCATGCAGGCAATCAGCCTGTGGCACTGCTGAGGTGTTATGGAGGCCCAGGATGCTTTGATAGCGGCCTTAAGCTCATCCAGAGTGTTGGGTCTTGCGTCTCTCAACTTTCTCTTCACAATATCCCACAGATTCTCTATGGGGTTCAGTTCAGGAGAGTCGGCAGGCCAATTGAGCACAGTAATACCATGGTCAGTAAACCATTTACCAGTGTTTTTGGCACTGTGAGCAGGTGCCAGGTCGTGCTGAAAAAAACGAAATCTTCATCTCCATAAAGCTTTTCAGCAGATGGGAGCATGAAGTGCTCCAAAATCTCCTGATAGCTAGCTGAATTGACCCTGCCGTTGATAAGACACAGTGGACCAACACCAGCAGCTGACATGGCACCCCAGACCATCACTGACTGTGGGTACTTGACACTGGACTTCAGGCATTTTGGCATTTCCTTCTCCCCAGTCTTCCTCCAGACTCTGGCACCTTGATTTCCGAATGACATGCAAAATTTGAGAGACAGTCCAGTGCTGCTTCTCTGTAGCCCAGGTCAGGCGCTTCTGCCGCTGTTTCTGGTTCAAAAGTGGCTTGACTTGGGGAATGCGGCACCTGTAGCCCATTTCCTGCACACGCCTGTGCACGGTGGCTCTGGATGTTTCTACTCCAGACTCAGTCCACTGCTTCTGCAGATACCCCAAGGTCTGGAATCGGTCCTTCTCCACAATCTTCCTCAGGGTCCGGTCACCTCTTCTCGTCGTGCAACGTTTTTTGCCACACTTTTTCCTTCCCACAGACTTCCCACTGAGGTGCCTTGATACAGCACTCTGGGAACAGCCTATTCGTTCAGAAATGTCTTTCTGTGTCTTACCCTCTTGCTTGAGGGTGTCAATGATGGCCTTCTGGACAGCCTTCAATGAACCAGGCTGGGAGTTTTTAAAAGCCTCAGGAATCTTTTGCAGGTGTTTAGAGTTAATTAGTTGATTCAGATGATTAGGTTAATAGCTTGTTTAGAGAACCTTTTCATGATATGCAAATTTTTTGAGATTTGGGTTTTCATGAGCTGTATGCCAAAATCATCAGTATTAAAACAATAAAAGACCTGAAATATTTCAGTTGGTGTGCAATGAATCTAAAATATATGAAAGTTTAATTTTTATCATTACATTATGGAAAACAATGAACTTTTATCACAATTTGCTAATTTTTTGAGAAGGACCTGTTAAAACACGTGCAGCTGAGTTTGGATGTATTGAAACCTCTTTATAGAGCTAGCAGATAGACCCATAAAAAAAAAAAATTATTCATTTATTTTACAAAGCGCCTTTAAAAGTGGCTTTCTCGAAGCGCTTTATAAGCTTACATAAAACAGAGAAAACAACACACTTTAAGTACAACAAATAAAATGAATATTCAAATAAAAGCAATCATAAAACAAAATGTTTTAAGAAGAGATTTCAAAGTTACTAAATATTTGCTTCCCGGGAGAGCAATCCAAAGCTTAGGAGCATAGGAAGAGAATGCTCTATCACCCCTGGATCGAAGCCGTGTCTTGGGAACAACCAAGAGACCACTCTGAGAGGAACACAGATTACGACATGGAGTGTAAGGCGCTAGTAGATCAGTCAAGTACTGAGGAGCCAGATTGTCCAAATGATTATATGCTAACATAAGGATTTTAAAATCAATACGGTACCTGATAGGGAGCCAGTGCAGAGACTCCAATACAGGGGTAATATGGTGACAAACCCTGACCCCAGACAGAACTCTTGCAGAAGAATTTTGTAAATATTGAAGTTTTTCAATTGAGGATTTAGATACTCCAGCTAGAAGACCATTACAGCAGTCAATACGCGAAAAGACAAAAGAGTTTATCAACCTCTCAGCAACTGAGAAGGACAACATAGGACGCAAACGTGCTATATTTCTGAGATGAAAGAAGGATGTCTTTACTGTATTCTGTATAAAAGGCTCGAATGACAGCGTGGCATCAAATATGACACCAATATTTTTTTATTTGCTTTGAAACTCCAAGGCAACACCATCAACAGACAAAGTAAGAGAACCATCATTGCGCAGTTGATGGGGAGAGCCGAGGAGCATAACTTCCGTTTTAGAGCTATTTAAAGACAATTATTAGACATCCAAATCTTGATCTCAGTGATACAGTTCGAAAGGTGCACAACGTCCACATGTTGACTTGGTCTTGAATGGATGTAAATCTGCGTATCATCAGCATAAAAGTGATAGTTAAGGTCAAGAGATGTGAGTAGTTGACCAAGTGGATAAATGTACATATTAAAAAGTAAGGGACCCAATACTGACCCCTGTGGGACACCAGTATATACAGCACCAACCTTGGACCTATGGCCACCCATGAAAACAAATTGACTGCGGTCAGTAAAATAAGACCTGAACCATTCAAGCACTTTCTCGGACAAACCAAATAGATTTTCAAGACGATTAAGTAACAGCATATGATCAATAGTGTCAAAGGCTGAACTAAGATCTAAGATAATGAGAAGTAACAGGGAACCGGTGTCTGAAGCTATTAGCAAGTCATTAGTGACTTTAATCAACACCGTCTCAGTGCTGTGCAATTTCCGAAACCCCGATTGTTGGGGCTCAAATAAATTATTGTCAATTAAATATTTGTTCAATTGGGCCGCAACCACACCCTCTAAGATTTTAGCCAGCTATGGAAGATTTGAGATCGGGCGACAATTTGAAAGAATGTTCACATCAGAGTTTTGCTTTTTTAAAACGGGGGTGACCGCAGCAGCTTTAAATGCTGCTGGCACCACACAAGTTGACAAAGAGCCATTTATTATTGCAAGAACTGAGGGACATAAAGGACCAAAGCAAGATTTAAATAGGCTTCAAGGCATAAGATCAAGTACGCAAGTGGAAGCTTTCAAACGAGAAACCTGCTGGCAGAGCAACTCAGATTGTAATAAAGTAAATTTGGAAAATGGGGTGCCGGAAAAAACAATGTATTAACTATAATATCTGTGGGCCCAGAGGAACTACAAATATTTGTGCAAACATTGTCAATTTTCCCCCTGAAAAATTTGAGAAACTCATTGCACAACCAATCAGATGAAGTCAGAGAACGATCACCACCTACATTAAGAAGACTGTTAATTGTATGAAAAGCAGTCTTGGATTGCTTTGACTATTCTCAATAATTTGCGAAAAATATGTAGATCTTGCAGTTTCAATAGCTACTCTGTAGTGTGCCAGGCAGTTTTTCCATGCTTGGTGAAACACGTTTAAACCAGAGCAACGCCATTTTGGTTCCAATTTCCGACATGCAGCCTTCTGTAAATGCAAATCATCATTATACCACGGAGCTGACTGAACACATGAAACATTGTGTTTTTATGGGTGCAAAAGTGTCCAAGTTGGCTGTAAGAACATTGTTAAATATAAAAGTTATCCTCAAGAGGAGCAGAGGACATTATGTCTAAAGAAGAGACAATCGAATTTGCAAAAGTTGCGTTATCAATTGATTGCCATTTACGGAATTAAATTGTTTGTGAAGTCTCTCTGCAAGAATGAGGTATCACAAAAGTAAAGAGGACCGCTAATTGGTCAGAAAATCCAACATCCACAACAGAAAAATTTGAGCAAAAAGAATCATTTGCAATAACTAAATCCAATGTGTGACCTTTACAGTGAGTGGGTACATTTACAAACTGAGAAAGATTAAAACAGTCTAAGAGTGATAAAAAGTCCTTGGCTAAACAGAGAGTTACAATAATCAAGCCTTGACGTGATGAAGGCATGGATAAGCTTCTCAGCATCAGGACCAGAGAGGAAGGGTCTAATGCGAGCAATGTTCAGAAGATGGAAAAAAGCAACCTTTTGTTAAGTTTTTAAAAATGAGAATTAAAAGTCAGTTGAGCATCAAAAACCATGCCTAAATTTCGCACCTGGACAGAAGGTGACTTTCGTATTTTGTCTACTAAAAGTTTAAAATCCTTGCACTTACTGATATTAGATGGGGTGCCAATTAATACAATTTCAGTTTTGGAGCAATTTAGCTTGAGAAAGTTGTGTTTCATCCAAGCCTTAATCTCCAACAAACAAGCAGAGAGAGTCGAAGAAGATGTGAGATCAGGCTGAGTGCTAATATAAATCTGGGTGTCGTCCCCATAACAATGATAGCTCAAGCGATACTTCTGAATAATCTGTCAAATAGGCAGCATATACAGTATTGTTCAAAATAATAGCAGTACAATGTGACTAACCAGAATAATCAAGGTTTTTAGTATATTTTTTATTGCTACGTGGCAAACAAGTTACCAGTAGGTTCAGTAGATTCTCAGAAAACAAACAAGACCCAGCATTCATGATATGCACGCTCTTAAGGCTGTGCAATTGGGGTATTAGTTGAAAGGGGTGTGTTCAAAAAAATAGCAGTGTCTACCTTTGACTGTACAAACTCAAAACTATTTTGTACAAATTTTTTTTTCTGGGATTTAGCAATCCTGTGAATCACTAAACTAATATTTAGTTGTATGACCACAGTTTTTTAAAACTGCTTGACATCTGTGTGGCATGGAGTCAACCAACTTGTGGCACCTCTCAGCTGTTATTCCACTCCATGATTCTTTAACAACATTCCACAATTCATTCACATTTCTTGGTTTTGCTTCGGAAACAGCATTTTTGATATCACCCCACAAGTTCTCAATTGGATTAAGGTCTGGAGATTGGGCTGGCCACTCCATAACATTAATTTTGTTGGTTTGGAACCAAGACTTTGCCCGTTTACTAGTCTGTTTTGGGTCATTGTCTTGTTGAAACAACCATTTCAAGGGCATGTCCTCTTCAGCATAGGGCAACATGACCTCTTCAAGTATTTTAACATATGCAAACTGATCCATGAAACCTGGTATGCGATAAATAGGCCCAACACCATAGTAGGAGAAACATGCCCATATCATGATGCTTGCACCTCCATGCTTCACTGTCTTCACTGTGTACTGTGGCTTGAATTCAGAGTTTGGGGGTCGTCTCACAAAACTGCCTGTGGCCCTTGTACCCAAAAAGAACAATTTTACTCTCATCAGTCCACAAAATGTTCCTCCATTTCTCTTTAGGCCAGTTGATGTGTTCTTTGGCAAATTGTAACCTCTTCTGCACATGCCTTTTTTTAACAGAGGGACTTTGCGGGGGATTCTTGAAAATAGATTAGCTTCACACAGACGTCTTCTAACTGTCACAGTACTTACAGGTAACTCCAGACTGTCTTTGATCATCCTGGAGGTGATCATTGGCTGAGCCTTTGCCATTCTGGTTATTCTTCTATCCATTTTGATGGTTGTCTTCCGTTTTCTTCCACGTCTCTCTGGTTTTGCTCTCCATTTTAAGGCATTGGTGATCATTTTAGCTGAACAGCCTATCATTTTTTGCACCTCTTTATAGGTTTTCCTCTCCAATCAACTTTTAATCAAAGTACGCTGTTCTTCTGAACAATGTCTTGAACGACCCATTTTCCTCAGCTTTCAAATGCATATTCAACAAGTGTTGGCTTCATCCTTAAATAGGGGCCACCTGATTCACACCTGTTTCTTCACAAAATTGATGACCTCAGTGATTGAATGCCACACTGCTATTTTTTTGAACACACCCCTATCAACTAATTCAACTAATTGCCCAATTGCACAGCCTTAAGAGCATGCATATCATGAATGCTGGGTCTCATTTGTTTTCTGAGAATTTACTGAACCTACTGGTAACTTGTTTGCCACGTAGCAATAAAAAAATATACTAAAAACCTTGATTATTCTGGTTAATCACATTGTATTGCTATTATTTTGAACAATACTGTAAATACTAAATAAAATAGGACCCAGAACTGACCCCTGAGGGACACCCTGACACAGAGGCGCAGTCTGAGATCTATTAATACCCAGGTATTGGGATTGATCTGAGAGGTATGATTTAAACCAGTTCAACACAGTTCCTGACAGACATATCCACCTATGCAATCTATCCAACAATATGCTGTGGCATATAGTGTCAAATGCAGCACTAAGATCTAACAAAACCAAAATGCCACAAGCCCCAGAATCGGCTAAAACAAGGAGGTCATCCATGACCCTGACTAAAGCAGTCTCTGTACTATGTCCAGACCTAAATCCAGATTGAAACGTTTCTAGCAGGCTATTCGTGTTAAGATGGGTATGGAGTTGGCCAACAACCACACACTGTCAGAAAAAAAGGTACATTGCTGTCACTGGGGCGGTACCCTAAGGTACAAAACCGAAAAGGTACTAATATGTACCATTTAATATATTAATATGTACATTTAAGGTATTGATATGTACCTTTAAGGTACATTTATGCACTCTTAAAGTACTGATATGTACCTTTTAAGGTACTAATATGTACCATTTAGAGGTGAGTAAGGTACAAAGGTGTACCTTTTTACTTTTGTACCTTAGGGTACCGCCCAAGTGACAGCACTGTACCTTTTTTTCTGACAGTGCACGGTCAAGAACTTTCGCCAGAAATGGTAAATTTGAAACAGGTCTATAGTTGGACATATCAGCAGTGTCACTCCCAGGCCTTTTAAGAACTGGTGTTGCTGCTGCCATTTTTAAGGCAGAGGAGACAAACCCTGCAGTAAGTGAAGCATTGATAATAGCAGTGATATGGGGTACAATACATTTTTTTTCAAAAGAGTAGTAGGGATGGGATCAAGCAAGCAGGTAGTTGAATTCATTGACACAACAAGTTTAGAAATAAAATAAAAATCAACAGCATTGAAATGTGAAAAAGCAAAACTGGAAAGATTAGGAGGATGTAACTCAGGATCAGAAGCATCATCACAGGCAATAGCATTATACATTTTCTCAATTTTAGTTGAGAAATAATTGAGAAACTCATTACACTGCTCAATAGTACCACAGTTGATGGTACTAGAATGTTTCATGAGGTTATTAACTGTTCTAAACAAAACTCTAGGATTAGAGATGTCACTACTAATAGTGGTGCTCAAACATTCATATGCTGCTCAAACATTGATCTATGAATTGTTAGGCCAGTTTTCTTGTATTTCCTCTTCAACTGCCTGCCTAATGCCTTCATTTGGCGTAACTCAGATGCATACCAAGGAGATGACCTTTTAAAGAAACAACACGTTTTTTCAGCGTGGCAAACGCATCCAAAACACCTGTAAAAGCAGCGTTAAATTGGTCAATAGAGGCCACAACCGGTAAATCACCAATAGTATGACTAAAATGATCAAGATCAATATCATTGATTTTTCTAAAACAGATAACACCTTATTTCCCAGTCAGAGGGAGGGATCAAGTTAAACAGGATCAAGTTAAACGTTGTGGTCACTTATGCATAGGCCTTCATTTGTACAAGTTGTTCAGTAGTTAATCCTGAGGTGCAAACCAGATCTAATATATGACCATGTTTTTGTGTTGGAAAGTTAACATGCTGAGTGAAATTAAAACTAAAATATCTAAAATATCCATGAAGCCCACAGTGTTATTACAGTCCAAGTTGTCAACATTGAGTGGACGATAGATATTTAACACAAGAACTGGTAACCGACCATTAAGTTCAAATGCCAAGCATTCAAATGACAAGAAGCAAGGCAATGAAACCTCAGTCACTGTAACATCAGATTTATAAATGACAGCAAGACCGCCACCTCTACCGGTGGAATGCGGCCGGTCAATATAAGTGTAGCCAGGCAGAGCACACATATTGAGATTTAAATATTCATTTGTCTGATGCCACGTTTCACAGAGGCAGAAAAAGTCCAGTTCTTTGTCCACAACAATGTCACAGATAGAAGCCGTTTTGTTGTTTATGGAGCGGACACCTCCACTGGATGCAGTTGACTTCTGAAGGTAGGAGAAGATGGCAGGACAGATACTACGCGGCGATAGATGACGACGATCAAGACGCCTTTGAGACCAGACTGACTTTATACTGGCACCGCTTGCATGCAGATTCTGGCGGGCGCCACAATGGACATATTTCGACCGGCTGAGAAGATGTAATGAACGCAGTGTTTCCAGCACAGATATATCAGGCAGTGTTTATAAGATATAAAGGCGCTTGCCTGCGGTTTTAGCGGGTCCCTGAGCGGGTTGGGCGCTGCCGCTGCACCTGGCCGCCTGCTGCCCGGGTGGAGGCTACTGCTTGGGCTAAGCAGGGCGGAGGCGGACGCAGGAGGGTGCACTCAGCGATGAGCTGGTGAGGGCGCTGCCACCGATGACTCTGTGAGGGCAGCAGCGGGTCGTCGGGTCAGGATGTTCTTGATCGCCTCCGTCTGCTTCTGGTTCATGGAGAACTGCTGCGCAAAGCTCTCGATGGCATTGCCGAAGAGGCTGGGGAGGGATGCATTCGAAGATGCGTTTCTGCAGTGTAGGAAGTTGAGCCTAGACCGTAGGACTGCGATGGTCATGTTCCTGCAGTGGGAACATGAGTCATTCACGAACAACGCCTCAGCGTGCTGAACGCCCAAACACGTGAGACAGCGATCGTGACCATCAGCTGGGGACAGGAACCGACTGCATCCAGAAACACAAGGTTTGAATGACATCTTGATAAAGACGTAGGGTGTAGCTCTTTTAGAAGGAAAAAAATACTCTTTTCGTAACGAGGCATACGGGAGATGGCCGCTGCTCACAGTGGTTCAAAGGGTGCAAGTCCACTGCGAGCACACAGGAAAAAGCACCCAGCGAGCTGTCAAAATAGCTGTTTTGCCTTCTACACAGACTTGCGACCGCCGCTGTAATGTGCCGTAACTCCAGCTGAAAGAGCTCCTTCAGACTCGTTAAACTCAAATCTCTTCGCAGGAACACTGAATACACAATGTTTTGGCTCCGAAATAGAAAACGATATATGCGGTATTCCACTTCCACATTTATACCCGCATCGCGGGCGGAGCGTGGACCGCATGCCAATGCCGATTGGCTCATTTAGAAACACTCGAAGCAGATTGGTCTCCGAAAATAGATCCCAATTCGCTGGTCTGTTCCGACGTACGTCGAACGTGACCTACTGAAAGGGAACCCTTAATAACGTCTTATAGTGATGACCGATTTAAAAACATTGAATCACTGAATCGAATCACTGAGCTTTGAAGCGTTATGAATCAGTGAGTCGAATCATGATTCGGATCACGTGTCAAAATGCCAAACTGCTGAAATCACGTGACTTTGGCGATCCAAACTATATATATATATATATATATATATATATATATATATATATATATATATATATATATATATATATATATATATATATATATATATATATATATATATATATATATATATATACATCCTTAATTACTATTATTTGTCATCAACACTATCTGATAAATCCTGGCAAGTATTCATGTTCTCTGCCTTTTTTTTTTCTCTCATAATTTTCATATTGCCATCAGTGCCTCCCAGTGTCATTGGACTTGCAGTCAATGGTGAAATGGATGCTCTCATTTATTTCAGGAAAATGCTATCATACCCAGCAATGGCTTCCTCTTTCCCACCACAGACTGGCTGATTGGAAACCACTCAGATGAGCTTACTCCATGGATCCCTGTAATAGCAGCCAGGCAAGTCTATTTAGCACTAGCATTGAGAAGACACCTGCTCTCCAGTAAATTAATCTAAAATGATTAGAAAAGTAATTCATTCTGTGCTTATTTTCCCAGGTTGTGGTATCAACAAATAAAATTTGTTGTGGTTTACAATGACCTATTATGTATTGTAGATTAATATAATGTGATGAATCAATTTCTAGTTCTAATCAATTTGCAATGAAAGAGTAAAAGTAATCTTTCAGTTCTTGATATTTTTTTTAATACTCTAGCTTTTTTAAAAGTTTGGATTCGATAAAATAAACTCAGCAAAAAAATAAATGACTTCTCTCTTTCAGGTGCTTTTATTTCCAGCAAACGTTTGAACTTTTTGTAATATCAAAAGCATTTAAAAAATATAGCTGCAAGCAGCAATACCGGGGCCAAGCGCAAAGAAGAAGATAAGACATGCCAACGTGGCTGGAACGTGACCAGCTGCAACAATTAAGCATTTATTCATGTATAGCTTTTGACCAATAGGTGGCGCTGTGACCAAATTGATGTGGTGTGGTCAGAGTGAGCTGACAACGACACATGCACAGTTTAGTGTCAATATGTCAAAACATTGCAGAGATAGATTCTTAAGAGTCATTTTGGCATCATGCCACAGCTTCGTCGCTGTGGTAAACAAAGACGACTTCATCAATTGATGTGAAATCCATAACTCTTTGTCGGGATGGTCTGAAGATGATACGATTTGATTTTGGTGAAAATTGGACAAACGGTCCAGGAAGAGTTGGAAAAAGTATATTTTTAACCAATAACAAGATGGAGGACAGGAAGTTTGGCTAAATATGGCAAAATTGGTATCTAAGTTTTTGCTATGACCCAATGAATGTATAGTGACCAGTTTCATTACAATGGGCTAATTTAATCAAAAGTTATAAGCATTTCAAAATATATATATATATACATTTTGACCACAAGGTGGCGCTGCCCTGAAACTTTTTGAGCACCTTCAAAGCACGGTCCCAAAGACACATATAGAGTTTCGTAATGAAACGGCAAAAAAAATGTATCCACAAGGTGGCGCTGTTTTGAAACTTCACAGGCTCCTTCAGGGCATCGTGATGATGACCCATATCAAGTTTCGTAACAATCCAATCATGCATTCATAAGATACAACATTTTAGCAAATAATTCAAACTGGCCGACAGCTACAATTGGTGATATGGTAAAATGAGATATCAGTTGACTCGCCATGTCAGCATGCATCGAACGAGACCACATTTATGATTTTTGGACAAACCCATCAGAAGTTATAAGCCAAAATAGGCATTTTTCGTATCTCGGAACAGTAGGTGGCACTGCGCCGAAACGCTGCAAGTCACTTCAAGTCATGCTTGTGTTGACATGTACCAAGTTTGGTTTGAATACGATAAAGCGTTGCGGACATACAGCCTTGAGTGTATTTTTGCAACCATACGTACAATTTGTTTGCGCATTTATCAAAAACGATTTGACGAATCAACTTGAATTGCATAACTTTTTGTCAGCATGGTCTGAAGATGATCTGGTTCAATTTTCGTGAAAATCAGAGTAACGACCTAGGAGGAGTTCAATAAAGTTGTTTTTTTGGAAAATTCAAAATGGCGGGAAAATTTGCATAACGGAAAATGACGTCATAGGGTGCAATCGAATCGGCGTGAGCCGAGGAATCAGAGGAAAAAAGAATTTTGTTTCTAGCCATCAGTGTTCAAAAGTTATTAGCATAAACATAAGTGAAATTTTTCACTTCAAAAAGTTCATAAAGGGACTTCCGGTTTGGCAATGTAAAGTGTGGATGCGTGTCAGCAGAGCTCCCGACATTTTCTGATAAAATACACTTTAATAGTGCCATCTAATTAATCTAAAGCGTTTTTATAAGTTTAAAGGGGTGCTTACAGCATTCAGACTGATACAGCAAGATGAGTAAGAACAAACCAGCAGCAAATGCCCCGCCAACAACGAGAACCAGTATAGCTAGCAAATTAGCCACGATGGCTAGCGCAGGGAAGTCTGAAGAAGCCCTTTCAGATAATGATGGTGTCTCCATGAGCCACCTAGTAATGGAGCTAACAAAGCCACAAGCTTCGATAAAAGAGGACATCTCAGCTCTGATGCAAGAGTCGATGGTGCCGCTCCAAGCATCGGTGAATGCTTTAACTGAGACTTTGGCAAGTTTCCAGGCCCGC
The DNA here is from genome assembly GCA_023029165.1 of Gobiocypris rarus. Lineage (NCBI taxonomy): Eukaryota > Metazoa > Chordata > Actinopteri > Cypriniformes > Gobionidae > Gobiocypris > Gobiocypris rarus. The sequence continues at coordinate 16,935,753 of CM040912.1, forward strand.
TTATGTGCCACAGAGACGCTCACGGTGATAACTTCGCTGCGCTGGCTGCAGCTGAAATAACTATCAAAACTCTGAAAGAGCAAAACGCGACACTTCTGGATCGAGTTGACTTGGAAAACCGATTGCGGAGAGCAAATATCAGGATCTTAAATGTACTGGAGAACAGCGAGAAAGGCCAACCTACTATCAAGTTAGTGTCCGAGATGTTAATGGAAGCCATGGGTCCGGAAGTTTTTGAAAAGCCTCCCGAATTGGAACGAGCACACAGATCCTTGGGCCCAAAACCACAGGAAGGTTGACCTCCTCGCCCACTGGTTGTGTGTTTTCACAAATTCCAGGAGAAGGAAAAAGCGCTGAGATGGGCCAGACAACATGAGACAAAATATAAAAACTGTACCTTGAGGATCTACCATGACATCTCCGCTGAACTCGCTAGAAAACGCGCTGCTTTTAAAAACGTCAAACTGTTGCTGTACCAGAAGGATGTACTATTCCAGTTGCTACATCCAGCACGACTACGAGTTCGTTTTTAGGACGAAACACTGCTTTCAATACGCCTGATGAAGCTCAGCAGTTCTACGATCAGCGGATTGCCACACGTGAATAAACCGTGATATTGTCGTGGCAGCAATAATGTGAATTACAGACTGGTATATCACAGGCCCATATCACAGTTCTCCTGAAGCTAGATAAAAATGTCCTGGATTGTAGCTCCTATTGACCAATTTCCTTATTAAATGTGGATGCCAAAATTTTATCTAAAGTATTGGCCTCCAGAATAGAGCATATTATCCTGGATGTTATTTCACAAGACCAGACGGGCTTCATTAAGGGGCATCACTCTTCGAAAACGTATCAGTGTTTTGCATTCTTCTACACCAGAGAGTAGTCCTGAAGTGACTATTTCTCTGGATGCAGAGAAAGCATTCGACAGAGTCGAATGGAAATATTTATTTGCTGTGTTAGACAAATTTGAATCTGGCTCAAAATTTACTTCCTGGATTCGCCTGCTTTATCATCAACCAAAAGCAGCCGTAGCTTAGTCACAAATAAGATCTGCTCACAATATTTCTCTCTGTCCAGAGGTACACGGCAAGGCTGTCCTCTTAGCCCTTTGCTATTTATTTTGGCTATAGAGCCACTGTCATCAGTATTGAGATCATCAAAGTCTATTAGTGACATTAAAAGAATGGGTGTTGAGTATAAAGTTTCTTTGTATGCAGACGGTCTATTATTATATATAACTAACCCACTGTCTTGTATTTCTGAGATTGTGAAAATATTTAAAGACTACGGGTTATTTTCAGGTTATAAACTAAATTTCTCAAAAAGTATATGCTTCCCTATAAACCATATGGTAGATCAGATTATGGATACAGACTTGCCCTTTTGCATATTAAAATCAGGATTTAAGTACTTAGGAATTAATATTACTTGTTCATACGCTGGTCTGTTTAAAGCAAATTACAGTCAATCAATCAATCAATCAACTTTATTTATATAGCGCTTTTACAATGACGATTGTTTCAAAGCAGCTTCACAGTGTTAAACAGGACAACATTGCAACAAAATTTAAATTGGCTAGTTTAATTTGGATTGTTTATAGAATTATATATGACCAAATTAATAAATTCTATTTGTATATTTAGTTTAGTAACTTGGATCATAATTTGAGTGTCCCCAACTGAGCAAGCCAAGCCAAAGGCGACAGTGGCAAGGAACCAAAACTCCATCAGGGAATGATGAAGAAAAATAAACCTTGGGAGAAACCAGACTCAGTCGGGGTGCCAGTTCTCCTCTGGCCTATTATTAACAGTGTATAATTATTACTCTGGCAACCTTGCAGGTCATAAATCATATTAGATAGGAATATTCTAAATTTTGGGTATCACGCACGAGACGGGTTCATTTAGGATGGCGCGTCGATTACACAAGAATATGAATACTTGAAAGATCTGAGTTATTGCGCGGAGGCGGGTTAATTGAGGATGGCGTGCGGTGAGGCAAATTCAGAGGAGACACTAATGGACACGGTCTCAGCAGACACTCCAGGATGAGCTGGTCATGTCCAGATGCAGGTCCACCATCCGATCCGGACACGGCCTGGATCCGGCCGACTGCAGTAAACCTCGGGATAAACAGAGAGACTAACATTAGTGTGGATGCCACTCTTTTAATGATGTAACAAGTACATCAGGTGTTATGGGAAGTGTTCCCGGTTCCGGCTGACTTAGTTAATGCAGCCTAACAATCAGTCATTTGATTTGAATAAAGAAAGTTAAAAATGTTCTATGTGTATGCCATAGTAAAGAGATGTGTTTTTAGTCTAGATTTAAACTGACAGAGTGTGTCTGCTTCCCGAACAATGCTAGGAAGACTGTTCCAGAGTTTAGGTGCTAAATAGGAAAAGGATCGACCGCCTGCAGTTGATTTAGATATTCTAGGTATTTTCAACTGGCCAGAGTTTAGAGACCGCAATAGACGTGATGGAGTATAATGCGTTAAGAGCTTGCTTAAGTACTGGGGAGCTAAACCATTTATTGCTTTATAAGTAATAAGCAAGATTTTAAAATGTATGCGATGTTTAATAGGAGCCAGTGCAGTGTTGACAGAACTGGACTAATATGATCGTACTTCCTGGTTCTAGTAAGAACTCGAGCTGCTGCGTTTTGGACCAGCTGGAGTTTATTAATTAGGCGAGCAGGGCAACCACCCAGTAGAGCATTACAATAATCTAGCCTTGAGCTCATGACGCATGTACTAATTGTTCAGCATTTTGCATTGAAAGCATGTGACGTAATTTAGATATATTTTTAAGATGGTAGAATGCAGTTTTACAGATGCTAGAAACGTGGCTTTCAAACGAAGATTGGTATCAAAGAGCACACCCAGGTTCCTCACTGGACGAGGGCTTGACAGAGCAGTCATCGAGGGTTAGACAGTATTCTAGGGCACTACTTGTGGAGCTTTTCTGTCCAATAATTAAAAATTCAGTTTTATCTGAATTAAGTTGCAGGAAATTACTATTCATCCAATTTTTAATATCAGCTATGCATTCCATTAATCTTGTGAATTGGTAAGTTTCGTCAGGGTGTGAAGAAATATAGAGCTGCGTATCATCAGCATAACAATGAAAACTAACGCCATGCTTCCTAATGATATCTCCCAGTAGAGCATATACAGGGTGAAAAGCAACGGTCCTAACACTGAGCCTTGTGGGACTCCATACTGAACTTGTGATCGGTGTGACATCTCTTCATTTACTGCTACAAACTGATAACGGTCAGATAAGTAAGATTTAAACCATGCCAATGCAGTTCCACTAATGCCAACATAATTTTCGAGTCTATTCAAAAGAATATTGTGATCGATAGTATCGAATGCAGCGCTAAGATCGAGTAACACTAATAGAGAGATACAACCACGATCAGATGATAAGAGTAAATCATTTGTAACTCTAATTAGAGCAGTCTCAGTACTATGATACGGTCTAAATCCTGACTGGAAATCCTCACATATACCATTTCTTTCTAAAAAGGAACATAATTGTGAAGACACAGCCTTTTCTAATATTTTTGATAGAAAGCGGTAGATTCGAGATTGGTCTGTAATTGACTAATTCTTTAGGATCAAGTTGTGGCTTTTAATAAGTGGTTTAATTACAGCCAACTTAAAAGTTTTGGTACATATCCTAATGTCAAGGATGAATTAATAATATTAAGCAGAGGATCTATGACCTCTGGAAGCATCTCTTTTAATAGCCTAGTCGGTATAGGGTCAAGCATACATGTTGTTGATTTTGATGATTTAACAAGTTTAGCCAATTCTTCTCCTCCTATAGCAGTGAATGAGTGTAATTTTTCCTCAGTGACACTACAATGTTCTGTCTGAAGTGATACTGTAGTACTGCATGGTTATAATTTTATTCCTAATGTTATCAATCTTACTAGTAAAGAAGTTCATAAAGTCATTACTGCTGTGTTGTTTACAAGCGTCAGAAGTTGAAGCTTTATCCTTTGTTAATTTAGCCACTGTATCAAATAAATACCTAGGGTTGTGTTTGTTTTCTTCTAAAAGAGTTGAGAAATAAGCAAATCTAGCAGTTTTATGGCCTTTCTGTATGCAATCATGCTCTCTTTCCACAAATTCGAAAAACCTCCAGTTTTGTTTTCTTCCAGCTACGCTCCATTTTCTGGCTGCTGTTTTAAGGGCCCGAGTGTGCTCGTTGTACCACGGCGTTGGATTATTTGCTTTAATCTTCTTTAAGCGCCGAGGAGCAACTATGTCTAAAGTGCTAGTAAAGAGAGAGTCAATAGTTTCTGTTGCAACATCAAGTTCCTCTTGGCTATCTGTAATGCTGAGGAGATGGAACTGATGAGGAAGATTATGTATAAAGCAATCTTTAGTCAGCGGTTATAGTCCTGCCATATTTGAAGCGAGGGGATGGCTTTGCAGCTTTAGCTAAATTAAGTATACATGATATTAGGTAATGATCTGAGATGTCATCGCTCTGCTGCAGAATTTTAATGGTATCAACATTTAGTCCATGTGACAGTATTAGATCTAAAGTATGATTAAGGCGATGAGTGGGTCTCGATGTTGTCTAACTCCAATAGAGTTTAGAATGTCTTTAAATGCCAATCCCAATGCGTCTTTTTATTGTCAACATGGATATTAAAATCACCAACAATTAGTACTTTATCTGCAGCCAGTACTAACTCTGATAGAAAACCAGCAAATTCTTTTATAAAGTCTGTATTGTGCCCTGGTGGCCTGTATACAGTAGCCAACACAAATGTCAAACGGGATTTATCATTTACACTACACAACGTTACATAAAGCACCAAAACTTCAAAGGAATTATATTTGAAACTAGACTTCTGAGTAATACTGAAGATATCATTATAAATGACAGCAACACCTCCCCCTTTTCCTTTCAGACGTGGCTCGTGTTTATAACAATAATCTTGGGGAGTGGACTCATTTAAAGTAATGTAGTCGTCAGGTTTTAGCCAGGTTTCTGTCAAACACAGCACATCTAGGTTATGATCTATAATCATATCATTAACAATAAGCGTTTTTGGCGAAAGGGATCGAATATTCAGCAACACGAGATTTATCAATTGTTCATCCGTATTATATCTGTTGTTTATTTGTTGGACATCAATTACATTTTTACTGTTGAATGGTTTTGATGGTTTTTTGTATTTACTGTGTCGGGGAACAGACACAGTCTCTATGTGATAATATCTAGGTGAAAGCGTCTCTGTGCTGGGATTTAGCTGACTCTGGTGACGTGAGACAGCTAGCAGACGGTTGGTTTAGCCAGTTTGTCTGCTTCCTGACCCCAGTGAGTCAAGGTTTAGCTCTAAGACTATGTGCCAAATTACTAGAGAAGAGCAGCACCAGCCCGGGTAGGATGAATGCTGTCTATCTTCAACAGGTCGGGTCTGCCCCAAAAACTTTTCCAATTGTCTATGAACCCTATGTTATTTTGCGGACACCACTTAGACAACCAGCCATTGAGTGATGATAATCTGCTAACTATTTCATCACTCCTTTTAACAGGGAGGGCCAGATTAACAGACTGCGGTGACATTGTACTTGCGAGTTTACACACCTCTTTAATGTTAATTTTGGTGATCTCCGACTGGACGTAGTCGAACATCATTAGTGCCGGCGTGAATAATAATCTTAGAGAATTTACGATTAGCTTTAGCCAGCACTTTTAAATTTGCTTTGATGTCAGGCGCTCTGGCTGCCGGTAAACATGTGACTATGGTGGCTGGTGTCTCTATTTTCACGTTCCGTGTAATAGAATCGCCAATAACTAGGGCACTTTCAACAGGATCCTCAGTGGGTGCATCACTGAGTGGGAGAACCTGTTTGATGTTCTAATCGGAACGGAAGAGTGTTTTTTAGATCCGCGAATATGCTGTCTCACAGTCACCCAATTGTCCTGCTGCAAGGGCTCAGCCGGAACCAAACAATGAGTGTTCACTAAGCTAGTCGCATCCAAAGTAGTATCTAAAGCTGTTACATTCTCTCTACTCTCACATAAAGTCTGGATGAGTGTCTCTAAATCTGAAATCTTCTCCGTCAGCCTGATTAATTCCTTACATTTAACACATGTGAAGCCCTGTTAAGCGGAGATAGATATGCTAAACATGTAGCATGCAGTGCAAGTGACAATGACAGGAGAAGACATGGCTTACCGTATTTGTTGATGAATCCAAAACTTACCACACAACTTACTCCACTTACTTTGTTTGATGGAGTCTATTTAATAATCCAACTCACCACAGTTGTCTAATGAACTCAGAAAACAGGAGACCCCGGGTGCCGGGATGGAAAGCTACCAGGCTAGCGAAAAGCTAACACGTGGTAGTGATTTAGATTAAAAGCTAGTGATGTCAAATTTAACTTGATAGGCTATATTAAACAATATATGGTGATGAGTAAGTTATATTTAGCAGTATAGATAACAAAGAAAATATATCAAATAGATATTCAAACGCAGCTATACAGAGCTACAAACACTGAAGCATGCAGCAGCAGCAGTAGGTAGACTGGAGCAATCGATCCAGACTGGAGCAATCAAATTACAGTCCCATACTTAAAAAACTTGAATCTCACTTCCAGCGATGGAACGTTATATATTTGTCTTTAGCTGGTAAAGTCAATTGTGTTAAAATGAATGTACTACCCAGATTGTTAAATTTGTTTCAGAGTCTTCCAATCTTCTTGCCAAAGTCCTGTAATGGCAATTAAAATTAACTCCGTTGCATTACTGGATAAGAGACACACTTTAGCCAATTGTCTTTATAAAGATTTATTTCTTGCAAGAAAGAGCCAAAGTCAACAGTCATCAGTGCCTGCATCGAGTGTAACTGAAGACATAACAGAAGTCACAATCTCTTATACCCTTGTTGTCAAAACAATCCTTCAGTAGTTTTCCACAGAAGTGCCCTGCATGGCAGAACCACTCCTGTATGAATTCAGTCGACTAATAGGTTGCTGTCTTCCTTTATATGGGGGGAGAATATGTAGAGAGCTTCTTGAGAGACCAAAAAGGATGGTGGATTGGCTCTCCCAAATCTATTAAATTATTTTTGGGCAGCACATTTAAAAAAAGTTGTTTATTGGTTCCAGTCTCCACATAAAGACTGGTGTGCAGCAGAGGCTAAATCGTGCAAGTCCACATCACTTGCTGTGCTGATTACAATGAAGTCTCCATTCTCACCATCGCAATTCTCCTCAAGTCCAGTTGTAATTTCGACTCTAAAGATATATAATCAATTTAGACAAGTATTTAAACTCTCAAAAAGACTTTTTCTTAGAAAACCCCATTTGCAATAATCATCTATTCCTGGCTGCCAAGCTAGATTCTACTTTCAAGCAATGGCAACACCTGGTTTTAGTTAAATGTAGTAACTTCTATATTAATAATACTTTTGCTGACTACAGTGATCTTGTTAAAAAGTTTGGTCTTCAAAACTCAAGATTTTTTTTCGATATCTTCAGGTTCACCACTTTATCCAAGCCCACTGCTCGAGGTTTCCTCAAATGCCTTAAGAATCACGATTAGATTAGAAGGTCACTCCGCACCTTATGGGATCCATTTAAAAAATATACAATCTGATCATGTCGTTTCAAAACATATCAATAGAAAAGATCAAGGCAGAATGGATAGGAGAGTTAGGAATTGAAGTATCCAAAGACACCTGGGATAAGGCTGTTGACCGAGTAAATGGGACTTCAACTTGTGAAAGACTCAATCTGTTTCAGATGAAAGTTCTTTACCGTATTCATTATAGTAAAACCAAGTTGGCTATACTGTATCCAAATATAGATGAAACATGTGATCGTTGCAAGACATCAAAGGCAGATCTAACCCATATGTTTTGGTCATGCTCTAAATTGAGACAATTTTGGTTTTCAGTTTTTGACATTTTAATCTTTTAAATTAAATATTCACCCTAACCCAATAATGGCTCTGTTTGGTGTCAGATGTGATGATGTTCAAATAGCTAAAGATAAAGAAAATGCCTTGGCTTTTGCAACATTAATAGCTAGAAGGAGAATTTTCCTAGAGTGGAAATCACCCAATCCACCTAAATTGTCATTATCGCTTAATGATCTAATGATGTTCCTAAGAACTGAAAAAATTAAATATTTTCTTAGAGGGTCAACCAGAGCATTTTACAAAACATGGGACCCTCTAATAAACTATTTTGAGAAGAATATACTCCTCCCTCTTTAAACTAACTTAAGCTGTCTTTATTATATTTTTATTTATTTATTTTTATTTTATTTATTTTTCAATGTTATTATCTATTTTTACTAGTAGCTGGTTATGTTGGGATGGGATTATATGGGTGAAAAATGTGAAAAAGCAATAACTTTAGAAGTGTTTGTGTCACTGAATACTTTCTATGTACTAAGCAATCAACTTGCAATATACTTCTGAGGTAAACCTAAAATTAAAATGGAGAAACAGCTTGACGTGCTTTTAATTCCATTGCGGCAGAAATTTTAATTTTGATAAGCTTCATTGAAAAGTTAAAGCCTGTTTTATAAATAAAAAAAAGTATAAGGCGTTAGTCACTTGAAGAATAAACTGGCATGGTTTGACGTTAGACGTTCGAAATTTAGCGACCGTCTCTAAAGTTATATACATTGGTATACACATTTCTAACTTCAATAGCATTTGAACGGAATGACTTACAGTATCAAAACCAACTGTAAAGTGTTCATCTAGGTGTCAGCTATGATGCACACATTTTACATATTCCGTTCAAATGCTATTAAAGTTAGAAATGTGTTGGTATACCAATGTCGAATGTAACTTTAGAGACTTACATTTTTGAATATCGAACGTCCATCATCAAACCAACTTTATGCCAGTGAAGAACGACAGGTAATGCTGCGATGCGAGACAGCTCCTTGGCCTCTGTAATGTTGGTCGCAATTCATCAACTAACTGCAAAATCATGTGTCGTGGGAGTCTGTAATTACTGTTGGACTTCAAAATTGTTTGAAGTTAGGACACCAGTGGGGTTGTCCTAAAGTTAAGACAGCTTTTACAATTTTTTTGTCGAGTTAGGATGCTTCTTTAATACCCGTTTCCTCTCCATAGTTAAGATAAGATTATGCATTTAAGAAATGTCATTCTGTAATAGCCTTTGTCCTAAATGCAATCCTAACTGAAATTGCCATGGTTACCAAACAGATAAGATAGGATTCTAAAGTTAGGATGTTTCTGTAATACACCCCCAGAAGCACAATTTAGAATGCAGAATAACATGTAAAGCAATGACATACATGTATTATGTATTCTAGTCACCTATAATATCACTAAGACAAACTTTTCATGAAACATTTTCATTAATTTGCTGACTGTGATTAACTTGGTGATTAACTGTGATTTAACACTGATTAACTAGGATTGACTTTACCTGAAAACTATAAAGTCTTTGAAACTAGGTCAAATTCAGCTACTCTAGGGCCACATCCACACGAAGCCAGAGCTTCCGATCTTTTTTTCTTCTTGACCTGGCTCAAAAAGATGTAGTATAGGCTTTATGCCAGACTAGTATGTGGCACTGTAATTCTGCCACAGAGATAAACTAAAAAATGGATAAGAAGACTTGGAGCATGCGCGAGATATGGGGTGATGACATCATCGTTTCACAAAGTATATGGATTGGCTGTACACACAAAAAAACGCAAGGATGTGGTTTTCAGATTTATCCTGACATGATACAACATCTTTACGTATACAGCTAAACGTGTTTCCGTGTGTACAGGGCCTAGAAGTTCCCATCTCACTGGTCAATTTAAATATTTGCTTTTCCTATTTATATTCATATGAAACAGAAGGTATTTTTTGTAGTTCTGTATTTTTCACTCTTTGATTGTCGCCATGTCCTCTCTCCTATGTGTTTATTTCTTCTAGATCATCTTACTCATGCCGTTACTTTGTGCTTCCCTGCTGCTTCTTTGACTTCTGTGGGAAGTACCAGCGCAGACAATGTAAGAAGTCTCAGTATAAGGAGTACATTGACTTCATAACAGATGTCAGCACAGTTTGCGGCTTCCACACAGAGGAGGACTGTTTGAGGATACCCTCCACCAAACGGGTAGGTTGGTCCAGTGTCTCTAGAGCTAGAGCTCTAGACTGGATTGTTTGAGATTCACACCCATTAGCAGCCTCTCACATTGCCATAACAAAAGCAACAAAAAAAAAAACAGCCTTGCATCATCTTCTTTTCTGCAGTGAGGAACATTCACTTTTTTGCTGGAGCCCTGCTTGAGTAATATTCTGAAGCCAGGATGTGAATGTTTGCTTTTTACAGGAAAACTTAATTACCATCCTGTGTAGAAAAACAACAGAACAGCACTGAGAACAGCTGAATTAGTGTGAAAACTGGAAAAGAAACTCTGTAATGCTGCCTTCACACCGAACGCGAATAGAGCGTCTGGCGCGAGTGATTTCCTATGGCAAGCCAAAGTGTTCATATACGCTTGGGCGGGCGTCTGATTGCGCATTGACACGTCAAAAGCGTGCATTTTTATATCAAAGCGAACATCCTTGATACATGACTTTCTATTTAAAAAACTCGTTTCCAATGCTCATTTTCCGTGACCCCAGAGCTATGGTAAATCGGACAAAACGCACGTTATTAACGTGTAAACATATAAAACAAACAGGCAGTGTAAACTTGTGTTTGAATTATCCAAAAGAACGTGCTCTTCTTCCTTGGTGTTCTCAAAATGGCATACTCAGTTTTTAGGGCACACCTCTTTTAAAGTAAAGTTACATATTGTTGACCATCTTTTTAAGTAATTACCATAGTGTATCGATGTGTATAGTGCACCATAACAGTGTATCAGTGCTGCACGTTATATATTATCCTAACATAGTGTATCATAACAGCCATAGTGTATCTATTTACTATTTTTATATGTAATGGTGGGCAGGCCTATGAAATATGAATCTCAAATAGTGAAATAATATTCCTTTCTTGATCTGAGTGCGCACGCACGTGTGTGTCTGTGTGTGTGTGTGCGGTTCGTGCTTATCAACCGATCGGGCGGGCCATGTAATACAGAAATAATATTCCAATCAATCTCTGGTGGATGAGAAATAAATCTTTGTGTTTGTTTGATAAAGACGTTTACGAGCCCTGTGATCGAGAGAATCATTCCGGTTGCCGCTTTCAAAACGAACCCTCCCTAATGTGAACTGAACTGACAGGGGAGCTGAAGCTCATTAAATATGCAAATCTTATCCAATCTTAGCCGTGGGCGTTTACTTCCAAGTCTCTAGTGCGAAACGCCCATCGAAACCCATCGTTCAGGAGAAAGCCTCAAAACCAGTCTAGAAAATAGCCTATTACTTATTCATTATGATGTTTTTGAATGTAAAAATCACACAATCGCCATTAGTTGACCTCAGACAACAGTATACAATTTTTTAAAAAGCCAGTTCATGACCCCTTTAATCTTATATGCATAATTAAAACTATTTTACAATCTAAAAATGCTCACCGCGCTGCTAGAAATTGAAAATTACAAGCACACAAAGAACAGCTATAATGTCGGGAAAAATGCAACAGGACGGAGACAATCCCATTTGCTGTGACCAATAATGTGTTTATATTTATTTATTCAGCAGCATTGCTCGATGTAACAGATTGGTTAAATTATCCCAATAACAAGTAAACAAACAAAGAGCCTTCTCTTTTCCTCAGTTGAATACATTTATTTACATGTATTTAGCCTAACGAGGTGTGGCCAAGATTAATTAAGTCTCTCAAATGCTTAATACAAGTAATACGACATAATAAAAATAATAAAAGCATAACATGAAGTATGGACAAACCTAGCATGGCAAATAAACTAATGTAAATAAATAAATAAATGCAGAACAACCATTTCTACCAAGATATGCAATATAAATATTTACGGTGACGCATTGCTGCCACATACATATTCTTTTTTCCACTCAATTATTTCGTAATAACGAGATATTATGTCATTTTAAAGCATCTTTTCTCGTAATAACGAGATGTTATGCCGTTAAAACGACATATTTCTTTCTCCTAATAAGGACATATGTGTACAAAATATGCCTTTATCCATACAGAAATTATATATCCTAGTTCATGTGCTTTTGTCACACTTCCATGTTTGAAAAGCAGAAGCTAGCATAGCATAAATATGCTCTTCTGCTGCCTGTATCAGTGGCAGTGACCATAGCACGAAATTGTTGTAATTTATTGATAGCCTACAGTTCATAACAGATTGCCTTCATCTAATACAAAATTTCACAAACCCGAGGCCATGGCCAACTCAGCCTCAGTGGTGTAACTTTAACCTAATGATGGACCCCGGTGCAGCCACAAATATCATAACTATCTATTGGCCTAATGTAATTAAGACATATAATCAAAAAATGTATTAAAAACAGCCTTACTGTGGAAACAGGCCAGTGAGTTCATTACACACGTCAATCCATTCCCAACGATCTTGGTTTGCTTTTTATTTATTAAATATACAGGCAATTGGTTGATGAAACATGGATCAAAATTAAAATACAATTTATACAAAACGAAATTCCCTTTAAAGAAAGACTTTATACAAAACTCAATTTTGGTCAAAATCATGTCTGACTCCACTCCATGTCTCCAGACATATGTGCATCTGATGTAGCCTTATTTCAGCTGCTGAACAGCCGATTGAACTTTTGTTGATTTATGTTTAGGTGCGATGTGCACCCTGTTTTGCTTACCGAAAGACTAATAAAGAGAAACTCACGAGTCCCAGACACGCCGACCCCTCGTCTTCTTCCTCACCTAACTCTGAACTTTTACAATAATATTATAGGCTGACTATGAAACTAAATAGGCTACATTTTATTTAACCCATGGCCAGAAGGCGCTGCTGCATTTTTTTCCTCAGCGGAACAAACTTTGTTAATTTAAAAAACATTTCTAAATTCAGTTCATATTTCCAAGAAACGAAATTCCAAGCCAAAATAACTAATTAGCAAAAATACAAACAAACAAACAAAAAAACTTTGAGTTACCACCATGCAAATTCAAATATTTCACCTTTTCACAACCCCGGTAATTAACTAAATGTTCTAAATGAATACGCACACAGCCTAATAATAATAATAATAATAATAATAATAATAATAATAATAATAATAATTTATAAATAATAAACAAATACACAATTTATAATAAATTATCTCAAATATTCTACAACTAGGCCTATAGGCTATAGACAAGCTAGGCTACCATTAATGACAGAGTAGGCTATTGTTACGCTGCTAAAGGCCTAAGGGAAAAATCCATACTTTACAGTCTAATCATCATCAAACTAAATATGCAGTAAACCAAATAGAAAAAGTTATTTGACTCAATTTATACTGTCTGTGTACAATCGTGACTGCCGCTCTACTGTGCAGTGGTGTTATTCCAAACAAGTATGAATGCAGTTTTATACTGAGACACAAGTCATACAAAGCATTGTTACCATACAAATAGTTTAGCACAAATATAAATTAGGCTATATAGATTCCTATCTAATGTGGAAAAGGCGAAAACAAACTTGTTTGTGTGGGAAATCTTTTTAATCAACAATAAACCCGACCCAAAGCTATTGTACACAACAATAAGAAGCATATACTGTTTGTTTAGCTGTTGCGTGTAGGCTATTAAAGCATTACACCATGTTCGCCTGTTAAAAAGCATTATGAATAAAGCATTTCCTGTTGGTTAACCAATTGTCAACAACAGACAGTTGCAGGTATTGAGAGAGAGAGAGAGAGAGAGAGAGAGAGAGAGAGAGAGAGAGAGAGAGAGAGAGAGAGAGAGAGAGAGAGAGAGAGAGAGAGAGAGAGAGAGAGAGAGAGAGAGAGAGAGAGAGAGAGAGAGAGAGAGAGAGAGAGAGAGAGAGAGAGAGAGAGAGAGAGAGAGAGAGAGAGAGAGAGAGAGAGAGAGAGAGTTTGAGGTCCGAACTCTTCTCTCTCTCTGTCACAAAATAAAGACTGACTCATGAACAAACGATAGCTCTATGGTTTTCACAAACAATAAGTACACAAACGATTATAAAATAGTTTAATATGGAAGGCCAAACGGCGAAATGAACAGCGTTTTGGATTGGATCAAAACCGCCGATATTAACGGCGTTTCTGCTATGAAAACGCCATCATTTACGCCACTTGTACTACAAAACGCATTGTTTTGCGCTGTCTTTTCATCTTAAGCTGCGTTTCTGGGCACCAGGCGTTTGGTTACCGGCGTATTTTGACCTATTTGGCGTTTCATACATGACATATAATTCGTCTTGTGTACATCTAATGGGTGATCTTTGGTCTAATGAATCTATTGTTGCCTACCAAATCATTTTGACTGAGGGCAAAGTGAAGTTTCATAACTTTATATTTTTTAAGGATATAAAAATATACATGCATTGAAGATAATCCAGGTAGTGCGTTGGCTGAACCACATTTGTGTGGCTGTTAATGCTTAATATTTTTTTAATGAAAATGAAAAGACGCAGAGTGTTTTTTATGACTAATTTTCTCCTGGTGTGTCTATTTAGGATCTATTTAGCGTCTATTTAGCTTCAAATGCTTGATTTCTATGCTCATCTATTTAGCGTCTATTTAGCTTCAAATGCTCGATTTCTATGCGCATCCAACTCGCTGCGGATTCAAAATGTTCACGACTTCAAAATAGCCGTGGTAGATGCGATTTTGACGCTCTATTCGCGTTTGGTGTTGTTACGATCCTCCTTTCTAGTCTAGGGGCAGGAAAGGAGGGTAACAAAAAGTTGCGGGGAGAGGATGAGAGAACTCATTCTGCTGTGTCATTCTTTTTTCAGGTATGCATAATAGGCAAATGTAGGAGGTACAGAGAGACCGAAGAGGCTATGGTAGAGGAGCGTCGAAGTGATTATATCAGGGGGCGTGAGGCCTTATTTACAAGCAATCAATGTAGCCATGATGGACCTCACAATGATAATGGACAGAATATCTCAACCCCTGCAAATGACTGGGTGAATGGCTTCCAACCAAGAGAAAAGACAGAGGCTGTTAGAAATTGTTCAGCTCTTCCAAGGGATTTTGTGGATGCAGTGGTTCTGAGGGTGGCAAAGGCATTGCTGAGTCTGACTGAGAGAAACATAGAGATTAGCGATTACGGTGATGACTGGAACAAAGGAGGTAAGCATATCTAATAGTCTAATGTTTCACTAGGAAGTGTCATGAGACATGGGTTGCTTAAAAGCCATGATAGAAACTTCAGGAAACCATGCAATAAAAAAGCATCTACTTTCTGGTGTATATCTATTTTCTAAATGCCTGTACATAGGTTTCATTTAAAATGTTTGATGTTAATGTAATGTTTAATCAAAATAACTGGATCTTGTGAAAAAAAAACACAATTTCTCTCTTCTCTCTGTTGACGTATGCAGGACTTCTCTAATTATTTAGTCTCTGCAAGCTCAAATTTATCTTCCACCACTTTTGAGTGCAGCAGTCACATCTTAAAATCCAACCAACCACTGATGCAACTGTAATGGCAATTAAAATTAATAGTTGCATTCCTGAATAAGAGACAAACCTTAGCCAATTGTCTTTATAAAGATTTATTTCGTGCAAGAAAGAGCCACAGTCAACACAGTCATCAGTGCCTGCATCGAGTGTAACTGAAGACATAACAGAAGTCACAATCTCTTATACCGTCGTTGTCAAAACAGTATTTTTCCACAGAAGTGCCCTGCATGGTAGAACCGTATGTTACTCCTGTATGAATTCAAACACTCGTCTACATAATTAATTATTCTTCATCAGTGATTCATCAGTTTACTTTTATCATTCATTTGATAATCTTACAAGAAAAATTTAAAATGTGTATATATATGAAATAGTAAAATTATAAAGTAATTATAAAGTAGGTAGTAATACAAAAAAGTTGTGATAGCAATAATATAACAAGCTAATTTAAGTCACTCACACCCTGATTTTTGTATAAATTATCACAATCTTAAATTTGTGAAAGAAGAAAGAAAATATGCATAGGCTTTTTTTCTCTCTGGGATATAGTCCCTTTTCACTTCAAGCAGAGTCCCCTTTTAATGCACCCAGGTTAAAGTAAGAAAAACTAAATCCACCAGTCTCTGTACTGATCTGGAAATACACATTATATATGGTAGACAAAACATATCTATTTTGGATAATTCAATCACTGCCCCACATTTGCTCCCTGCTCCGTCTCCTGGATTTGTTGCTTGTCACAGCCTTCAATGGCCGTTTTGTGAGCCCACGTGGCCCTCTCAACCTGCACATAGACCTTAGACAACAAAGGAGACATTTCTTTGCAGTAATTCAACATGTCATGCTCGTACAGATCTCTTGATGGAAGCTGTTGGTTATCCCCTTCCATGCCCACGAATGGTGATTTTCCAAAAACAATTTCAAACGGGCTCAGATTAGCTCTAGGACTTTTCTCATTCCTTTGCCAATTAGTTTTAATTATCACGTTTTTGCGTTAACCGGCGCCACCTGATGCAGCGTCCATCCCCAAAAACAGATTTTTCCTATTTGGAATTCCCCCTCTTGGGACTATTTCAGTCAGCAGAACTTTTGCTCCTTTTGCCACATTGTGTGTGTTGGAGATCTTTTACAAAAATTTTCAGCAAATGTGGTAACCTTTCAATCATTATTTCTTTTCCCCCTTTTGGTTGCAACTGCAGCCATTTATCGTAATTTCTTGAAGAAATGTCTGGGTAAACAACAGCTCGTCCATACACCATTCATCATAACAGTTTAGCCACGTTTCTCTGCTCCCATGGCAAAATCTGCATTCTCTGTAACAAAGACAAAACATTGATGTTTATTTCAGAAAACAAAAAATGTTCTGGTTCTTTTGATTGCTGCGCTGCTTCGGCCTTCGCAGCCGCATCTGCTCTCGTGTTTCCTGTTTAAATAAAATATTTTTTATTAGTGTGCGCTAGAAAATTGCGTCTAGAAGCGCAGACACAATAGAAGCATCCAGAATTGGGCGCCCATCAGACTCCGACCGCATAACGTAAATGTGTAAATCGTTACACTTTTACCTTTCATCAGCTTGCAGAAAGTTCCCCAAAACATACTGATACTGTGCTCTCCCTCAGGGAGATGTACAATATCACAGTCAATATTCATCTGGATTCTTTAGTGTTTCAGTGAAAGGAAATATAAAATGAATTAAAGCTGCTAGCAGCAATGAAAGGGCCCTCGCACATGCACCACTACCCGGTGGCTTCAGGAAAAGAGTGAATATTGGGCGACATGCATTTAAGCGGTTCAATATAGGAGAAATATGGCAAACTCACTTCAATGTGCCACACTTCCTTCTGCCAGATTATTTTAAAGAAATAAATATATTGATCTGAAAAATATACTTGTTTATTATGTTTTTAAAGTTATTTTCATTATGTGGACACATTTTGTACATTTACACTGGTACACATTTACACTGGTATTACAAACCACGTTTGTAATACCAGTGTAATACCCATGTCATTATACAAATGTGTGTCCTCATAAATCACATAAACAGGCACACAAACACACACACACACACACACACACTGAATAAAAGCCTGTTTATTCAGTTTTCACATTCAAACCAAAATTTCTGACTTCCTGTTGGTCGGAGCTAGTGACTGTACATTAGAAAGTTGTGCGGCTCGAAGGGTCCAATATATATATATATATATATATATATAGCGACTTTGGAGCCTGTAGATAAAACTAACCCTACCACTTTTCTCAAAAGGTGGCTGTAACGTAGGTTCGTGTGGGTGTAGGAAGGAAGAAGAAGGGGTCGGCGAGACTGGGACTGCACACGTTTAATCAATATACTCTCAAACATAAATCACGCACGAGGGCGCTTGCACAAGCATATACTCCAAACTCAGTATGAACGGTTTCTCTGGTAGTCAGCGCCAGTTTCACTCAAAGCACCGCAGCAACAGTAGCAGCACGACAGTAGCAGTCCCAGTCCAGGTCTCTCTCTCACCTCTCTCTGTCGTGGCTTAAATGCCGTCTCTCCCCGCCAATTACTGCAATCAGACACAGGTGTTAGTGATCTGCACTTGACCTACTTACTCACCGCTCGGCTCTGCTCCCTCTCTCCTGCTACAGACCTCGCAAAACCACGCCCCCTCCGCCACATACCCCCACCGCCTGACTCAGGCCGGGGGGCCATCTGGCCTGCAGGCTCCCCCCCTGGAAGTGGGCACAATGGTGCTTTTGGGGTGGCCGGTGGATTTACCAACTGACATTAACGACAAGACGCGCACCACCTGCGCACGTTCTCGTGAATGCCCGGCCAGAAGAACCGGGCCATGAGACGGTTAAGTGTAGCTTTCTGTCCTAAATGCCCGGCCATAGGATTAGAATGAGCCGCCTGGAACAACATTTCCCGACGGCTTTTAGGTACCAACAACTGGGTTGTATCTTCCTTTGTCTGGGCGTCCTGGGTCACCCGATACAACCTATATTTTATGACTGCAAAGTACGGATAAGAGAGCAGTTGGTCAGGATGGAGAAGGTGGCCGTCGATGGAACGGACCTGACTAAATGCATGTTTAAGCGATTCATCCTGGGACTGTTCCAAGGGAAAGTCATCGCAATCTGTGAGAACTTGCATCTCTCAGGCCCCGAATCCACCTCTCCCAGCTGAGCAACAGTCTCTTTCCGCTGCACGCATGTTCCCCAGGAGGCATCCGCACATAAGTGTCCCAACAATGGTTTGAACGCTGGCCAATTAGTACCCAAAATCAGCGGATGCCGGAGGTGCGGGTTAACTGCCACCTCCACACTATGTTTTTGTCCCATAAATTGAATATCCACGGGCACCAATGGATAGTTCACTACTTCCCCGTGCACACACCTTACCGTAACCGTAACCGCTTTTTCCCCAACGCTTTAGATTGAATCAGGCTTTGGTGGATGGAGGTCTGGTTACAACCCGAAACCACCAAGGCCTGATAATTCCCCCCCTTGATACTCACGGGTATTAGGTACAGCCCCGCTTGATTGGGGGCGGCTTGGGGAGCGCCGGGGACCCGGACCAGTGTGCCGACTTCCATGACCGGGTAGCCGTCAATGAAATGCCCCGGATCCCCGGAGCGCCAACAAGCCGGCCCAGGCTTTCCCGCCGCCCTAGTGGCTGGAGGTAGGTCAGCAGGTTGGTAAGGAGAGAGTGCGGTGGCGGAGAGCGAGGGATATGGGTCTGCCGCGATTGCCCCTCCCCTCGGTGTTGGACTGGGAGGTGCCGGGGACTCGCTGGATCCGCCCGTCCTCCATCTCGGGGCTGGTCTGGGCGGCATTCCCCCGCGCGTCCTGGGCGCTGGAACCGGCCTAGAGAGAGAGAGGGGTGTGGGGAAGAGGGGAGAGAGAGAGAGAAAGAAGCAGATGGTAAGGGTTCGCCGACCCCGTGGCACGCCACCAGCTGATCCTCCGCCAACTGGATGGCCTGGTTCAGTGACGTCGGGCGGTGGCACTGGACCCACTGCGCGACGAACTGCTCCAGCACCACTCGATCGATGATGTCCTTGACGTCGCTTCCATCGGCCATCAGCCACTTGCGGCAGGAGTCCCGGAGCTGGTGTGCGAAGGCGAATAGTCAGGGAGCCAAAGTCTCAAAAGCTCAATAAAATGGGTTGAACCTGACATGGTCTGCCATACTTTTTATTTGTGTTTTTTCTGTTAACTTTGACCATAAGAACCAATAATTGGAGGGTCTACTCTGCCGGAAATATCGTGATTTTTTTGTGTGCATATTTTAGTGTATGCACCCTTTATTTTTTATCAGAACAATGTGAAAAAAGATTTTTTTCCTCAAATCCTCAGTGGGTTGGGTATGCTTTCAATAAATGGATTCTAGATACACCGAACACATGCGCTGACAACATCCATTGAAAAAATAACTCTTAAAACACATTTCTACATCATTTTGCATCAATTTAATGCAAAAAATTAGCCGTTTTCTCACTTTTTTTCCAATATATTCATCTTTACTCCAATCTTTTCTTTATTCATCAACTATTTCCCCAAGTTATGACATCAGTCAATATGCCATTCTTTTCACCAAACAGTATACTCATTCCACAGAAAAAAATATAAAAATATGACCAAAATCAATGGATCTGTGATGATTTCAATACTAGTTGGCGATCAACAAGCTCAGAACCTCAATGGAATTTTAGGCTAGTCTCAAAATTCTGAAAAACATGCTGGATATTTAACATCATGGCACACTTACCCACACACACAGGATTTTAGTAATTTGAAAGAGTTTGAAACAACCAACAAACGGTAACCAATGGTTACCAACAGACTTAAACATTGGTACATCATTGGTATCTGTGGTATGTGACAGGACTGCCCCAGCATTTTGGGAAAAGAATGGTAATATGGATATTATAATGGTAAATAAACTGAAAGGACCACGCCAGTCGTCAAACAAGTATATTTCTGATGATTCCTCATCCCAAACGTATCCCTGTAGCAGCAGCATTCATTCTATACTAGTTTACTTAGCTAGCCATTTTAGCTATTTTTAGACACAACAATAACCAGATTCTTACTCGAGTGTATGTGTTCTGCACGATAACTGCTTGCTCTGTTTTATTAGTGTTTTTATTTGCTCACGCTGCTTGAGCTTATAATGCTTTTCTTCTTTAGGCCTATATTTTCAGTTTACACATATTGTTTAATGTTTTGAACTGAATGAAAACCAAATATATAATGTAAGCTTGTTGTGCATATTACCTAATAAGTTTGTTCAGAAATGGTGACAAAAACTTGATAAATAAAATAAATAACATCTTTCTCATTTTCTCAAAATAATGTAATTTAAATAAATGTGTATAAGTAGCTGTGTAGCGACTGAGACAAATCAGACAATTATTTGTCCAATTTAACAAATAATCCTTAAAAACTCACTCTGGGGACTATGGACCGATCCCACCAAAAGACCCATAAGAGTCTTTGGTTACAGGACACTTGGGAACTGATAAGGTTTTTACGACTAGAAAGAATTTGTGACTCCCACTCAATTCTTTTTACAAATAAACCATCTTAAACCCATATAGCCTATATACATGGGCGTCGGAACCATTGACCTACCAACTTTTTACGACCAATGATATTGAACCCACTCACTTTTATCGTCTATAATTCAGCACATGTCTGTTTACCTACCAATAACCGATAAACACTTACAATAAATATTTTCTTCAAGTTTATTGCAAATAAAAGCCTTTCTGATCTGATATGTGATGGGAAAAGGGAGTAGAGCGAATTGTGCAAAAGGTGGATTCAAACCTCAGATCGATTTGTGTCTAAACTTGATGCCATGCGTCTTACCCCAACACACTATTGCCGCAGTAAATGATTGTGATTTCTGTAATTTTGTCTATCCCAATCAATCGTTTAGTAAACGGCGGAATATTTGTATTTAATGTAAATGGCATCTAATGTTACTCCAGTAAAAAAAAAGAATTCAGAGAGAAAGAGGACCCACCCACATTTTATTTGCTTCCAACGCCCATGCCTATATATAACCACTTGAGAAATATATATAAACATATATCCATCTCATGATTTTTCCTTTATAGGGTTTGGTCTATGTCTCTGATGGATTGATGTTTCAGAATTGCATACTATTGTTAAGGAAAAATCATGTGCATGTTTGGTGTCTACAAAGTTTTAATTTAAAGATCTGAATGATTGCGTGAATAATAGTTTGATAGTTCTGTGCAACAAATTAGTATTACAAGAATCTTTAATAGTTCCTTCATCAACAACCAAACTGAAAACGGTCTGCTTGAGACAAAGGATCATAAAACTTTCCCTACATAAGCCTGAATTCGATTGGCTCACTAACCCTAAGAGGTGGTGACTCTTTGCAGACTTTAAAGAGAGACACACTGATCCACCAACCGACAATCAACACGTTACCTTGGCTGGCTCTCAGCCGGGCCAAGCAGGCCAGGCCGCAAGGCCTACACACACATCAAGCCGTATGTGTGAAACATGAAACCAGAAATAACTGCAAGTTCATCATATCTTCTTCAGATAGCTTAGGCTAAATCCAAGTAACATACGATATACAAATCGTTGTGTAGTTAGTAAAAGCTATAAACCCCTTTGTTTGGACAAAGGAGTTTGTAGTCACAGATGGTCTCATCCATCTGTTCTAACCTGGCTTTTCAACCACTTTAATGTTGCCTGTGTTATGTGTATGTATGTTAGTTTAGTCTTGTCCATGATTTAGTTAATAAAATTTGTGCGCAATATAACAGTTTGTTATAAAAATATAATATAAAATACAAAAGCATGACAACTACTGAATAGACAGCTTACCATTGTGAAACATCCTGCAAAAGTCTTTCCTGAGCAGGTTGTAATCGTTCCTCTTCGATATTCTCCGGGTCTGATTCCGGCTCAAATTGATAAGGCACGAACCGCTGCATGCGAATCGCTCGAGCCCAACCGAACCGCGCTCTGGCCAACCTCTTTCAAGCGGGCCAGGGCCGCCCAAACGAATCGCGCCAGGGCACGAAACGGAGCGCTCACACTTGCCAAACGCGCTCGGGCACGGTTCAGAATGCCTAGTGTGAGTATACCCATAGACATTTTTGCAATAACATTGAGCGCGTGTATCTCCCCGTTATGGTAAGAGGCAGGACCTTTCCATTAACGTGCGCTAAGCTGCTGTCGAATCACAACACGGGAAGCGCTGGCACAATCAGAACTCGTTACGTATTTCTGAAGGAGGGACTTCATTGAACAAGGAAATCATCAGGCCGTTTTTAGGAAAGAGAAAATAGCGGTGTGCAGATAAGTAAAATGTGTGAAAAATAATGTGTCTTTTTTACACACGAAACATGAACACATGTTATGCAAATGTGTAACAGAGTCTGGAAACCTGTACATTCATTTCTACTGCCTGAGTTGCAGGGCGAAATCAAATCGCCGACAGATCAGGCTGGGTTTACCCAGCCTAAGATTTTGTTACATGCTCTAAGCACTGTAAATGCTAATGAAAATAATACTTCTCTTAGAATTAATTCATAATCAATACTGAGTGTTCACAGGATGAACTGGTCGATTGATTGTAATGTAATGTAGCTACATCGAGTTAATCTCATCAACTGATTTAAATATTCAAAATGAATAATCATATTTTAGTTTTATGGATAATTATTCATATTAATATTAATATTTCCTAATTCGCTACACAGACATGTTGAGCACATGAATGCAGCGATCTCATCATTGTAACTCGATTTCTGCTCTCTAATGAATGCTTTCATCATCACTAACAGCGCAAACACAATGTTATTAAGAGCTTTGTTGATTATAACAGGAGTTTTGGCGAGAGTCCAATCAGATATAAACACTGATAAACTTGCGTTGTTTGATTGACAGCTCCAGCGCACTGTTTGATTGACAGCTTTCTATATATAATTTAATCACAGCTTCAATAACACATATTTATTTCATCCTGTTTTATTTTAATCCTACTAAGAGGAACAACTTAAAGTTGACCGCTTAGTCATTGGTTTGATTTACTGACAAATAGACAAAGAACACTGTAGCTACATGAATCATTACATATCAGAAATCACTGGTCTCAGATCAGGCACAGTTACTTAGTTGTGGCATTACTGTCGAGTTCAAATAATAAAAGAATGTTTGCCAAGCCTGCACCAAAATTATGACTGATTTACCCAAAAAAAAAAATCCACAGTGAAAAACGTACTGCATACTGTGACGAGGCGGGAGTCTTGTTGGGATCCATACACAGCTTTATTTAAGGAACAATCGTTGTAATACAGGCAAAGGTCAGATACCAGCAATGACAGTGTCCAGGGCAAAGACAGATCATCAACAGGGACAGGGACAGGCAAAGGGTCGGGGCAGGCGGCAGACAGGGCAGAGTATCCAGAGAACAGGAAGAAAGTACAGGGCAGGCAGAAAACACTCTTGAGGGTAGTAAAACAGTCCAAGGTCGAAGCACAGAAATAACAATAAGCAAGGTAACCGCTCAGTAGTGTTAGCCGTGGCAAAGCAAGACTTCGCAATGAGTGTTTGAGTGCAGCGGCATAAATAGTCCGGGTAATGGGAAACAGGTGTGTGTGTTTGTGTGTGTGTGTGTGTGTGTGTGATGAGCTCGGGTAATGGGTGATGGGAAATGTAGTCCAGCAACGTTAGTACTCCGGTGAAGGATTCCAGTCTTCAGTAGCCCTTTCACACAGACAGTCTTTAGTGGTAAATTAACGGTAAATAAAAAATAAAAAAAAGCTTTTTAAAAATATATTGGTTCTGGCACAAAGAGTCGTTCTCTGGGCTTGTTTGAGTCGTTCTCTGGGCTTGTTTGCATTAAAAGCTGTTTAAGGACTAAAAAGGACGTTTTCAGTTCTGAGACTTACAGGATATTCTTGTAGTATGATGACCTCTTATTTGTCAAAAGCTCAAGAAAAATCTTATGTCTCAATTCATTTCTTTGATGGCAAAGCTGAATTTTCAACAGCCATTACCCCAGTCTTCAGTAGCCCTTTCACACAGACTTTGAGAAAGCTTTTTAAAAATATATTGGTCCTGGCAATTTACCAGTATGAGAAGTTTAAAATGACCATCGAATTACTGGTTTGATTCTGTGTGTGAACAAATAATGAAAAGTACTGGTATGAGCATGTACATGGTCAGAATGCACTGAAGTAAAAAGTCTGCTTTGGGCCAATCATAAAGCTCTGTCAGAGAGGTTTATAGTAAGCTCAACTGACTGTTTTTCTATGTAAACATCAGCTAGGCAAACATCCCACCGCTCATTTCACAAGACCTTGCCTTCTTTTCAATCGGCTTTGCGGCTCTGCAGTTACTATTGCTTACTATATTAACTGCAATACTAAAGCAATTATTATACATATTGTGTTGTTAAAGGGTTAGTTCACCCAAAAATGTCATTAATTACTCACCCTCATGACGGCCCAAATCGGTAAGACCTTCGTTCATCTTAAAAACACAAATTTAAATATTTTAATAATATCGGAGTCATTACATCGGAGATGTAATGGGAAGGTTTTCTAAAGCATCCAATGGCAGCAATGTCATTTTAACTTTCAAGGACCAGAAAGGTAGTAAATAGTCCATGTGACTACAGTGGTTAAACCTTAATGCTAAAGCGGTGAGAATACATTTGTGCGCAAAAAACAAAACAAAAATAATGAACTTTATTCAACAATTTCTTCTTGTCAAGTCAAGTCAAGTCAACTTTATTTATATAGCGCTTTTAACAATGCAGATTGTTTCAAAGCAGCTTCACAGTGTTAAACAGAAAAATAATGCAACAGAATATATTTTGATTATCATACAGTAACAATGTGGGCTTTAGATCAGTAATTAGATAAGTAATTTGGTCTATATGGTTAATTTAGTTTAATAATTAGATTTATTTTGAAATATATTTGAAGAATAGTTTTTTCCCCAACTGAGCAAGCCAAGCCAGAGGCGACAGTGGCAAGGAAACCAAAACCCCATCAGGAGACCTAATGGAGAAAAATAAACCTTGGGAGAAACCAGGCACAGTCGGGATGCCAGTTCTCCTCTGGCCAATTAACAAACAGCGTATTATTATTATTAAAGTTATTATTTTAAAGGTCAGAGGTCATAATCGATCTGAATATTCGAAAGATCTGAGGCAACACGCCGGAGACGGGTTTATTGAGGATGATGTATCGATTAAATAATTATTAAAAATAACAAATTTGAAATATCGGAGTCATTACGCCGGAGACAGGTTTTTATTGAGGATGACGTATTGATTAAACAATTACTAAAATGTAATATTTGAAAGATCGGCGGCAACACGCTGGAGACGGGTTGTTTTGAGGATTACATCGATTTAAAGAATTGTTAACTAGGACTATTCAAACAATCTGAGTCATCACGCCGGAGACAGGTTTATTGAGGATGCCGTGTCGATGAGGCAGCTTAAGGGGGAGTCTAAATGACACGGTCTCTGCAGACACTTCAGGGTCATGTGTTGGTCACATCTGGGTGCAGGTCCACCGTCTGATCTGGATACAGCCTGGATCCGGCTGACTGCAGTAGACCTCGGGATAAAACAGAGACACTAACATTAGCGTAGATGCCATTCTTCTGATGATGTAACGAGTACATCAGGTGTTATGGGAAGTGTTCCCGGTTCTGGCTGACCTAGATAATGCAGCCTAATAATCATTTAATTGAAAAAGTGTTTTATGTGTATGCCATAGAAAAGAGATGTGTTTTAAGTCTAGATTTAAACTGACAGAGTGTGTCTGCTTCCCGAACAATGCTAGGAAGACTGTTCCAGAGTTTAGGTGCTAAATAGGAAAAGGATCGACCACCTGCAGTTGATTTTGATATTCTAGGTATTATCAGCAGGTCAGAGTTTAGAGACCGCAGTAGATGTGATGGAGTATAATGTGTTAAGAGCTCACTCAAGTACTGGGAGCTAAACCATTTAGTGCTTTTTAAGTAATAAGCAAGATTTTAAAATGTATGCGATGTTTAATAGGGAGCCAATGCAGTGTTGACAGAACCAAGCTAATGTGTTCATACTTCCTGGTTCTAGTAAGAACTCGAGCTGCTGCGTTTTGGACCAGCTGGAGTTTGTTTATTAAGCGAGCAGGGCAACCACCCAGTAGAGCATTACAATAATCTAGCCTTGAGCTCATGAACGCATGTATTAACTGTTCAGCATTTTGCATTGAAAGCATGTGCCGTAATTTAGATATATTTTTAAGATGGTAGAATGCACTTTTACAGATGCTAGAAACATGGCTTTCAAACGAAAGATTGGTATCAAAGAGCACACCCAGGTTCCTAACTGACGACGAGGACTTGACAGAGCAGCCATCGAGGGTTAGACAGTATTCTAGGTTACTACTTGTGGAGCTTTTTTGTCCAATGATTAAAAATTCATTTTTTTCTGAATTAAGTTACAGGAAATTACTGATCATCCAATTTTTTATATCATCTATACATTCCGTTAATCTTGTGAATTGGTTAGTTTCTTCAGGGTGTGAAGAAATATAGAGCTGAGTATCATCAGCATAACAATGAAATCTAACGCCATGCTTCCTTATAATATCTCCCAGTGGTAGCATGTACAGGGTGAAGAGCAATGGCCCTAGCACTGAGCCCTGCGGTACTCCTTACTGAACTTGTGATCAGTGTGACGTCTCTTCATTTACTGCTACAAATTGATAACGGTCAGATAGGTATGATTTAAACCATGCCAATGCAGGTCCACTAATGCCTACATAATTTTCGAGTCTATTCAAAAGAATGTTGTGGTCGATAGTGTCGAATGCAGCGCTAAGATCGAGTAACACTAACAAAGAGATACAACCACGATCAGATGATAAGAGTAAATCATTTGTAACTCTGATGAGAGCAGTCTCAGTCCTATGATACGGTCTAAATCCTGACTGAAAATCCTCACAGATGCCATTTCTTTCTAAAAAGGAACATAATTGTAAGGACACGGCCTTTTCAAGTATTTTTGAAAGAAAGGGTAGATTTGAGATTGGCCTGTAATTGACTAATTCTGTAGGATCAAGTTGCGGTTTTTTAATAAGTGGTTTAATAATAGCCAACTTAAAAGTTTTCGGTACATATCCTAATGACAAAGATGAATTAATGATATTAAGAAGAGGATCCATGACCTCTGGTAGCATCTCTTTTAATAGCCTAGTCGGTATAGGGTCAAGCATACATCTTGTTGATTTAGATGAATTAAAGAGTTTAGCCAATTCTTCCTCTCCTATAGCAGTGAATGAGTGTAATTTTTCCTCAGTGACACTACGATGCTCTGTCTGATGTGATACTGTAGTAGACAGCTGCATGGTTATAATTTTCTTCCTAATATTGTCAATCTTACATGTAAAGAAGTTAATAAAGTCATTACTGCTGTGCTGTTTACAAACATCAGAAGTTGAAGCTTTATTCTTGGTTAATTTAGCCACTGTTTCGAATAAGTACCTAGGTTTGTGTTTGTTTTCTTCTAAGAGAGTCGAGAAATAAGCAGATCTAGCAGTTTTTACGTACTTTCTGTATGCGATCATACGTTCTTTCCATGAATTACGAAAGACCTCTAGTTTTGTTTTCTTCCAGCTGCGCTCCATTTTTCTGGCTGCTGTTTTAAGGGCCCGGGTGTGCTCGTTGTACCACGGCAGTGGACTATTTTCTTTAATCTTCTTTAAGCGCAGGGGAGCGACTGTGTCTAAAGTACTGGAAAAGAGAGAGTCAATAGTTTCTTGTCTGTGTCCTTCTCCTGTACTGTTGACGTAATTAACACAGTGCAGTGCTTCCGGGTTGTACATCAGAACGCCAGCTCACCATTGGCCGGCGCTGTTCACATGAGCTCCATGACGCAACCATGTGATGCTGATGCAGGAACCGGCCAAAAATGAGGCGCCATAATGAGCTTTGCTCATCACCTGGAAGCACTACACTTTGTTGACTTCATCAACAGCGTAGAATTCTGGCACATAGTGGGCTTTGTGTGTATTTGTGCATGTGTGTACAGGTATATGTGATTTATGAGGACACATGTATAATAACTCATAAACCAAATGGCTTAAAAAACATACTAAACTATGAAATTCCAAAAATGCTGAAAGTTCCTTGTGATGGAAATGTGTTTAGGGGTCGGGTTAGTGTAGGGGGATAGAATAGTTTGTATAGTAAATAACCATTATGCCTATGGAGAGACCCATAAACCACATACTCAAGAGTGTACCTCAAGCTAACTAGCTACAATTTTTCTAAACCTGAATGTAAGACCTGGCCATGTAGCTAATTGCTAACGGCAACTAAGGTTTAATGCAGCCTTTAGTTATCCTTACTAGCCTTCTATCTGTCTGACATGAAAAACACTTCAAGGACCACACCAGCCTTCATATAAGTTTATTTCTAAGGATATCTCGCTTCAAACGTATCCCTGTAGCAGCATCAATTCTCATATCTATTTCTTTACCTAGCAAGTCCAGTTGAAATTTCTGCAGTATTTCAACTTACGGTTGAAGCAAAATGGACATATAGGACACATACCTCTCGTAGAGCATAAGATTCTGAGAATTAAAAAAAGTAAGTCTCTACCTTATTCCTTTGAGGAGTTATGGCAATTTAAAGAAGCCACCGAAATTAGCTAAAATGGCTAAAGCTAGCTAAGTAAACTAGTATAGAACGAATGCTGCTGCTACAGGGATACGTTTGGGATGAGGAATCATCAGAAATATACTTGTTTGACGACTGGCGTGGTCCTTTCAGTTTATTACCATTATAATATCCATATTACCATTCTTTTCCCAAAACGCTGGGGCAGTCCTGTCACATACCACAGATACCAATGATGTACCAATGTTTAAGTCTGTTGGTAACCATTGGTTACCGTTTGTTGGTTGTTTCAAACTCTTTCAAATTACTAAGATCCTGTGTGTGTGGGTAAGTGTGCCATGATGCTAAATATCCAGCATGTTTTTCAGAATTTTGAGACAAGCCTAAAATTCCATTGAGGTTCTGAGCTTGTTGATCGCCAACTAGTAGTGAAATCATCACAGATCCATTGATTTTGGTCGGATTTTTATATTTTTTTCTGTGGAATGAGTATACTGTTTGGTGAAAAGAATGGCATATTGACTGATTTCATAACTTGGGGAAATAGTTGATTGCCAATGAAGTAAAGATGAATATATTGGAAAAAAGTGAGAAAACTGCTATTTTTTTGCATTAAATTGATGCAAAATGATGTAGAAATGTGTTTTAAGAGTTATTTGTTCAATGGATGTTGTCAGCACATGTGTTCGGTGTATCTAGAATGCATTTATTGAAAGCATACCCAACCCACTGAGGATTTGAGGAAAAAAATATTTTTTCACATTTTTCTGATTAAAAAATAAAGGGTGCATACACTAAAATATGCACAAATTTTTTTCGCGATATTTCCGGCAGAGCAGACCCTCCAATTATTGGTTCTTAGGGTCAAAGTTAACAGAAAAAACACAAATAAAAAGTATGGCAGACCATGTCAGGTTCAACCCATTGTTGAGACTTTGGCTCCCTGACTAAAGGGCTCGCCCGCTGTAGAATAGCGAGCTTCAGGTCTGCATAGACCAGGAGATTCTGGACTGGCAGCTGGTGGGCGGCTACCTGCGCCTCCCTGGAGAGCAACGGCAGCAGCCGCATTGGCCAGTCCTACTGGGGCCATCCCCGGAACTCGGCAGACCTCTCGAAGAGGTCGATGAATGCCTCCGGATCATCCTCGGGGCCCATCATCGAGAGGTGGAGAATGGCGGCCGAGTCGGTGGTAGCTGGGGGGACGGCCCGAATCTCCCGTTCGATCCAGCTCCGGAACAGCTCGCGGTCTTCATGCTGGGCCCGAAGGAGGGCTTCAAAGCGGGTTTGTTGCTCCTCCCTCATGGCCAGCAGGTCTTGGTGGTGTTCCTGGTGAAGACTGGCGAGCGACAGGATGATGTCCGCAAGTGGCGTTTTTGGCGGGGACTGCATGGAGGCGGCGATCTTCTCCCTTCCCGGGTTTCGGCACCAGTGTAACGTAGGTTCGTATGGGTGTAGGAAGGAAGAAGACGGGGTCGGCGAGACTGGGACTGCACACGTTTAATCAATATACTCTCAAACATAAATCACGCACGAGGGCGTTGCACAATCATATACTCCAAACTCAGTATGAACGGTTTCTCTGGTAGTCAGCGTCATTTTCACTCAAAGCACCTCAGCAACAGTAGCAGCAAGACAGCAGCAGTCCCAGTCCAGGTCTCTCTCTCTCTCACCTCTCTCTCTGTCGCGGCTTAAATGCCGTCTCTCCCCGCCAATTACTCCAATCAGACACAGGTGTTAGTGATCTGCACTTGAACTACTTACTCACCGCTCGGCTCTGTTCCCTCTCTCCCGCTACAGACCTCGCAAAACCACGCCCCCTCCGCCACAGTGGCGCTATTGAGCCCCTCATTCTGCCCGCTTTTGAGGCTTTGATCTTATCTACTGGACAGCATCACTGATGTGTGTGTTGAGTTTCATGCAATTTCAAGCATGCTAAGAGTCTCAAAAACACCCAAAAGATAATTAAACTTTGACATGTTGCCATGGCAACAGTATTTCAAATATCAGGAATCCCTTCATATGTCTATATCTGCCATGTTTTGACATTATAATGATGAAGTCTGAAGTAAATCGGTGAAAATAAGATGGTGATTGAAGGCATTTTTGAAAGTGACACACTTCCTGCTGCCAGTTGGTGGCACTATAACTTTAACTAACAAAAGTCATATCCATGTGATCGGACTCTTACAACGAAAACACAGCTGAAGTTTCATCCAAATCGGTCAATGTTTGCAGAAGTTATAACACACTTCCTGTTTCCCTTTTCTCGCCATAAATTTGTCTCCTCGCCACGGCCAAACCATGTAAGATATCAAAATGCAGCTGGCAATTTAGCATCCTCAATGGCTTGCCTGGACTGCTGTCCAGAAGGCCATCATTGACACCCTCGAGCAAGAGGGTAAGACAAAGAAAGAAATTTCTGAACAAATAGGCTGTTCCCAGAGTGCTGTATCAAGGCACCTCAGTGGGAAGTCTGTAGGAAGGAAAGTGTGGCAAAAAAAACGATGCACAACAAGAAGAGGTGACCAAACCCAGAGGAAGATTGCGGAGAAGGACCGATTCCAGACCTTGGGGGACCTGTGGAAGCAGTGGACTGAGTCGTGAGTAGAAACATCCAGAGCCACCGTGCACAGGCGTGTGCAGGAAATGGGCTACAGGTGCCGCATTCCCCAGGTCAAGCCACTTTTGAACCAGAAACAGCGGCAGAAGCGCCTGACCTGGGCTACAGAGAAGTAGCACTGGACTGTCGCTCAAATTTTGCATGTTATTCGGATAATCAAGGTCCCAGAGTCTGGAGGAAGACTGGGGAGAAGGAAATGCCAAAATGCCTGAAGTCCAGTGTCAAGTACCCACAGTCAGTGATGGTCTGGGTTGCCATGTCAGCTGCTGGTGTTGGTCCACTGTGTTTTATCAAGGGCAGGGTCAATGCAGATAGCTATCAGGAGATTTTGGAGCACTTCATGCTTCCATCTGCTGAAAAGCTTTATGGAGATGAAGATTTCGTTTTTCAGCACGACCTGGCACCTGTTCATAGTGCCAAAACCACTGGTAAACGGTTTACTGACCATGGTATTACTATGCTCAATTGGCCTGCCAACTCTCCTGACCTGAACCCCATAGAGAATCTGTGGGATATTGTGAAGAGAAAGTTGAGAGACGCAAGACCCAACACTCTGGATGAGCTTAAGGCCGCTATCGAAGCATCCTGGGCCTCCATAACACCTCAGCAGTGTCACAGGCTGATTGCCTCCATGCCACGCCGCATTGAAGCAGTCATTTCTGCAAAAGTATTCCCGACTAAGTATTGAGTGCATAACTGAACATAATTATTTGAAGGTTGACTTTTTTTATCTTAAAAACACTTTCCTTTTATTGGTCGGATAAAATATGCAAATTTTTTGAGATAGGAATTTTGGGTTTTCATGAGCTGTATGACAAAATAATCAGTATTAAAAATAAAAGACCTGAAATATTTCAGTTGTTGTGCAATGAATCTAAATTATATAAAATTTAAATTTTGTCATTACATTATGGAAAATAATGAACTTTTATCACAATATGCAATTTTTTTAGAAGGACCTGTACATGTGCACCGAGTTTCATACATGTACGTGCAAGTGTGTTTGATACATGGACAAAGTTTTCAGCCCCCACTTAAGGGGTGCTGTTGAGCTCCCCTGCCACGCCCGGGTACCAGCTTTGGCCCGGCCCTGATGTCCGCGCATTCTGACATATTTGCAAAGTTTCAAGAGTTTTTGAGCCCGTTTCTGAGGCTTTGGCCATGTCTACTGACTGACATCTCTGGTGTGTGTGTCGAGTTTCATGAAATTTTTAGTCACAAAAACACCCCAAAAGATTTTTAACTTTGAAACGTTGGCATTGCAACAGTATTTCAAATATCAGGAATACATTTATATGTTTATATCTGCCATGTTTTGACATTATACTGATGAAGTTTGAAGTAAATTGGGTGAAAATAAGATGGTGATTGAAGGCATTTTTGAAAGTGACACACTTCCTGCTGGCAGTTGGTGGTGCTATAACTTTGCTATAACTTGAGTCATATCCATGTGATCAGCCTCTTACAACGAACACACAGCTGAAGTTTCATCCAGATCGGTCAATGTATGCTTATAATACACATAAGTTATAACACATTTCCTGTTTCCCTTTTCTCGCCATAAATTAGTTGCTTCGCCACAGTCAAACCGTTCAACATATCAAAGAAACGCTCGCAATTTAGCATCCTCAATGCCTTGAGTTCATGCTGACCGAGTTTGACGTTGATCGGGTGAATTGCCTAGGAGGAGTATATCAAATTCCAGAGCATGCGTTTTCCGAACAACCCATAATAGCTCACTTCCTGTTGGGCTGACGCATAACTTAGAGCACGAAAGTTGTTCGGCCCGATGAGCTCTATATGTGTACTGAGTTTCATATATGTATGTGCAAGCGTTTTTTATTTATGGACCAAGTTTAATTTCGCATTCAAGGGTGTGCTGTCGAGCCCCCCTGCTACGCCCGGGTACCATCTTCAGCCCGGCTCTGATGGCCGCGTATTCTGATGCGTGTTCAAAGTTTCAAGAGTTTTCGAGCATGGTAAGGGCCCCAAAAGTGCCCAAATAGTCGAAAAAAATAAAATAAAAATAAAAATAATTAAAGCTGCGAGCAGCGATGATGGGCCCAAGCCGGTGGCACTGCCACCCCGGTGGCTTTAGGGCAACTTTGCACGACAGGCAATATGCATTTAAACAGGAGAACATTTTTAAAACGCTCGAATATGCCACATTTACCGCAGCAGCTGGTGCATCTATGACCACAAGGCACACCTATGATGTCATTTAAATATAGATTCATTTTAATGTCATAGGGTATAATCTTCTGGACGTGTGTCGAGTTTTAATGCAATTTCAAGCAATTTCAAGCATGCTAAGAGTCTCAAAAACACCCCAAAAGAGAATTAAACTTTGACCTATTGCCATGGCAATAGTATTTCAAATATCAGGAATCCATTCTTATGTCTATATTTGCCATGTTTTGACATTATAATGATGAAGTTTGAAGTGAATCGGGTGAAAATAAGATGGTGATTGAAGGCATTTTTGAAAGTGACACACTTCCTGCTGCCAGTTGGTGGCGCTATAACTTTGACTCACAAAAGTCAAATCCATGTAATCGGCCTCTTAAAACGAACACACAGCTGAAGTTTCATCCAAATCAGTCAATGTTTGCAGAAGTTAAAACACACTTCCTGTTTCCCTTTTCTAGCCATAAATTTGTCTCCTCGCTACGGCCAAACCGTTTGAGATATCAAAATGCCGCTGGCAATTTAGCATCCTCAATGCCTTGACCTCATGCTGACTGAGTTTGGCGCTGTTCGGCCCGATGAGCTCTATATGTGTACTGAGTTTCATATATGTACGTGCAAGCATTTTTGATTTATGGACCAAGTTTAATATCGCATTCAAGGGGGCGCTGTCAAGCCCCCCTGCCACGCCTGGGTACCATCTTCAGGCCGGCCCTGATGGCCGCGCATTCTGATGCATGTGCAAAGTTTCAAGAGTTTTCGAGCATGGTAAGGGCCCAAAAGTGCCCGAATAGTAAAAATAAAATAAAAAATAATAATAATTAAAGCTGCAAGCAGCGATGACGGGCCCAAGCCGGTGGCACCGCCACCCTGGTGGCTTCAGGGCAACTGTGCACGACAGGCAATATGCTTTTAAACAGGAGAGTATTTTAAAAACGTTCGAATATGACACATTTACCGCAGCAGCTGGTGCCACTATGACTACAAGGCACACCAATGATGTCATTTAAATATAGATTAATTTTAATGTCATAGGATATAATCTTCTGGACATATGTCGAGTTTCATGCAATTTGAAGCATGCTAAGAGTCTCAAAAACACCCCAAAAGATAATTCAACTTTGACAAGTTGACACCTACATTTATTTTCCAAAGAAGTATTAAATTTTTAACACAACTTAGAGTTGCAACAGTTTACACTTCAAAGCACCTTTCTCAAGGATTTATCCAACCTTGCTTAAAGATAGAACAACACTGCCCCCATTTGGTCTTTGAAGGGGAGGGCAGACAGAGATATATTTAAATATATTAAATAATTCAATTCAATTCAAATATATTTGTATAGCGCTTTTCACAATACACATTGTTTCAAAGCAGCTTTACAGAAAGTGCATTTTATAAATGTACATTGAAAAATGTTAGAAAAAGTTAATCAATCATGTATTATTTTAGGCCGCTATAACAGCGCTGGCGTTGAGTCGTCTCTTCACAGGCGTCGAGTCGTCTCATCACAGGTGTTGGGGCATCTGAAGTCTCCATGAGAGGCTGGATACAAACTGGAGCTGACCAACTATTTACCTCGGGACTAGTGTCCCGAGATAATAACAGAAAAGCAGATGGGAAATAATTAGCATAGCTGCTGTTCAGAATACTAATGCTTTTGATCCGATTTAACTGTAGTATAAAAGGTAATTATAATGTGAATGCTTGGCTAAAGAGATGCGTCTTTAATCTAGTTTTAAACTGGGACAGCGAGTCTGAACCTCGAACAATATCAGGAAGACTTCCAGAGTTTAGGAGCTAAATGTGAAAATGCCCTCCCTCCTTTAGTGGACTTAGATATCCTAGGAACGACCAGAAGCCTCGAGTTTAGTGATCTTAAAGAGCGCGATGGATTGTAGGGCGATAGAAGATCCGTTAAATACAACAAATATATTGATCTGAAAAATAGTACATTCATTTTAAACTCATCCAGGCTCAGTTACCAAACATCCAATCTTAATTTAATTTAAATGAAATAATGATTTTACATGATATTAGACAATTTCTGTTTTCCTTTTTTGTCCTTTTTAAGTCTCTCACCATTGCAACACGGTTTGAGATATCCAATATCTGTTTCATGTTGACCGAGTTTGGGGGAGATTGAATGAATTGCCCGTGAGGAGAACGTAAAAACTCAGAGCCTGTTTTTCAGTTTTTTGACATTCAAACCAAAATATCTGACTTCCTGTTGGTCAGAGCTAATGACTGTAAATTAGAAAGTTATCCGGCTGGATAAGGTCACTTCCTGCCTCCAGTTGGTGGTGCTATAACTTTGACTGAATATTGGCATATAGATGTCTTCAGGCCAGGACTCTTATCAAACGTGAAGTTTGGGGCAGATTGGACATTGTATGCCTGAGTTACAACAACTTCCTGTGTCATGGTGAAACATAAAAATTTGTGAGCCCGCCACAAATACAGCGAAAACTAAAGATCTTCACAAAGTAACATGGCAAAGGTCTTTAGATTTTAGACTGTGCCAATATGATGTTGATGTGATTAAATCTCTAGGAGTTTGTACAACGTCATTGTACAGTTTTTGCCATTGTACAATGTCTGGCAATGGCAAAAACAGCACCAATTTACCAAAGAAAATTCAAAATATCTTATTTCCTGTTGGTTTTTCAGATTTGACGCCAGAGGGCTTTTTTGTAGGTATTGGGCTGTTGAATGCATCTACCGAATTTTCATTCTCATACATGAAACGTAGCACGAATTACGCTTAATTTAATTTTTGTAGGTGGCGCTATCGAACCATTTTGCCATGCCTAATTCTGAAACCCATATCAGACTATACATTTTTACCACTTCTGATACATGTGCAAAGTTTCATGAGTTTTCGTGCGTGTTTAGGCCCTCAAAAATGTAATTCATTTGGGAGAAGAAGAATGATGGGCTGAGCAATTAAAATAGGGTCCTCATACCTCTGGCCCTAAATATCTGACTTCCTGTTGGTCGGAGCTAATGTCTGTAAATTAGAAAGTTGTCCGGCTCATAGAGAACTATATATATATAGAGTTTGGTGACTGTAGATAAAACCAACCCCCACTTTTGTCAAAAGATGGCGCTATTGAGCCCCTCCACTACGCCCGTTTAAGTCTTTGCCCATATATCTACTGGACAGCATGTCTGATGTGTGTGTCGAGTTTCATGTCATTTGGAGCATTGTTAGAGTCTCAAAAACATTGAAAAAGAATGTTATAGTTTGATGTGTTGACATGGCAACACTATTTACAATATCAAGAAGTGCTTACCAGCTTTACATCTGCTATGTTTTGACATTATACTGATGAAGTTTAAAGTAAATCGAATAAAAATAAGATGATGATTTTAAAGCCTTTTGAAAGTGACACACTTCCTGCTGCCAGTTGGTGGCGCTATAACTTTGACTCACAATAGTCACATGTGATCGGCCTCTTACAACGAACACAGTTACATCCAAATCAGTCAATGTATGAAGAAGTTATAACACACTTCCTGTTTCCCTTTTCTCGCCATAAATTTGTCTCCTCACCACGGCCAAACCATTCGAGTTATCAAAAATTTGCTTGCAATTTAGCATCCTTAATGTCTTGCCCTCATGCTGACGGAGTTTGGGGCTGATCGGTTTAATCGCCTAGGAGGAGTATATCAAATTCCAGAGCATGCATTTTCTGAACAACCCATAATAGCTCACTTCCTGTTGGGCTGACGTATAACTTAGAGCACGAAAGTTATTTGGCCCGATGAGGTCTATATGTGTACCGAGTTTCATACATGTACGTGCAAGTGTGTTTGATATATGAATTAAGTTTTCAGACCAGACTTAAGGGGGCGCTCTCGAGCCCCCCTGCCACGCCCGGGTATCCTTTCCCCAATGTAGATGGTCCTATGCCTAATGTCAGTGGTGGGAACAATGTTTCCCGGGCTCGGAGTCTTCATCTCGAAGTTAGCAGGTGTGTTGGTGTTGTGGGGAACGAGGCGGCCGCGGGAGATTTTTACCGCGCGAGCCATGAAGCGTCTTCTGACTGTGTGCCTCTCCGCAATCGTGGCGACAGTATTGTAGTGGAGATTTTGTCTAATGCCACTGGGTATGTTAGACGAGGTCGAAGTATTCATAGGACTGTTATGGGGCAACGTGGAGGCAGGATGGGGAGTCACAATGACAGTAATCCATCCGGGCTGTGCACACTCGGCGGCTGCTAATCGCGTGACACAGATCTGGCCACGCTGCTCATCGCAGGCGCGGTGTGACGCGGGGCAGTGGGGCTATTATACATAATATATAATATATATGTGCCACATAAATCAATCAATCAATCAATCAACTTTATTTATATAGCGCTTTTACAATGACGATTGTTTCAAAGCAGCTTCACAGTGTTAAACAGGACAACATTGCAACAAAATTTGATTTGGCTAGTTTAATTTGGATAGTTTATAGAATTATATATGACCAAATTAATAAATTCAATTTGTATATTTAGTTGAGTAACTTGGATCATAATTTGAGTGTCCCCAACTGAGCAAGCCAAGCCAAAGGCGACAGTGGCAAGGAACCAAAACTCCATCAGGGCATGATGGAGAAAAATAAACCTTGGGAGAAACCAGACTCAGTCGGGGTGCCAGTTCTCCTCTGGCCTATTATTAACAGTGTATAATTATTACTCTGGCAACCTTGCAGGTCATAAATCATATTAGATAGGAATATTCGAAATTTTGGGTATGGCCTTGCAGACGGGCTCATTTAGGATGGCGCGTCGATTACACAAGAATATGAATACTTGAAAGATCGGAGTTATTGCCGGAGACGGGTTAATTGAGGATGACGCGTTCGGTGAGGCAAATTCAGAGGAGACACTAATGGACACGGTCTCAGCAGACACTCCAGGATGAGCTGGTCATGTCCAGATGCAGGTCCACCATCCGATCCGGACACGGCCTGGATCCGGCCGACTGCAGTAAACCTCGGGATAAACAGAGAGACTAACATTAGTGTGGATGCAACTCTTTTTATGATGTAACGAGTACATCAGGTGTTATGGGAAGTGTTCCCGGTTCCGGCTGACCTAGTTAATGCAGCCTAACAATCAGTCATTTGATTTGAATAAAGAAAGTTAAAAATGTTCTATGTGTATGCCATAGTAAAGAGATGTGTTTTTAGTCTAGATTTAAACTGACAGAGTGTGTCTGCTTCCGAACAATGCTAGGAAGACTGTTCCAGAGTTTAGGTGCTAAATAGGAAAAGGATCGACTGCCTGCAGTTGATTTAGATATTCTAGGTATTTTCAACTGGCCAGAGTTTAGAGACCGCAATTGACGTGATGGAGTATAATGCGTTAAGAGCTCACTCAAGTACTGGGAGCTAAACCATTTATTGCTTTATAAGTAATAAGCAAGATTTTAAAATGTATGCGATGTTTAATAGGGAGCCAGTGCAGTGTTGACAGAACTGGACTAATATGATCGTACTTCCTGGTTCTAGTAAGAACTCGAGCTGCTGCGTTTTGGACCAGCTGGAGTTTATTTATTAGGCGAGCAGGGCAACCACCCAGTAGAGCATTACAATAATCTAGCCTTGAGCTCATGAACGCATGTACTAATTGTTCAGCATTTTGCATTGAAAGCATGTGACGTAATTTAGATATATTTTTAAGATGGTAGAATGCAGTTTTACAGATGCTAGAAACGTGGCTTTCAAGCGAAAGATTGGTATCAAAGAGCACACCCAGGTTCCTCACTGACGAGGACTTGACAGAGCAGCCATCGAGGTTAGACAGTATTCTAGGGCACTACTTGTGGAGCTTTTCTGTCCAATAATTAAAAATTCAGTTTTATCCGAATTAAGTTGCAGGAAATTACTATTCATCCAATTTTTAATATCAGCTATGCATTCCGTTAATCTTGTGAATTGGTAAGTTTCGTCAGGGTGTGAAGAAATATAGAGCTGAGTATCATCAGCATAACAATGAAAACTAACGCCATGCTTCCTAATGATATCTCCCAGTGGTAGCATATACAGGGTGAAAAGCAACGGTCCTAACACTGAGCCTTGCGGTACTCCATACTGAACTTGTGATCGGTGTGACATCTCTTCATTTACTGCTACAAACTGATAACGGTCAGATAAGTAAGATTTAAACCATGCCAATGCAGTTCCACTAATGCCAACATAATTTTCGAGTCTATTCAAAAGAATATTGTGATCGATAGTATCGAATGCAGCGCTAAGATCGAGTAACACTAATAGAGATACAACCACGATCAGATGATAAGAGTAAATAATTTGTAACTCTAATTAGAGCAGTCTCAGTACTATGATACGGTCTAAAACCTGACTGGAAATCCTCACATATACCATTTCTTTCTAAAAAGGAACATAATTGTGAAGACACTGCCTTTTCTAATATTTTTGATAGAAACGGTAGATACGAGATTGGTCTGTAATTGACTAATTCTTTAGGATCAAGTTGCGTTTTTTAATAAGTGGTTTAATTACAGCCAACTTAAAAGTTTTTGGTACATATCCTAATGTCAAGGATGAATTAATAATATTAAGCAGAGGATCTATGACCTCTGGAAGCATCTCTTTTAATAGCCTAGTCTGTATAGGGTCAAGCATACATGTTGTTGATTTTGATGATTTAACAAGTTTAGCCAATTCTTCTCCTCCTATAGCAGTGAATGAGTGTAATTTTTCCTCAGTGAGACTACAATGTTCTGTCTGAAGTGATACTGTAGTAGACGGCTGCATGGTTATAATTTTATTCCTAATGTTATCAATCTTACTAGTAAAGAAGTTCATAAAGTCATTACTGCTGTGTTGTTTACAAACGCGTCAGAAGTTGAAGCTTTATCCTTTGTTAATTTAGCCACTGTATCGAATAAATACCTAGGGTTGTGTTTGTTTTCTTCTAAAAGAGTTGAGAAATAAGCAGATCTAGCAGTTTTATGGCCTTTCTGTATGCAATCATGCTCTCTTTCCACAAATTAAAAACCTCCAGTTTTGTTTTCTTCCAGCTGCGCTCCATTTTTCTGGCTGCTGTTTTAAGGGCCCGAGTGTGCTCGTTGTACCACAGCGTTGGATTATTTGCTTTAATCTTCTTTAAGCGCCGAGGAGCAACTATGTCTAAAGTGCTAGTAAAGAGAGAGTCAGTAGTTTCTGTTGCAACATCAAGTTCCTCTTGGCTATCTGTAATTCTGAGGAGATGGAACTGATGAGGAAGATTATGTATAAAGCAATCTTTAGTCGCAGCGGTTATAGTCCTGCCATATTTGCAGCGAGGGGATGGCTTTGCAGCTTTAGCTAAATTAAGTATACATGATATTAGGTAATGATCTGAGATGTCATCGCTCTGCTGCAGAATTTTAATGGTATCAACATTTAGTCCATGTGACAGTATTAGATCTAAAGTATGATTAAGGCGATGAGTGGGTCCAGATACGTGTTGTCTAACTCCAATAGAGTTTATAATGTCTTTAAATGCCAATCCCAATGCATCTTTTCATTGTCAACATGGATATTAAAATCACCAACAATTAGTACTTTATCTGCAGCCAGTACTAACTCTGATAGAAAACCAGCAAATTCTTTGATAAAGTCTGTATTGTGCCCTGGTGGCCTGTATACAGTAGCCAACACAAATGTCAAACGGGATTTATCATTTACACTACACAATGTTACATAAAGCACCAAAACTTCAAAGGAATTATATTTGAAACTAGACTTCTGAGTAATACTGAAGTTATCATTATAAATTACAGCAACACCTCCCCCTTTTCCTTTCAGACGTGGCTCGTGTTTATAACAATAATCTTGTGGAGTGGACTCATT
Organism: Gobiocypris rarus; assembly: GCA_023029165.1. Taxonomy (NCBI): domain Eukaryota; kingdom Metazoa; phylum Chordata; class Actinopteri; order Cypriniformes; family Gobionidae; genus Gobiocypris; species Gobiocypris rarus. The sequence continues at coordinate 16,977,660 of CM040912.1, forward strand.
TAAAGTAATGTAGTCGTCAGGTTTTAGCCAGGTTTCTGTCAAACACAGCACATCTAGGTTATGATCTATAATCATATCATTAACAATAAGCGTTTTTGGCGAAATGGATCGAATATTCAGCAACCCGAGATTTATCAATTGTTCATCCGTATTATATCTGTTGTTTATTTGTTGGACATCAATTAAATTTTTACTGTTGAATGGTTTTGATGGTTTTTGTATTTACTGATTCGGGAACAGACACAGTCTCTATGTGATAATATCTAGGTGAAAGCGTCTCTATGTGCTGGGATTTAGCTGACTCTGGTGACGTGAGACAGCTAGCAGACGGTTGGTTTAGCCAGTTTGTCTGCTTCCTGACCTGGGCCCCAGTGAGTCAAGGTTTAGCTCTAAGATTATGTGCCAAATTACTAGAGAGAAGAGCAGCACCAGCCCGGGTAGGATGAATACCGTCCATCTTCAACAGGTCGGGTCTGCCCCAAAAACTTTTCCAATTGTCTATGAACCCTATGTTATTTTGGACACCACTTAGACAACCAGCCATTGAGTGATGATAATCTGCTAACTATTTCATCACTCCTTTTAACAGGAGGGGGCCAGATAAACAGACTGCGGTGACATCGTACTTGCGAGTTTACACAACACTTTAATGTTAATTTTGGTGATCTCCGACTCGACGGTCGAACATCATTAGTGCCGACGTGAATAATAATCTTAGAGAATTTACGATTAGCTTTAGCCAGCACTTTTAAATTTGCTTTGATGTCAGGCGCTCTGGCTCGGTAAACATGTGACTATGGTGGCTGGTGTCTCTATTTTCACGTTCCGTGTAATAGAATCGCCAATAACTAGGGCACTTTCAACAGGATCCTCAGTGGGTGCATCACTGAGTGGGAGAACCTGTTTGATGTTTTAATCGAACGGCAGAGTGGTTTTTAGATCCGCGACTATGCTGTCTCACAGTCACCCAATTGCCCTGCTGCAAGGGCTCAGCCGCAACCAAACAATGAGTGTTCACTAAGCTAGTCGCATCCAAAACAGTATCTAAAGCTGTAACATTCTCACTACTCTCACATAAAGTCTGGATGCGTGTCTCTAAATCTGAAATCTTCTCCGTCAGCCTGATTAATTCCTTACATTTAACACATGTGAAGCCCTGTTCGCCAACGGAGATAGATATGCTAAACATGTAGCATGCAGTGCAAGTGACAATGACAGGAGAAGAAGACATGGCTTACCGCATTTGTTGATGAATCCAAAACTTACCACACAACTTACTCCACTTACTTTGTTTGATGGAGTCTATTTAATAATCCAACTCACCACAGTTGTCTAATGAACTCAGAAAACAGGAGACCCGGGTGCCGGGATGGAAAGCTACCAGGCTAGCTAACACGTGGTAGTGATTTAGATTAAGAGCTAGTGATGTCAAATTTAACTTGATAGGCTATATTAAACAATATATGGTGATGAGTAAGTTATATTTAGCAGTATAGATAACAAAGAAAATATATCAAATAGAGATTCAAACGCAGCTATACAGAGCTACAAACACTGACGCATGCAGCAGCAGCAGTAGGTAGACTGGAGCAATCGATCAGAGTGCCTAATGTATGTAGTACATGGAAAATCCCTACAGCAAAAGGCCAACCGCAACATGCATTCGGTTTGTTTCAACCATTTATTAGTAATGATTTACACAGTTTGTTTACTATTTACCTAAGCATTCAGTATTGTTTAATATAGCATACAGAAGTTGGGGAACATTTTTTGGGGAAAGAAGTGCTGCATTTTATCATTTAAACGTGTAACTTTTCATGAAAATTCTATCATCTATGATGGTGTAACAATATCGACTATGAGTCTGATATCTCGGGGAATAATTAACTCAAAAGGGATTTAATATTCATGAGTTTATGAATATAATTTGCTAGTCGTTCATTACGTTTATAAAAATTTTCCGATAAGGAAAATGTTTAATTAAATACAAGTAACCTTTAAGGAATTGCTTGAAGTTATCTTACTACGTTTGTCCTGCAAACTAGTTATAGACTTTCAAATCAATTCTCAATAAGGGATTACTGCTTTACGAGAGCATAAGAAGCATTAACTTTACTGATCAGGACAAATTAATATTTCGTATGTTCGTACAGTTATGTTACTAAAATCGTAGCGCTAAGCAGCATTAGGTAACGTTCAATATTCGTAAGCTTCATTGACTTCGTGTATGTGGAAAAATAACAGCTTCAATTCAGAAATATCTTTTGGAAGTTTAATAACACAGACTAAGGATAACACTACAATAAACACAGAAAGTACATACTAAATATGCATCAATGGAGTAGAAAATAGATAGGACATGAAACTAAAATTGTATCTAAACGAAAAGAATAAAAGAAGACAAAATAAAGAGAGAGAGAGAGAGAGAGAGAGAGAGAGAGAGAGAGAGAGAGAGAGAGAGAGAGAAAGAGAGAGAATAACAGCGTTCACTTCAGTTAGTTACCAGAGCCCTCAAAGAGTTAATCTCGTCCCCAAAACGGAGGTAACATGACTTTTCACAGCAGCTTGGATTGTAGAAATAAGAATACTTGCTTTGGTTTCTCGCGTGTAGTGTATTCTGAGTTCAAATGTCCCGCGCGCTCCGTGGTTCCTTTGAAGTCGGTTGGTATTGGCTTTCGGTTTGCGAAGAAGTTTAGCTGGGTGCGGCCTGCTCTTGTTGGATGTTTCTGGAAGTTGCTGTTTCCTCCTCTCTGAAGAACGTGGGTGGCGGATTGCAAAGCAAAAGCGAATTGCCAAGCAACGCGCAAATTGCAGAGCAAAGGCAATGAAAATGCGGGTCACATTGATACTTGTAGTTAAGGTCGGGTGACGCCCATTTCCTGGATGGTCCAATCGATTTTAGGGTTTTCGGCGCAAAACCAAGTTCTTTGTTTGGCTGAGTTGCGCCTCCTGGCTGTTACGCCCATGGAGTCACACAAATGCATTTATCCTTACAAAGTTGGCACTTTTGTAATAATGCATGTCCTTCAAATTCTTTTACAAGATTCGGTACGATTGCATTTTTCTGTTTCTAAAAATATCAAACAACACAGGTCTGAGATGTGGGAGTCCAAGTACACGCTTTCCACTGTCTGGTGTCCTAAACAGCTGAGTTAACACTCATATAACCCTCCTAATTATTACAGACATATATACAAACATTCAGACAGAAAAGTATACATTTAGTACGTTTTTAGTGGGCTTTTAACCATCTCTCTAACATGAGCTGGGTGAACATTCCATTTGTGCCTCTCTATGTGTGTGTGTAAGGTGTGAATGCTCGCGATGGGGCTATTTGGGCAATAAACGTTCTCCCCCCGGGGAGATCAAAGAAATGCTCTTCCAGACATTTTGGCGTCCTTGAGACCATCAATCGCCTTATCGTGATCTGATAACGTGCTTCACGAGAGGCGCGAGACATCTGGCCGCCTGTCAGAGGAACAGACGTCATTGTGGCTACAGTCCCCCTTTTTGTTCGGCTGATGTCCTGTGGTCATTATCGGACAATTCCTCGTCACAATGGACGGATGGTAGGTGAGTCGGCGGTCGGGCAGCAGGTGTCTGTTACGGCTGTGGAGCCAGCTCGATGAGATCCGTTTATGTTTATCCGTTTCGGGCGTTGTAACCTCCCTCCGTGGTTTCCATCGGAGGCCTCCAGACACGGCTGTCGTGAGCTTGGCTGTGGAGGTTCTCATCTCATTGACTTTTCTGTACAGGAAGAAGGCGATGCCCAGGGTTAGGGTATTGATGAAAATCATAGAGACACATAGCGCAGTGTCAGCTGCGGTCCAGGTTTGGACAACAGGAGAGGCATTCAGGATAGGCATTCGGGACAATGCTTGAAGGGTTGCATCAAGGGGAGCGATGTCAATGAGCTGGGGCCCTCCTTTCTCAATCCACAATTCTAACTCAGGAGCAGGGTGAAGTTGTGGTCCTTGAAGAAGGCGGGAATTTTCAGTTCTGTTTGGTACTCTTCGCTTGGGAGGTGGTACAGGGCCAAGTCGTCCAGGTGGAGGATGGCTCCTCGCGGTACCTGGACCCACATGCTCTGATCCAGCAGGTTGATACGGGTCGCAGTGTCGTGTTGGTCGTTGATCAGTGTGGCGGTGCGCACTGGAGTGTTGACGAGCCACCTGTCACCTGCGATCTCTGCTTGTGTCCCGGTGACTTGGGTACGAGGTGTTGCGTCAGTGGGGCAGCGGGTATCGCTGATCATAGGTTGCAAACCGCAGATTCCCTCGGTGTTGTCCCGGAGGAAAGGTTTGCTTGGGCAAAGATAGTGAATGTCTTTGGTCAGGGTGCACATGTGCAGGTTCGGGGCTAGGTACAGCTGTGTGTCGCTGTCATGGTACGCGACTACCTGGGGAGTGCGCACCTTGAGGTGAGTGTTACCTTTCCAAAAGCCCACATTGATAATGTCTTTGAGTCGGTAGATTCGGCTCGACTCGATGATGGGTAAGTTAAGGAGGAAACCCATTTCTTTCTGTTCGGGTCCACGTGACAGGGAATGGCGCTACCCAGGGAGTAGGCCAGGTGTATCTGCAGAGGGTCCGTGGGTGCGTTGATCGCAGATGCCAACACGTTTTGTACCAGGCTTAAGGGTATGCACGGTGGGATTCTACCCATGGCTAAGCTGTCGATGGACGAGCTTATTTCCGTAACATGTCAGTCATTAAGGCTGTAACCAGCTGTGTTTGGGCAAAGTCATTCTGGAAGACGGTGAATAACTGTTTCATGGAATTCACGGTCTGGTTTAACAGGACACTGTGGGTATTTAGAATTACCACAGTTCCTTTCAACGTCTTGCCGATAGTCTGTAAAGCTGCACTTTGTGTGGTGAGTTGCTCTTTAAGCTGTGGAAGTTCAGTTTGGATTTCGGCCATATGTCGTCTTACTGTGGCGATGTTTACGCGTTGACACTGGACATGCCAATGTTAAACAGAGTTCGACGCGCGGCGGCTTCCGAGCAGCGCTCCCAGGAACCGTTTGGAGCGGCGGTTGTGTCCTCCTAACTCTGCTTGGGTGACGGTCATCTTCTCTAGCTGGTTGAGCATGTGCTTGATATCTGCACCGGCGTGGAGGAGAGAGTCCTCTGTCCAGCGAGCACCGGCCCAGCTGTACTGGGCTATTGCACGGGGGTAGTGTGCCTTGTAGACGTTGCGGGGGTCAAGTCGGACATACACTTTCTGGGTGTATGTTCGGCAGTTGGTGATCAGGAGTCCGGGTTGCTCTCTCAGTACGATGCCCGAGGCTGGACCTGGTGTGATGATGTCTGTTGGTGGCTGGCCTCTGATTGTCTGGAGGCACAGGAGCATGATCCACAGTCGCATCCTGTTACAGGTAAGAGAGAGAGAGGTAGGGATGAGCAGGGGAAGAGAGAGAGGGTAGCGGTCAGCGAGGTTTGTCCCAGGTTGATGGGACAAGTCTTCTCGTTTCAGGGGCGGCGGTTGGGTTCCGCTTGCATTGGCCCCTAACGGTCTTTCTCTGTTAGTGGCCACATGTCTCTTGATCGGGTTTCGGTGAACCCATTTGAGAACCGGTTCTCTCTGTCCCCGGTTTAGTTGAATCTGGTACGCGACAGGAGAGAGTTTGTTCATAATCTCATGAGGTCCCGTCCAGTGTGGCAGAAATTTCTTTGACAGCTGTCGGGGGCCTGTCCAAGGTGGCGGGTTGAAGTTGTGATACCAGATCTTGTCGCCTCTTGTTGATCTGGGCAGGGATCCTACCCAGTCTATTTGTAGGTCTGACCCCGGGAACGTGATCCCTCTGCGTTGCAGTGGGGCTCTGTGGTTCGGGTTTGCTGGCTGGAACTGACAGCAAACCAGACATTCTCTGATGTACTCCGCCACAGCTTGTTGCATGCTTGGCCAATATGCCACCTGTTTCAGTGTTTCATACGTGGCTCTGGTGCCGTGGTGTCCCGCACATGGTGTGTCGTGGGCGTACATTAGCATAACCCCCTTTGCGATCGCGGCATCACAAGCCGTGGCGTTGTGTTGTCATCGGTTGCAAACCACAGAATGTCGTCCTGTATACGCATCATGTGTTTGGAGTTATGTAGATGCTTGAGGTTTGAGTCATCAGAGAGCTCAGAGTCAGTGTTAGGGTGGTTGGAGGGGTCAGAGAGGTGGTCGAAAATTGTCTTTATTGCCGTGTCAGAAGCTTGCATTTCCGCGATGTCGTTGTGGGAAATCTGCGGTGTTAGCGATAGCGGCTGTGAGGCAGGCATTGTAGCCGGTGCTGGTCGCTTGCTGCGGGTTAGCACTGCAATGCTGGGGCTGGATGTGGGGTTTGGGGGTACCCACAAGTCGCCGTGTAGTGCTTTAGCATCTTGTAGCATTTGTTGCATCTGAGACAGTCAGGTTGGTATGGAGAGGTGAAGTCGGTTCATCCGTTTCCCTGACAGGCTGTTGGGAGACTGTGTATACTACAAGATGACTGTTTTCTGTCAGCTCCGTCCGGCAGACCTTGTCTTTGGTCGCCGGCATGACAGATGTTATGGCGATGAACTTGAAGGGTACAGTGAACAGTGTGTTGTCTGTATTCCCTTCGGGTATCAGTGCGTGTGGAATGGGTCCAATGATGGGTAACACAAGTTCAAAGTCATGAAAGTCATTGCTGATTAGCCATCCCAGCCGAAAGGCTTTGGGAATGTGGATGTCAATTGCTGTGCAGTTGTTGAACAGGATGTAAACAATACGAGATGACACTTCAGTGAGGGGTGTGGCTTCAAGTGTGAGTCCGAGTTCCACACATTCGGGTGAGGGTTGGAAGAAACCCAGCGTGTGGTTTAAGGTTTGACCACATCGCATGTTGAGCCGCACGGCGACCCCTTTTTGTGTATGCTGGTATTACAGTTCCTTGTTTACTGACAAGCGTGCAGACTTCTGGGATGGTCTGTCCTGACATGAGATTGTCATGACTGATGGAAACGTGTGGCTGTGAAGTTAATGGAGCCCATACCACTTCGTTACACACGTCTACATGAGCCCGGAGGCGAATCAGAATGTCTGCTCCGATGTAAACATCATGGGGCGGGTCCGGCAGGACCAGGAAATAATGGGTAAGGCACCGGTGGTTCCATGTCACGCGCAGCGCACAGATTCCTCTGGCAGACACCATAGAGGAGGGGTATGAGTTCAAAGGTGGCGTAAGGCGTGTGTGGTGCCTTTTCACTGATTGACTTGAACAGTGAGAGACTAAAGGCTGAGTTATCGGCCCATAGTGCGAGAATACTGTTCGTTGTGGTGATATCATTCAGCTGTAGATCATTCATGACCTGGGGGCAGAAGGTATCGGAGTCTTTGGTGAGCTGAAATGTGCAGAGTAGCGAACTTGAACTTGGCTTCGTGGCTGAGGCTGTGTTTTCACAGTGTGCTGCAGGAGGTCCCGTGACCTTTGTGACCTGGCAGTCTGGCTCTGTGGGCGTTTCCGTGACCTTTGTGACTTGACAGTCTTGCTCAGACGATGTGTGTGTCTGAAGGGGCAGAGGGTCGCGCACATGAGCCCAGAATTTCAGCTGTTTGAAGTCCAGTAAGGGTTCGAAGTGGTCCAGCAGGTCTTTTCCGATGAGAAACGGGTACGTGTTCATCGGGGAGACATAGACGGGGTGTACAAGGCTCATAGGTCCAATCGTCAGGTGAATGGGAGCTATGTGCTTGAGCTGGATGTCGTTTTGGCTATACAACTGCACATTTAGCTTGCAAGTTTGAAGGTTAAGAGTGCGATTTTGTCTTTTTTTGCGATTTTGAGTTTTTCAAATAGTTGGGCGGAAATCAGCGTGAGATCGGAGCCAGTGTCAACGAGGGCTTCGAGCTTAACTTCCCTTTCCATGGTGATGGTTAGATAGAGTTTTCGAGCCATTCCCTTCTCGATCAGGTTTCCCAGGAGTCTTGGTGTGGGGACCTGTGTGTTGCTTGTTAAGCCATCGGGATATGTCTCTGGTGTCTCATTGTGAGTGCAAATAGTCAAAACAGCGCTTTCTGGTATCTTGGGGTGACACCTGATGCTGTTTTGGTCAGGGGCTGTTGCTGTCAGCTGTAGTGAGTGTGTGCTGCTGACGTGTGGGGGTGCAACAGTCAGTTCAATAGTCTGTGGTTGAGGAACAGTGTTCAGGGTGCTTAATGCAGTTGCAGGAGGGTCGGGAAGGTTGATTTCAGGTTTCAGATTTAGTCATGCTTTATCTGGCCCATCCTTCTTGTCTTCCTTGTGAGGTTTCTTTTGGAGAAACTCTCTCAGTGTTTTTAAGAGCTCTGCAACTTCAGAAGCGGCTGCACTTTCTTTGTTCGATGTGGGCTCAGGTCTGAGTTTACCATTATCACGTCGAGAGTGGCCCCTTTGCTGGCTTTCTGGGCTGGGTGGTCTCGGAGGTTTTCGGCTCCGTCTGGGTTGCCGGCCGGCTTCCCAGGTGCTCACCCCCTTTTGGTTGTGGAAGGCGAGGCGGGTCCCAGGATCCTTCAGAGCGATCGCTCTGGTGCCGTGGACGGCCGCCACCATGACCACGCTGCCCTCTGCTGGCTTGGAGTGGTTTAGACTCTCTGTTGATGGGTCTGTAAGTGTATTTCTGTTCGGCGCCCTCTAGGGTTAGCTCTGGGTGGTGCTCAGAGACAGGGCAAATGGTGGGCTGTCTTACAGTCTTTTCAGAAATGGTTTTCTGTTTGACGTAAGCTTTGTGAGCTAAGTCTCTCAACTGCTGCGTATCCATACTGCGCGGGCACGCCAGCACCCCAGCACCCCCAGGTGGTGACTGATGGTCGGGTGCAGGTTTCGGAGGAACAGAGTTTTGAAGTTGATGTCTTCCTCCATGCCTGGGTCGTTACGTGCCCCAAAGTAAGCACGTCGCAGTCAGTTATAATAGTTCTGTGGGGTCTCAAGTCTGGCTTGCTTGAGGTCCATGGCAGTGATGAGCCCCTGGTCTGACTCAGGGTCAGAGTACTCACGAATTAGAGCTCGTCGTAGATGCCAGTAGTCCGCTTTGACTGTCTCTGGTTGTCGATCCAGAAAGCTCCGTACGTCACGGTTAGACGTGGCCCTGAGTAGGTACAGTCTGTCCCAGTTGTTCGCGTGAGCGACAGTTTGCAGATAAAAGTCTATGTCTTTTAAGTATGCGTGGACGTCGTGTCCTCCTGCAGGGTCTGGGCTGAAGGTAGGAATATTTCTGGCCAGCTTGTCAAGGTTCTTTGAAGCTCCGTGGCTGTTGACCTTGACTTCCTGGAAGGGCTTCCTTTCCTCTGCTGCAGACGGGGATTCGTGTAGACTGGCGGGTGACATTTTGAAAGGGGGGCTGTCACCCCCCTTCGTAGCTCTTGCTTCTTGGCAAAAAGGTGCGGAGTAACTAGTCAGGGGAAACTCTGTGTTGTGTGTTTCCCCCTTCCGGTCACGTTGCACTGTGTATGATTGTCTTAGTTCTCTTTGCACCATGTCAAGTTCATCTTCGAGCTCGCGTCTTTGCTGGATGAGCTCGTCGATCTCGGCTTGTGCCGACTGCAAATGTTTTGCATAGGCTTTGGCTCTAACGTCTCTGTCTTTAAGTTCATCATTGGCTCTCTCCAGGAGGGATTCGCCACGCCAAGCTGTTCGCCGAGTTCTTTCCTGGCGCCTTTCTCTGACTGTACTGCCGGTCGGCGCCGAGACGGAGCTCCTCCAGGGCCTTTTGAAGTCTTTCTACTTCCTTTCTCTGTTCTTTGTCCGTTTCATCAGCTTTCTCTGTTTGTAGAAGCTGGTCTAGACGAAGTTGGGTGAGGGCTTGGTCTCTCAGGGCCTCCTCGGCTTGAAGCTTTAGCGTTGCTGCATCCTGTTCCAGATCGGCGTAGCTCCCTTCGCTTAAACGTGCCTGCGCGATGAGGACGTGGGCGAGGCTTCCGAGGATTTTGGCCACCTCTATGTTAGAGTAGCTCTGCGTTGGGTCGTGTGTCATCAGCTGGTCTAGCTCGGTGTCCAGTTGCTCCTGGCTCAGCTGCCCCAGATTTCCTTGACTGGTGGCCGTTAGCGATCCCAGCCATGTCGCTAGGCGGTCCCACGGGACGGCAGGACTGGATGAACGGGACATGCTGGCTCACTGTGGACGAGAGAAACACAGCACACACACACAGAGAGAGAGGCGAATGCAAGCTTGTTTTAAAGCTAACGAGCTATCGTACGGGCTATGCCGTAAATAGGAATTTTGGGCTAACTGAGGTAGACAGTTAGGCAGTTTAAACAATTAGACAATTTGGACAATCAAGTGGGCGGTAGCCCTGGGGGTCACTTGGTGACCCGCTGCTCGGTCGTCATTTAATTACTAAGTTCTCCTTGGGGTCTCTTGGTGAACTGAAAGGAACACAATTATGACAGTCCAACAGTGAGGATAGGAAAGAGCACAGTGGGGACAAACACAGAATGAATTGGTCTGTGATGCACGGAAAGTAAGTGTGAGCGCTAGAGGTGTTAGAGAAACCTAAAGGGGTAAGCCTGTTACTTTTCGTAAGAGTTTCTGATAGGGCCTACGCACGGTGGATACCAGGGTAGGAGACTTAGGAAAAAGGTGCGGCTTAGAGAACAAGAGAAAAAAAAAATATTAATGGGCCAAATGCTCAGGATATATTAAAATTCGACTTATACTATGGGTTTTATCCCATTTAGCTCATCCGGGGTGAATTGAGGTCGCTCAGGTGGAAAACCCAGCGGTGTGGTCGGCCTTCCAGACGTTTCCAAACACCCAACTGCCGTGTCCTCGGTTCTTCGTTACTCTGTCGCGTTACGCCCACTCAAACAGCTTATGACTTTAAACACAACCTGATAACACCATTCCATCAACCGACAGTCCGCACAGCAAAATTGGTACGGTCCCTAGAACCCTCTCTTTCAAGAGTGGCCCCCTATTAGGCCCTGGTTTAGGTACTGGTCCCAGAAATTGCCTTGCGTGCGTGAGCTGGACTGGTTGACTTCTTTGGAGTGTCAAATTGCTCATGTCGACACTGCGGGCCGCACGGCGGACAGAGATAAAAGAAACCGAGATTCACACACAGCCGGTGTCGGTCACGTTGGTCGGGCAACCCCGCTGATGGAGACCGGTTTGAGACAATTCTCAACTCACCATAGATGCTTGTGAGCCCTACACTAAATACGCAAAGAGGTTAAACAGGTGGAATCAAAATGAATTAAAACTCTCCTGTTCACTGGATCAAAGGATTTATGATTGTAGGCGAAAAGGAAGCGGAAAATTACAATATCGAGAGCAATTTAGAAAAAGGCAAAGGTTTCTGTCAAATAATGATAAAACAAAAGCACTTTTGATACTGTTTGTAATTACCAGAATTAGCTTAACCCCACTGGGAGGGGAAAAGAAAAACTTTTGCAGGAAAAAGAAAAAAAAAATTTAAAATAATAAAAAAACTATTATTACCTTCGAAGCCAATTTAAATGAAATTTAAATAAGCCTGTAAGGAAAAATCAAATAAAAGAAAGCAATAAAACTACTATCCTATAACGATTACTCGCTAAGTGAGAGTATCAAAATAAAAGAATTAATCAGAAAGGAAACAGGGAGTTTAGTGGTGCGCTGACTTAGCAGGGTACAGCCACAAGGTGGCATCCTTCCTTCCAAGTGGACTGTCTGTGACTTGAACCTAATTTCACTTTGAGTTAGAGAAAAGTATTTTTCTTTTTAAACTTCAAATTCGAATAAGGGTGTTTAATCAGCGAGAAAGGAGACTTGGTTGTTGCTAGGAAGCAACAACAATACCAACAAAAATTGTATAAATGAAACACAACAGTAATCAATAAACAATTTATAGGCTCAAACTTACTTAAAGGCGGAATCAAATAGCGGAGAGTGACACTATCTGAATTTATCCACGCGATGGCGCTGTTGCGTCTGTCCTAGACTAGGGTTAGTTAGGCAGAAATTATCCACCAGATGGCGCTATCTGGTTTTAGAGTCGCCCTCTGGCGTTCACATGCGGCGTTGCAAACAGGACAGAAATCAGTTTCTTTGAGATTCGCCCTCTGGCGTTCACACGCGGCGTTGCAAAACTTACAATTACTTCTTAAAAACACGGGGGTTTCTCGCGGTGCTGTACGGGCACGGGAAACAAAAACGGTGAATACAGGAATTTTCCGTCTGTCTATCACACATTTACAAGAAGAACTCCAATAGACATTTATCAAACTGGCTGACGGTTTTCAGCAATTTTTGATTCAAATGTTTTAGGTCTTAGATTTTGGTTAGCTAAGCCAAACTTAAACCAGGAGTTATCGTTTATCTTAACGATATAATATTATTAGGCCTATTATTGACTCAATATCTAGGTGAAAGCGTCTCTATGCTGGGATTTAGCTGACTCTGGTGACGTGAGACAGCTAGCAGACGGTTGGTTTAGCCAGTTTGTCTGCTTCCTGACCTGGGCCCCAGTGAGTCAAGGTTTAGCACTAAGACTATGTGCCAAAGAGAGAAGAAGAGAGAAGAGCAGCACCAGCCCAGGTAGGATGAATGCCGTCTATCTTCAACAGGTCAGGTCTGCCCCAAAAACTTTTCCAATTGTCTATGAACCCTATGTTATTTTGCGGACACCACTTAGACAACCAGCCATTGAGTGATGATAATCTGCTAACTATTTCATCACTCCTTTTAACAGGGAGGGGGCCAGATAAACAGACTGCCGGTGACATTGTACTTGCGAGTTTACACACCTCTTTAATGTTAATTTTGGTGATCTCCGACTGGCGAAGTCGAACATCATTAGTGTCGACGTGAATAATAATCTTAGAGAATTTACGATTAGCTTTAGCCAGCACTTTTAAATTTGCTTTGATGTCAGGCGCTCTGGCTCCCGGTAAGCATGTGACTATGGTGGCTGGTGTCTCTATTTTCACATTCCGTGTAATAGAATTGCCAATAACTAGGGCACTTTCAACAGGATCCTCAGTGGGTGCATCACTGAGTAGGGAGAACCTGTTTGATGTTCTAATCGGAACGGAAGAGTGGTTTTTAGATTCGCGAATATGCCGTCTCACAGTCACCCAATTGCCCTGCTGCAAGGGCTCAGCCGGAATCAAACAATGAGTGTTCACTAAGCTAGTCGCATCCAAAGCAGTATCTAAAGCTGTGTCATTCTCACTACTCTCACATAAAGTCTGGATGCTTGTCTCTAAATCTGAAATCTTCTCCGTCAGCCTGATTAATTCCTTACATTTATCACATGTGAAGCCCTGTTCGCCAACGGAGATAGATATGCTAAACATGTAGCATGCAGTGCAAGTGACAATGACAGGAGAAGAAGACATGGCTTACCGTATTTGTTGATGAGTCCAAAACTTACCACACAACTTACTCCACTTACTTTGTTTGATGGAGTCTATTTAATAATCCAACTCACCACAGTTGTCTAATGAACTCAGAAAACAGGAGACCCGGGTGCCGGGATGGAAAGCTACCAGGCTAGCGAAAAGCTAACACGTGGTAGTGATTTAGATTAAGAGCTAGTGATGTCAAATTTAACTTGATAGGCTATATTAAACAATATATGGTGATGAGTAAGTTATATTTAGCAGTATAGATAACAAAGAAAATATATCAAATAGAGATTCAAACGCAGCTATACAGAGCTACAAACACTGAAGCATGCAGCAGCAGCAGTAGGTAGACAGAAGCAATCGAATGTCATTATGGACCTCTCAGTAACGCAGATTCAGTGCTATGTCTAGGCCTAAAACCGGATGTAATGTATCACCATCATGTACCGTATATTGGTTGTCTTACCACAGTGTAGCCATGGTTTTACTAAATTATCTTGAATTACATTTAAGTCAACAACAAACATCTAATAAAATAACAACAGAAAAAAGTTACCATTCTATGATACAGACTTTATTACAGAAATTACTTAATCTGAAAGAAAATATAACAAACTTCAAAGTTGTACAACATTATTGGTGATAAAGTGGTGCTGTGCAATGGTTAACAAATTCAGTTGGTAATTTACAAATAAAACAATTGCATTTGTTCCACTGTAATAATAATTTGTATACAAAAATAACATATTGTACAAATAAAAATGACTTAAAGCACCTTTAAATACACAGCATCTACCTCCTCTAAAATGTCTATAACCTGTAAACATGTGCCCAAAACAAGCATACGTTTGCAATTTATATTGTATATACATTAACAGGAATATAACAACATTACTTAACAATTAATTATTTAAAAACATTACTTAAAGTTTTTGTTTTAATGGAACATTCTTACTTATACTACTAAATAAATTCAGACGAAGTGAGCAGTTCTTTGAAAGAATGTTTAAATTATATCCACTCACAAGAGATGAAGACATGGAGTCTACTCGTGGGGAACGAATACTCCACACTTTAAATCCTAGGGGGAAAGTGTTCAAAAACATGTGATGCAGCATCTATGCCAGTAGTTGTCAGTAGGAAGTCTGTTGGCCGGTACGTTACAGTCCAGCTTTGGTTTGGTTCTGTCTTGACCTTCAGCCCAAATGGACACAGGAGCTAAAATGAGAAGAATACACACCACATTAACACACGCTTGCTGGAGTACTCAACTGTACTATCGAGCAGCCATGTAATAATGTTAATAATGTAATAATGTCCAAGAGCAATGATGTCCATTCAGTCAGGCTGCACACAACCACTATGAAAAGCACAAAAGGATGTGCGTCAATTTCGCTTCAAGTGCTTGCATTCAAAATTCAAGCTTCAAACTCTATTCATGTTTGGTGTGAACGCAACATTAGTGTTAGTGTTTTGCGTATCCATGGCAACAAGATAAAATAACAACAGAACGTTTTTATAACGTGAATCAAGGATCGCTGTTGTGAAACACTTAAATGTTCCCCTTACCTAAGAGAACTGTTTAAGAGATTATATGCAACACCCTTAAGTTATTCTCTTAGGTAAGGGGAAAATCGCCCCTTAAGTATCATACTTGAGGGAAAAACTTAAAGGTGCTTTATGCAACCGGGTACAGTTATGTTTACTCTATTAAGTTTTGTTATGTAAAAGTCTGTCTTTTGAATTAAACTGCGCAGTGAACTCCGTTGCCTTGAAACTCAGGCTGGCGCCGAAATGGCGTTGTAAACAGAATGGGTTACGTGACCTCCGGAGCTCTGTTGCTTCCTTTTGTCATATGCATTTGACTGCTCTGCTTCCACTGTGAACGGTGGAGCTCTGCACACACGTCCTGACTTCTGCTGCCTGTCACACATTAACGTGAACTAAGCAACACTGCTCTTATTAGAGTGCTGTCAATCTTACAGTACCAGACCGGTACTAATACAATTTCATATTGTACCATTTTTAATAGCATTGTATTGCAATACTTTTCTAATACTGGTATATCGTGCAACACCATAAAAAATGTGTGAGTATATGATGACAGATAAAAAAATAAATAAAAAAAAAAACAGTAAATTATCCCGTTAATGTTTATCATTTTGAATTTGGGAAGTTGTTCTGACATTTGTTAGACAACAAAAATGAATTAATTTGTAAATGTACTTACCACTAATACACATGAAATTGCCAATAGAACTCACTTTCTTCCAGTCCAAGAAAAACATTTCTCATGTTGGACTGGACAGGTCTTTTTGGCAGACTGGAAAAAAATTGAAAATACTTTTTTTTTAATATACAGTACATACTACATAGGCTATAATCATTATATGTTTATTAATAGCATTCATTATGACTTCACTATTTACCTGGCTGAATAAATATTTATGTGGAACTGATAAGCTGAAACTTTACTTAATAAAGTTTTAAATATGGATTTTTTTCTTACAAACTTAGATTCGCTTTAGAAGAACTTTGTTAACCCCGCAGAGCTGCTTGGAGCCATTATTTGACGGACAGATGCATTTTTTATGGACTTCAAAGACAGAACAACAATTAATGTCATTATAATGCTTAGAAGAGCCAGGACTTTATTAATATAACTCCAAAAGTCTGAAAGAAGAATGTCATATACACCAATGATGACTCAAGGTTGAGTAAATCATGGGCTAATTTTCATTTTTGGATGAACTAACCCTTTAACAATACGAAACACAATTTTGGATTAAAATTTAATTTCTGTTTGTTATAGCTCTGCCAGATTCTCACACCAGCCAATCACAGCGCACTCCCTCTCCCGAATACTGATTACTCACACCTGAACCTCATCACACTCATCACCTCCACCATATAAACACTACCAGTAGTGCCCAATAGTTCTGGGACCTTTTTTAAAATATAAACAGGGTTTATGTTTTTAGGTTTACTTGTTAATTTAATATTGCTCATACAGTGTCACTAATGTTTTTTAATGTCAAAGCCTTCTTAAAATGTATAATTTAGCAATGTTCATGCTCCATGTAATTGATGTCACTGATGAACAGTAACTTTATAGTCTGTACTTTTAGATTTTTGATACATACATACCATTGACGAATTACCAGCTAAACCTTTACAAACTATCAAAACCTCTCATTTTCACATAAAGATTTATTTAAAAGCTCAAGCTTTCATAAACAAGAGCTCAATCGATAGCGTTAGCCTAACTTACCTCTTATGGAAACCGTTGAGATGCTAATAAAACACTAAACCATTTCTATAAAGTAAATATTCAACAGAAGTGTGTCAGTTAAATGTAAGAAGTGTCAGGAACAGTTGTGTGTATTATTTGTGTGATTTTAGAGACTAAACGAGAGGGAGTAAAATCTTTGCGTGGCAGCTGCCACAGAAACCTGCCAGGACTGAAGGCAGCTGTCACTAAACCCGTCACTGGTTAAGGCAGCTCCTCTAAAACCTGCCAGTGCTGGAGGCAGCTGCCAGTCTGGTAGATGCATGTGAACAATACGACAACGCTGTTCCGCAGTTTTTACAAAAACTACAGTACGCGAGAGCAACTACGGTATGCATATTAGGTCATTATTCACCACTAACCAATCGCTGTTGAGCCTGCCTCGAGATCTCTGTGTTTACAGCTGACTAGACCAAACGGATACAGGAGAGCAACACACAGTGTAGTCATGACCTTATTTAACACTTTAACTTATATTTTATTCCGCTATATGTGTTTATAGTCGAGCGCACGTTCAAAGTGTCGCGCCAGCCACAACCGAGCGTCTACCTGCCTCGAGATCACTCAGTGTTTTACAGCTGACTAGACCAAACGGATACAGGAGAGCAACACACAGTGTAGGCATGACCTTATTTACCACTTTAACTTATATTTTATTCCACTATATGTGTTTGTAATCGAGCATGCGTTCAAAGCGTCGCGCCAGCCACAACCGAGCGTCTACCTGCCTCAAGCGTCACTCAGTGTTTTACAGCTGACTAGACCAAACGGATACAGGAGAGCAACACACAGTGTAGGCATGACCTTATTTACCACTTTAACTTATATTTTATTCCACTATATGTGTAAAACACAGAGATCTCTAGGCAGGTGGACGCTCGGTTGTGGCTGTGCGACGCTTTGAACGCATGCTCAAAGACTTATAAGCTTATAAGTGGCTTATAAGTCTTTAGACTTATAAGCCAAAGAGATGGCGTCCACTATCCAGTGTGAAAGTCTCTGCTTCGTGACGGCATAGCCTTTAGTGCGGCCACCGAAGCACACAAAGAGCTGTTCCGATCGCCTGAAAGGGGCGGAGCGCTCTATATACAGTCTCAGCGCTCTGACTGGGCAGAGCAAATTCGTGTCATTTTCATCTTGCGACGCGGGCAGGGCCAAAAGAGAAATGACCTGTGCCCTAAAGGGAGTAGAAAGCACTTTAGGACCATGTCTAGGTTTGAGGATGACCCTGGAGTCGTTAGGCCCAAACTTGAGACAGGAAGCGCTCGTGGAGAGTGCGTGTAAATCGCCCACTCGCTTGACTGAGGCAAGTGCCAGCAGAAAAGCGGTTTTCAGTGAGAGGTGCTTTAGGCTCACAGACTGAAGCGGTTCAAAGGTAGAGCCCTTCAAAGCTTTCAACACTGTGGCAAGGTCCCATATAGGGACTCAGGGGGGGCAAGGCGGGTTCAGCCTTCTGGCTAAGATACGGTCTAAATCCTGACTGAAAATCCTCACAAATACCATTTCTTTCTAAAAAGGAACATAATTGTGAAGACACTGCCTTTTCCAGTATTTTTGAAAGAAAGGGTAGATTTGAGATTGGCCTGTAATTGACTAATTTTGTAGGATCAAGTTGCGGTTTTTCTGGAGGCTGTTTTAAGGGCCCAGGTGTGCTTGTTGTACCACGGCATTGGACTATTTTCTTTAATCTTCTTTAAGCGAAGGGGAGCGACTGTGTCTGGAAAAGTACTGGAAAAGAGAGAGTCAATCGTTTATGTTGCAACATCGAGTTCCTCTAAGCTATCTGGAATGCTGAGGAGATGATACTGATAATGAAGATTATTTAAAAAACAATTTTTAGTCGCAGCGGTGATAGTCCTGACATTTTTTAAACGGGTGGATGGCTTTGTAGCTTTAGCTTAATTAAGTATACATGATACTAGGTAATTATCTGAGATGTCGTCGCTCTGCTGCAGAATTTCAACGGTATCAACATTTATTCCATGTGACCATATTAGGTCTAAAGTATGATTATGGCGATGAGTAGGTCCTGACACGTGTTGCCTAACTCCAATAGAGTTTAGAATGTCTTTAAATGCCAATCCCAATGTGTCTTTTTTGTTGTCTACATGGATATTAAAATCACCAACAATTAGTAATTTATCTACGGCCAGAACTAGCTCTGATAGAAAATCAGCAAATTCTTTGATAAAGTCTGTATTGTGCCCTGGTGGCCTATATACAGTAGCTAACACAAATGTTACACGGGATTTATCATTTGCACTACATAACGTTACATAAAGCACCAAAACTTCAAAGGAATTATATTTGAAACTAGACTTCTGAGTAATACTGAAGATATTATTATAAATTACAGCAACCCTGTCACGGATAACACAAAGGAAAACTGGTGCGAGGACTCAAGTGCAGAAAATTAAGATTTTATTTACAAAAACAAAACATAAACTCAAAACAAAACCCACAAGGGGGGAAACACACATAATAAGAATAACAAGAGATAAACATAAACCAACCAACATAGATCACGGGGAACCGGGAGACGTAGACAATACAACGATCCAACAAGGACTGACAAACACAAGGAGTATATAAAGGGGAGAAATCAAACTGGGAATGAGGGAACACAGGTGGGGCAAATGAAACCAATAACGAGATAACAAGGGGGTGGGATCTAACAATGACAGAGGCACATGGCCACACTAACAAAACCCACATGTGCACACAAGACAGGACAGGCATATGACATCATCTCAGCGCACCTCGGTGAAGAGAGTAGGCCATAATATATTTAGCATTTAACTGCAGCTGTGGTGATGAGGTGGGCGCCAGTGATCGCAGCCGCGCCTTAAGTTTTTCATCCGCTCCACACATGGCTGCTGCTCTGCCAACGAACTGTGCTATCACAAGCGTAGATAGTCATTCCGCCAATCATGACAGAATCATGATCATAAGTTACACTACCACAATATCCTCCATTAATTGATACTATAAATATATTTCCATGATTATGAAATCTGCACAAGTTGCCGCAATGTTTTCATTGCCTGCTTGCTCAAAAACGGTCTCTCTACGTATCGCTTTATAAAGACAGCTGACATTTTACAAGTTTATTTCCTTTATCGACAAGAGCTATTTATGTCAGAAAGAGAGTGTTTCTATTGGTCAATAAAGAAGGAAATTGAATATAAGTATTGTTGCTGTCAAGAGCGAATCCATCACGGCGGCGAAAATTTATCGTAAATGGAGGTTTTAATCGCAGGTTCAATTCTAATGCCCAATTGTTAATTAAGTGGTGCAACGCAACTCGATTTAAAGAAAGCCTAGATTAACAAATCCTAGATTAGCTCTAAACTGTGCTTAATCTTTGTTGGTGCAACCCACCCAGAGGGTCTATTACATGGTTATGCAAGTAGGTGGCAACCAGTACGTGACTGTTAAAATGTATTTGGTGGAGGTCCATTCAAAAACTTTGGACAAAAGTTATTTAAATAGTGAATTCATTTAAAATAATAAATATATTTTTTAAAAGACATTTATAAACAGACATTTATAACGATAAAAAAAAAACATTTTGTCTGAACCTAAAGGAAATTACATGTTATTTTGTTTAGGGTAAACGTACCTATTAAGCTCAAGTACCCATTAAGGACACAGCTATTTTTGAGCACAGATTATAAAAAGAAAAAAAAATGTCTCATTTTATACATCTTAACCAATTGATGTGTTTGTTACTATATACATCCTGTAATTTCAAGCTAATCAGACTGTTGCACACTGAGATATGGGTATCTGTAGACCCTTAAATGTGCATTTTTTTAATGTTTAAGGGTTAGTTGTCACATGCCTGTCCTGTCTTGTGTGCACATGTGGGTTTTGTTAGTGTGGCCATGTGCCTCTGTCTTTGTTAGATCCCACCCCCTTGTTATCTCGTTATTGGTTTAATTTGCCCCACCTGTGTTCCCTCATTCCCAGCTTGATTTCTCCCCTTTATATACTCCTTGTGTTTGTCAGTCTTGGTTCGGATCCTTGTTATGTCTACGTCTCCCGTTTCCCGTTTCCCCGTGATTCCCAGTTGGCATGTGTTTGAGTTTCTTTGTGTATTCTGATTGTGTTTTTCCCCCTCGTGGGTTTTTGTTTTGAGTTTATGTTTCATTTTATAATTAAATACTTTTTCTTGCACTTGAGTCCTCGCACCAGTTTTCTTTGTGTTTAACGTGACAGAAGGATCCGACCACTTGAGGACTCAGCAGGACTTGTTTTTTTTCATTGCTTTTCTCTGATGGAGTTTGAGAAAGAACTGCAGCCGATGCGCTATCTGAACGCGAAGTACATCCGGCAACAAGGGATGGATGTATGACAGTTTGCAGGCCTGTTCCTCATGGAGGTGGACCATTTCAGACTCAACAGGGCAGAATGGAAAGAGACTTTTAATCTCTGCCTCGACATGCCTCTCTGTCCAGGGGTGATGGAGAGGATGGGAGGTCTGGGATTTTGGGAATTCGTGGACCGCCTGGGCTCCAGCCCTTCCAAGGTTCCAGTCCCGGTTGTCCATATACTGGTGGATCGTATTCCGGTGGATCGTGTTCCAGTGGATCGTGTATCAGTGGTCCCTGCTCCAGTGGCCCTGAGACCGGTGGTCCCGAGGCAGAGGAGGAGAAAGGCTTCCTCCACGCCCGTTCCGGTGGTCCGTATTCCGGTGATCCCCATTCTGGTGGATCCTGTTCCGGTGGATCCTGTCCCCGTGGTCCGTAAGCGGAGGAGGAGAGAGAACGCGCGCTCCGTGACGGTTCCGGTGATCGCTGTGCTGGTGATCCCTGTTCCGGTGGATCGTGTGCCGGTGGTCCCTGCACCGGTGGTCCCAGTGCCGGTGAATCGTGTTCCGGTGGATCATGTTCCGGTGATCCCTGTTCTGGTGGATCGTGTTCCGGTGGTCTCTGTGCCGGTGGTCCCAGTGCCGGTGGATCGTGTTCCGGTGGATCGTATTCCTGTGGTCCCTGCGCCGGTGGTCTCAGTGCCAGTGGACTCTATGCCGGTGGACTCTGTGCTGGATGTGCCTGCTCTTCCCGTGCCGCCCCGGCGCCCTGTTTCTTTGTGTATTCTGATTATGTGTTTTTCCCCCTCGTGGGTTTTTGTTTTGAGTTTATGTTTCATATTATAATTAAATCCTTTTTCTTGCACTTGAGTCCTTGCACCAGTTTTCTTTGTGTTTAACGTGACATTCATTCACCCAAAAATGAAAATACAGTCATTAATGACTCACCCTAATGTTGTTCCAAACCCGTATATAGTACATATAGGATGAATAGTTGTCTTTCCATTCTTCTTTATATGCCCTATTTTTGCTGTCGACTTTCCTCTTTAGACTCTTTGATAGTGCAACTTAAATGTTAACATCACTCTGCGACCAGGGGCCTATACCATGAATCCAGTTTAGCTGGATAACCAGATATGTTTAAGCTTAGTTTGTGCCAATCCTGGGTTTTAGGTACCATTAATTGCCTCTTAGCAGTGTTCATCTCCATAGTAACTTACGCTCCGCGGCTAATATTCGGGATAAGAGATCTCAAACTGAATTTGAACCAATCAGCTGTGAGCAAAGTCACACACCTCTGATGCAATAAAGTCACTCCCCCTGTTTCCTTGCTCCAAATGAAAGGTCACTACATGATTAAAAAAAATGGTCTTATGATGATTACTTAATATAATAATTGTATACAATTAATAATTATATAATAATATTTTACAATTATAAATTACATTGTAAAATGTTCAAATAGAAAACAGTTTTTTTTACATTTTAATAATATTTCCCAATAATATTTTTATTTTTTTATAATAAATGCAGACTTGTTGAGCAGAATTCTTTATATACTTCAGTCTCTTAATCTTCAGCAAAAGAGTTTTGAATCACGTTGGCTCTCTCACGAGAAATGAGTCACACTTTGTATTGAAAGGCATGTGATTGGCTGCTCACTGCTGTTGTAACACTTTCACGTGCACGAGTTCCACAAACTCAAGATCAAAGCCTGAGTTGACAGAGAAAGTTGATGATCAGCATCATGGGACCAACAAAGCCTGAATTGCTTGGTTTGGTTTTGTCAACTCGAAAGTAATCCTATAACCCTGAGTTTGTTAATCTATACCATCATGGTACAGGCCCCTGGTGCACTCACCTCCAGCACGCAAGCATTACAAAAGAAATGCAGTTTAGTATGTGAGGATGCAAAAGAATAATTCTGAGTGTGACAGAAGGCTATGTCAAATAATTATTACAACAAGTTAGGGTCCATTGTCTAAAATACACATTTATTATTCACAATATGAAATAAAATATAGTTAGTTAAGAGCATGACTCAAAGATGCCATTAATGGGCTTATTAAATTCCTCTCTTATTTTTTTAGTTATTTTTATCCATTCCGCATCTCCCACGTGTGTTTTAGTAAGATGGTCTGTGTTGCAAGTTGTTAAATGAATATACTTGCCAGGTTACATGTCACTACTGCTTTATTAATTTATCAATTTCTTTAACAGAGTAACAGCCCACTACCAGTCACAAAATACACTGTAACAGACATACTGTACAATTGGCAATTCTAGTTGCATTTTTCATCAAGTAATTTCTTAAATTATCCCTTGACTATGTTCTGGCCCGCCATCGTGTTTTTTTTGACTTGCCGACCCCTGCTTTAGGGAAATGGTTCTCAAACCTGTCCTGGGGACCCCTCCCACCACTGCACTAACACACCCAAAATCAGCAGCTCATTTGTAGAGATTGCAAGACTTGAATTGGGTGTGTCTGATGAGGGAGACATACAAAATGTGTAGTGGTGAGGGGTCCCCAGGACAGGTTTGAGAACCACTGCTTTAGGGCATGGTGCCAGTGACACTAACTTAGTTTTATAACGATAGGCAATGCATGGTCAACACTCCAATTGGCTAATGGGGGAAATTTTCATGACAGAAAATGTCATAGTAATTGAATTGTCTAGAACTGAGGAATCAGAGTAACAAAAAATTAATGGAATAAAAAGATGATTAATAAATATTATCAGCAGATTAGTTGCTTGGTACATTGTGTTAGGAAGGAAAAGATTGTATATATCATCATAATTTCTGTATATATCATCATTCCTTCTCCCTTGTTGCTGTTGTTCTTCTTCTGCTTCTTCTTTAGCCTTTTTTAATCCCTCTCATCCCATCTCTCTGCTTTTTTTTTTTCTCAGGCAGTTTGTTGATCAGTGAAGTAGTAAACCTCTTGGACCAGTCTACTCTCCGGCGCTAAAGAAAGAGTGTGGCGGTCTCCAGACTTTACTGAAAAACAATCACCAGGTGTTCAGAGGTATTTTGCCCTGTTCCAGTCTACTTTTATTTATTTAGCACTTTATACAATTTTAAGTTTTAAAGCAGCTTTACATTAATAACAGGAAAATGATTTAATGATGCAAACGGTTAATTCCTGCTATACAGCGGCTCTTAAAATAGTGTCATTGTTCAGCTGAATTCAGTTCAGTGTTGATTCAGTTTTGTTATAAAGATCAATTATTTAATTAGTTAATTTAATCTATAAAGCAGTTCTGCAGAAAAACAGTGATGTCGTCAACCAGCTCAGTTCAGTTGTCATCCAAAAGTGTCAGTTAAGTCAAATCAGTATGGTTGAATATTAAGTGTCCCTAACCAGTGATGGGAATAACGGCGTTATAAATAAACGGCGTTACTAACGGAATTATTTTTTTCAGTAACGAGTAATCAAACAATTTACTGTTTCTCCCGTTACAACGCCGTTCGCGTTACTGAGAAAAAAAACTTTACTATAATTGAGCTCACTGAAGTGGTTTTCATCCGAACAGGCTCTCTATCAGTAGGACCGGCAACGTTTTTCTTTCTCTGGTTAGTGTGTGTGTGTGTGTGTGTGTGCGTACGCGCTGTGCGGGCGGGCGGTCGTGTTGGGGTGTGGGTGGTTTAGTACACATGTCAAGTCAAGTCAACTTTATTTATATAGCGCTTTTAACAATGCAGATTGTTTCAAAGCAGCTTCACAGTGTTAAACAGAAAAATAATGCAACAGAATATATTTCTATTATCATACAGTAACAATGTGGGCTTTAGATCAGTAATTAGATCAGTAATTTGATCTATATGGTTAATTTAGTTTAATATTTAGATTTATTTTAAAATATATTTGAAAAATAGTTTTTTCCCCAACTGAGCAAGCCAAGCCAGAGGCGACAGTAGCAAGGAAACCAAACCCCCATCAGGAGACCTCATGGAGAAAAATAAACCTTGGGAGAAACCAGGCTCAGTCGGGGTGCCAGTTCTCCTCTGGCCATTTAACAAACAGCATATTTTTATTATTAAAATTATTATTTTAAAGGTCAGAGGTCATAATCGATCTGAATATTCGAAAGATCTGAGGCAACACGCCGGAGACGGGTTTATTGAGGATGATGTATCGATTAAATAATTATTAAAAATAACAAATTTGAAATATCGGAGTCATTACGCCGGAGACAGGTTTTTATTGAGGATGCCGTATTGATTAAACAATAACTAAAGTGTAATATTCGAAAGATCGGCGGCAACACACTGGAGACGGGTTGTTTTGAAATTTTAACTAGGACTATTCAAACAATCGGAGTCATTACGCCGGAGACAGGTTTATTGAGGATGCCGTGTCGATGAAGCAGCTTAAGGGGGAGTCTAAATGACGCGGTCTCTGCAGACACTTCAGGGTCATGTGTTGGTCACATCTGGGTGCAGGTCCACCGTCTGATCTGGATACAGCCTGGATCCGGCTGACTGCAGTAGACCTCGGGATAAAACAGAGACACTAACATTAGTAGATGTCATTCTTCTGATGATGTAACGAGTACATCAGGTGTTATGGGAAGTGTTCCCGGTTCCGATGCCATTCTTCTGATGAGTTAACGAATACATCAGGTGTTATGGGAAGTGTTCCCGGTTCCGGCTGACCTAGATAATGCAGCCTAATAATCATTTAATTGAAAAAAGTGTTTTATGTGTATGCCATAGAAAAGAGATGTGTTTTTAGTCTAGATTTAAACTGACAGAGTGTGTCTGCTTCCCGAACAATGCTAGGAAGACTGTTCCAGAGTTTAGGTGCTAAATAGGAAAAGGATCGACCACCTGCAGTTAATTTTGATATTCTAGGTATTATCAGCTGGTCAGAGTTTAGAGACTGCAGTAGACATGATGGAGTATAATGTGTTAAGAGCTCACTCAAGTACTGGGGAGCTAAACCATTTAGTGCTTTGTTAGTAATAAGCAAGATTTTAAAATGTATGCGATGTTTAATAGGGAACCAGTGCAGTGTTGACAGAACCGGACTAATGTGTTCATACTTCCTGGTTCTAGTAAGAACTCGAGCTGCTGCGTTTTGGACCAGCTGGAGTTTGTTTATTAAGCGAGCAGGGCAACCACCCAGTAGAGCATTACAATAATCTAGCCTTGAGCTCATGAACGCATGTATTAACTGTTCAGCATTTTGCATTGAGAGCATGTGCCATAATTTAGATATATTTTTAAGATGGTAGAATGTAGTTTTACAGATGCTAGAAACATGGCTTTCAAACGAAAGATTGGTATCAAAGAGCACACCCAGGTTCCTAACTGACGACGAGGACTTGACAGAGCAGCCATCGAGGGTTAGACAGTATTCTAGGTTACTACTTGTGGAGATTTTTTGTCCAATGATTAAAATTCAGTTTTTTCTGAATTAAGTTGCAGGAAAATACTGATCATCCAATTTTTTATATCATCTATACTTTCTGTTAATCTTGTGAATTGGTCAGTTTCTTCAGGGTGTGAAGAAATATAGAGCTGAGTATTATCAGCATAACAATGAAATCTAACGCCATGCTTCCTAATAATATCTCCCAGTGGTAGCATGTACAGGGTGAAGAGTAATGGCCCTAGCACTGAGCCCTGCGGTACTCCATACTGAACTTGTGATCGGTGTGACGTCTCTTCATTTACTGCTACAAACTGATAATGGTCAGATAGGTATGATTTAAACCAGGGTTTTCAAATTGGGTGAATGTGAGCCTCCTTAGAGTAGGTAAGGACAGCCGAGCCCCCCCTTCCCCAAAATCCTGTCCGCCTGCTCTAACCAACACACGCCTCGGCAGTAACTGCCATCTTCTGTGTGTTCCTGGCAATGAGTTTCAATAACAACTAATAAAATGTAAATATTTTTCATATTGTATTTTATTTCCTTTTTTTAAGAAGTGCATTCATAAATCTTTGCAACAGCAAATACCTTCCAACTTTATGCAGGCCTATTTGAGGCTACTTTTAAAAATCACAGAACATCAGTAGGCCTAACCATAAGTCAACAAAACATGCTTAACATGTGAATGTTACAAGTGTGAAACTTGTGTCTGGGTCTTAAAGGGATAGTTCACTTTAAAATGAAAATTCTGTCATCATATACTCACCCTCAATTTGTTTCAAGCCTGTATGAATTTATTCTGCTCCACACAAAGCAAGATATTTTGAAGAATGTCAATAACCAAACAGTTAACTGGTCCCATTGACTTCCATAGTAAGAAAAATGAACAATGAACGACAACACTTTTTGTTCACGTAGCGCATAACACATAACAGTCAACTGCATTGAAGGCATGTTATCAGATCAAAAAGATTTGCATTACAATTTTTTTTTTCAGCCACATACAAGATTTGAATGTGGCTAAAATTATTTAAAATCATACATTCAGATTTGAACAATAAACAAAATGCACCATTCACGTCATTTGCACGTGTCATTCACGTCATTTGCACATGTCATTCACGTCATTTGAATTTGAATTTTGAACTTTGAATAACCGGGAATCAGTGGGAACAATGAAGACGCGCTTTTGACGCGCAGAGGTGTTCGATGCGGGGCTTCACTGCAGAGAGAAATAAACGCAAGTCGTCCTCCACCTGCAGCCTTGATGGTGTTCACTTTTCATACTCAACATATAGATGGAAAAAAATAACATATAATATTTTAACATATGAAACTAAATGTGCTTATTTAATGGCTACAACACATAGGCTATTTGGCACATTCAAGTTAATTCTCCAATTAATTTTAAAATTATTGAAAAAAATAAACATAGCCTACCCCTAGGGTTGGGCGATGTCCCCTAAATTGGCAGTTGACGATGTTTACAGTAAAACATTGCGATGCACGATGATATCGTCGTTTTTTTGTTGTTGTTTTTTTTTAATAAAAATATATAATTTACTATATCTGTATTTTACTATCTCTTTAAATGAATACTATTTTCTATTTCGTTATTAAGCTAACCCAAATAAGGACTCACCCGCGTTAGGTTGCAGTGAGGGGAAACAAAGTAAAGAGTTGTGCACTTTTTATTTTAATATACCTCCTTACATAAATACTATTTTCTATTTTAAACTATAATTTCGTTATAATCCCCGTATTTTGTATGTGAATGCTGTTTTACGTGAATATATTACCACAGGACAGAAGCACAAAGCTTTGTTTTCAAAGGAAATACTTTTGCAGTTACATCGCAGCCATGAAAACATATGGATTCATGCCGAATGAGAGAGGGAGGCTGAGCCCAATTTAAGATTTGCCAGCTTTTCAAATATGTTTGTACCCGATTTTCCGATTTCCGTGAACTTTAACAATAGGCATAACCAAAAGCCTAACAGTTAGTCCATTTGATCCCACTGTACATCACGTTTCTTTTCATAAATCTTTACTCGCGTCACACTCGCAGGGAATTGTAAAAGTTTCTTCCTTTCGTTTGCTTATAATTAAGTCTATTAGCCTACCCATTCACATGTTTTACTGTGGTGAAGTAGAAAAAAACAATGTAGGACGAATACCTTTTTACTTCAAATTTTATTTAACACAGTTTGTTCTTATTAGACTTGGCATGTCAAGTTTATTTGAATAGCGCAATTCACGCACACACACACACACACCGCCTATTTTAATTTTGTTTTCTCTGGCAGTGCATAATCAAACATAAATGCCTAAATGTTATGACCCTGTGGAAGATAAAATTCAGTCTTCAGATGTTTTCCAACAAGTGTTGCTTTGCAACATCAGGAGAAAACATGAAGACGAAGATATTCGAGAAGGATCGAGTCTCCAGCTCGTGTCCCACATTCATCTCAAAGCATGCCGCATCTTTGCGGGGAAATAAAACAAATCTTTTTTTAAACTAATATTTTATTGTCTTAATCTTTATGTTACCATTATTAACTGATAATCGTTTAAATGTTTTACAGGCTGTAGTGTGTTGTTTCACTGACGGAAGTGCTAAAATAAACACGCATGCTTATGAAATGGATTATTTAAAAATGTAGGCTATATATCTGGCATAGACTACAGTATTTAAAATAGCATATATGCTTTAGTTATACTCTCAATTTAATTTACAGAGCAATCCCTGCAAAGTTTTTAGTTTAACTATAGAAGAGGATAGTGTGTCGTGACTGCAACGGGGCGTGGCATCACGCGGTCAGCCATCACTCGTCCATCGGCACAACCCTACCTACCCTTAAAAAATAATTGTATTGCAGTTTTGGTAACACTTTACAATAAGGTTGTATTAGTTAATGCATTAGTTAACATGAACTAATGATGAACTGCACTTATAAAGCATTTATTTATCTTTGTTAAAGTTAATTTCAACATTTACTAATGCATGAATAAAATCTTGTTAACATTAGTTAATGCACTGTGAACAAACATGAACAGCTGGATTTATATTAACTAACGTTAACAAAGATTAACTAATGCTGAACAGAGGTGTTGTTCATGGTTAGTTCATGTTAACTAATGCATTAACTAATGTTAACTAATACAACCTTATTGTAAAGTGTTACCGCAGTTTTTTCTAAGTACAAGAAACACTCTTTCGTAGAGTGTTTGTGTTGAAAACAGGTGCCATTCATAAAATCCCTCAGTTTTGAGTAGGCCTATTGTTTGAGTGCCTGTGCACGTTGAGCCAGAAGGAGCCATTGCTTAATCTGTCAGCATTACTACATGTCAGTAATCAGTCAACTCGTTTTGTACCACGACGCGAGTATCCCGCGTAGCTTTACCCAGTATACGCGCGCGAGTATCCCGCGTAGCTTTTACCCAGTATACGCGACGCGAGTATCCCGCGTAGCTTTTACCCAGTATACCGCGACGCGAGTATATGGTTTATTTTTATTTTTATTTTTTCTTCACGTCGCGCCTCCCTGTGGCTCTTTGGCGCCCCAGGAGGCGCCTCACCTATTGAAAACCGCTGATTTAAACCATACCAATGCAGGTCCACTAATGCCTACATAATTTTCGAGTCTATTCAAAAGAATGTTGTGGTCGATAGTGTCGAATGCAGCGCTAAGATCGAGTAACACTAACAAAGAGATACAACCACGATCGGATGATAAGAGTAAACCATTTGTAACTCTGATGAGAGCAGTCTCAGTACTATGATACGGTCTAAATCCTGACTGAAAATCCTCACAGATACCATTTCTTTCTAAAAAGGAACATAATTGTAAAGACACTGCCTCTCAAGTATTTTTGAAAGAAAGGGTAGATTTGAGATAGGCCTGTAATTGACTAATTTTGTAGGATCAAGTTGCGGTTTTTTAATAAGTGGTTTAATAATAGCCAACTTAAAAGTTTTCGGTACAAATCCTAATGACAAAGATGAATTAATGATATTAAGAAGAGGATCCATGACCTCTGGTAGCATCTCTTTTAATAGCCTAGTCGGTATAGGGTCAAGCATACATCTTGTTGATTTAGATGAATTAAAGAGTTTAGCCAATTATTCCTCTCCTACACGATACTAGATAATGATCTGAGATGTCGTCGCTCTGCAATTCAGAATTTCAACGTTATCAACATTTATTCCATGTGACAATATTAGGTCTAAAGTATGATTATGGCGATGAGTAGGTCCTGACATGTCTTTAAATGCCAATCCCAATGTGTCTTTTTCGTTGTCTACATGGATATTAAAATCACCAACAATTAGTTGGTTATCTACGGCCAGAACTAGCTCTGATAGAAAATCAGCAAATTCTTTGATAAAGTCTGTATTGTGCCCTGGTGGCCTGTATACAGTAGCTAACACAAATGTTACACGGGATTTATCATTTGCACTACATAACGTTACATAAAGCACCAAAACTTCAAAGGAATTATATTTGAAACTAGACTTCTGAGTAATACTGAAGATATTATTATACACAACAACAACCCCTCCCCCTTTAACTTTCAGACGCGGCTCGTGTTTATAACAATAATCTTGTGGGGTGGACTCATTTAAAGTAATGTAGTCGTCAGGTTTTAGCCAGGTTTCTGTCAAACACAGCACATCTAGATTATTATCTGTAATGATATCATTAACAATGAGCGCTTTTGGGGAAAGGGATCGAATATTCAGCAACCCAAGCTTTATCATTTGATTATCCGTATTGTATATATTGTTTATTTGTTGGACATCAATTAAATTATTACCGTTGAATGGTTTTGATGTTTCTTTGTAATTACTAATTCGCGGAACAGACACAGTCTCTATGTGATAATATCTAGGTAAAAGAGTGTCTATGTGTTGGGATTTACCTGACTTCTGTAACAGGAGACAGCTAGCAGGCGGTCGGGTAAGCCAGTCCGTCTGCTTCCTCACCTTGAGTCAAGGTTTAGCTCTAAGACTATATGCCAAATTACGAGAGAAGGGCGGCACCACTCCAAGAAGGATGGATTTTGTCGTGTTTTAACAGGCCAGGTCTGCCCCAAAAGATTTTCCAATTGTCTATGAACCCTATGTTATTTTGCGGACACCACTTAGACAACCAGCCATTGAGTGATGATAATCAGCTAACGATCTCATCACTCCTTTTGACAGGGAGCGGACCAGAACAAAAAACTGAACCTGCCATCGTACTAGCGAGTTCACACACCTCTTTAATGTTAATTTTGGTGATCTCCGACTGGCGAAGTCGAACATCATTAGTGCCGACGTGAATAATAATCTTAGAGAATTTACAATTAGCATTAGCCAGCACTTTTAAATTTGCTTTGATGTCAGGCGCTCTGGCTCCTGGTAAACATGTGACTATGGTGGCTGGTGTCTCTATTTTCACGTTCCGTGTAATAGAATCACCAATAACTAGGGCACTTTCAACAGGATTCTCAGTGGGTGCGTCACTGAGTGGGGAGAACCTGTTTGATATTCTAATCGGAACGGAAGAGTGGTTTTTTGATCCGCGACTATGCCGCCTCACTGTTACCCACCGTTTCCCTGCTGTGGGGGCCCTGCAGCCGGAACCGGAGAATGTACAGAGTTCACTAAGCTACTCGCATCCAAATCAGTGTCTAAAGCTGTAACATCCTCACTACTCTCAGATAAAGTCTGGATGCGTGTCTCTAATTCTGAAATCTTCTCCGTCAGCCTAATTATCTCTTTACATTTATCACATGTGAAGCCCTGTTCGCCGACGGAGAAGCCTATACTAAACATGCAGGAAGCAGTGCAAGTGACAATGACAGGAGAAGATGACATAGCTTACCGTGTTTGTTGATGAATCCAACTTACCACAATGGTTTGTTGGAGACTATTTACTATTCCAACTCACCACAGTTTTTTAATGAACTCAGAAAACAGGAGACCCGGGTGCAGAGATGACAAGATAACAGGCTAGCGAAATGCTAATGTGTGATGGTGATTTAGATTAAAAGCTAGTGATGTCAAATTTAATGTGATTGGCAGTATTTAAACAATATATTGTGATGAGTAAGTTATATTTAGCAGTAGAACAAAGAAAATATATCAAATAGAGATTCAAAAGCAAGACTGTACAGAGCTACCAACACTAGCTGAGAAGGAGGCAGACAGGAGACTGGAGACAGGAGACTGAAGCAATCGATCAGGCAGGAGCAATCCTACACCAGGATCAGGCAGGAGCAATCCTACAGGTACACATACCTGATGATGATTGGTGGGTGGGAGACAAGGTTGAGGTTAATAGGTTGAGTTCACACACACACACACACTATGACGCACACGCATATGCACTGTCAGCGATGGCAAGTCCAACGACTTCAAAGGTAGCTTTCGCAAACTGGAAGTACAATCGCAACTTTTCCCTCGTTGAGATGAAAGTTAAGAATGTTTATGTAACATGCAATTTATGCCTAGGAAGAACTCTTTCTTCCTAGGCATAAATTGCACGTTACATAAACTCTCCACGTCGGTGGAAAATAATTCTAATCTAATGAAGCACCTCACATCATCACATGCCACCACAAAATAAGTGGATAAAAACCGAGGTGATAACGCTCCTCTACCAAAAGACTAATATAGTACTGATAATATTTACAATGATGTATTGAATTTGAAAGGTGTCTCTCACATTCTCCCTCAGCAACATTACAATTGTGTACATTAATGTATTTTTTTCTATTTCATATTATATTTTATGTCCAATTCATTCATTTAACATATTATATATTCGGGGCATCCAAGTTTTGAAAGAAAAAAAAAGTAACTCAGTAATTACATTCCTTGGTAATTAGTTACTTTTATAATGATGTAACTCAGTTACTAACTCAGTTACTATTTCTAAGAAGTAACTAATAACTATAACTAATTACTTTTTTAAAGTAACGTGTCCAACACTGTCCCTAACTAAGCAAGCTAGAGCCAACAGTGGCAAGGAAAAGTCCATCAGGTAACAGAATGGAGAAAAAAAAAACTTGGGAGAAACCACGCTTGAAAAAAGGTACATTGCTGTCGCTGGGGCGGTACCCTATGGTACAAAACCGAAAAGGTACTAATATGTACCTTTAAGGTATTAATATGTACCTTTAAGGTACTAATATGCACTCTTAAAGTACTGATATGTGCCTTCTACGGTACTAATATGTACCATTTAGGGGTGAGTAAGGTACAAAGATGTACCTTTTCACTTTTGTACCTTAGGGTACCGCCCCAGTGACAGCACTGTACCTTTTTTCTGAGAGTGTAGTCGGAGGGCCAGTGCTGGGATCTGAGATTTTGAGATTGCAATAGATGGACCAAAATATTCTAAGAGTTTGCTTGAAAACCGATGAGCTAAACCGTTTAGTGCTTTGTAAGTAAACAGCACGATCCAATGAAAAAAAAATCCAATGTTTATGCAATGTTTATGTTTAGGGGGGAAATTAGGATTGTTAAGGTTGTAACAGTATTACTACTTACAGATCCTAATTATTTATCCGGTACCTTTACAGTAT
The DNA here is from genome assembly GCA_023029165.1 of Gobiocypris rarus. Lineage (NCBI taxonomy): Eukaryota > Metazoa > Chordata > Actinopteri > Cypriniformes > Gobionidae > Gobiocypris > Gobiocypris rarus. The sequence continues at coordinate 17,011,524 of CM040912.1, forward strand.
TCTTATTAGTACTTTTTCGGGTTTTTTATGAAGAAAAAAAGATTTAACACTGCTTTATTTATTTTTTTACATGTAAAATAAATAAAATAAGGATCTATAGTGAAAGAAGCAGCAATGTTTAAACAAATTAACTATTATACAAAGAAAACAAATGAAATATTTTCCTGCAAAAGAACATGAATGGAAACTTTATTTCGACTTTATTAACAGTATATTGCCAAAAGTTTTGGGACGTCTGCCTTAACATGCGCACAAACTTTAAATACTGTTCTTGAGCTAATCTGAAGGCCACACAAAGTTTGGAGGTCTGTAGCTATATATCATTTAACCCTTTCATATCATATGATATCACAAATAACTATCACTTTAGTGTGAAATAAGTAAAAAATGAAAACCATGATTTAAATACTGGCCTTCTGGACTTTGAGCTTTCTAAATTTTTCACTTTACAAAGGCCTATTATAATTTAAATTATTAAAAGATTTGACTACACTGCAAAAAAAGTTATTTTTAGTTTGTATTTTTTTCTTGTGTTCAGTCCATAATCAAAAAATGGGGTAAGAGAAATGATCTTATTTCTGTTTGGGACAGAAAAAAGATTTCAATCAGAAACAAGATCATTTTTCTTCCCCATTGGCAGATTTTGATTAATTAGAAGCAAATATATTAAAACATTGATTAAATTAAGGTACAATTTTTACAAAATGAAATTCACAAATTCATATCAGTATGAAACAAAATACGTTTTACAGGTAGGCATCTGAGCAGAACAAAAGCTTTATTGATATTTTACAACAATTCATAATTTGTCAAAAACAGGCCAAATAAATCTTGTCTAAACAGTCTTACATCTATGACATTTTATGTTGCAGCAGAATTCATATTTAAACTGTCTTTTTGCGTTTAATATTCACAGAGACAAACATAATACATTTACCTAAATCCGCGTTGCTCTTAGAAATAAACAGCTTTTCATGATGTAAATTATTTCAGGATTATTCCTCACCGCGTCTCAAACCGATGTAGTGTGTTGATGTGTTTATTTGAGTTGATGTTGAGTTGTTGTGGGCATCGATTCTGCTCTCGCATGGATCGCCTCAATATTTGAATCTCAAAAGAACGCGCACTCCATTATGGAAGCTTATGTGTAGCAGAAATCAATTTGCAATGCAATATGCAAAATGACAATGCAATATGCAAAATGGCAATGTATTTCTGTATTTAAAATTACATTTTCCATTACATATGTGCCAAGTTGGTGCAAAATGAAAATTAAAATTATATAATTTACTTTTGCCATTTCCAATAGTAATTTTAAAATGGAAATTATATATTAATTTTGAATGCTTTATACGTTGCAAAATGAAAATGTATTACTCAAATTGATTTGGTATGTGTCTATGTCCAAGCCATAACAGTAGCAAAATTATCATTTAAATGTTATTGGTTCTAAATGCATTTACACTCACAGTTAGGAATCTTAGGATTGCATTTTCATCATAATGCCATGTGATATTTGTAGCGAAATTCAGTGTGGATTTCAAAATGCATTCTGAGCCAAAGATATAGAAAAATGGTAGCAAAATTGTGATTTAAATGACTTTTTAATACATTGACACTCACTCTTGAGAGGTTTGAAAAATGCATTTTAATGAATGCCACACATCGATTAATTCAGTCGATGTGGATTTGAAAATGCATTCAGAACTGATCACGCCCAGCCTCCGTCAATCAATGCGTCAAGGCAGGGCACGACAGGTAAGCGTGGAGCGGGTACACACTGCAAGCATGGCGTGAGCGTCTCAGCTGCGTGGCGTGTCCGTTTTTATTTGGCTTCCATGTTAATATGGGGTGTGATTTATACATTTACTTTGCTAACTAAGCAATCAATCGTGTCGATCGTCAGGGCCGTCGCTAGTGGGGTGAAAGCTGGTGACGATTATAGGGGCCCCCACTGCCCAAGGGGCCCCACAAAATCCAGAAGTTATACTATATAGTCCCCTGTTCTGTGAATAATTATAATATTTTTATTAGATGTATGCCTGAGATTTTAATGAAAACCACAAAACCATGCAAATAGGTTAAAGAAGTTTTTCAAATATCTGCTCCTCTCCTCTCCATACAAATGGTTCAGTCCGGTTTAATATTTATTAATTAAATCAGTCAGTGACGAACATTAGATAATTTGACCCAATCAAATTGTAAGTCCCACCCCAGCTCGTGAACAGAACCAATCGGAGTTGAGGCGGCAGCTGAATTTAACGATGAACTTGTTGAAAGAACAGGAGACTGACAGACAGGCTGAAAATGTCAGGGAAAAGAAAATATAAATCAGGGTACCAGAAACGCCTTGAAAAGAACGAGAGGGAGGCCAGGAGAGTTGCTGTATCCCAGCCGATCAAGACGTTCTTTAAGACAGGTTAGTAACTTAGTGAATTGTTATTTCGCTGTCAGATTTACTTTCGTAGGAAAACTACTGCCTGCCGCCTACTGTCATTACCGGCACGCGCACGTCAAATTGATTAAATGATTACGTGGTCAAAATCCCCTCTTTTTACGCTATTGTAAATAGAGTTTGTTTGTATAACACACAGAAAAAAATGTCACAACGCATGTCACAAGCATTATGCACCTACTGGCTGTTGATTTATTTTATTAGGCTATAGTCAAGAAAACACGAATACAACACACTGCTCTTGGATGGATACATTCATTAGCTTTATTTAATATTATATTACACAGTTACATAGTGTCTTTATTTAAATAAGACAAGTAATTCTTATAAAAAAAGACAAAAGTCTTTACATTTGACTGCATTCTTGACAATTTATTTGTTTACTTTTTGAATTTATTAATATTTAAAAATGTCTTGGTTTTTGTAAAGTTTTTATTAGTTGTAAAAATGTATATAAACATGTACCTTTTAAAATAAAGAGTTTACAACACCACCACCATTATATAATGTGTATTTTGCTTTTGCTGGTGTTAAGTAAAAATCTTTATTTACATTTATCTGTTTTGTTATTTTGTAATAAACCCCTATTAGGTTACATGTGGGCCTCCATTCTCATATATTGTACAGTATATGATTTGGGTGGGGGGCCCACATCAATATTTTTTCAGGGGGCCCCAAGTCCTCTAGCTACGGCCCTGTCGATTGTCACGTACCTTGCCTTGACCAATGACGTGTGATAAGAAGCGTTACACTTTCGTCCCCCCCATAAATTTGCCTGAGAAGCTACGTGACGTCAGCGCCGTGTCGTCTGAAGTTTTGCCAGTTAACGGAAAAAAAACCTTCAATGTTCTAAATTGACGTAATTACAGCTGTGCATTAACAATTCGTCTAGTGAGGAGGACTGATGGATATGTGTTTTTGCCAGTTAATCCCTGTAAATTCCCCCCCAAAAAAGTATATTTACTTACAACATGTAATACTGGAATGCGAAAGGAGTTAGCCTATATTACTTAATTCAGCCAGTTAGAAAAAAAGGTAAATAAATGCATTAAATTGTGCATTTGAAAGATTTTAGTACATCAATATGTTAAACTATACAGTTAGTAAACATTTAAATGAAATGCCCATTTATAAAGGTGTTTTTAAAATCAGCCAGAAGCTAACCCAGTTAAACACGTCCTTATTAGGAGAAAATAAAAAATATGCAATTATCCACATTAGATTATTTATATAGGGGAGAGCAGGTCACAACCTACTGGTTTTTTAACTATTTCAGTTTGTGTAAATCCACTTGGGGTTCAGAGTATTTTTTTTTTCCTACATTAATTTCACACGTCTAATACAATTATGTGGTTTTGTTTCATAAGTGTATGCTTTTTTCTTGATATACCCCGAAAGAATTGAAGTGAAATGTGACAACATGCCCCATAGGTGGGGTAGTATGTCCACATAACAGCTTAAAATATTATCATATAAAAAAGACAAACTAAAATATTTTGTTAATAAAATACAATTATTATTTTTTTTTAATAAAAAAGGCATTTTTTAATCATCAGTTTGACAACAAACACATCACTTAATACAGCACAGCATCGTTAAAAATATGACAATAAGGAATAATTTCTGAACTTTGACTCCCAGTTTTTATTCACCCTTTTTTCATGGTTTTCTCAAAATAATTAAAAAATATATAGAATATAATATCATATTTCTAATAGGGCTCATTGCAATGCAGTGTTACAACCACGCACCCCACCTGCTCCACTTTAAACCGTAATTTCTGTCTTCTGCTGTTTAGATCATCATTAAAGAACAATCTCAACTGTTAAATAACAGATAGGCCTAGACGATTATAATAATATCAGATTTGTCTTATTTTAAATAAAGACAAAAAACAGATGGAAAATAAACGTAAGAAAGACATTTACTTTTGCTACACTCTAAAAAGAGATTTTTAACACATGTAGTGAGTGTGCTCAGGGACAACACATGTTGTGTCAAATTTGACACAATAAATGTGTAATTTAACACAGAAATTGTTTCAGGTATTTACATATTCAAATGTAACTTTAAACATAAAGTGAAACTAAGTTATTAAGCAGTTAATCAGTAGTTGAGTACAGAACACATGTGCACACAAAATACAATGTTTCAAACTATGACTTTATCAACTCAGTTGAGTTGTTACAATTTAACTCACCGATAATACTGCTTTTGAGATAAGTTCATGAAGAGAAAACGGTTAACAGAGTTTACATATGTTTTAGACGGTTGTAACAATGCATATTTTATCTCCCTCATTTAAACTTGAAAGAGCAGCTGCAACTGCAATAGTAAGGCGTTTCAAAATAAGAGTCTCGGTTTATTCCGATCTTGTTTATAATTAAAAGTCACGCATTATATATATTCGTTTTTGGTTACATAATAAACTGTATTTAATGTCATTCCCATTTAATTCATAGTCAGGAGGACAGACCAGTATTGGACACACATTCAGTATCAGGGTTATAATACTTAAATAAAACCATTAAAAATCTCCATTACTTAAATAAATAAACAAACTTGAAGCTTTCGCTTAATCTGATATACTAACTAAAACAAAAATACAAAGTTATAAAAACTATATTAATGTTTAAAAAAAATGAATTGAGCTCTCTTTTGTGTATTTTTTTATGTCAAAACACAATGATGTCACAATGTCAGTTCAAGTAACAGTCAGTTATGTAATGATTAAATGCTCATTTAATAATGCATTACAATTTAACTTAACTCATTAGATTTTAGTCGACTAAATCTACTGTAGATTTAGTCGACTAAAATCTTTTGATATTTAGTCAACTAAAACTAAAAACAATTCAGGTGACTAAAATATGATTAAAACTAAATGGCATTTTAGTCAAAAGACTATGACTAAAACTAAATAAAAATTTGCTGTCAAAACGAAAACTGGTATGATGAAGGCTGATCACGGCTGATCTGAGACCTCAGTGTGTCGTGTGTGCCGAGGTGCTGGCAAACGCCCTGCAAATTAAAAAGGCACCTCGAAACAAAGCATGCTGGCATTAAAAATAAACCGACTGAATATTTTAAAAGAAAGCTTGATGGAGCTCCATCAGCAACTGGCAACCATTTCAGTGCCCAGCACTGTGTCTAAACAGTGTTTGGAAGCATCGTATGTAGTGGCCCAAAGAATCGTTAAACTGGGTAAACCGCATTTAATCGCAGAGACTCTCATTTTGCCGGCAGTGCAAGACATGTGCAGAATAATGATAGGCGATCATATTATCATATTATGTGAATGTAGTATAACAACTTATAACCACAGCTAATGTGAATCCACAAGTGTGGTCATGCTTAATTTCAAATCTGAGGATGAAATCTCTAAAACTATGCATTTTATGAAGCATATTGACTGTCATATGAGTTTATTTGCGAATGCTAAGATAAGATGCTATCATTGGCCTGTAAAACACATACTTGCAGTCTACTAACTAGTCTTTCAACTTCTCAATTCACAGTCTATTGTTTTCACTCAATGAACTTTTCACACGTCTGTAATGAATGACTTAATCCTCATTATTCTTTTATAATAATTATTTTGTTTCTCTTCAAGCAGTATAACCTATTTAGGCATTCTGTATTGCCCATCAATCCCACATTCATCCAAATTTACATTAAAACCTCCTATCCTATCTGAAGTCTTGCTTTCGGTGCCTTATGTGAAATAAAATATAGCCCCAGGTATGACAGGTCCAATACAGGAGCTGTTATAGTGCTTTTGACCAGATACATCGTTGACAATGTAAACATACTAGTACTTTGACATTTGGGTAGATGAACAGGAATCCATATTGAAGCGTGAATGTGTCTGGAAGAGGATAAAAGAGGATTAGACGACCTTAGCTCCTAAGAAAATACCACTCTGGTGAACATTATAGACCATTTAATACCCCTAAAATATTACCTCTTCAAAAGAATGCTGATATTATTCTCATTTTTCAGGTAAATTTTAAGAACAATTATATCTGACATTTCTCTCTGCATTTGTCTCTTTTTCTATAGTGGAGGGTGGAAGAGTCTTTATTCGGGACTGGAGAATGCATACGCAAGTTCAAAGCTCAAGAGTAACCGGCAAGCACAAACCGCCTCCCTCAGGTGCCTTGAAGACCCGACTCTGCTGGTTCCACACCCACCATCCCCACGGATGCCCTCTGCCAAGAGAGGACTGTGCTTTTGCTCATGGAGCGACTGACTTGAGACCCTCCACAAAACCCGAAAGATGATTTGGACCTGAATGGAAGCTTGTTTTGGCTTTGACCAAGGTGTATACTTTTTCTTAGATATTTAGTTTTTTTTTTTTTTTTTAAGTAACAATTTTTTTAAATATAAATTGTTAGAAACATGAGAAACAAGTAAGAGAATCAAATAAGAAACATGTGGAATGAACATTTCCAATCCTGTCCAGAGTGTACAATAAATCCAATACTATGTAATGAGATTCATTGATGTCCATTGCAGGAACCCCCCCCCGATGGCCTGAGAGAGGCCATGTTCTGTGTAAATGTTAGGAACATGAATAATTTAGAGGGTCATGTGGTGGTTGGAACCTCTGTGGGTCACTGCCCCTCTGCTCAAATGTCAGTGGACAGGATGTTCCTCTCAGACTTGTGGGGGTAAATCGAGGTCAGGGTCCTAATAGATACATCGTAGATGCACATTAATATGTTTTATTGATTCAAACAGAACAAACATTAAATTAATCACAAAACTATTTACTGAACTGAGAATGCTTTATGCTGAATGTAACATTTACAGACAGGAAACAGGTCTCATTGAATCCGCTTGTCATAGAAAGAAAGTGTTTACGGCAGTACAAATTGATGACATTTATATCTATAGTTAGTTCAGCCAAAAAATAAAATTATGTCATTAATTACTTACCCTAACGTTGTTCCAAAACCGTCAGACATTCGTTCATAAATCTTTTTATTGAAATCTGAGAGCTTTTTGTTTCTCCATTTACAGCCTATGCAATTATATGACCTTCAGGCACCAGAAAGGTAGTAGTCAAGTCCACTCAACTTTATTTATATAGCGCTTTTAACAATACAGAATGTTTCAAAGCAGCTTCACAGTGTTAAACAGGAAAATATTGCAACAGAATATATTTAAATTATCATACAGTGAAATGTGGGCTTTAGATCAGTAATTAGATCAGTAATTGAGTTTATATGGTTAATTTAGGTTAATAATTAGATTTATTTGGATATTTAGCCCAACTGAGCAAGCCAAGCCAGGGCAACAGTGGCAAGGAAACCAAAACCCCATCAGGTGACCTAATGGAGAAAAATAAACCTTGGGTGAAACCAGGCTCAGTCGGGGTGCCAGTTCTCCTCTGGCAAATTAACAAACAGCGTATGATTATTATTCTGGCAACTTTACAGGTCAGAGATCATAATAGATCATAATATTCGAAAGATCAGAGGCAACACGACGGAGACAAGTTTTATTGAGGATGACAAATTTTAAACAATTGATTTTGATTTGATTTTAAACAATTATTAAATAGGAATATTAAAACAATCGGAGTCATCATACCGAGACAGGTTTATTGAAGATGCCGTGTCAATGAGACAATTTCAGGGTGACTCATTTGACATAGTACTAGCAAATTCACACACCTCTTTAATGTTAATTTTGGTGATCTCCGACTGGCGAAGTTGAACATCATTAGTGCCGACGTGAATAATAATCTTAGAGAATTTACGATTAGCATTAGCCAGCACTTTTAAATTTGCTTTGATGTCAGGCGCTCTGGCTCCTGGTAAACATGTGACTATGGTGGCTGGTGTCTCTAGTTTGATGTTCTAATCGGAACGGAAGAGTGGCTTTTTGATCCGCGACTATGCTGCCTCACCATTACCCAATTTCCCTGCTGTGGGGGCCCTGCAGCCGGAACCGGAGAAGGTACATGAGAGTCATTAAGCTACTCGCATCCAAATCAGAGTCTAAAGCGGTTACATCCTCACTACTCTCAGATAAAGTCTGGATGCGTGTCTCTAATTCTGAAATCTTCTCCGTCATCCTAACTATCACCTTACATTTATCACATGTGAAGCCCTGTTCGCCAACGGAGAAGCCTATACTAAACATGCAAGCAGTGCAAGTGACAATGACAGGAGATGACGACATAGCTTACCGTGTTTGTTGATGAATCCAACTTACCACAGTGGTTTGTTGGACACTATTTACTAACCCAACTCACCACAGTTGTTTAATGAACTCAGAAAATAGGAAACCCGGGTGCAGAGATGACAAGCTAACAGGCTAGCCAAATGCTAACGTGTGATGGTGATTAAAACTACACTGTAAAAATAATTTTGTTGACTTAATATATTTTATCTTTTTGCATGATTTTTTTTCTTACTTATTTTATTTGAACTAATTCAATTTAGTCATGAACACTTCCCCTTTAGTTTTCTGAACTTATTTTCTAGTCATCATAACTTCACTTTAGTTTTCTTAACTTAAATTTTCTAGTCATTATAACTTAACTTTAGTTGGTTGCAAAGCTGCATTAATCAGTTTTAATTGCATTACTATATTAATTAGTAAATTGTAGATTTAGACTAAAATTTTAGCAAATTAAAATCACAGCACCACATATCAATACACAATTACATTTATTGCAAAAACACACATAAAACAAATAAACAAAAAAGGTATCTTATGCCTGCCTCAATAGCGGTTTGCATTCAAAGATTAGCTTATGCGCAAAATCTATAAAATATTGCATAAAAAATGCTAATAAAGCAGTGTTTCCATTGAGTCAGTCAAAGAGAAGAAAATGATCGCTTCCAGATACAGTTCTCACTAGGAAAATAAAAATAAGCCACTGTAATATCCCAAAACGCACATCAAAATAGGTGGATGGAAACATAGCTAATGTATGTCTGTGCTCATGTATGGCTGTTTTCAAATACAGCAATGTTTTTAAAAATGAAATAGGACAAGCTCACCCCACAACATACATTACAGAAATGTCCTTTCTTCAGAAACTTTCAAAAATAAATGGCAAAGACTGTTAAAAACCTCTGAATTGGCTTTGTACCATTTAATCTAAATGTAAAGTTAATTTTACTTAACAATGTCTAAGCTCTCAGTACATTTATCAATGAGCATAAACAGTACATATGCACCAGTGTTACCTCACTGCATAACTTTCAGTCCATCAATCTTAGCTGTGCAGCTCTCCCCAACCATTAAACCTTGATGATAAAAAAATATATATATAACAAATATGTTAGATAACCTTATAGCTCTTTGTGTCATTGTTCGCGGGGCCTCTCCATCCAGTGTAACAGCCACATCCATGACATCATTTGGGAAGGCACTATCATGTCGGATGTCCTCACTCACGGTTAAGATGCCCTACATTAACCCTACATTATGTCTCTCATCATCAGCTGGCTGAAAAAAATAGAGAAAGAGATACAACTTTTAAGTGGTGCGGTCATAAAATATTTATTCAAACATACATTAAATACTGAAGAACAGTAATACAGTAACTATGCAACATAGTAAATATACTGAGCAAAATGTTCTTCTCTAGCAGTTGAAACACTGATTGTGCGATTACATGAGATGATACAGATTTCATACATTGTACTGTATCTTTAAACATTTTCTCTGATGTTCATACATGTTTATTTTATGCTGTATCTACATAGTAAAGTGGAATATTCAAATGCAAAAAGCAACAAAAACAACATTTAAAACCACTGTCATATTAAAGGGTTAGTTCACTCAAAAATGAAAATTACCCCATAATTTACTCCCCCCCTCAAGGCATCCTAGGCATCTATTTGATATTTTTCTTATGCAAACCCATCGATTCACTCAAGTATGTCTTTATTAACCCCCCTGAGTCATGTGGATCACTTTTATAATGGATGGATGCACTTTTTTCTGGACTTCAAATTTTGGGCTGCCATTCACTGCCATTATAAAGCTTTAAAATGTTTATATAACTCTGATTGTATTAATCCGGAAGACACCTAGGTTCGCTTCAGGATGAGTAAATCAAGGGGTCATTTTTGGGTGAACTTGGGTGAACTGTATCGATTCAAACTCACTGTAGTTCGGTTCGGCGTTGATGTGTGTGTGGGGAAGGAAGAAGGCGGGGTCGGCGTGACTGGGACTAGCGGACTCTTTATTTCTCATACACAATAGTAAACACAAAGGACGCTTGTGGGCGTATAACTTCACACTCATAAACTCTCAGAACAGTCTCATTCGATTTCTCTGTTGTACCCTCAGTTCTCTCGGTCGCCTCGTAGTCCCAGTCCAGGTCTCTCTCTCCCTCTCCTCGTTCTGCTGCTGCTTAACTGCAGTCTCTCCACGCCAATTACTGCAATCAGACACAGGTGTTACTCGTCTGCACTTGACCTACTTACTCCCCGCTTGGCTCCGTTCTCCCTCTCCCGCTGCAGACCTCGTGGGGCCACGCCCCCTCCGCCACATACCCCCACCGCCCGACTCAGGCCGGGAGCCATCCGGCCTGTGGCCTCCCCCTCCTGGAGAGGAAGCCACAGCCATCTGAGCACCCGGCCTGTGGACCACCTTGAACTTAAAAGGTATTAACGATAGATACCAATGGGTGAGCCGCGCGATGGTATCCTTCATGCGGTGGAGCCACTGCAAGGGCAGAGGGTGAACTCCCGCCCCAGGAGGTAGTAGCGCAGGGTGAGGACGGCCCACCTGATGGCCAGACACTCCTTCTCTATGGTGCTGTACATCGTGTCTCTCTTAGAGAGCTTCCGACTGATGTACAGCACCGGCCGCTCTCACCCTCCACCTCCTGGGAGAGGACTGCGCCCAGCCCCCTGTCCGATGCGTCCGTCTGCAGGAGAAAAGGGAGAGAAAAGTTCGGAGCCTGTAAGAGCGGGCCACCACACAGAGCAGCCTTTATCTGGGTGAAAGCCTGCTGGCACCGCTCCGTCCACTGAACTGTATCTGGTACTTCCTTTTTAGTTAGATCAGTCAGCGGGCTAGCAAGGTCCGAATAATTAGGCACAAACCTTCTGTAGTATCCTGCTAGCCCCAGGAACTGTCTAACCTCCTTTTTGGTCTTGGGTCTTGGGCAGGTCGCAACTGCGGCGGTCTTGTCAATTTGGGGACGCACCTGCCCATGACCCAAGTGGAAGCCCAGATATCTTACTTCCACCCGCCCAATTGCACACTTCTTCGGGTTGGCCGTGAGCCCTGCCCTTCGCAGCGACTTTAGGACAGCTCGCAAATGCTGCATATATGCCAGTCCGCTGTAGATGATGATATCATCTAGATAGGCAGTGGCATATGCGGCAGAGAATCCTGTCCATCAGTCGCTGGAAGGTTGCAGGGGCCCCGAACAACCCGAACGGAAGGGTAACAAATTGGTGTAACCCAAACGGCGTGGTGAAAGCGTTTTTTTCTTTGGTCATTGGAGTTAAGGGGATCTGCCAATAACCTTTTGTCAAGTCCAGTGTCGAATAAAATTGAGCAGTCCCTAGCCGATCAAGCAATTTGTCGACCCTTGGTATTAGATAAGCATCAAACTTCGACACCGCGTTGACTTTTCGATAATCCACACAGAAGCGGACAGAGCCGTCAGGTTTGGGAACCAAAACTATCGGGCTCGCCCAGTCACTGTTGGACTCTTCTATCACTCCCATGTCTAGCATTGCCTCTAATTCTGTCTGAACTATTTTCTTTTTGTGTTCAGGCAAGCTGTACGGCCGGCTGCGAGCCACCACCCCTGGCTCGGTCTCAACGTGGTGTTGAATAAGGTCTGTTCGACCCGGTAGGGGCGAGAAAACGTCAGCAAAATCAGCTTGTAAATGTTTCACGTTGGTGAGCTGCGAGGGCGAGAGGTGGTCTCCCCCCGTGGCCAGAGCGATGGATTGAGGCTTTTGGACCCCACTCATCCCCACTCACTACCATCGCCAGCATCACCGACTCCGCCTCCGACCATTTTTTAAGGAGGTTTCGGTGGTAAATTTGATGAGCCCCGTCCCTATCTGAGCGAACAACCTCATTGTTAAGATCCCCACACGCCGTGTGACCACAAAGGGCCCTTGCCACTTTGCGAGCAATTTAGACCTAGACGTGGGGAGTAATACAAGTACCTTATCTCCCGGTGAAAATTGTCGCAGTCGGGCACCTCTGTTGTACAGCTGTCTCTGTCTGTCTTGAGCCTGTAACAAATTCTCCATGGATAGCCGCCCCAGAGTGTGGAGTTTTGTTCTCAGATCCAAGACATACTGAATTTCGTTCTTGCTTGCGGAAGGCCCGTCCTCCCAAGCCTCTCTAAGGACTTCCAGCACCCCCCGTGGCTGGCGTCCATAGAGCAGCTCGAAGGGGGAAAACCCCGCGGAGGCTTGGGGGACCTCGCAGACAGCGAACAACAGAGGTTCCAGCCATTTATCCCAATTTTTGGCGTCCTCGTGAACAAACTTTCGAATCATGGCTTTCAAAGTGCGATTAAAGCGTTTGACCAGCCCGTCTGTTTGTGGTTGATAGACGCTGGTCCGTATTGCTTTAATGCCCAATAATTGGTAAAGTTTGCGGATTGTCCGTGACATAAACGCCGTGCCTTGATCGGTGAGAATCTCTTTGGGGATTCCCACCCGGGAGATTAACGAAAACAGCGCGCTCGCGACACTCTTCGCCGAGATCGTGCGGAGCGGGACTGCTTCAGGATATTGTGTTGCGTAGTCCACTGGTACCAACGCAAAACGATGCCCTCTTGCTGACCGTTCTAATGGCCCGATGAGGTCCATACCAATTCTTTCGAAGGGGACCTGCATCAACGGAAGGGGGCACAATGGTGCTTTTGGGGTGGCCGGCGGGTTCACCAGCTGACATTCACGACAAGACGCACACCACCTGCGTATATTCTCATGAATGCCCGGCCAAAAAAAACAGGCCATTAGCCGGTTTAGTGTAGCCGTTTGTCCTAAATGCCTGGCCATTGGATTAGCGTGAGCCGCCTGGAAAAGCATTTCCCGATGGCTTTTGGGTACTAATAACTGCATTGTATTTTGTTTTGACTGGGCGTCTTGGGTCACCCGATACAAGCGATCTTTCATCACTGCAAAATATGGATAGGAAAGCTGTTGGTCAGGGTGTACGAGGTGGCCGTCGATGGAACGGAGCTGCTCGAATGCGTTTTTGAGCGTCTCATCCTGGGACTGCTCCCGGGGGAAGTCATCGCGGTCTGAGAAGATGGGAGTTCTCATCGCGCTCTGTTCCCCCGGAACCAGTCCCCTCACCTCACCTTAACCATACGGCTGTTATCCAATGCCTTACGTGGAATCAGGCTTTGATGTATTGAGGTCTGGTTACAACCTGAATCCACCAAAGCCTGATATGTACCCCCCTTGATACTCACAGGTATCTGGTAAAGGCCAGCTTGATCGAGGGCGGCTTGCGGCGCATCGGGGACCCTGACCAGTGTCCCCACCTCCATCACTGGATGTGGTGGATTTGGGGGCGGCCCGAACCTCCCGGTCGATCCAGCTCCGGAACAGCTCGCGGTCTTCATGCTGGGCCTGGAGGAGCGCCTCAAACCTCATTTGTTGCTCTTCCCTGACGGCCCGCAGATCTTGTTGCGTTTCCTGGTGAAGACCAGCGAGCGATTGTACAATGTCCGCAAGTGGGGTGCGTGACGGAGGTTCCATGGTGGCGGCAAACTTCTTCCTTCCCGGGTTTCGGCACCAGTGTAGTTCGGTTCGGGGTTGCTGTGTGTGTGGGGAAGGAAGAAGGCGGGGTCGGCGTGACTGGGACTAGCGGACTCTTTATTTCTCATACACAATAGTAAACACAAAGGACGCTCGTGGGCGTATAACTTCACACTCATAAACTCTCAGAACAGTCTCATTCGATTTCTCTGTTGAACCCTCAGTTCTCTCGGTCGCCGCATAGTCCCAGTCCAGGTCTCTCTCTCCCTCTCCTTGTTCTGCTGCTGCTTAAATGCAGTCTCTCCACGCCAATTACTGCAATCAGACACAGGTGTTACTCGTCTGCACTTGACCTACTTACTCCCCGCTCTGCTCCGTTCTCTCTCTCCCGCTGCAGATTTCGCGGGGCCACGCCCCCTCCGCCACACTCACATTTAAAGGTTCACCCTAAATAGGGTTTAAATAGTTCACCCTAAAATGAAAATTCTGTCATCATTAACCCTCCCTCAACTTGTTTTAAACCTGTATGAGTTTGTTTCTTCTGCTGAACACAAAAGGTGATATTTTAAAGAATGTCCCCATCGACTTCTATAGTATATATTTTTTCCTACTATGGAAGTTGATGGGGACCAAAAGTCAGCCTCCTATGGTTCTGCCACTGCGTCAAGATGCAGTACAATGTCATGTTGTAAATAAGACAACATCTGTATTGCTATGTTGCATTTGTTGATGCTGATTTTTGGATTATGCCTACCAACGCAATGTCATTGCCATAGAATCCAATGCAGATATTCCAGAAAAAGATGTGGCATGGACACACTTGATACACAGTATAAATTGGATAGGCCTACACAAATAATCGGATTTGGACTGACAGTGTGAACGCAGCTTTTGTAGAGACAGTGTGAACTTCGTTGCTTTTGGCTTGCTCAGTTGGGGACACCTAAATTTGAACTATATTACCGATCTGCCCGCATTGACACTATATGATAATTGAAATTAGCTGGATAATGTCACAGTTTTCACCAGAGCGGCTATACAATATCTGTTGCATTTTTTTCCTGTTAACACTGTGAAGCTGCTTTGAAACAATTGGACTTGTTAAAAGCGTTATATAAATAAAGGTGACTTGACTTGACCTGTATGTTTCCCTCATTTATCACACCTGATTCAACTCATGAGCTCATTAGTAGAGACTGCAAGACTTCATGGCCGTTTCTCAATATGCGTTCTTGTCTGTACTTGTGTTCTTGTGGACTTGTGAAACATCATCAGTCGCTGCCCAAGTACTGTTCCAATTCAAAGTTCACATCTAGTTAAGTACAGTTCAAACCCCGAATGTGTCCTTGATCCACCCCTTTTATCGAGGATGCACTGAGAGTTGACTTTTGCTGACTTGAGACAGACAGGTATGCCAGAATGCATCTTGCACCAACCAGCAAGCATCAATAGCAGATAAGAGAACCCATGTTATTCTGAAAAAATGGTTTTCAGACGATAATGTAGTCGTTTAAAGCAGGGGTTTTCAAACTTTATGATGCCAAGGACCCCCAAATACGATCTTTTATGAGGGACCCCCATCCTAAATTCCATCTATTTTTATGAAGAAACATTTAAACTGTTAGATAAATTGTGTGACATTATACATAAAAATGTTGTTTCCAAACTTAATAAATTGGCTATACCTAATGTTGTATTTATAAACCTGAATAAGAACATTTTTCAACTAAAAAATATTTGTATAAGCAACTTTCACAATAAATATATGTAAGCAGGTTATGTACTGCGTTAAGAATAGTGCCTTACAACCCCAGTGAGCAAGATAACGGGGACTCACTAAAGATACAAAGCAAACATACAATTCTGGAAAGTAGCCTATATATACAGCAAGAAAGGAGAGAAACATTTAGAATCGAAATAGAATATTCTGTAGACTATCCATTTTTGCTTTGTCTTTGAAATTTTCCGGGGACCCCTTAGGACCTTCTGGAGGACCCCTAGGCGTCCCCGGACCCCAGTTTGAAAAACTCTGGTTTAAATAACAAAACTGTGGTTTATTTATAAAGACAGCACCTAGCTGTGAGATCCAGTCAATCACCAGGCACTCAACATTAATCCCAGTGAGAGCAGCCTTACCATGGCTAGTCCTTCTGATGTTTGTTGCTGGCTCTGATGTCTCTGTAATAGTGGTTAAACATGATATAATTCATCTTGTGTAGATCTAACAGGAGATCTTTGGTCTCATGAATCAACAGGTCCTCCAACAAATATGCCTATATAGGTCGTTTGTCGCTTCCTTGAAATAAGACCCATAGGAGCATTCACTAAAGTTGCATCCCTATCGACAATATTTGAATTAATGAAATGCAACCAATAGGAGTGTTTTCTAAAGTTGTGCTCTTATTGACAACAGGACATTTTAAATTTAAAGCATTGCAATATACAACCACATGTGATCATGCAATCGTGAGATTGATCGCAGGGAACACGTGCTCATAAAGTGTGTATGCACTATAAATTAATGGGTGGGTTTAAGGATGAGGTGGGTGTAGCTGTAAATTAAAAAAAAAATTTTTTTTTCTTAAATGGAAATATAAAAAAAAAAAAAAAAAATCACATATTGCATTAAAATGAACACACATTTTGATTGGTAACAACAGTCATACATGTCAGACGTAACACAACACTGTCATTATTTTTACGCCAGCTAGAGGGGCATGACTTTAAAATGTAAATAAATAATAAATAAATAAGGTGCTTGAAAAACGACCTATAGAGTCTTTTTGGAGGACAGTTTGCATAAATCTATAATTTGTTCCCTGTTAGCCTAAATCGTTTTGGCTGAGGGTAAAGTGAAGTTTCATTCATTTAACTTTACTATTTTATCCCACTAGTGCTGACTTTGTATGTTGTATGACTGAATATCATGCTGTATCAGGCTGTATTTCTTATTGTATAGCTTCTTATACTTTTATAATGGCTATTATTGATCATTAAAACTGATATTTAACTAAAAGAGACACGGTTGTGTTTCATTTAATTTTATTACAGTGAAGATAATCATTTATATACATATATATTGCCTGAACCGCATATTAATATGTTTAATATTTTTTTAATGTAAACGAAAATAGGCAGGGTTGTGTTTTATATTTCGTTTTGTTATAAATATAGGCTTCATGCAGTTAAGATAATCAATGCATGCATTGCATGAAACACAATTGTGCGTATATTTAAAAAATATATGTTTAAGATTTTTTAAATTGAAAATGAAAAGAGGCAAAGTGGTGTTTTATAACATTTTGTTTTATTTTAGCCTAATAGATAGTCACACAATAGATTAATTATGAAATGTGAACATAAGTGTAGATATTGTACAGTAATGTGTGTGTCTTATTTATGTAGGAGTACCTCGGTACAGTGTTGTATTTCCCAAGCACTCGAAAGAGTGGGTTGCCAGGAAACTCTTCGAATCCACACCATGCAAACATTTAGAGAAGCTCTGGTTTATAAGGTTCTGGAATCCAGGAAGGACCCACAAATTATAGGAGTATATATTCTCACTAAGTGCAAATAGCTGCTTTGTTGGCAAGTGCTATTTGCACTAGCTCCGCCTACCAATGCCTGGTTGGGCCAAACAAGATTTAAAAACGCGCTCAGAATCCAACATCTTCAGTGGTGCAATCAGTAAAGAGTATGGCTTAAGCATCTTGATTTTGATGCGATTTACAGGGTTCGAATCTGCCTTGTGCAGTGTTTGTTCTTATCTCTTTTTTCATCACAAATCACAACAGAAATGCATTTACTTTCAATAAAAATTAAGAAAATGTTCTAAATGTGGAAATAAAGTGCCTAATGAAATGTTTAATAATAATAAAATCATTTATTGGGTATAGGGTTAGGGGTAAGTGAAGGGAGGACTTTTATTGTCCCATTCAGGCAGAATCCATTTAAATTTTTTATTGAAAATAATAATTTACACTCAATGTTATTATTGCGTCCTTTTAATGTACAACAACACTGAGGTGTAAATAGTATGTATCTCTCAAAAAGTATAAATTACATGTAATTACTATTTACACATATTGCAAAGAACTACTACTTTTTGAATATAACAAATTATATTGAATATATTAACTTAGTATGCTATTTAACTTAGTAAATATCATCTACAGCTATTTGCACTTAGTGTAAATATCATCTATCACTAAGAAAATATGCTATTTTCACTCTGTGTAAATATCAACTATTGCTATTTGCAATAATGGCGCTTTTCCATTACCAGTACCAGCTCAACTTGACTCGCCTCGGCTTGGCTCAGTTCGGCTCGCTTTTCGCTCCGTTTTTCATTACAGATAGTACCTCCACAATAGTACCTGGTCGTCATAGCGACGCATCAGGAAACTGCCATGACGTAATCTTCTCTCGACGTAGTCTGCCATGACGTAATTTGGAACCTCTCTTCGGCAACCAAGCAAAGGAAAGTCTGCACCTCCTCGTTTGACCATGGCGTATTCTTCCGAGTAGCCATAACAGTAAATAACACGCAATCTCTGGACAAACTATTTAAAAATGGCGCGGTTATTCAGGATACTCCGTCTGGCGCATGCAATGATGACGCAATGAACAGTGACGATTCTCTCTGACCAATCAGCAGTCTGCGGTGTTATCACGTCACATTTTAGTATCGCCTCAGCTCGCTCAGAACCTCGCCGGAGGAGGTACTAAAAAAAAGTACCTGGAAGCAGGTACAGGTACAACTTTTACACAATGGAAAACCAAACCGAGTCGAGTCGAGCCGAGCTGGTACTGTGTAGTGGAAAAGCGCCATTAGTGTAAATAGCAATTATCATTAAGAAAATATGCTATTTTCACTGAGTGTAAATAGAATCTATTTGCTATTTACACTCTGCTTGACATTAACTTTTTTGCTTACAAGCCACTGTGGCTAGTGGTTTTCCAAAGTTACTAGCCACTCAGCATTTTCACTGGCCACAATTTTGTTGTTTGAAAATAACATTTTATATGATCAAGATTACTTGATTTTGAGTCATTTTACTTGATTTAGAAGATTTAAAACCCTTTCAAACTTTCAAATGCAGAGTGACCACCACATAAAGACTACATTGTATAACAGCTCAGCTGGCATGAGTGTGGGCAATATGAGCTAAAATTAGTTATTTTTGTTAGGCTATATAAAAGAACAAAGAAGCAAATTACAAAAACAATAACATATATTTATACCAATATATATATATATATATATATATATATATATATATATATATATATATATATACATATATATATATATATATATATATATATATATATATATATATATATATATATATATATATATATATATATATATATATATATATATATATATTTTTTTTTTCAGATACAGTAGGTTTATATAAATGTATATGTATACATTTATTTAACATCTGTAGTTGTTTGATTAACATTTATGACAGACAGGTATTTAATTGGACTGCTGAATGCATGGACGTATATTCCTATACATATCCAGTTATTACCCAACTGTTAATACACTTACACTTAAGCCATAACCGACTGTGGTCACGCGAGATACTCCACGGACATTTAAACATCAGTGTGCGCGTGACTATTCAGACGCACGCAAGGAGAACTGATCTCGCGTGCGACAGAGAGAGAGCGCTTCTGTTGTGTGTCATTCAGCGCGATTCCGCCAATCCCGCCTTCACTAACTGCAAGTTAGTCGATAAAGAATTGTAACTGAATTGTAATTTTGTGATACGACGGTCTTCTCATTTAATTTGGCTGTATGTTGAAATGATATTCAACCCGCAAAAGTGGCTAGTGGGAGTGGTTGGCTACACGCCACAGCTGAAATCTACCTTGGCTGGCGGGTGTTAATGTCAAGCCCTGGTTACTACTATTTATTCTATTTATACTATTTACTATTTATTCATCAGTGGAAGTGTGCCATGTGCAAAGAAAAACAACACAGTATCAAAAAACAAAAACAAATTACAACACAGTACAAAAGTTGCTTTTAGTTATTAGAGTGCTGTTATATGTGATGCCTAAAATATGTAGAAAATATTTTTTAATATCAAATAACAAACAAATAGAAAAGTTGGTTAAACAAATGTTAAATTAAACATTTGAGTACTATTTTTGTATCCAAAATACTTGCATTGTAACACTTAGCAGATTAGTACACTCTAGATCATAGCAAAAGCATCTTCTGCCTCTCTGAAGCCCACATATCCAGACTGGGATGGGTATCTTTCCCTTACAACATGAACAACACAGGAGGGAAGAACCTTCCTGTTACCTCTTCCAAGTGTTTCCCCTTTTAGCATCAATTCAAGCACAACTCAGTATGCCACCAACCTGAGCTGTCTGTAAATCAAGTGCATAGAATAAATAATCCTGCCATCCCAGACATGTAACACCATACTATTTACACAAAAACAATACTTACTCCAGGTCCTTCGGGCCTTTGTCAACGCCTCCAGTTTATACGAGGTAAGAAGAATATTACTTCGAATACACTTTGACTCAACAAAGGCAGAAAGCCTCCATACTGTTACACAGCATCGCTCAGTCCTGTCACCCGCAGAATCGTCGACTTCTATAGGTGGCATTCCAATAGCCCATTTGTGGCAGCAAAACACTCAACCTCAGTTGGCATTGCTTTGCATGTCCTGCATGAGCACCACCACGTCTCTTGAACTCTTTCTACCCAGTTCTGTGGGTTGTAGAGTTGCTGTAGCCTCTTTCATCTTCTGGAGCTCCTGGTCCGTATACTCCGTTTCAAACAAATATGGCTGGTCAAAAAAGTGAGTAAATCATGGGCTAATTTTCATTTTTGGGTGAACTATCCCTTTACAGAACAGTGTGTTTCCAATTGCACTACAGCTTTAAGAACAGTGTGTTTCCAAGTACACTACATCATTAAGAACTAGTGTGTTTCCAGTTGCACTACAGCTTAAGACAAGCACGTTTCTAATAACACTGCGGATTTAAGAACAGCGTGTTTCCAAGAGCACTAGCTTTGAAGAACACACGTTTCCAATATCAACTATAACTTTAGGAACGAACATACAGTTAAACAGAATAAACATTGAGCTGACTCAACTGAACAATGACTGTTTACTATTGTCTTAGAGCTGCACCACAGCAGAAATAATTTGCACCATGAATAATTTTTCCTGTCTTTCACCACAAGCTGCTTGAATATGTGCAGTATAAAGTGAAGAAAACAAACCAAATCAACCTGACTTTAATTAAATCATAGCATGTTGCAGTGACAAGCAAGTTGCCAATGGCAGTAGATTTAACACACATTGCTTGTGACCTAGCACAAGCATTTACTGAAAATAACTAGGAGCTTAACGAGCCTGTTGCCAATAGCCTACCCTGATAGTTTTTAGCAAAGACATTAAAAAGGAACTTAGCTTAAATTCACGAAGACATCCAGGGATGATTTCGTGGGTGTTACATGGATGTTTGATCTTGTCTTGATATCCTTTTTCATGCAGGTGAGTGCAGATATCATCTGAATTGCTCTTGGTCCAGTTAGGCATTAGTATAGCTTTAGCGAGTCCATGTCAACAGTGATGTGAGAAGCAATGCCAACTCATCAGGCAGCTTACAATCAATGCAGCTAATTGCGTGTTCAAGTTTGCAAACTTGAATGAAAATGAGGTGAAATCCATGTGGGAAACTAATTCTTTGCTAATCCTGATTACACAATTTCTAGTGAGATGATGCGATGTCACCCTCTAATTTAGCCATTAAATGAGCTCTGGAGAAACGCGACGTATCAGAGCTAAATAGGTCTATTTGATGACCTGTCATGCTATACATTTCCGTATTACAGTGGTCATTTACATATACAGGTGCTGGTCATATGACAAAGAATATCATCAAAAAGTTGATTTATTTCACTAATTCAATTCAAAAAGTGAAACTTGTAAACATAGACTGATAAATTTCAAATGTTTTTTTATTTTATTTTATAACTGACAACTAAGGAAAATCCCAAATTCAGTATCTCAGAAAATTAGAATATTACTTAAGACCATTACAAAGAAAGGATTTTTAGAAATCTTGGCCAACTGAAAAGTATGAACATGAAAAGTATGAGCATGTACAGCACTCAATACTTAGTTGGTGCTCCTTTTTCCTGATCTACTGCAGCAATGCGACGTGAGCAACATTGGCATCATTCCAGGGAGTCTGTGTGGGGTTCTCTCTCTCTTGCTCTTTTTACCATAACAAAAAAGAAAATCGTAAGACTTGACATTGAGGTTCATTAGTTTACTACATTAGTTAAAATGAACTAATAATGAACTACACTTATAAACAATTTATTTATCTTTGTTAATGTTCATTTCAACATTTACTAAAACTTTATTATAATCTTGTTAGCATTAGTTAATGCACTGTGCACTGTGTTACAAACCATGAACAGCGTTAACAAAGATTAACTAATGCATTAACTTATGTTACAGTTTTTACAATCACTTAGTTACTATTTTCAGAACCTTGATGCCATTTTTCACAACTCTAGACACAAAACTCACAACCAATGATCAAAATGCACATTTTTCAAAACTCTAACCCTTTTCTCAATTGCTTGGATACAATACACATAAAACTTAGATCATTTGTTCATTCAACAAAAGTCACCTGTTCAATATGACACAACTTAACATCAAATTACTACTATTTCAAAAGGCAATTCACACATTACATTTCAAATGAGTGTCTATTCATTTCCTTACAATTATCTAACTATTAATTGATACAACTGCTCAAAATGATAAGTAACTGTTGCATTACTCTTAATGCATAGTTGTATGGAAACAGACAAACAATCTTCCATGTTTACAGTAAATCATGAACAGTTTGTTCAATGTTTGTTCAATCATGAAAGTTTCAAGATAACGAGATTCCTTGTCACTAATACGTGTGAAGCATGAACCAATTAGACTACAATACCCATGGATGTAGCCTACAGTAATATTTTAATGTATCATAATGCTTCATCAGACACTGTGTCTATGGTCCCAAATACTGTTACACCTTTTCAGACTATTTACAGTATTGACAGCACTGCACTGTTTTCAGGCCCTTGTAATTGCTTGTCCAATTCTGCCAACTCGTTACTAATGATTGAGTGCACTTTGTGGAATGAGTATATAAAGAGTTGATTGGGATCCAATTGCAAGAGCGTAGTGATATGTAACATGGAGCCAGCAGGTGATCCAGGTCACAATGAAGGTCAAGCAGTGGTGGGAGGAAGACGAGGAAGACGTGTTGGTCAAAGGAATGGCAGGGGACAGGCACCCCTTTTGAGAGGTGGTCGTGGGCCTCGTTTGAGAGGTGTGGGGGAACGTGGTAGAGGACAAGACCACGGACCAAGACAGCGGCAGCAACAGCATAGAGTGTCCAATGAAATTCGGGCAATAGTTGTAGACCATGTCATAAATCATGGCATGACAATGACTGAGGCGGCTGCAATGATTCAACCAAACCTCAGAAGGTCAACCGTGGCCTCAATAATCAGAACATTCCGCAATGAGAACCGGTAAGTTATCAGCATGCACTAAACATTATGCTACTCTCAATTGTCAAATGACTGCATACCAACGTGTATCACAGAATAGGTGATGTGACCAAGTGTCTTCTTACTCTAATTTTCCCTGTAGAATTGAGACCAGGCCAAATAGTGGAGGCAGAGGCAAAATTCTAACTGACCAACAGGAGCAGGCTGTGGTCGATTTGGTTCGGGCCAGAAATGATATTCGCCTTACAGAAATTCGCCAGCATATCTTGGACAATGAAGACATGTTCAACAATGTGGGATCCATAAGTTTGCCGACTATTGCATGCATACTGAAAAGGCACCAGGTATCTATAAAACAACTATATCATGTGCCTTTCGAAAGAAATGCAGACAGAGTGAAGCAAATGAAGACTGAGTATGTTCAGGTGAGTTCAGTTTCAAGATGGCTGTTGTAAAACATTCCCAAAATTCTACATTGTACAGTATCTCTAAATCTCTTTCCAAAATGTATTTTTAGAGGGTGATTGAGCTGGATGCTGATGACGACCATCACAAATTCATATATTTGGATGAGGCAGGTTTTAATCTGGCCAAGACAAGGAGGAGAGGTCGGAATTTCATTGGCCAGCGGGCAACCATCCAAGTACCTGGACAACGAGGGGCCAACATCACCATGTGTGCGGCTATATCAGAAGATGGTGCGGTGGGACGCAGACCTCATATTGGACCATATAATGCAGCTCTCCTTGTCACCTTTCTTGATGAGCTCGATCAGGTTTGTAGAGCTGAAGGTGTGACCTATGTCATTGTGTGGGACAATGTCAGGTTCCATCATGCTCATGTGGTGCAAGCATGGTTTCAGGCCCATGCACAATTTATCACCCTGTATTTACCCCCATCCTCTCCCTTCCTTAACCCGATTGAGGAATTTTTCTCCGCATGGAGATGGAAGGTTCATGATAGGCACCCTCATGAACAAGTCACTCTTCTCCAGGCCATGGATTAAGCCTGCAATGACATTACAGCAGACCAGTGTCAGGCCTGGATTCGCCATGCCCCGAAGGTTTTTCCCAAGATGTTTGGCTAATGAAAACATCCATTGTGATGTAGATGAGAACCTGTGGCCAAATCCACAACATAGAGTTGATGACAATGCAGAAGTACAGTAATCACTCATGTTTTGTTTCTAGTACAAGCAAGCAAGAACACTACATTTGATGTTTTACAGTACTGTCTTTTCTTTTCTATTTCATAGATAATTATTTTTGATGATTAGTTTTATAAATAAACCTATGTTGTGATTGTACTGTAGTTTTGCATCAATATATTAAAAACTTTGTTCAATGATTCCACTGTGTCTGTAGTATTCTCTCTACTACTGCAGTACTTTTACAGAGATTTACTGTACATGTAGTAGCATAATGAAACCTGTATCACTTATTTTGTTCTACAATATTTAATGATTGTACGAACAATAACACAGTGAAACTATCAGTTGCTTCTGTGTGGGTGATCTATAGTTATGTTTCAATGGTATTTCACAGTAAATTTGTTTTTTGAACCAATGATTGTGCAAGTGCAAGATTTCTTTAAAGATGTGAATGCACAATGTAATGTTTTGAACATTAGATAGCCTGTGTTACAAGTGATAACCGTTTTGAATTTTGTATCTAGAGTTGTGAAAAATGGCATCAAGGTTCTGAAAATAGTAACAAAGTGATTGTAAAAAACTGTAACAAATACAACCTTATTGTAAAGCGTTACCAAGAAAATTGAATATTTATTATTGACAGAAATCAACATTTTTATGGTGGCTTTTAATCTTGCATCAAATAGTGAACTGCATACTGTATGCAGACTTGCATTTACAAATCACCAGCAGTAAATATTGAGCAATACTTATTATAAGAACCAAGACAGTTGCAATCCTTTGATTAGAGTTATTTAAAGCTTTTGATGGGACATTTAGGTCCTAGAGATAAGGTGACACAGAGGGGGCCCAATTCGATTTTTTTTTTTGTCATGGGGCCCAAAATTCCTTGTGGCGCCCCTGCCCTTTAGACCAGGGTTTCTCAAAGTTTACATTCAAAGGTCCAAATCTGAATTTTCATCAATGACAAAGGTCCGAAACTAATGGTAATTACAAAACTTGTTTTTTAATAAACATGTATAACAAATCAACATTCATTTATCGAAAAAATAAGTTGCCTTTTGCATTCAAAATACATGAATAACAAGTGCAACAAGGCAAAACCATTATTTTAACTGTCTGGATTTTTCATAACAAAACACCACAAAAGTATCATGGTGCAAAATACAGAGCAGTCTAATTAGAGAAATAGCACTGTCTGTCTCCCATCAGCTGACCGTGTTTTGTCATATAATGCCGTTTGACATTTCCACTCTTCACAACAGACCTTTTACGCACTTCCGCATTTTTCGAACGGAAATACATCAATGCAGTGGGCTAATTTTATTTTATTTCACTAAAACATTAGAGAACTTCCTGTTGTCGTAGCGGCAGATAATGTCAGAGTCAAAGAGTCGCAGCTTCTGTTGTGTTCCAGGCTGTTCGTGTTCCACCCAAAAACAGCCCTACCTTTCATTTCATTCTTTTCCTGTGGATCCAAACCTGAAACCCAAATGGATACAGGCAATCCGAAGAGAGGAAGGGAACATTTTTAATATAAAAAGAGGTACCACCTATGTCTGCAGCCGGCACTTCGCTCCCGATGATTACGTTGGTGGCAAATTAACGCTAGTCAACTATGTGTGTGTGTGCGTGCGTGCGTGTGTGTGGACACTAAACCTTGACTCACTGGGGCCCAGGTCAGGAAGCAAACAAACTGGCTAAACCAACCGTCTGCTAGCTGTCTCACGTCACCAGAGTCAGCTAAATCCCAGCACATAGAGACGCTTTCACCTAGATATTATCACATAGAGACTGTGTCTGTTCCCCGAATCAGTAAATACAAAAAACCATCAAAACCATTCAACAGTAAAAATTTAATTGATGTCCAACAAATAAACAACAGATATAATACGGATGAACAATTGATAAATCTCGGGTTGCTGAATATTCGATCCCTTTCGCCAAAAACGCTTATTGTTAATGATATGATTATAGATCATAACCTAGATGTGCTGTGTTTGACAGAAACCTGGCTAAAACCTGACGACTACATTACTTTAAATGAGTCCACTCCCCAAGATTATTGTTATAAACACGAGCCACGTCTGAAAGGAAAAGGGGGAGGTGTTGCTGTAATTTATAATGATAACTTCAGTATTACTCAGAAGTCTAGTTTCAAATATAATTCCTTTGAAGTTTTGGTGCTTTATGTAACATTGTGTAGTGTAAATGATAAATCCCGTTTGACATTTGTGTTGGCTACTGTATACAGGCCACCAGGGCACAATACAGACTTTATCAAAGAATTTGCTGGTTTTCTATCAGAGTTAGTACTGGCTGCAGATAAAGTACTAATTGTTGGTGATTTTAATATCCATGTTGACAATGAAAAAGACGCATTGGGATTGGCATTTAAAGACATTATAAACTCTATTGGAGTTAGACAACACGTATCTGGACCCACTCATCGCCTTAATCATACTTTAGATCTAATACTGTCACATGGACTAAATGTTGATACCATTAAAATTCTGCAGCAGAGCGATGACATCTCAGATCATTACCTAATATCATGTATACTTAATATAGCTAAGGCTGCAAAGCCATCCCTACTTCAAATATGGCAGGACTATAACCGCTGCGACTAAAGATTGCTTTATACATAATCTTCCTCATCAGTTCCATCTCCTCAGAATTACAGATAGCCAAGAGGAACTTGATGTTGCAACAGAAACTACTGACTCTCTCTTTACTAGCACTTTAGACATAGTTGCTCCTCGGCGCTTAAAGAAGATTAAAGCAAATAATCCAACGCGTGGTACAACGAGCACACTCGGGCCCTTAAAACAGCAGCCAGAAAAATGGAGCGCAGCTGGAAGAAAACAAAACTGAAGGTTTTTCGCAATTTGTGGAAAGAGAGCATGATTGCATACAGAAAGGCCATAAAAACTGCTAGATCGGCTTATTTCTCAACTCTTTTAGAAGAAAACAAACACAACCCTAGGTATTTATTCGATACAGTGGCTAAATTAACAAAGGATAAAGCTTCAACTTCTGACATTTGTAAACAACACAGCAGTAATGACTTTATGAACTTCTTTACTAGTAAGATTGATAACATTAGGAATAAAATTATAACCATGCAGCCGTCTACTACAGTATCACTTCAGACAGAACATTGTAGTCTCACTGAGGAAAAATTACACTCATTCACTGCTATAGGAGGAGAAGAATTGGCTAAACTTGTTAAATCATCAAAATCAACAACATGTATGCTTGACCCTATACCGACTAGGCTATTAAAGAGATGCTTCCAGAGGTCATAGATCCTCTGCTTAATATTATTAATTCATCCTTGACATTAGGATATGTACCAAAAACTTTTAAGTTGGCTGTAATTAAACCACTTATTAAAAACCGCAACTTGATCCTAAAGAATTAGTCAATTACAGACCAATCTCGAATCTACCGTTTCTATCAAAAATATTAGAAAAGGCAGTGTCTTCACAATTATGTTCCTTTTTAGAAAGAAATTGTATATGTGAGGATTTCCAGTCAGGATTTAGACCGTATCATAGTACTGAGACTGCTTTAATTAGAGTTACAAATGATTTACTCTTATCATCTGATCGTGGTTGTATCTCTCTATTAGTGTTACTCGATCTTAGCGCTGCATTCGATACTATCGATCACAATATTCTTTTGAATAGACTCGAAAATTATGTTGGCATTAGTGGAACTGCATTGGCATGGTTTAAATCTTACTTATCTGACCGTTATCAGTTTGTAGCAGTAAATGAAGAGATGTCACACCGATCACAAGTTCAGTATGGAGTACCGCAAGGCTCAGTGTTAGGACCGTTGCTTTTCACCCTGTATATGCTACCACTGGGAGATATCATTAGGAAGCATGGCGTTAGTTTTCATTGTTATGCTGATGATACTCAGCTCTATATTTCTTCACACCCTGACGAAACTTACCAATTCACAAGATTAACGGAATGCATAGCTGATATTAAAATTGGATGAATAGTAATTTCCTGCAACTTAATTCAGATAAAACTGAATTTTTAATTATTGGACAGAAAAGCTCCACAAGTAGTGCCCTAGAATACTGTCTAACCCTTGATGGCTGCTCTGTCAAGTCCTCGTCGTCAGTGAGGAACCTGGGTGTGCTCTTTGATACCAATCTTTCGTTTGAAAGCCACGTTTCTAGCATCTGTAAAACTGCATTCTACCATCTTAAAAATATATCTAAATTCGTCACATGCTTTCAATGCAAAATGCTGAACAATTAGTACATGCGTTCATGAGCTCAAGGCTAGATTATTGTAATGCTCTACTGGGTGGTTGCCCTGCTCGCCTAATAAATAAACTCCAGCTGGTCCAAAGCGCAGCAGCTCGAGTTCTTACTAGAACCAGGAAATGCGATCATATTAGTCCAGTTCTGTCAACACTGCACTGGCTCCTATTAAACATCGCATACATTTTAAAATCTTGCTTATTACTTATAAAGCAATAAATGGTTTAGCTCCCCAGTACTTAAGCGAGCTCTTAACGCATTATACTCCATCACGTCAATTGCGGTCTCTAAACTCTGGCCAGTTGAAAATACCTAGAATATCTAAATCAACTGCAGGCGGTCGATCCTTTTCCTATTTAGCACCTAAACTCTGGAACAGTCTTCCTAGCATTGTTCGGGAAGCAGACACACTCTGTCAGTTTAAATCTAGACTAAAAACACATCTCTTTACTATGGCATACACATAGAACATTTTAACTTTCTTATTCAAATCAAATGACTGATTGTTAGGCTGCATTAACTAGGTCAGCGGAACCGGGAACACTTCCCATAACACCTGATGTACTCGTTACATCATAAAAAGAGTGGCATCCACACTAATGTTAGTCTCTCTGTTTATCCGAGGTTTACTGCATTCGGCCGGATCCAGGCCGTGTCCGGATCGGATGGTGGACTTGCATCTGGACATGACCAGCTCATCCTGGAGTGTCTGCTGAGACCGTGTCCATTAGTGTCTCCTCTGAATTCGCCTCACCGAACGTCATCCTCAATTAACCCTCCAGCGCAATAACTCCGATCTTTCAAGTATTCATATTCTTGTGTAATCGACGCCATCCTAAATGAACCCGCCTCGTCGTCATACCCAAAATTTCGAATATTCCTATCTAATATGATTTATGACCTGCAAGGTTGCCAGAGTAATAATTATACACTGTTAATAATAGGCCAGAGGAGAACTGGCACCCCGACTGAGTCTGGTTTCTCCCAAGGTTTATTTTTCTCCATCATGCCCTGATGGAGTTTTGGTTCCTTGCCACTGTCGCCTTTGGCTTGGCTTGCTCAGTTGGGGACACTCAAATTATGATCCAAGTTACTCAACTAAATATACAAATAGAATTTATTAATTTGGTCATATATAATTCTATAAACTATCCAAATTAAACTAGCCAAATCAAATTTTGTTGCAATGTTGTCCTGTTTAACACTGTGAAGCTGCTTTGAAACAATCGTCATTGTAAAAGCGCTATATAAATAAATTTGATTGATTGATTGATTGATTGGACTGGTAATCCCTACGGTATGGGGACAAAATGTCACAAAGATGGCAATATCCAAAATCCTTGTCCTTGTGGGGACATTTTTTGGTCCCCATGAGGAAAACATCTTATAAATCACACTAAGTGATGTTTTTTGAAAATGTAAAAATGCAGCATGTCTCCTGTGATGGGTAGGTTTAGGGGCAGGGGCAGTGTAGGGGGATAGAAAATACGGTTTGTACAGTATAAAATGCATTACGCCTATGGAATGTCCCCATAAAACATGGAAACACAACATGTGTGTGTGTGAGTGTGTGTGTCTGTAAGTGTGAGTGAGCGAGTGTGTGTGAGTGTCTGTAAGTGAGTGTGTGAGTGTGTGAGTGTGTGTTTGTAAGTGAGTGTGTCTGTGTAAGTAAGTGTGTGAGCGTGCAAGTGTGCGTGAGTGTGTGTTTGTAAGTGAGTATGTGTGTGTGTAAGTGAGTTTGTGTGAGTTAGTGTGTGTGAGTGTATGTGTGTGTGTGTGTGTGAGTCAGTGAGTGTCTGTAAGTGTGAGTGAGCGAGCGAGTGTGCGTGAGTGTCTGTAAGTGAGTGTGTGTGTGTGTGTTTGTAAGTGAATGTGTCTGTGAGTGTCTGTGTGTGTGTCTGTAAATGTGTGTGTGTGTGTGTGTGCATGTGTGTGTGAGTGAGTGTGCGTGCGTGAGTGTCTGTGAGTGAGTTGTGTTGAAAGCTAACATAAATATGTTGACTGGTTTTTAATTTCTTTATCTTTACAGGTGCTCTGGATGAGGCTTTAGATTGTATCCATGACTTAGAAGCCATGTTGCAAAACACTGACCTACCAACCCCTACTCTCTTCAGACGATATTGTGCATCGAACGACCAAATTCGGTTCTACACCAAGTTCCGAGAGGGTTTTTACAATTTTTTGGGAGTCGATTGCACCATCTGCCCTTAGACTGGACCAAAGCAAAGAGGGCAGGTGAGGAAGGCTGCCAAGATCCCAGCCCACCACGCATCATGCCATTAATAGATGAGTTCTTGATGTACTCCATGCGGGTTGCTGTTGGCATGAAGGAGCAGCTCATTGTGGACATGTTTAATGTGAGCATTGCCAGGGCCAATTATCTTTTTATGATGCTGAGCTCACTTCCCATCTGGATAAGCAGGGAAAAGGTTAAGTCCATTATGCCCCTTAAATTCCAGAGGTTCTGTCCCAATCTCAGAGTGATACTGGACTGCACAGAAATTGCCCAGGAGACAGCCTCATCCCTGACTTTACAGTCAGAAACATTTTCAAAGTACAAAAACAGGACAACACTGAAAGGGCTGATTGGAGTTGCTCCCAATGGTTTGGTGACATTCGTCTCACCCCTATACACAGGTAGTATATCAGATAAGGAGATCACCAGGATCAGTGGAGTCCTTCCCTTGCTGGAGCCAGGAGACGATATCATGGCGGACAAAGGGTTCCACATTCAAGACCTCCTTGCTGATGTTGGTGCTAAGCTCATCATTACACCTTTTAAGCATTCAGCTCAATTCAGCAAGGAGGAAACAGAACAAACCCAAGCCATTGCCGCCTCAGAATTATAGTGGAGAGAGTGATCGGTAGGGTAAAGTCTTTTCACATCTGGGACTCTCCTGTGCCGCTCACACTGATTGGCAGTGTGAATCAGATCTGGCTTAACTGCTGTGTTTTAGCAAATTATCAAGGACCTTTTTGTTTTGAAGAGTGAATTAAACATCAAATTAAATATAATTGTTATATTCTTAATATTTTTCTGTTGAAATGTGACTTTTATTTCACTAAAACATTAGAGGAACAATTAAAACAACTTTGGTCAAAATTATGTATTCTTTATTTTTTTGGTGTGTGCAACAACAACTGATTCAATAATTAACATCAAACAGTTACAATAGAAAATAACAGAGTTCATCAACTCTGAAGGCAAAACTGATTGGTAAAGACAAGATTAGTGGAATTTATGCATTCATGTATGTGCCATAATAATATATATCTAATTTCTCTTTCATTTCCCCTATGAGTCATCACGGCAAATTCTTTCCACAGTTAAATTTGATTGGGTATCTGTAACAAAGTCACACCACGTCAGTCCTGTGATTGCCAGTTGGCCCTGAACCTGCCAGTAGTACTTATGTGAACGCCTCAGACTAGCGTGGCCTTTCTGCACCTTGAGGTGAGCAACCTGAGAAGGATCATTTTTTGTGCTGCTCAAAATCAACCAGGCCAAAAGGAGGAGACTCTGAAGGGTCATACACCCGACCGTCTGGACTGGCCCCGAGATGTGGTGCGTCAGGGTGAATGATGAATCCTGCTGGTAGCACATTAACTCGCATCAGTTCAGAATAGTTTGCCAGTTGTTGATCTGAAAATTCAGCTTTGTCCCCGTTATGATTGAATCACAGGACCGGATACCAGTTGCCTTGTCAAAAAACTCTTTATTGCCATATGTATCAGGCATAGGAGAGAAACTTGTTGTCTTCGTGCCAGCTGTATATGTTTCTCCATTCCTCCGTTTCTCTACCCTCTCCCTTCTCTGTCTCCCGTCGTCCCGTCTCTCATCCCATCGTCCCGTCTCTCATCCCATCGTCCCGTCTCTCATCCCATCGTCCCGTCTCTCATCTGAGGCAGTACACTCAATTTGGATGTTATATACTATTAACAGAGGATCTCACTAGGAAGAAACTTCCTTAGAAGGAAGAGAAACTTGTGTCCTAATAGAGCTTATACGTACTTCATGCTTACATCAGTTGAGATATATCACAAAACAAATACATCAGCGGAAAATATAAGCCTGTATGCATCAGTGATATACATGTATGCACATTCCTGCATGGACACGCATTCTTTGTATGACCAAAATTATCTGCCTGTGTCCTTCTCCCTGCCATCTGACAATAATATATCATGCAAACTTCAGCTCATGCATGTCTCTCCTTGGAACACATGTACAGACACAGCCTGACTTACATTGTACATTGAAAAATAATAAAACATAATAATACTAAATAAAAACAACATTTAACAATAAAATTGTAAACTTCAGCCAGCACTTCAGGCTCCACCAGCAGACCACGCTGAAGCAGTTGTTGTTTGCTTTGTGGAGCCTCTGACCATCTGCATAGCTGCAGACTCCTGCTCTACACAACACGCCCTACTACAACAAGCATCCCAAAAACGACTGGCAGTCAGCCTTGGTCGCCGTAGCTGTGTCCACGCAGGACATTTGGACTGCTGCTGAGTTTCTTTTGCTATCTCGCTGGACAGCTGTGGTGACACTTCAAGAGACTGGAGATGCATGAACTGATGTAAGGTCGAGACGAAATGCAACCTGGGAAAAGTGTGCTGCATCAGAGCCAAGCCAAGCCAAAGGCGACAGTGGCAAGGAACCAAAACTCCATCAGGGCATGATGGAGAAAAATAAACCTTGGGAGAAACCAGACTCAGTCGGGGTGCCAGTTCTCCTCTGGCCTATTATTAACAGTGTATAATTATTACTCTGGCAACCTTGCAGGTCATAAATCATATTAGATAGGAATATTCAAAATTTTGGGTATCACGCACGAGACGGGTTCATTTAGGATGGCGCGTCGATTACACAATCCTTGAAAGATCGGAGTTATTGCGCCGGAGATGGGTTAATTGAGGATGACGTGCCGGTGAGGCAAATTCAGAGGAGACACTGATGGACACAGTCTCAGCAGACACTCCAGGATGAGCTGGTCATGTCCAGATGCAGGTCCACCATCCGATCCGGACACGGCCTGGATCCGGCCGACTGCAGTAAACCTCGGGATAAACAGAGAGACTAACATTAGTGTGGATGCCACTCTTTTTATGATGTAACGAGTACATCAGGTGTTATGGGAAGTGTTCCCGGTTCCGGCTGACCTAGTTAATGCAGCCTAACAATCAGTCATTTGATTTGAATAAAGAAAGTTAAAAATGTTCTATGTGTATGCCATACTAAAGAGATGCGTTTTTAGTCTAGATTTAAACTGACAGAGTGTGTCTGCTTCCCGAACAATGCTAGGAAGACTGTTCCAGAGTTTAGGTGCTAAATAGGAAAAGTTGACCGCCTGCAGTTGATTTAGATGTTCTAGGTATTTTCAACTGGCCAGAGTTTAGAGACCGCAATAGACGTGATGGAGTATACTGCGTTAAGAGCTCGCTTAAGTACTGGGGAGCTAAACCATTTATTGCTTTATAAGTAATAAGCAAGATTTTAAAATGTATGCAATGTTTAATAGGGAGCCAGTGCAGTGTTGACAGAACTGGACTAATATGATCGTACTTCCTGGTTCTAGTAAGAACTCGAGCTGCTGCGTTTTGGACCAGCTGGAGTTTATTTATTAGGCGAGCAGGGCAACCACCCAGTAGAGCATTACAATAATCTAGCCTTGAGCTCATGAACGCATGTACTAATTGTTCAGCATTTTGCATTGAAAGCATGTGACGTAATTTAGATATATTTTTAAGATGGTAGAATGCAGTTTTACAGATGCTAGAAACGTGGCTTTCAAACGAAAGATTGGTATCAAAGAGCACACCCAGGTTCCTCACTGACGACGAGGGCTTGACAGAGCAGTCATCGAGGGTTAGACAGTATTCTAGGGCACTACTTGTGGAGCTTTTCTGTCCAATAATTAAAAAATCAGTTTTATCTGAATTAAGTTGCAGGAAATTACTATTCATCCAATTTTTTATATCAGCTATGCATTCCGTTAATCTTGTGAATTGGTAAGTTTCGTCAGGGCGCG
Organism: Gobiocypris rarus; assembly: GCA_023029165.1. Taxonomy (NCBI): domain Eukaryota; kingdom Metazoa; phylum Chordata; class Actinopteri; order Cypriniformes; family Gobionidae; genus Gobiocypris; species Gobiocypris rarus. Next base: position 17,046,743 of record CM040912.1, read on the forward strand.
AAGAAATATAGAGCTGAGTATCATCAGCATAACAATGAAAACTAACGCCATGCTTCCTAATCTCCCAGTGGTAGCATATTTTATCTCACATAGAAATACACAACTTTACTTCGTAACGTTAAGTCACAACACGTCAGTAACATTTCACATTTACCTAGTAACGTTAACGTTACAGCTTCACCAAATTACTGGTTATGGAATCTCACATAAACACACACACGACATAATCACTGCGATGTGTTAACTTTTACCTTATTTTACAAATTCACAACACCTAAGATTTACTTTACAGTTAACGTTAACAGAGTAATAACCGGCGATATGGCTAAAGCTATCTATAGCAATTTGCTCTTTACTTACCCCGGTAATTGTGGATAAACTCTTCGTGGAAGAATTTATATCCCTTGTCCAGCTTGTTCCCTTTCAAGGGAACTCGAGCTGCGTCACCGCTTTGGGAACGCCTCTGCGTGATTGCGTCGTGAAGCCCGTATGCCATCCATCCAATAGAGAAATGCGTCATGGCGGGTGGCGTCATAGACCGAAACTATAAAGCACCCCGGCAAACACACGCCTTTAGCTTCTGTTGCCTTCAACAAGCGCTCTGTGTTCATTCTGTCCAAATCTGTGTTGTGTCTGAGTTCAGACTTTGTTGTTTTTGAGAGAAAAATATGGCGAGCGAACAGCATTTCGTTAGGTGTGTGCCTCCCTGCTCAAGTTTCATTACGGGTGGGGACACACACTCGATGTGTGTTGTTTGTTTGGGAGAGCAGCACGCGCAGTCGGCACTCGAGGGTGGCGGCTGCGAGCAGTGTGAGCTCTGCCTCTTCGCGTGCTGCGATCCGCGGCGCTCTTGAGGAGGCGCTCGGCTTGCGTTCCCAGCGCGCGGTCCCGCTGCTGCTGAGGCTCAGCGGCGGCTCATGTCGTGGGGTTCGCAGATGGATCTGGTGGAGGGGTTTGAGGCGGGCCCCGCCCTATCTCAGCCTTCACCCGCCAGATCCGGCGCGGCGTCTCTGGGTTCGGGAGCCCGCTGCGTTTCTCCCGCCGAGGGCGGCGGCGGCATTGCAGCTATCGTCCTCCGAGGAGGTCGATATCTGCACTGTCGATGCAGGGATTGAGGACTCGCCACTTCAATCCCCTGCAAGTGAGGAGCTCATGGAGGTTTTGAGCAGAGCTGTGGCCAGATTAAACATCGACTGGCCACATGAGCATAATGAGCGAGCTACTGTAAAAAGTAAGCTCGACGGCGCTTTCTCCCCTCGCGCTCTGCTCAGCCTCCACGTAGGAGTCTGCCGTTTTCCCGATCTCCACACCGAGGTGTCGAGATCGTGGAAGGCGACCGTGTCTGCGTGTTTTCAACCCAGGCACATCTGTGTATAGTAACATCTCTGGGTTGAAAAGGCACGGTTATGGTTAGATGCCTTGGGTTGAAGAGACGCTTGCGAGCCATCTCTCGCCTGAATCGGCATCTGCCATAAAGGCTCCAGCTTTACCCACAAAGCCCCTAAAAACTACATCAACGCTGGTGGGTAAAGCATACTCGGCAGCAGGTCAGGCCGCATGTCTGCATACTATGGCCATTATACAGGCATACCAGGCTGACCTGCTGAAAGACCTGGGGGAGAGCCACGAGATCGGAGCTGATGTCATTACTGAGCTCCGATCCACAGATCTCGCTCTCCGGGCCACCAAGGAGGCGGCCAGGTGTGTTGGCCTCTATGGCAGCCCTGGTGGCCTCGGAGAGACATTTGTGGCTCAACCTTACGGAGATAAGGAGAGAGATAAGAGCTTTCTGCTCGATGCGCCGCTGGCTCCAGGAGGTCTGTTCGGTGGCGCCATCAATACCGTCACCGACAGGTTCCTGGAGGCCAAAAAGCAGTCGGCGGCGCTCAAGCAGTTCCTCCCGTAAGGCCCAGGTCTCGTCTGCTGCTGGGCGGGAGCAGCAGGCGCGGTCTGACTCCTCCCATAGGGTGCAGCAAAAGTGAGTGTCGCCACTCGTATGGCCCCACAAAAGGGCAGTCGGTGCGCGGCACTCACAGGCGCAACCCCCTCAAGTCCAGGGCCGATCTGAGGGCGGTCATTGTGGCGAGGAAGGCTGCGTCAAGAGGTCCTGGCGCCTGCGGGCCCAGGACAGTGAGGTGATCCCCTCGCGGGCGGGCGGTGCTTACCGCGGTATCACGGTACCCGTCGTCCGCGGTACCCTCAGGCCAACCCACCAACCCCACCCGGCGCCGGGCGTGGGAGGCCCCACGGGTCATCCGAGGATGGCCCGCACCCTCCGCGGAGGAGTTGGTGCCGTTAGGTCGGCTGTTCCCTGCCGGTTCGCGCTTCAGGGCGCTGTACTCACGGCGGAGCACATCAGAGGCCAGCCTCGAGAGGCTGGTACCCTTAGTAGATTTTGTGTCAGAATGGGAAAATCTGCCGCATATTTCTCAGTGGGTCCTGCGATGTATAAGGGTGGGAGTCGCCATTCAGTTCAGATGTCGTCCCCCAGTTTCAACGGGTTCTGCCTACGTCGTGGGCCCGAACAGGCTCTGGTGATGTCTCAGGAAGTACAGACTCTGCTGCAAAGGGGGCTATAGAGAGGGTCCCCCCCCCAGACAGGGAGTCAGGCTTTTACAGCCGGTACTTCATAGTGCCAAAGAAGGATGGAGGGCTGCGCCCCATCTTAGATCTACGCATTCTGAACCGGGCAGTGGCAAGGCTCAAGTTCAGGATGCTCACACTCAAACAGATCGTGTCTCAGATCAGGTCCGAGGACTGGTTTGTCACGATAGATCTCAAAGATGCATATTTTCATATCTCCATCCTTCCGCAGCACAGGAAGTATCTGAGGTTCGCTTTAAGGAGAAGCGTACCAGTATCGGGTGCTTCCTTCGGTCTAGCCCTTTCACCCGCACGTTCACGAAGTGTGTGGGCGCTGCTCTGGTCCCCTTGCGGCTGCAGGGGTCCAGTTCTCAATTATATAGGCGACTGGCTGATCATGGCACGGTCAGCTCGTCTCGCGGTTCAACATCGAGATGTTGTTCTCGCACACATGAGGAGGTTGGGGCTGAGGCTCAACCCCAAGAAGAGTGTTCTGTCTCCTGTGCAAAAGATCACTTATCTCGGTGTGAGTTGGGATTCGGTCTCTATGCAGGCCCGCTTATCAGAGCCTCGTGTAGGGTCGATCCTCTCAGCCATGAGCGGGTGAAACTAGATCAGCCACTCACTGTGAAACAGTTCCAGAGACTGTTAGGTCTAATGGCAGCAGCGTCCGTGATTCCTTCGGGCCTGCTGTACATGAGGCCACTGCAGTGGTGGCTCAAGACCAGGGGGTTTTCCCCGAGGGGAAATCCTTTTCGCGTAATCAAGCCAACGCGGCGATGTCTCCGCGCCTTGGTTATGTGGAAGGACCCTTGGTTCCTGACCCAAGGCCCGTCCCTGGGGGCACCGTGTCGGCGCGCGTCTTTGACCACGGATGCCTCCCTGACGGGCTGGGGGGCGATCATGAGTGGTCGCTCGGCCCAGGGTCTGTGGCAGGAACACCAGCGTTCGTGGCACATAAATTGCCTAGAAATGCTGGCAGTGTTTCTAGCACTAAAACACTTCCTGCCACATCTCAGGGGCCATCATGTGCTGGTGAGCACAGACAGCACATCGGTGGTGTCCTATATCAACCATCAGGGGGGTTTGAGGTCCCGTCGGTTGTACAAGCTGGCGCGCCTTATGCTCTTCTGGGCTCAAGGAAATTGTTGTCAGTCAGGGCAATATATATTCCGGGAGCCAGAATGTGGAAGCAGACATCCTGTCGAGGCAGGGGCCGAGGCCCGGGGAGTGGAGACTCCACACCGAGGTGGTGGAGCTCCTTTGGGAGAAGTTCGGCAGGGCCCAGGTGGACCTGTTAGCCACGCATACGAAATTCGCACTGTCGTCTGTGGTTCTCCTGTCGCATCCAGCTCCTCTGGGACTGGATGCGATGGTGCAGGAGTGGCCGAGGCTGCTCCTGTACGCTTTCCCCCCGATTGCTCTGCTTCCGGGAGTTCTAGAGAGAGTGCGCCGGGGCAGGCCGTCTTCTGCTAGTAGCCCGTTCTGGCCGGTATGGTTCTCGGACCTGGTATCTCTCCTCGACGGCTCTCCCTGGAGATTCCGATCAGGAGGACCTTCTCTCTCAGGCGGCGGCGTATTCGTACACCCTCGCCCGGAGTTGTGGAAACTGTGGGCTTGGCCTCTGAGGGGCCCAGCTCATAAGTTCGGTCTCTCAACTGAGGTTGTGGAGACCATTCTACACTCCAGAGCTCCCTCCACGAGGAAACTGTACTATCTGAAGTGGAGACTCTTCACCGTATGGTGTCGAGAACGCCTGTGGGATCCAGTTAACTGCCCTGCGCGCGGTGCTGGAATTCCTGCAGGATAGATTCTCTGCTGGGCTAGCCCCCTCCACTCTGAAGGTGTATGTGGCGGCCATAGCGGCCTACCACAATCCTTTGAGTGGAGTGTCTATCGGCGACACCCGCTGGTAACCCGTTTCCTCCGTGGAACCTTGAGGCTGAGGCCTGTGACACGTACTAGGGTGCCGGCCTGGGACCTCTCTATAGTCCTGCGAGGCCTTTCCGAGGCTCCTTTCGAGCCGATGGAGGAAGTCACGGATAAGTTCCTTACCCTTAAGATAGTGTTTTTACTGGCTATTTCTTCCCTGAAGAGGATCGACGGGATTTGCAAGCTCTCTCTGTGGTGCTTGGAATTTGCTCCGGGTATGGCTAAAGCGTTTCTCGCGCCGAGGCCCGGGTATGTTCCCAAGGTCCTCACTAACCCGGTGAGGCCTATTGTCCTTCAAGCCTTTTGTCGCCTTCGTTTCTGACGTCAGACCGGGAGAGATTGAATCTGCTTTGTCCAGTTCGCGCCTTAGACGCATATGTCCACAGAGCTGCCCTGTGGAGGAAAACTGACCAGCTTTTTGTCTGTTACGGGCCGCCCTCGAGGGGGGGGGGCCCAGTGTCAAAGCAGAGGATGAGCAAGTGGGTGGTCGAGGCTCGCTTATGAGGCGGCCGGGCGGCCTTCCCCTATGGCCGTTCGGTCCCACTCTACTAGGAGTATGGCTGCCTCCCAGGCACTATTGGCAGGAGCCTCCTTGCAGGATGTTTGTGATGCGGCAGGGTGGTCCTCGCCTCATACCTTCATCCGGTTTTATGAGCTGGATGTTAATACTACTCCGGGGTCTCGGGTGCTCGCCTCTCAACCATGAAGCACAGACGGGCATCCGGACTCGTATGGGGGCGTGGGTATTCTCGTTCCCAAGCGGTGGCGCAGCTCGAGTTCCCTTGAAAGGCGTCTGGTTACATATGTAACCTTGGTTCCCTGAGTGGGAGCGAGGCGGCTGCGTCACCAAGCCATACTCCCGCATGCCATAGCGCCTTGTCTCAGGCCTTCTCCAGAAGCTAAAGGCGTGTGTTTGCGGGTGCTTTATAGTTTCGGGTCTATGGCGTCACCCGCCATGGCGTACTCTCTCTATTGGATGGATGGCATACGTGCTTCACGACGCAATCACGCAGAGGCGTTCCCAAAGCGGTGACGCAGCGTCTCGTTCCCACTCAGGGAACTAAGGTTACATATGTAACCGAGACGTTCCCTTTAGTGGACAAATGTATCTCCACACTCTTCACCACATCAGCGCTGGTGAACTTCGGAAGAGAATTCAGGCTAGTCGAAAACACTCTAGCTGCCATTTCGCCGTCAACAAAGCTTACACCGGAACTGGGTTTACGCTTCCTTGACGTGTTTCCGGTTTCTGCGTATCTGGTTTCTACTGTCTCGTTACAAATAAAAAAAGAATGGCTTCGTTCTGGATTGGGGCAAAATGAACGCATACCTCTCAGTCCATTCATCTTTGAAAAATATATTCTTCGTCAACTTTTCTTTTTATTTCCTGGACAATGACATCCACACCCATTCAAACGCTACTGCGGTGAAGTGTCGCGTCTCGCCACTCGCGCCCAATTACGTCAAAAGTACACTCACTGGATGTCATGGCAACTGAATCACAGAGGAAAACTTTAAATATCTCGCCTTCGCAAGTTTGATTGACAGGCGATCTGACCAATCAAATCGCAGAATGTCTGTGCCGTTTTGTTTGTTTGTTATTTATTGTTTGAATTTCTTTAAAAAAATGACAAAATTTAAAAGTTGAGACTTTGTTTCATATCGAAAGTAACCTGCTCTGTCCCGTCTGTCGGCGTGTCGGTGTCCTCTTTGCTTCGCGATGTATTTTCTCCACGTGAGAACGTGTGTGCTGTGCGAGCGCCATGGCTTGTCGGACATAGCAACAGTAACTAAACGGGGCGGGACTTTGCGAACGGTCGGACCAGAGCCATAGAGAGATAGAGTCGCGACAACTCCATAGACTCCAATGGAACGTTTTTTTTTTTACAGCAAGGGCGGCTCGTGGAGACTCTCAATAGTTCCCGGAAGTGCAGCCGTGCCATAGAGTTACAGCAGAACAGACCGTTTGTGAAGCACTTTTAAAAGGTAAGACGTTTAATCATTAAGATTTTAAATTATCAGCAGATCTTAATCAAAATAACTTGTACGTTAAAGCCTGCTTGTGTAGATTATTCATCATTAAATTAGATTAGTGATGTTATCAGATTACAGATTAGGCTTGGATCGGCTACTGGATAAAGTTATTATCGAACACCGTATTAAGTTAAATCTGTTCTTTTAATTCCGTTTTATCCATCGTTATGGAATTAGAGACAATTATTCACTTTTTTTTTTTTTTTGCAAGGTATGGAAAGTTACATATTAGTTAATTATAACGTTTGGGCGCGTGTGACAGCGGGTGTGTAAAATGAGAATACCAAGTTTGTTCCTTATTACTCGTGTATTAAGAATACATTTCTTTAATGATAAAATGCATCCGATAAACATTCAGTGTTTTAGGCACTGTGATTCAATTAACTTTACCTTTAAGTTGTACTTCAGCGCTGGGAAGATTAATCTGTATTTAAAATGGGTCATTAATGTAGTAGAAATGTGAAATTATTTTTGCCTTCTAGACTGAGAAAACACAGAAAATGTATTTTTGTCTCATGGGGATGAAAGACAACAATTCCCAGAACGCACTGCTTCACTGCACTACTCTAGCCACACTAGTCGGCTGCTGGATTACTGGATGATCCAGTAGCCGATTACTGGATTACTGGACAAACAATACCTACCACGTTCATTTTCAGAAAACCAGTTCAGTTAGAGACACTACAATTAAAAACTGAACGTGTCTGTTCGATATAAAGCGAGTGAGCCGATTGAGCGTCACGGCACAAACGCAGCAGGATCGGATTACATTCAACACATGTTCTGAGGTAATCGTGCGTGGACAGTATGGCGCGTGTTCAGTTCATGTCTTTGGAAGCTTAACTTTCATTGGAAGTTCATTTTAAAAGTTAAAACATTTCACTTTGGTCTCCACCGCTCCGGTTACATGAATCTCCGCAGCTCCGCGAGCCGAGTGCTGTGAGTGTGATGTTGAAAACATGTGGAAATAGCGCCCTCTGCTGGCTGTAGTCTTCAGCCTCTGGCCAAAAACTCCTCCGATGACGCAAAATTATGATATTGCGTCATCGGAGGAATTTTTCCAGAAATAAAATACATAATTCTCTCATCTCAGGGTCATATGAGGGGGGAAAGTATGATAATTTTAATATACTCCCGGGTTTCTACTGGTACAAAGCTTAATGCTAATCGCTGAAGTAACCCTTTAACTTTACCAGCATTTATTAATCTTTGTTAATGTTAATTACATTATTACAATCTTGTTAACATGAGTTAATGCAATGTGTGTGTGTGTGTGTGTGTGTGTAGGGAAGATGTAATGTTCTCTCCTGCCATTGGGGGAAGCTGATTGTTGTTTTTCTTCAGGGGAGTTGCCCCTTCCTTACCCCCACAGTCTTATTTCCTTTATGAAAAGGTAAGGAAGGCAATCACTATTGTTCCATAATAACTGTGTAATTTCTCTAATTATATTAGCCATCCATATTTATTAAAGGAAGTATACTGATGTTAACAAATGTACTAAAGCATATGTTAGTTTATTTTTGATAAGTTGTTTTGCATTTCTGATATTATGCACGTTTACTATGTTTCATGTGGCTGAGTATATTTTTTGTATTTTATGTTGTGTTTAAGGTTTATTTGTGTATTTTATGGTTTTATTGATCTTATTTTGAATACATCTAGCATTTATTTTTTGGTCTGTCACATGTTGTAGTTTATCTTTTCTGAGCAAGGAGTTTACTATTGAGTTAGCTGTGGTTTTCCATTATGGATTATTTTGTGTTGTAATTTTGAAGTTGATTTGCAATGACACAGTCTTATTTCCTTTATGAAAAGTGGCCAAACTGAAAAAGAAGCCTAATAAAAGAAAGCTGCCCAGTATTGACTCTACCAGCGACTTTGGTGTCCTTCCTTAAAAATTCAGTTTTATCTGAATTAAGTTGCAGGAAACCTATTCAACCCCCCAACACCCACACAATGCAGAGACAGTCGGGGAAGCACATCAACGAAGAGGGTTACATCTTTGGTGACGCGACCCGGATCATTGGTTTCTATGTCAACGGAAGTAAGCTTTTTGACAAATAAACAGTGTAAATAGAGTGAAAAAAAGAAGCAGGGGAAAAAAAGAGCAAAATAGAAAGAAAGAGAAGCAAAAAAAACCCTTCCCCACCTTTCTTTTGCCTTAAAGTGGCAGTGTTAATATCTTTTCTGACCTTTTGATATGGTGCTATAAGTGTTAATTTGTTGAGTTGAGTAACACATTTGTGAATTGCTGAGCTTTTTGAAACCATATTCCTTTTTTTGTGCACCTGATTAGTATTTGAGTGTATTTTAATATCTTGAAGTGAGCTATTTTTTTTTCTCTTTCTCTCTCTCTCTTTGTTTCATTTGATTTCATCAATGATAAAGTGTTTTGGTGAATATAGGAAACACACACAGAGAATGTGCCTCCACCGGCAGTGAGCTGGCACCAGTCAGGCACCTGCCCCAGTGGTTCTGTGCAACATCAGCCTTCAGCTCAGCCCAGGCCCCAGATAACCCTTTCTATGGACTTCCAACCACCTTGCACCTTGTCTCTTCAGTTAACCCACACCCATCTAATGCGCTGACTGTTTCATCTTGAATTAACATGCTTGACAATGTCACTACCATTCAGGCTTCACCAAACATGGCTAACAGAACGCCAACTGACATGCCTCCTTCTCCAAATGACCCATACCTGCCTCCAGGATTGACTGTGCAACCTAAAGCTCACATTTCTACATACCCAGGTATGATCCAGGCACCCAGTATGTACACTTCTCCATGTGGCCTGCACTCCCCTGCTGCAATGACTTTTTACCCCAAACCAACTTGCCTGGTCATTCAGCGGCCATTCATATTCCTCCATCCTTCTGCTATGATGTGCCAAATGCCATGTACTCAAAACCACCTAGCTCACTCCTTCCCCCAGTACCTCCTGTCTTGTCTGGAACCAGCTATGCTCACAAAGCAGACCCCATTCAAGCACTACAAGCTTCCAATGATCAACAGCAAACCTCACATTCAAACTGTGCCGTTCTGTCATCCTCCTGTGTATGCTACTATGACAATGCCAATGCATCCTGGTTCACATATGTATGCACAACAACCCAGTTCAGTGCAACAGCCCCAGACAGCATCTCCGTATGTTGCTTATCAGCAAGACAAAAATGTATTCCTCTGCAATGACCACAACACAACCCAGCTTTACGCAGACACACCAAGTTTGAAGTGTCCAAGTGTTCAGTGGTGGTACTGATTGCAGAATACTTATTGAAGACTGGATACGGGACATGCAGTATCTCCTTGATGCTGGAGGAATGCCTGCAAATCTGTCATTTGCTACTGTAGTGCGACATTTAAATGGCGAAGCCAGGAGGCTAGTTTTGAATCTCCCTCCTAATGAGCAGACTACTGGCAGAGCCTTTGAGGAACTACGAGCTGAATATAGTGATATGCAAACATCTCTGGACCCATTAGCTGATTTCTATGAGAGATGCCAGTGCCCTGGCGAGTCAGCATGTTCATACGCCATTGCTCTGGAGGCCAGTTTACGTTCAGTGGAAGAAGCACAGTATGGAGGGCAATCTTTTCCAGACCGAGACAGCAAACTGACTCGTCAGTTCATTAGAGGTTTGAGTGATGAAGAGGTTTATCACAGGATTGCACCCATGAAGCCTAGACTTTTAAGTTTTCGTGAACTCCAAGGTCCTTCGTAACCTTGCAAGGGAGACAAGGAAGTTTCAGACACAGCCAAGGGACAAAAAGTCATACACCCAGGCTCAGTTTACAACAATGAGTGGTAACCAGACAGACGAAAAGCCGAGAACAGAGAAAGGAAATAGACAAAACTCAGATCTTACTGAACTCACAGCCATGGTAAAGAAACTGGTGAGCAGCCAAGATGATCAGATCAATAGGTTGACACAGCTGGAGGCTAGAGTTGGAGCATCACCACAGACTGTGCTTCCTCAGGTCCAGAGATCTCAAGGTTGTAGTGACACTGCTGTAAGAGGTGTAGTGTGCTATCGCTGTGGAAAACCGGGACACATTGCACGTCTGTGTAGGACAATGATGACCACTGATGATGCAGCTCAAGCAGAAAATGGAACAGAGACAAGGCAGGATTTAAATGCGTAGGGCCTGTGGTTACCGGGGCAACCACAGGCATGCAACAGTGTCCCCAGCAACATGAAACAGGCAAGTCTAAACCAGCTGGTACACCGCTGGTAGGTCCCTGTAATGAAGGGGTGGTTGAAGTGAATGGAGAGATGTGTAAGGCTCTCATTGACTCTGGCTCTCAAGTAACCACAATTACTGATGAGTTCTTGCGACGGCATCCTGTCCTATGTACTCAGGAATTGCACCCATCAGACATCCCCATTGAAGGTGCCGCTGGCCAACCTGTATCTCATGTTGGTGTGCTTAGTATCAGCATTAGTTTTGGGAAGGGTCTACTCAAATGTTCCTGCCTTTGTTGTCCCTGTAACAGAGTACCGATCCTGTGTTCCATTGCTCATTGGGACTAATGTAATTAGGGTTTCCAGAAATTACCTCCAAGCGTCATATGGCAGAAAATATCTTGCCAAAGTCAAGTTGACAAATCCTGAGTGGTATTCTGCACTGGTGGCTGTAAGTAAAAATGAACCAGATGCCTGTTGTGGGTAAAGTGGGTAAAGTACAGTATGCCGGCCACAGAATAAGAATACCAGCTGGTAAGGAGCAGGATGTTATTGGCAAAGTAATGGGTGGACCAAAGAGAACACAGTACACAGTTCTGGTGGAGAGCCAGTCCTCCAAAAGGATACCAGAGGGGCTGATGGTTGCCAGGCTGCTTGCTAATGTGGACAAAGGCTGTGTTCCCATTCGCCTCTTGAACCGGTCTGGGAAAGATGTGATTGTCCATCCAAAGGTCCTGCTTGCAGATGCTTTCCTGATCCGGAATGTTGTTGAAGAAGGAGAAAAGTGCCAAATGCCATGCCAGAACCAGTTCGTGCATCCGGGTCAGTGTGGGAATTCAGTGATACCATCTTGTCAAAGTCAACAGCAGACTACCAGTGTTGAGTCTTTTAATGCTATGATATGTGGAGTTGACCTTAGTGCTACAGCAGTGGAAGGTGAAGAATAGTTGGCGTTGCTCCGGGAATTGTTAAGGAGAAATGATGATGTCTTCTCCAAACACTCCATGGACTATGGCCATTTCACCACTGTGCAACATGAGATACCTTTGGTAGACCCAAAACCTTTTCGCCTCCCTTATCGGAAGATGCCCCATCTCAGTACCAGGATGTACGGAAGGCCATATCCCAGATGGAAGAAGCTGGAGTTATTCGTCCAAGAAAAAGCCCTCATGCATCCCCATCGTTGTTGTATAAAAAAAAGATGGCTCCTTGAGGATCTGCGCGGACTACAGGAAACTGAATTCCTGCAGCACCAGAGACGCTTTCCCGCTACCAAGAATAGAGGATGCTTTGGAGGCATTGGGAAATGCAAGGTTCTTCTCGACTCTCGTTCTAACTTCTGGTTATTGGCAAGTTGAGGTGGCTGAGTACGACAAGCCCAAAACTGCTTTCAGCACCCCCATGGGGCTTTATGAGGCCAACAGGATGCCATTTGGTCTGCAGAATTCCCCATCAACCTTCCAAAGATTGATGACCTGTTGCTTTGGTGATCTGAACTTTGAGAGCCTCCTTATTTATCTCGACGACATAATTATCTTCTCTAGGACCTTTGAAGAGCATCTTGAGCGGTTGGGAGTAGTGTTCAGCCGGCTCCGCAAAGATGGTTTGAAGCTGAAGCCTCAAAAGTGCAGGCTATTGAGGAAAGAAGTTCATTACCTGGGCCACATGGTGTCCGCAGAGGGTATTCATACGGATCCTGAGAAGATAAGCCTAGTCCGAGATTGGAAGCGGCCGTCGAGTGCGAAGGAAGTATTGAATTTTCTTGGCTTCACAGGGTACTATAGGTGTTTCATCGAGGGTTATGCATCACTGGCAGCACCTCTGTATCAGCTTACCTCTGGAGACCCTAAGAAAAATAAAAGAGGTGTAAAAGGAACATCTGGACCTGCAAAGCCTTTTGAGTGGTCAGATGAATGTGAGAAGGCGTTTGAAGCTCTGAAGGTGAGATTGACTACAGCACCAATCCTGGGCTACCCCAACTTCAATTTACCATTTGTACTGCAAACAGATGCTTATGGTGAGGGTCTTGGAGCGGTCCTTGCTCAAGTTCAAGATGGTGTGGAAAAAGTAATTGCTTTGCAAGCCGAGGTTTGAGACCACCTGAAACCCGTTACCCTGCACACAAGTTAGAGTTTTTGGCTCTAAAGTGGGCTGTTACAGATAAATTCTATGACCACCTCTATGGGCATAAGTTTTCTGTGCTGACTGACAACAACCCACTTAAATATGTGATGAGTACCGCAAAGTTGGATGCCACAGGTCAGCGTTGGGTGTCACAGCTTGCCATGTTTGACTTTGACATTGGGTACAGGCAAGGGAAGTCCAATGCTAATGCTGACGCACTCTCAAGGATGTTGGGTCAAGAGGTCACAAAAACTCTTCAGTCCTGCCCACAGTTGATTTCCTCCACACAGCAAGACCTGTCCTGCGGAGATGAGTTAGAATATCCTGGTGGTCACTGATCATTTCTCAAGGTTCGCCCAGGCTTACCCCACAAAAGACCAGAAAGCTGTCACTGTGGCAAAGGTGCTGTGGAAGAATTTCTTCTGTCGGTTTGGGTTTCCAGCACGACTCCATGCAGATCAGGGCAGAAATTTTGAGAGCAAAGTGGTGAAGCAGTTGTGTACGCTGACAGGAATCGCAAGAACTCATACCAGCCCCTACCACCCACAAGGCAATGGGATCACTGAGAGATTTAACAGGACTCTAATGAATATGTTGGGCACTCTTGATCCTGATCAGAAGCCCAGGTGGCATGAATACATTGACGCACTGACACATGCTTACAACTGCACTCAACACGATTTGACTGGTTTCTCCCCATACTTCTTGATGTATGGCAGACATCCACGACTGCCTGTTGATCTACTTTTTGGCCTGTCAACAGCAAAAGAGCCATGTGAGTATAGTGAATATGTGCAGGCGCTGCGTGAATGCTTGACCTATGCTTATGATGTAGCAGACAGAATGTCAAGGCATGCTAAAGACCTTCAGAAAAAGCACTATGACAAGAAAGCCAAAGGCCACATGTTCCTACCTGGTGACTGAGTGATGGTGACATTTTGTTATGTCGAGGGAAAACAGAAGCTGGCTGATAGGTGGGAACCATGCCCATATGTCGTGGTAAAGAAACAGGCAGGAATTCCAGTGTATGTGGTTCGTCCAGAAGAGGGTGGCAGGGAAAGGGTCATCCATCGCAATCTTCTGGCCCAGTGTATGTTTTTTCCGGTGGGTTCTAAGTACCTAGGCAAAGAAGAGTCTAACATGGAGGAAGTGTCTAGAATGGACTTCCGAGGAAGAAGAAGTAGTAGTGGAAACAAGCAAGAGTGGAGACAGTGCCACTACCACACAGTGTGAGTGTGGAATTGCCAGATGTTGTTGGCGAAGAGTGTGAACAGGATGAAAACCAGTTGAAAGAGAATATGAGTGAAAAGGAAGGGGATAAGGAGCAAACACAGTTGGAAGTCTCAAATCTTGACCAGCCAAAAAGGAGATATCCTGAGCGGAAAAGGCGCCCACCGAATAGACTCTCACTGGAGGTTCATGTTCTCCAAGGTGAAAGTGACACGGAGAAGGTAGAAAGAGGAAGGAAAGTGTGGGAAAAAGCAAAAGCAAAGAAAAACTGCCTTAGCAACACACTCACTCATTTACATTTCCCACACACACTTCAAAGAGAATTTTAAGATTTAAACCTACTTTGTTACATCTATTTGGGGTTTAACCTAAATTAAGTGATGACTGGGACGACATCATTTAAAGAGGGGGTGGATGTAGGGAAGATGTAATGTTCTCTCCCTGTCATTGGGGGGAGCTGATTGTTGTGTTTCTTCTGGGGAGTTGCCCCTTCCTTACCCCCACAGTCTTATTTCCTTTATGAAAAGGTAAGGAAGGCAATCACTATTGTTCCATAATAACTGTGTAATTTCTGTAGTTACATTTGTAATTATACTATTGACACTTCCCTTGTACCTAACCCTACCCTTAAACTTACCCATACCACCACACCTGTCCCTTACCCGTATCCCACCTCAATATCAGCAAAGTTGTTTTGCAATACAATATGAACACAGTAAGTACATTGTACTTCATTTTTGATGTAAGTACATAGTAGTTAAGGCCACCTAATATAAAGTGGGGCCAGCATTTCTTTTACTCCTCTTTTATTTCTCTTTCAGCACAAGAACCACATACTCCCTTTCAAGGTCTGCCAATCTATCTACCTTCAGCTTTAAGAAATCAAAGACCTCTGTCAACACAAGAACCACAACGGGATTCAATTGAGCTGATGACTCCCTGCAATGAGACCACACACTCACCATGAGTCTCCGCTCCCTGGGTTTTGCAAGCATTTGCTTGTTCCTTATTTCTAGTAAATACCAAACCTAACAAAATTTCCCAATGGGTGGTCTATGTAAAAAAGTTTAAATACAGTATAATTACCTCACAAATTTTTTTGTTGTTGAAATTTTTATTTATATTGAGATTGCTCCTGCTGATTTGAGCCAGCCATTTTTTTCTCCGCTCCATGCCAGTAGGGAAGCCAAACATTCGCACTCCTTTCTCCGCGCGATTGGAGCATCCCCATGCAGCACAGCAAACCATGGCAGAGATTATACAAGGACAACTTGGAGGAAAGACGGTTGGCATGCTATTCAGTTTATTAGAAATGTATTCATAAATTAGTTGCTGTAAATAGTTAAAACACATGAAATATGCATTTATATAAGTGTACAAACAGATGTTTAAGTTTTTAAACTTGAATATTTTATGTATCATATATGAAGAAGTATTGTAAGAATTGTATATTATAAAAATGGCAAGACCATAAAGAGACATCAGAAAAATAATGTATTGCTATTTTCCATCTTATTGGGACACAAATAATGCAACTTGTTAATTTTTTTTTCAAAATATGACTTTAGTTTTGATTTTAATGTTTGTATCCCAGTATAATAAAATGTCATGATAATTATTTTTTTTTAATTTAATTTAATTTTAATATTTGTATCTCCAGAATACATTGCTCCTTTGTCGGTATGAATTAATTGGAAAAAAATAAATAAAAAAAATGCTTGTTTGGCAAAACAATTGGCAAGCCAGATTTTTAAAACATTTATTCTCTCATAACTTAAAGCAAAAATTTTTGAACATTTCTGTTGAACAGTAAGTATAATGCTTATTTATTAATACATTTGTCTACTGTATCATATTTATTATGCAAAATTCTAGGGCAAATAAATTATTAATATGAACAAAACTTTGCTGAAAACCCTGTTGTACACAATCATGCCTTCTATACTCCGATTGATAGTTCATACTTTTAAAGTAAATGTGAGGAATACAATTACTGTACTAAAGCAACTTGATTATTCATAAGCATGAAGTAGATTGTGTACGATAGGTTTTTCAGCAGTGTTGGCGATATTGATAAATGATAGACCCTAGAAATTTGCAAATTAAATATGTTAAATATTAAATAAAATGTTTCCAAATGTCAAAAAACTGAAAAAGCACACTTCTGCATTATTAAGCACTACAGCATTATATATACGACTTAAGAATTATATATTACTATATATAATAAGAATTGTAAACATTAAGATTAATTTCACTTAATTTAATTTTTCACACTTGACATCATGCTGTTGCTGCTAGTTCATTGTGTGGTGTGAGCTGACAATCACCTGTAACCAGTCTATCTGTCCTATCTGAAAGTCATAAAGATGACATTAGTAACCATGAGATTAGTGAAAACACAATGAACATGATTAAAAACAACAGCAACCCGTCTCAATCCAAGTTAACGTTAGCCTAAATTATGTTAAAGAGGCAAAGGTTATGGTAATTGAGCACTCTAATTCTCAAATATTAGCGGATTTTATCTTTTAAAAACAACATCGCTGTAACTACATACTCATGCTACATACACATGTCGATGTGTAATAAAATTATTGAAAATCAATGCATTTATTGACTATTAATTACCAAAAATCGCAGTTTTGACACTGACTATCACTTTGAATTGCCTGCCAAAGCACTTCCTGGAACTATTCGAGGTCTACATGAATCACGTGACTATTAAGCGTTTTGAACTTCCGTTGACTCTCTCTCTCTATGGCTCTGGGTCGGACCATCTCCAAAAAGACCTAAAACTAGTCTAAACAAATGATTTTGACATGTGTTTATCGAAGTAGGAAATCCAGACTTTTAATCCCTTATCTACAATTACTGCTGTTGAAATACGAAATGGAGGCGAGTCCGGATTGAATTCCCTCTGGGTCCGGATCCAGACCGGAGCCCGGACTTTGAGAAGTGCTGCTTTAGACTAACGGTGCAGATCCACTTGTCCGTGCAACACTTTAACGCTATTAATAAATAAATAAAAAGTTCTCTGGCTATGACATCACTTCTGGGTTTGTGGCTTACAATATTCAACAACCTCGCAGTGAATCAGGATGTAGCAGTTTTTTTTAAATTGCTTAAGCACAATTTTGAAAACATTGCCCGCTTTGTCAAAACACTACACAACATTAACACAACCCTACACCAAAGTAGCACAACACTTCAGATAATTTGCAAAATGGAACACTTTTGTCAAAACTGTACACGACTTTGTAAAAACAATATTTTTTTTACCATATGAAACACACACATTTCATATGACTTTAGTCTTTTTGTAGCAGTTACACAGTGACTGCTGTTCTCAATCTTAAACACTTGTAAAATGTCTTTTCTAATGATATAATCTGGGTTTGATTTTTTTTTTCTGAGATATTGTTAGAGTAAAGTAGATGAATATATTGACCAAACAGTACACACAAGACCAGTACTGCATATTGATGAAAATATTTATTTATTTATACATTGTAAAATCATTTGATTCATTCATACATTTTCAAGTTGGGCTGAAGTCTTTGTCCAGCCACTCTCAATGTCAACCCAAGGGTACTCAGTAGTACCCATGGGTACCAAGGTTGCCCAAATTGCATCTGATGAATTTGGTCCCAGTCTTCTTTGGCCATATCCTACTTCAGGTAGATAGCTCTTCCTACCCTCCTCTTCCCTTCTCATCCCCCCTTCCCATCTCTTCCTCTCTCTACCCCTCTCATCTTAAGCTAACAATGTGCTTACAGTTGTGCAAATCTAGGCTGGTGTTTTGCTCCTTGAGTGTAAGGTTTTGCTAATTGTGGGAAAGTTTTAATTTTAGTGTGTAAGCAATCGTAAAAAAACTAAGTAAAATGACATAGCATTTTGAGGTGAATAGTGTTAAGGTTATTATAAAAATAAAAAAAACTCATGGATCGTTTATAATTGTTATATATTTTGTTATGGGATGTATTGGTGAATCTAATAAAAAAAAAATCTAATTAATATTAATCATCTAGTTTTTTTCAAATGCGATTTTGACACTGTCCCAGTTTGTCCCAGTAGCATATTGTTAAACTGGGACAAGGTATTAGTTTAATACCTTGTCCTACCTACTGCTGCTGCTGCATGCGTCAGTGTTTGTAGCTCTGTATAGCTGCGTTTGAATCTCTATTTGATATATTTTCTTTGTTATCTATACTGCTAAAAATAACTTACTCATCACCATATATTGTTTAATATAGCCTATCAAGTTAAATTTGACATCACTAGCTTTTAATCTAATTCACTACCACGTGTTAGCTTTTCGCTAGCCTGGTAGCTTTCCATCCCGGCACCTGGGTCTCCTGTTTTCTGAGTTCATTAGACAACTGTGGTGAGTTGGATTATTAAATAGACTCCATCAAACAAAGTAAGTGGAGTAAGTTGTGTGGTAAGTATTGGATTCATCAACAAATACGGTAAGCCATGTCTTCTTCTCCTGTCATTGTCACTTGCACTACATGTTTAGCATATCTATCTCCGTTGGCGAACAGGGCTTCACATGTGTTAAATGTAAGGAATTAATCAGGCTGACGGAGAAGATTTCAGATTTAGAGACACGCATCCAGACTTTATGTGAGAGTAGTGAGAATGGTACAGCTTTAGATACTGTTTTGGATGCGACTAGCTTAGTGAACACTCATTGTTTGGTTCCGGCTGAGCCCCCGCAGCAGGGCAATTGGGTGACTGTGAGACAGCATAGTCGCGGATCTAAAAACCACTCTGCCGTTCCGATTAGAACATCAAACAGGTTCTCCCCACTCAGTGATGCAACCACTGAGGATCCTGTTGAAAGTGCCCTAGTTATTGGCGATTCTATTACACGGAACGTGAAAATAGAGACACCAGCCACCATAGTCACATGTTTACCGGGAGCCAGAGCGCCTGACATCAAAGCAAATTTAAAAGTGCTGGCTAAAGCTAATCGTAAATTCTCTAAGATTATTATTCACGTCGGCACTAATGATGTTCGACCGTCAGTCGGAGATCACCAAAATTAACATTAAAGAGGTGTGTAAACTCGCAAGTACGATGTCACCGGCAGTCTGTTTATCTGGCCCCCTCCCTGTTAAAAGGAGTGATGAAATAGTTAGCAGATTATCATCACTCAATGGCTGGTTGTCTAAGTGGTGTCCAAAATAACATAGGGTTCATAGACAATTGGAAAAGTTTTTGGGGCAGACCCGACCTGTTGAAGATAGGCGGCATTCATCCTACCGGGCTGGTGCTGCTCTTCTCTCTAGTAATTTGGCACATAATCTTAGAGCTAAACCTTGACTCACTGGGGCCCAGGTCAGGAAGCAGACAAACTGGCTAAACCAACCGTCTGCTAGCTGTCTCACGTCACCATAGTCAGCTAAATCCCAGCACATAGAGACGCTTTCACCTAGATATTATCACATAGAGACTGTGTCTGTTCCCCGAAACAGTAAATACAAAAAACCATCAAAACCATTCAACAGTAAAAATTTAATTGATGTCCAACAAATAAACAACAGATATAATACGGATGAACAATTGATAAATCTCGGGTTGCTGAATATTCGATCCCTTTACAAAAACGCTTATTGTTAATGATATGATTATAGATCATAACCTAGATGTGCTGTGTTTGACAGAAACCTGGCTAAAACCTGACGACTACATTACTTTAAATGAGTCCACTCCCCAAGATTATTGTTATAAACACGAGCGCGTCTGAAAGGAAAAGGGGAGGTGTTGCTGTAATTTATAATGATAACTTCAGTATTACTCAGAAGTCTAGTTTCAAATATAATTCCTTTGAAGTTTTGGTGCTTTATGTAACATTGTGTAGTGTAAATGATAAATCCCGTTTGACATTTGTGTTGGCTACTGTATACAGGCCACCAGGGCACAATACAGACTTTATCAAAGAATTTGCTGGTTTTCTATCAGAGTTAGTACTGGCTGCAGATAAAGTACTAATTGTTGGTGATTTTAATATCCATGTTGACAATGAAAAGACGCATTGGGATTGGCATTTAAAGACATTATAAACTCTATTGGAGTTAGACAACACGTATCTGGACCCACTCATCGCCTTAATCATACTTTAGATCTAATACTGTCACATGGACTAAATGTTGATACCATTAAAATTCTGCAGCAGAGCGATGACATCTCAGATCATTACCTAATATCATGTATACTTAATATAGCTAAGGCTGCAAAGCCATCCCCTACTTCAAATATGGCAGGACTATAACCGCTGCGACTAAAGATTGCTTTATACATAATCTTCCTCATCAGTTCCATCTCCTCAGAATTACAGATAGCCAAGAGGAACTTGATGTTGCAACAGAAACTACTGACTCTCTCTTTACTAGCACTTTAGACATAGTTGCTCCTCGGCGCTTAAAGAAGATTAAAGCAAATAATCCAACGCCGTGGTACAACGAGCACACTCGGGCCCTTAAAACAGCAGCCAGAAAAATGGAGCGCAGCTGGAAGAAAACAAAACTGGAGGTTTTTCGCAATTTGTGGAAAGAGAGCATGATTGCATACAGAAAGGCCATAAAAACTGCTAGATCTGCTTATTTCTCAACTCTTTTAGAAGAAAACAAACACAACCCTAGGTATTTATTCGATACAGTGGCTAAATTAACAAAGGATAAAGCTTCAACTTCTGATGTTTGTAAACAGCACAGCAGTAATGACTTTATGAACTTCTTTACTAGTAAGATTGATAACATTAGGAATAAAATTATAACCATGCAGCCGTCTACTACAGTATCACTTCAGACAGAACATTGTAGTCTCACTGAGGAAAAATTACACTCATTCACTGCTATAGGAGGAGAAGAATTTGCTAAACTTGTTAAATCATCAAAATCAACAACATGTATGCTTGACCCTATACCGACTAGGCTATTAAAAGAGATGCTTCCAGAGGTCATAGATCCTCTGCTTAATATTATTAATTCATCCTTGACATTAGGATATGTACCAAAAACTTTTAAGTTGGCTGTAATTAAACCACTTATTAAAAAAACGCAACTTGATCCTAAAGAATTAGTCAATTACAGACCAATCTTGAGTCTACAGTTTCTATCAAAAATATTAGAAAAGGCTGTGTCTTCACAATTATGTTCCTTTTTAGAAAGAAATGGTATATGTGAGGATTTCCAGTCAGGATTTAGGCCGTATCATAGTACTGAGACTGCTCTAATTAGAGTTACAAATGATTTACTCTTATCATCTGATCGTGGTTGTATCTCTCTATTAGTGTTACTCGATCTTAGCGCTGCATTCGATACTTTCGATCACAATATTCTTTTGAATAGACTCGAAAATTATGTTGGCATTAGTGGAACTGCATTGGCATGGTTTAAATCTTACTTATCTGACCGTTATCAGTTTGTAGCAGTAAATGAAGAGATGTCACACCGATCACAAGTTCAGTATGGAGTACCGCAAGGCTCAGTGTTAGGACCGTTGCTTTTCACCCTGTATATGCTACCACTGGGAGATATCATTAGGAAGCATGGCGTTAGTTTTCATTGTTATGCTGATGATACTCAGCTCTATATTTCTTCACACCCTGACGAAACTTACCAATTCACAAGATTAACGGAATGCATAGCTGATATTAAAAATTGGATGAATAGTAATTTCCTGCAACTTAATTCAGATAAAACTGAATTTTTAATTATCGGACAGAAAAGCTCCACAAGTAGTGCCCTAGAATACTGTCTAAACCTCGATGACTGCTCTGTCAAGCCCTCGTGAGGAACCTGGGTGTGCTCTTTGATACCAATCTTTCGTTTGAAAGCCACGTTTCTAGCATCTGTAAAATTGCATTCTACCATCTTAAAAATATATCTAAATTACGTCACATGCTTTCAATGCAAAATGCTGAACAATTAGTACATGCGTTCATGAGCTCAAGGCTAGATTATTGTAATGCTCTACTGGGTGGTTGCCCTGCTCGCCTAATAAATAAACTCCAGCTGGTCCAAAATGCAGCAGCTCGAGTTCTTACTAGAACCAGGAAGTACGATCATATTAGTCCAGTTCTGTCAACACTGCACTGGCTCTCTATTAAACATCGCAAACATTTTAAAATCTTGCTTATTACTCATAAAGCAATAAATGGTTTAGCTCCCCAGTACTTAAGTGAGCTCTTAACGCATTATACTCCATCACGTCAATTGCGGTCTCTAAACTCTGGCCAGTTGAAAATACCTAGAATATCTAAATCAACTGCAGGCGGTCGATCCTTTTCCTATTCAGCACCTAAACTCTGGAACAGTCTTCCTAGCATTGTTCGGGAAGCAGACACACTCTGTCAGTTTAAATCTAGACTAAAAACACATCTCTTTACTATGGCATACACATAGAAAATTTTTAACTTTCTTTATTCAAATCAAATGACTGATTGCATTAACTAGGTCAGCCGGAACCGGGAACACTTCCCATAACACCTGATGTACTCGTTACATCATAAAAAGAGTGGCATCCACACTAATGTTAGTCTCTCTGTTTATCCCGAGGTTTACTGCAGTCGGCCGGATCCAGGCCGTGTCCGGATCAGATGGTGGACCTGCATCTGGACATGACCAGCTCATCCTGGAGTGTCTGCTGAGACCGTGTCCATTAGTGTCTCCTCTGAATTTGCCTCACCAGAACGTCATCCTCAATTAACCCGTCTCCGGCGCAATAACTCCGATCTTTCAAGTATTCATATTCTTGTGTAATCGACGCCATCCTAAATGAGCCCGTCTCGTCGTCATACCCAAAATTTTGAATATTCCTATCTAATATGATTTATGACCTGCAAGGTTGCCAGAGTAATAATTATACACTGTTAATAATAGGCCAGAGGAGAACTGGCACCCCGACTGAGTCTGGTTTCTCCCAAGGTTTATTTTTCTCCATCATGCCCTGATGAGTTTTGGTTCCTTGCCACTGTCGCCTTTGGCTTGGCTTGCTCAGTTGGGGACACTCAAATTATGATCCAAGTTACTCAACTAAATATACAAATTGAATTTATTAATTTGGTCATATATAATTCTATAAACTATCCAAATTAAACTAGCCAAATCAAATTTTGTTGCAATGTTGTCCTGTTTAACACTGTGAAGCTGCTTTGAAACAATCGTCATTGTAAAAGCGCTATATAAATAAAGTTGATTGATTGATTGATTGATTGATATTACTGGCAAACTGGGACAGCCATTTTTAAATCATTCTAATGGGGAAACTGAGTTCCCTTTTTATATACCCCTCATTTAGTTAGCTTTCATATTCTCTCATTCAACATTTCATACATTACCCTAAAAAAAAAAAAAAACAAGGAAGATGGAGGTTATAAGCTCGGCTGGCCAGGACTATTGCAGTATTTGTAAAGCCAAATTTGGTGATGAAAATGATCCCAAGAAGACAGAGGATTGGATTATGTGGATTATTTGCAAGGACTGGTTTCATGAGAGTTGTGGTGAGGAGAATGGCATCATTGAAGACGGGGAGGCACTGGCTGTATTGACGCGTAGACTAACCGTACAAAAAGTAGAAATTAAATTTAGGTGGGGCCAAGTGAAATAGCCTATAAGAAGATTTTGACTTAACCTTTGCTTAGGCGGGGTTATTCAATTTGATATCAATGCACCAGTTCAGTTTAGAATCTGGAGGTTTCTTGCGTTTGTCGCGCGTATCATCATTGAACGGGGATTCCCTTTCGGTCTTGGCTGGAGAGGGGGTTTCCCGGTTCTTTGTGATTCGCGGAAGGTCTTTGATGTGCGTCTTGGGAAGCCAACCACGTGGCGTGTTGGCTGCTGGATGAGGGGGTCTCGGCTGTTTGAAGTTGAAGCGCGCTCGCTGGAGATTCGTTGAGAGAAGCTTTGCGGCGAAACTTAACTTAGAACACGAGACTCGCGGAAAGAAAATAAACTTAAGTAAAAGAAAGGAAAGTGAGAGTTCTAGAGGGCTTAAATGAATTTAACCCATATTCTCTGGTCTGCCACCTTTGGAGTTCTCCAACTCCTTCTTCGAGGTGGAATACAAAAACAAGAACAGCAGGAAGTGCGAACAAAAGAACAGCAGGCCGGGTTGGATGAGAGGGTCTCTGCTCTTATAGATAAGATCGAGCGCCGCCCACTTTCGGGTTGACCCAATCGTGTCTGTCAGTTTTTTGGCGCGCAAAAGTTCTTTGTTCAGTTCGGTTACGCCTCCTGGCTGATGTACAGAGGTGGCAGTTTATCCTTACAAAGCTGGTATTCTTATAATAATGCCTTTTCTGTAAATTATTTTACAAGATTCGGTACTATTGAGTTTTTCTGATTGGGGCGGTACCAAAAACTATAACATTAAGAGTTGAGAGTACAGAGATACAAGAATTCCACAGTAACTAGAATACATAGTTTGATTTACATAAAGTACACACCCTAGACATTTTAATACATCGTATAAAGACATTAAATCAACAAAATATATATTTTTAATACGTTGAAAAGGCAGTTGTCCAATTGATCAATATATGTGTCCATGTGGGTGTCAAGAGACAGTCCGCCTTAGGACTGTGGGGATGATTCAGAGGTCACCACATGGGTCGTGTGTGTGTGTCGGTGTAAAGTTTCTTTGGGCATTCAACAGATGGCTGAGTTGCCGTCCGTTCGACAATCACTGGTTTAGTGATTTGATGCAGTTTATACGTATCAAGGTTTCTGTGCGCTTCCTTTGTTTTCTCCCCAGTGCTGGTCTGAAGGAATTTCTGGTTGCCACAGAAACGGACATTAGAAGTTAATTTGTCGATGGGGGAAGGGAAGAAACTGCCTGTGGACCAATGAGAAGTCCCTTACTTCCTGAGCTTGGTCCCACAGGTGTCGTAAATCTTTGTCCGCTTGTTGTGGAGAGAGGGGCCCAGGCCATAAATTGCCCTGGAATGTTGAGTTTATTTTGTGTGGACTGATGTTTGAATGAATCATCTGTAAGATTCATTTGTGTCTGTTGCGGCCACAATTGCTACATATCCCCCCTTCGTTAGGCGATGTGTCGGGATGAAGACATCGGCAAACGCTGGAGAAACACAGGCAGAAGAAGCAGACACATACACAACAAACAACAAGACAACACCTCCATGACTGGCCACTGTACTGGTGTAGGGCATTAGATTGAGTACTAACAGTTTTTATGTTTAAAAGTTTTAGTTTTAAATTTCCTCAATACGGTTAGCACGTTAGCGTAGCGTAGTACAATTTTGGAATTGTTACTTTACTTTGGTCGGGTGCGGTGCCTCGTTGACCAAATTTTGTGATTAAATTTGTTTTGTTTGTTTGTTTCCTCTTTTTTTTTCTCTTCTAACTTGTGTTAGGTTGAGTTCGCTTTACCTTTCTTCATGACCTGGTGACATCATTTGTGGTCAAATGATGTGACCCATCAATTACAGAGCTCTCCAGCTCACATTCGTTTTTCGGTGGCTTACAGATTTGAGGCGTGGTGCGTCAATCCTGCTATCATGCCCTTGACCCTTATGGGGATAGGCAGGCATATTACCTAATAAACGAAGAAGGAAAGTAAAGGAAGAGGTGACACAAAACAAAGCAGTTAGGTGTTTCTAGGTCTGGCCTACAACTACCGTTGCAGCTAACGTGTCATGTACCACAAAGTGATGGGAGGTGTTTTGCTTGTGGGGTAGATTGTGCCATGTTTCCTATGATGAGTGTAGCTAAATTGAGGTTGAGCTAGTTTCTGAGGCCAGTTTCTACCTGTGGGAAGAATATGTTTGTTGGATGTTTTTCATGGTCCTGTAAGTTAGCGAGTATGTAAGTAGTGTAGTGTATGCATGGTCAGATCTGTTTCAGTTTGTTTTGCTCCCCCCTTTTCTCAAAGGCTTACCCTTATGGCTATTGGCTTTGTTTTGCTGGGCTTAGATGAAGATTGGTTTGTTGCATCTTTGCCTTGAAAAGGGATTGTCTGTGACCTGATGGGAGTCAGTTCAGTAAGGCAGGAAGTTCTTTGGCCCACGGTGGGAGGTAGTTTGGCATGGCTGTGCTGAGCCGTGGTGCAAAACTTAATCTCCTATGTTGCATTCCTCTTGTGATGCCTTCTGGTTGTGACAGACTTGCTGACCATCCGTGCTTACTGTGTTTGCTCTTACGCTAACATGGTTCATGAGCTTGTTGGATGGTTTCTTGGTAAGTGATGGGTACCCAGAACTGTGTTTTCTGGTACCTCTATGTTGTCATCTGTAGTTGACTGTGAGAGACCCTTTTGTTCTGTGTTGTTGTAGAACAGGTGGTCGTCATCTTCATTGTGAAGGTGTCCTGGATCACCAATGGCCTTCCACGTCATCGCTAGTCAGTGAGCATGACTCATCTCTGTGGTCGTCCATGTTTTCCCTGCTTTCCATGAAGACTTTAATTTGCCTCTTTAGATCTCCCATGGCTTCTGAGGGGAAACTGTCTTGTTCTTGGGCGTGCTCAGTGTTGTGCTTAACTGAGTGGTGCCCAGGTGGGTTTCGTTGACGATTACCCACGTTAGATGCTCTTGACTGTGTTGGATGATGATGGCCTATGGTGTCTTTAGGGTTTCTTGAGAAGCGTGGCTGGTCCCATGGCTTTTCCCAGCGGTTGGTGTGGTCATGCCACTGGGTGTCATCCAGTGCAAGGGCTTGGGTCTTGTCTGACAGAGATTGGAACTGTGGATGCTTCCAAACCTTTCTTTGTGGCCATCTTTTGTTTGAGGTAGGCCTTGTGTGTCAGGTCACGTAGCTGTTGGATTGTCACCGTGTATGGGCAGGCCATGATGCCTAGATGACGACTTACTCCCGGGTGCAGGTTTCTCAGGAAGTGGGTTTTGAAGTTCACATCCTCTTCATGTTGAGGTTCATTATGTGCACCAAAGTAGGCTTGTCGAAAACGTCTGTAGTAGGCTTGTGAAGTCTCTTGTCAACCTTGTTTGGTTTCCAAGTCGATAGGCAGTCCGTGTTCAGACTCTGGGCTTGTAAATTCTTTAATCAATGTCTCACGTAGGAGCTGGTAGTTGTGCTTTACGTGAACATGTTGCCGGTCTAGAAAGCGTTGTACCTCGTGACTGGATGTGGCTCTGAGGAGGTAGAACCTATCTCGGTCGGTCACATGAGGTCTCGCCTCTAGGTGGAAGTCAACATCTTGAAGGTAGGCCTGGATGTTGTGGCCCTCCATGGAGTTTGGGTTAAACTGTGTGATGTTCTTAGCGAGCTTGTCAAGGTCTTTAACAGTCATCTTCTGTGCAGCTTCAGAGTCTGCTTGGATGAGCTCTCTTTGGTTGGCAGGGAAGAGTTCTGTGGTGATAGCCGGTGACGTTCTGGGCGGTGGCCATTCACTTCTTCCATCGTATGACAGTTCCTGAAAATGGGACTTTGCCCTACTCAGCAGTAGTGATGCTGAGGGAGTTCTCTCCCTTCTTGGCTCTGGTTGCTGTTTGGAAGCAGGCTTGAGTTCACCTCTGACCACGTAGCGCTCGCCGTTGGCGTCGTCTCGCTGTTGGATCAGATGGTCCATCTCAGTGCTGTACCTTTCAAGGTGGTCTTCCAGAGCATTAATTTCAAAGTTCTTGTCTTTAATAACAGCGTTGGCTTTCTCTAGTCGATGTTCAGCAGACTGGAGTTGGTTTACCAGGTGTTTATGTGCAGTCTCTAGTTCTTGTTTGTCACGTTCAGCGACTACAAGGGCTTCTTGGAGCTTCTCAACTTGTTTCTTTGTTTCGTGCTCCACTTCGTCTGGCGCTTTGAGTTTGTCTTGAGCTTTCGCTTTAAACTGGTCTGTGCAGCGTTGAGTGTGCATCAGCTCTCTCAGGAACTCAGTGGTCTGACGCTTGAAGTCGTCCTGGACTTTCACTTCCAGCTTGTCTATGCGGTTTTGGGCACGTGTCAGCTCCTCTTGAAGGTGGGTGATGTGCTTGTCGCTTAGTTTCAGCTGGGCTGTGAAGGGATTGCTTAGGGAAAAGGTGATCTTGGCTAGTTCCACGTGGTTGTTGTTCTGGCTTGAATCTTGTGTCAGGAACTTTCTCAGAATCATGATTATTATTAAAAATAATAACAGGTCAATTGTCTTTGGTGTGAGGCAGTCTGTAATGCCTCTGAGCCAGGCATCCACATCTTCCCCATGGGTAGTGGTGCATGTCGTCCATGACATGTTGGTATGCCGGGAGAAGTGACTGACACAGATCTGTTTGGGTTATAAGCCTAGGTGTGGTGGAACAGCTAAGTGTTGTTTCAGCGATTGTACACCAATTGTGAAGTGTGGCGATGGCTAAGTGTTGGTCTCAGTATAGACAGATAGGCTAGTGATGCGACTACTGTCATTCAACAAGGTAAGGGAAAGAGAGAGAAACAGAAAAGGTTAAAACCAATTTCAAAAAGAATAATAATTCTTCAAAGGGAGAAATATGTTTTCCTAGTAAATACTTCCTATCAACGAAAATCTGTTTCCAAAAGGTAGACACTATTATTGTTTATCTTAGAAAGGAAAATAATACAATAATAATGCTGATACCTTTTCTTAATCTGACAGGATTGACACCACACACCTTACAGGTTGACCGCTTACTGCAGGGATGCTTTGAAGGTGACGGTTGCTCAACACTTGTCTCTGTTAAATAAACTTGGATACAAGGTCAAAATGTTGAATTGCGTTTGCAAATACAGGGAGAGTATGGAGAACAAGGAGGGTTTGATTACCAATCAAATGCCTAATGGTTTGTTTCTCTGGGAGAGATTTTTCTTTCTCTTTTGTTTAGAAACAATCAATAGTTCATCCAGGCTTGTTCCCTACACATGTGAAGAATAAGCTGGAATAAAGCAGGACAGAACAGGGAAGACGTGAGGAAGAAGAGGAAAGGAAGGAGATCGGGTCCACACCTTTATGTCTGACTACGAGTATAGAATAGGGATGGCGAAAACTAAACATTTTCTTGTCCGACCACCGAGCCTCATTAGCCAGTTGAAACCGGTTAACCGATTAGTTTAAAATATGCTGCGCTATTTGAAATAACAGCTGCGAGCCGCGCCTGCAATTTCGCAACTCTGTCGCATCTCTCTGCCGCTCTGCCTCCCGCTCTCACACACACACACACACACGTTTGTTTTTGTGAAATGTGGGGACATTCCATAGGTGTAATGCATTTTATTCTGTACAAACCATATTTTCTATCCCCCTACACTGCCCTTGCCCCTAAACCATCACAGGAGACTGCGCAGTTTACTTTCTGTGATAAAAACCTCATCCTGTGTGATTTTTAAGCATTTTGAAAAGTGAGGACATGGGGAACATCCTCACATTTCACCCTCTTTTTGTAATACCCATGTCATACCCATGTCATTATACACATTTCTGTCCTGATATTTCACAAAAACATGCCAACACTCTCACACACACAGTCTCACACACACACTGTCCCGGCGCAAAACATGAGTCCCGCAAACGCGGTGCAGAGGAGCTTGTTTGTAATCGGAGCACAAATGGCTCCTTAGTTTCGAAATGGTTTGGGTACAAGGTGATCGCGTTGAAAATAAAGGCATTTGTCTAGCGTTAGAAGCTCATTTGAAACATTGCAGTGGCTCATTTAAGAAAATGATAGCTCCGAAGAGACGCCGCTTTAGTTTGAGGTAGTGCTAACAATAATAAAGAAAGATGATGATCAACACCTTATGTGTTACCCCTGAAATGTAGATGTAATATATTTCCAAATGTAAGCCCATCTTATGCCGAATGTTGGCCAAAATAACTTTGCTTTGAAAAGTGGTGGGGACACTGCACAACTCGTTTTGCTATGTGTTTATTTAATAACAGAATTTACTTGTGGACTGAGTTCAGAGTTGGAAATGCACTTAATTTTTTACTTTGATGTAGGCAACACATGCATTACATTCACAAATTATTCTATAAACGTCCAATAAGCAAAATGTAATATTCACAACACATCTAACGTTATACTAATATCAATCAAAATATGCAAGATAATATAACGAAGTTTCATTAGCCGTGTTTCCATTACATATTTGCGCAAAACGTATTAAAATAATTTGTTACATTTATATAGCGCTTTTCAAGGCATTCAAAGTGCTTTACATATAGAAGGGGGGAATCTCCTCAGCCAACACCAATGTGCAGCATCCACCTGGATGATGGGACGGCAGCCATATTGCGCCAGAACGCCCACCACACACCAGCTGATTGTTGGAGAGGAGACAGAGTAATGAAGCCAATTGTATATATATATATATATATATATATATATATATATATATATGGGGATGAGTAGGAGGCCATGATGGACAGGAGCCAATGGGCAAATTTGGACAGGATGCCGGGGTTACACCCCTACTCTTTATCGAAGGACATCCTGGGATTTTTAATGACCACAGAGAGTATTATATAAATATTTAACTTATACATATAGCAATATTTTCTAAATGTCGATAAAAAACTATTACGAAATGATTGCATTTCCATTATGCAATATTATGCGACTAAAACTTTTTTTTTTGTCATTCAAAAAATTATGCCACATAAGTTAGTAGGTTTACGTGTATCCCAGCCACCTTAATGCAGCCATTATTTAATGGAAGGAGACATAGGCCTGTCATTCAAGCATTTATTAAAATTAAAAGAGGGAAATGTTTGAATTTGTATGGTGGTAACTTTTAATTTTTTTGTTTTTGTTTTTTTTAAACAATTTTATATAAACTGAATTTAGAAATGCTTTTTAAATGAAAAACGTTGCGTTTAATAAACAAAATATTTTTTTTTAAATGAAGACGGGTGTTTGGACGGAGAGCAGCGCATTCAAAATAACCTGTTTCCTTAATTCACGGCTCTTGTTATTGTGAGTCTAGGCCTACACAAATAAAAGTAGACAGTTTATAGTTTTTAATTATGTCTTGCTCTTATCTGTATGGATAAAAATGACAGAGCGTTCTGAGTCGTTTCCTCTGTCATAAAGGAAAAAATCCATCAGAACGCGTCGCACCTGCGCTTTCATCAGACAGAGGGTTATAGAAAACGTAGCCTTTATTGTTTCGTAGGCTATGTTAAACTATGAGCCTATACTATTATTATTTTTTTTATTTCATATGTTGATTATGAAACGTGAGCACAACCTTCTACACAAACATTGGCAATAGAATCGCCATTGGTTAGTTTTTTTCGTTTAGTCGCCAGACTGATATAGGCTATATACCTACTTTTAACAAATATATCTAGTATAGAAACATGGAAAACAAAGGCACATAGTATAGGCTAAATAAATTCTCTAATGTGGTTAAAGGTCATTGTACTGTGTAGAAAATGACCTTTAACCACATATTATGTCCTTATTATGATAAAATACATGTTGTTTTATGGCGTGCGGTGTGCAACCTTCGTAGCATAATTTTTGGAATTACTTATCAAGAAAGGGAAAAATGTTTTTAGTGGCATAACATCAGTTAATGGAAACGCCGTCATTTCGCTATATTTTCTTCATCGACTATTAAGAAATATCACAAAAGTTTTGCGTAAATCTGTAATGGAATGAAAGCTTCAGACCGGCGAAAAAATTTGTTAAATGAATGAATTAGATTATGAAGAATGGCGATTTGTAGATCGTGCTTTTGCTTTTATACACACCTTCCGCAATCTATTTTTCAGTCACTTTTAAAAAGTGGTGGGGACAATATCGAGCCTGGCAAAAAGTGGTGGGGACATGTCCCACCTGTAAATTACGCCTATGATAGACTGCAACACGATAGGTCTAACTCACTGCGTGCCTTCTAATATTTTTTTTAACCGACAACTTTGATCGGTTAACGTTGATACGGTCAACCAACGGTCAAACGGTCATCGGTTAACATCCCAAGTATAGAATTGATGGACAACTAAACACCCCAAAATAAAAATCGAGTCAAAGAGGCTTGTCTCTGATTTATTTTGAAACTCGTAGTGAGATAGCACTGTCTCATATGGAGGCTCAGCTGTGTGGTTCCCAAGAAGGAGGAAAGGTAATGCAATGAAATAATGAATCAGTGTGAGTCTAAACTATTTTGGTAATAGGCAAAATGTTGGTGATTTATACCTAAAGTAATTAGATCTAAATGAGAAATTTAGAAATTCAGAACATTAGGAAACTTCAAAATAGTGAAAATGATTTTAAAATCATTTAAAATTGACTTTGAGAAATACAATTTTCAATCA
Source organism: Gobiocypris rarus (assembly GCA_023029165.1). Classification (NCBI taxonomy): domain Eukaryota; kingdom Metazoa; phylum Chordata; class Actinopteri; order Cypriniformes; family Gobionidae; genus Gobiocypris; species Gobiocypris rarus. Next base: position 17,079,051 of record CM040912.1, read on the forward strand.
AATGTTTTTCCTGTCATTAAAGTCAAACTTGACTATTAATAATTGCAAACCAGCATTTTCCTTTTCAAGTACACGAAGGTAAAGTAATTAATAATTGTGTACTGATATTTTCCCTTTCAAGTAAAATATAAAGTAATAAGTGAGTAAGATAAGTGAAAAGTAAGGAAGACCAACAGGTGTACTGTTCAAGTGGTTAAATCACTTTAACGGTGCTCAAACTGACACTGTATGCTATTACTGCTGATGCCTGAACCTAATGCTAAAGCTTTAGCATATGGGCTTCAATGTAAACAACTGCTTTGATTAGCTTAGCCAATAGCTACTGGAGGTTTTGTTTACACTCTGTATGCCAGTTCAGAGTTCACCCAGTAGCGCTGGTTAGGACTTCCGGTCTCTAGTCGTTACTATAGCGACCAAATTCACCATGTGGCACACACGTGAATTGCAAACAGCTTGGATACAGTTAGGGAAGTTACATGAGAATGTTGGCACTTTTCAAACTGTACACATAACGGATTTGCACGTGCAATCGAGCCTATTACGTGACATGTCTGCGAATTTCAACACTGGAAATAACAATAGGACCACCACTCGTAGCTGGTTTTATGCAGTGCGGCTTATCACTCAGTTTGTTAAGAGTGAGATTAATTTAACAAGCTACAGCTTTGTGCTGTAGATAGAACAGCGATATCGGCGGATCATCTCTCGGCGCAATACAACAACAGGGTTTCTTTGCTGTTGATTCTTTCAATGTCAGCTTAAATCACTCCATCTTAAATAACACTGGAACACGCAGTGTTAATGCGAACGGCAAGCGTTAAGCTGCTTACAGAGGTTATAGCTGTAAATCACACTGGAACACGCAGTGTTAATAGCTATACATGAATAAGGCCTTAAGAAAATTGATCAAGGAACACGCTTGATCTAACGTTACTCGCGCTGTGTTCTATTCGTCCTCAAAGGGTATTCCAATTTATGCAGTTAAAGTTTGTTCAGCTCTCTTGACTATACGTATAGCATTTGAATGGCACTGGGACACGCAATGACATCAATTCTGCTATAAACAAGGTATTCTAGAAATTAAGGAACACGCTTAATTCTTACCTTATCGTATAATGTGAGATCTCAGATTTTACAAGGATTTAATGCAGTCTCAGGGTTAAGCGTTCTCTTTCATTCAGCACTCCACATTCAAACGGGGCGCGCGCAGCAGTTACGTCACTCTCTCGTGCGCGCACTCACACACAGATGCGTCTAGCTCTGATCTCTCAAATGCACAATTAAAAGATAAATAACTCAATATATATGCATACAATTTTAGGTTGACCTGCCTCGCATTCTCCACCATTATAAATGTAGTACATATGATATGTAACAAGGGGACTCTGTATAAGGGAACAGGTCTATTTAGCTCAAAGTAATAAATTAATTAATTCATAGGGAATTTTGCAAGAGTCTATTTTACGACCGAGCAAATGACTCGTCTAGCGTTCATTTGAAAGGGCCGTAACTATCAACTCTGCAGCGGATATTAATATCCACAGAATAGTGAAACACTATTTAATAGCCAGGTAACTTAGATCGGCAGTTCAAGACATTAAAATTCGTAAGCACATAACACAAGAACACTTATCTTTAATTTATAAACACAGCTTTATTGATTACTCTAACATGTAAAACTAGAATCTAACAAAAACAAACATACACACATTCACACGCGTTGCAGAAAGGAGGAAAGTGAGGGAAGAGTGAGTTTTAAGAGAGAGAGAGATGAAGTCCCAAGTTTCTAGCAGTATCTGCATTTATAACACATGACCTGAATGAACCACAGATTTTGACTTAACCTTTGCTTAGGCGGGGTTATTCAATTTGATATCAATGCACCAGTTCAGTTTAGAATCTGGAGGTTACTTGCGTTTGTCGTGCGTATCATCATTGAACGGGGATTCCCTTTCGGTCCTGGCTGGAGAGGGGTTTCCCGGTTCTTTGTGATTCGCGGAAGGTCTTGTGTGTCTTTGATGGGCGTCTTGGGAAGCCAACCACGTGGCGTGTTGGCTGCTGGATGAGGGGGTCTCGGCTGTTTGAAGTTGAAACGCACTCGCTGGAGATTCGTTGAGAGAAGCTTTGCGGCGAAACTTAACTTAGAACACGAGACTCGCGGAAAGAAAATAAACTTAAGTAAAAGAAAGGAAAGTGAGAGTTCTAGAGGGCTTAAATGAATTTAACCCATTTTCTCTGGTCTGCCACCTTTGGAGTTCTCCAACTCCTTCTTCAAGGTGGAATACATAAACAAGAACAGCAGGAAGTGCGAACAAAAGAACAGCAGGCCGGGTTGGATGAGAGGGTCTCTGCTCTTATAGATAAGATCGAGCGCCGCCCACTTTCGGGTTGACCCAATCGTGTCTGTCAGTTTTTTGGCGCGCAAAGTTCTTTGTTCAGTTCATTCGCCTCCTGGCTGATATACAGAGGCGGCAGTTTATCCTTACAAAGCTGGTATTCTTATAATAATGCCTTTTCTGTAAATTCTTTTACAAGATTCGGTACTATTGAGTTTTTCTGATTGGGGGTACCAAAACTATAATATTAAGAGTTGAGAGTACAGAGATACAAGAATTCCACAGTAACTAGAATACATAGTTTGATTTACATAAAGTACACACCCTAGACATTTTAATACATCGTATAAAGACATTAAATCAACAAAATATATATTTTTAATACGTTGAAAAGGCAGTTGTCCAATTTATCCATATATGTGTCCATGTGGGTGTCAAGAGACAGCTGAGTTGCTGTCCGTTCGACAATCACTGGTTTAGTGATTTGATGCAGTTTATACGTATCAAGGTTTCTGTGCGCTTCCTTTGTTTTCTCCCCAGTGCTGGTCTGAAGGGATTTCTGGTTGCCACAGAAACGCACATTAGAAGTTAATTTGTCGATGGGGGAAGGGAAGAAACTGCCTGTGGACCAATGAGAAGTCCCTTACTTCCTGGGCTTGGTCCCACAGGTGTCGTAAATCTTTGTCCGCTTGTTGTGGAGAGAGGGGCCCAGGCCATAAATGGCTCTGGAATGTTGAGTTAATTTTGTGTGGACTGATGTTTGAATGAATCATCTGTAAGATTCATTTGTGTCTGTTGCGGCCACAATTGCTACACAAAATATTGTGGGCAGGCGAGACGGAGGGGGTGAAACTACCGTCCCTTAAAAATGTTATGTTTATTATTGTTTTTATAGTGCATTTAATTAATTTAGCCTAAACTTGAATAATAATTTTGAGTGTCGCAGTTTGACAGTAACGATTGGAAAAATGTGGTCTGGGGTCAATGTGTGTTTAAAAAGAGTCACCCTTCCTGTGTTTAATGATTCTTTCTTTTTTATTCTGTATAGTATAGTAGAGCTCTTAACATATTTAAAATAGTATCAAATGAGGTTCTTAGACATTTGGATCATAATAAAAAAATTATGCAGAAGGTAAAGTATCAAAAAGTGTCCCACTTTACCAGTATTCACCCTATTAATTTTAAAGTTTTATATCCATAAATGTAAAAATATGAAAAGTAAACCCCACTTTAACCTTTTCAAACAAGAATTGAAGATGTAGGCCTATTTAAATACAAAATGTAACTTCTGTTACTTCTGTGACTATCGAGTGCTCCTGATCAATTGCTTCAGTCTCCTGTCTCCAGTCTCCTGTCTGCCTCCTGCTCAGCTAGTGTTTGTAGCTCTGTACAGTCTTGCTTTTGAATCTCTATTTGATTTATTTTCTTTGTTCTACTGCTAAATATAACTTACTCATCACCATATATTGTTTAAATATTGCCAATCACGTTAAATTTGACATCACTAGCTTTTAATCTAAATCACCATCACAAATTAGCATTTCGCTAGCCTGTTAGCTTGTCATCTCTGCAACCGGGTCTCCTGTTCATCTCCCAACCAGGGCCCCCGCAGCAGGGAAACTGGGTAACGGTGAGGCGGCATAGTCGCGGATCAAAAAAACACTCTTCTGTTCCGATTAGAAAATCAAACAGGTTCTCCCCACTCAGTGACGCACCCACTGAGAATCCTGTTGAAAGTGCCCTAGTTATTGGTGATTCTATTACACGGAACGTGAAAATAGAGCCACCAGCCACCATAGTCACATGTTTACCGGGAGCCAGAGCGCCTGACATCAAAGCAAATTTAAAAGTGCTGGCTAATGCTAATCGTAAATTCTCTAAGATTATTATTCACGTCGGCACTAATGATGTTCGACTTCGCCAGTCGGAGATCACCAAAATTAACATTAAAGAGGTGTGTGAACTCGCTAGTACGATGGCAGGTTCAGTTTTTTGTTCTGGTCCGCTCCCCGTTAAAAGGAGTGATGAGATAGTTAACAGATTATCATCACTCAATGGCTGGTTGTCTAAGTGGTGTCCGCAAAATAACATAGGGTTCATAGACAATTGGAAAAGCTTTTGGGGCAGACCTGGCCTGTTAAAACACGACGGAATCCATCCTTCTTGGAGTGGTGCCGCCCTTCTCTCTAGTAATTTGGCATATAGTCTTAGTCATATAACCTTGACTCACTAGGCCCAGGTCAGGAAGCAGACGGACTGGCTTACCCGACCGCCTGCTAGCTGCCTCCCGTTACAGAACATTTACATTTACATTTAGGCATTTAGCAGACACTTTTATCCAAATCGACTTACAACATAGGAGTACAGGAAGCGATTGGTCATGAATAGGTGAAAAACGCAAAAAGTGCCTTAAATACCAAGTTTTGGACATTACATAGAATAAGCTTAAGCTAGAATAAGGAAGGAATAAAAGAGAAATAGAGGAAGAACTCTTTTTTTAAATTTTTTTTTGATAAGGTTAAGTGCTCACGGAAGAGATGAGTTTTTTTGCTGTCTTTTGAATGGTGACAGTGATTCTGCCATCCGGATGGAGGTAGGAAGATCGTTCCACCAGCCAGGAACGGTGAATGAAAAAGTTCTGGAGAGGGATTTCATGCCTCTCTGTGATGGTACCATAAGCCTACGCTCCTTACCTGAGCGAAGGCTTCTGGTAGGGGTGTAGACTCGTAGGAGCGAGTCGAAGTATGCTGGTGCCGAGCCTGTGGTGGATCCATAAAGCGAGTGTCAAGGCCTTGAACTTGATGCGGGCATCAAGTGGCAGCCAGTGCAGAGAGATGAAGAGAGGTGTGACATGGGCCCTTTTGGGCTCATTGAATACAAAACGTGCCGCAGCATTCTGAATCATTTGAAGAGTTTTGATTGCACACGATGGAAGACCAGCCAGAAGCGCATTGCAGTAGTCAAGTCTAGAAATGACAAGGGCCTGGATGAGAAGTTGTGTTGCATGCTCTGTAAGGAACGGTCTGATCTTCCTGATGTTGTGCAGAGCAAACCTGCATGATCGAGCTGTTTTTGAAATATGGTTTTGAAGGACAGCTGGTCGTCAAAGATTACACCAAGATTTCTGACCGACCCTGAAGAGTCAGAGATGAACCTTGCTGGATGGTGAAGTTGTGTTGTAGAGTCGGATTGGCAGGGAAGACGAGAAGCTCAGTCTTTGCCAGGTTGAGCTGAAGGTGGTGTTCTTTCATCCATGCCGAGATGTCTGCTAGACAGCTTGAGATTCTTTAATCTACTGTGGGGTCATCTGGTTTAAATAAAAGATAGAGTTGAGTGTCATCACCATAGCAATGGTATGAGAAGCCATGTGCCTGTATGATGGGTCCCAGTGATGTAGTGTAAATGGAGAAGAGAAGAGGTCCCAGCACTGAGCCCTGAGGAACCCCTGTGGTCAGTTGATGTGCTTTGGATACCTCACCTCTCCAGGCAACCTTGAAAGACCTACCTGTGAGGTAAGACTCAAACCAGTGGAGTGGAGTCCCTGTGATGCCCAGTGATGAGAGGGTGGACAGAAGAATCTGTTGATTCACTTTGTCAAATGCAGCAGATAGATCGAGGAGGATTAGGACTGATGATCTGGAAGCAGCTTTTGCCATCCGCAGGGCTTCAGTGACCAACAGTAATGCAGTCTCTGTTGAGTGGCCCTTTTTGAAACCTGACTGGTTAACGTCCAGCTGATTTGACTGTGAGAGGAAAAATGAAACCTGGTTGAAAACAACCCGCTCAAGTGTTTTTGCTACGTAAGGCAGGAGAGAAATAGGTCTGTAGTTCTCTACAAGTGATGTGTCTAGAGTGGGTTTCTTAAGCAGTGGGGTGACCCGGGCCTGCTTGAATGTGGTAGGGAAAAAGCCGGTGCTGAGAGATGTGTTGATGATGTGTGTGAGTGCTGGTAGAAGTGTGGGAGAGATGGCTTGTAGAAGGTGTGAGGGGATAGGATCTAGAGGGCAGGTGGTGGGATGGCTGGAGAGGAGAAGTGTAGATACTTCTGCCTCAGTGAGTGTAGAGAAGGAGGAGAGAAGATGTTTGGCTGTGGATGTGGCTGATCTAAAGTCCTGTGTGTGCGGGGGTGGGAACTTACTGCTGATGGTTGCAGTTTTATTTGTGAAGAAGTGGGCAAAGGTGGTGGGAGGTGGTGGAGGTGGACAGAGGAGAGAGTTGAATGTTCTGAAGAGTATGCGTGTGTTAGAGGTGCTGTTGATTTTGTTGTGGAAATATGAGGATTTAGCCACATGGACATCATCTGAGAATGATGAGAGCAGAGATTGATATTTACAATCTCTGCTCTCAATCTCTGATATTTACCCAGGTCAGATTGGTCGTTTGAGAAGTCTGTGTCTGTTCCGCGAATTAGTAATTACAAAAAACCATCAAAACCATTCAACGGTAATAATTTAATTGATGTCCAACAAATAAACAATATATATAATACGGATAATCAAATGATAAAGCTTGGGTTGCTGAATATTCGATCCCTTTCCCCAAAAGCGCGCATTGTTAATGATATCATTACAGATAATAATCTAGATGTGCTGTGTTTGACAGAAACCTGGCTAAAACCTGACGACTACATTACTTTAAATGAGTCCACCTCACAAGATTATTGTTATAAACACGAGCCGCGTCTGAAAGGTAAAGGGGGAGGGGTTGCTGTAATTTATAATAATATCTTCAGTATTACTCAGAAGTCTAGTTTCAAATATAATTCCTTTGAAGTTTTGGTGCTTTATGTAACGTTATGTAGTGCAAATGATAAATCCCGTGTAACATTTGTGTTAGCTACTGTATATAGGCCACCAGGGCACAATACAGACTTTATCAAAGAATTTGCTGATTTTCTATCAGAGCTAGTTCTGGCCGTAGATAAATTACTAATTGTTGGTGATTTTAATATCCATGTAGACAACAAAAAAGACACATTGGGATTGGCATTTAAAGACATTCTAAACTCTATTGAAGTTAGGCAACACGTGTCAGGACCTACTCATCGCCATAATCATACTTTAGACCTAATATTTTCACATGGAATAAATGTTGATACCGTGGAAATTCTGCAGCAGAGCGACGACATCTCAGATCATTACCTAGTATCATGTATACTTAATTTAGCTAAAGCTACAAAGCCGTCCACCTGTTTCAAAAATGGCAGGACTATCACAGCTGCGACTAAAGATTGCTTTTTAAATAATCTTCCTAATCAGTATCATCTCCTCAGCATTCCAGATAGCTTAGAGGAACTCGATGTTGCAACAGAAACTATTGACTCTCTCTTTTCCAGTACTTTAGACACAGTCGCTCCCCTGCGCTTAAAGAAGATTAAAGAAAATAGTCCAATGCCATGGTACAACAAGCACACCCGGGCCCTTAAAACAGCATCCAGAAAAATGGAGCGCAGCTAGAAGAAAACAAAACTAGAGGTCTTTCGTAATTCGTAGAAAGAACGTTTGATCGCATACAGAAAGGCCGTAAAAACTGCTAGATCTGCTTATTTCTCGACTCTCTTAGAAGAAAACAAACACAAACCTAGGTATTTATTCGATACAGTGGCTAAATTAACCAAGAATAAAGCGTGAACTTCTGATGTTTGTAAACAACACAGCAGTAATGACTTTATGAACTTCTTTACGTGTAAGATTGACAATATTAGGAAGAAAATTATAACCATGCAGCTGTCTACTACAGTATCACATCAGACAGAGCATCTTAGTGTCACTGAGGAAAAATTACACTCATTCACTGCTATAGGAGAGGAAGAATTGGCTATAATTAATCTAAATCAACAACATGTATGCTTGACCCTATACCGACTAGGCTATTAAAAGAGATGCTACCAGAGGTCATGGATCCTCTTCTTAATATCATTAATTCATCTTTATCATTAGGATATGTACCGAAAACTTTTAAGTTGGCTATTATTAAACCACTTATTATAAAAAATAAAAAAATGCAACTTGATCCAACAGAATTAGTCAATTACTGGCCAATCCCAAATCTACCCTTTCTTTCAAAAATACTGGAAAAGGCAGTGTCTTCACAATTATGTTCCTTTTTTAGAAAGAAATGGTATCTGTAGGGATTTTCAGTCAGGATTTAGACGTATCATAGTACTGAGACTGCTCTCATCAGTTACAAATGATTTACTCTTATCATCCGATCGTGGTTTTATCTCTTTGTTAGTGTTATTCGATCTTAGCGCTGCATTCGACACTATTGTAGCCACAATGACGGTCTGTTCATCTGGCAAACAGCCAGATGGCTCGCGCATCTCGTGAGGCACGTTACCAAATCACACTAAAACCCATGTCTTAACCCCCCCCCCCCTTTGTCTTTGCATCGCATTGCAATCCGCCACCTGCTTTCCAGCCCCCCCCGAGGGCATTCTTCAGAGAGGATACAGCACGCTTCAGCACACTTCCAAGAGACCCGCACCCAGCTGAACATCTTCTCCACAAACCGAGAGCCATACCCAACCGACCTAGGAAAAAGGACCACGGAACGCACGGGACATTTGAACTCAGAATACACGCACACACGCGAGAAGCCAAAACCAAAGCAAGTATTCTTATTTTCTACAATCCGAACTGCTGTTGAAAGGTCGTGTTATTTCCGTTTTGGGACAAGATACTTGAGGGCTCTGTGTAACGAACTGAAGTGAACGCTGTTATCTTCTCTCTCTCTCTTTATTTTTGTTTTCTTTCATTCTTTTCGTTTAGGTACCATTTTAGTTTAATTTCCTATCTATTTTTCTACTGTCTTTATGAAGGGAGTTTAAGCGAAGGGAGCTACGCCAATCTGGAACAGGATGCAGCAACGCTAAAGCTTCAAGCCGAGGAGGCCCGGAGAGACCAAGCCCTCACCCAGCTTCGTCTAGATCAGCTTCTACAATCAGAGAAAGATGATGAAACGGAACAAAGAACAAGGAAGGGAAGTAGAAAGACTTCAAAAGGCCCTGGAGGAGCTCCGTATTGACGCCGACCAACGAGTACAATCAGAGAAAGACGCCAGGAAAGAACTCGACGAACAGCTTCGGTGTGGCGAATCCCTCCTGGAGAGAGCCAATAATGAACTTAAAGACAGAGACGTTAGGACCAAACCCTATGCAAAACATTTGCAGTCGGCACAAGCCGAGATTGATGAGCTCGTCCAGCAAGGACACGAGCTCAAAGATGAACTTGACATGGTGCAAAGAGAACTGAGACAATCATATAAAGTGCAACGTGACCGGAAGGGGGAAACACACAACACAGAGTTTCCCCTGACCAGTTACTCTGCACCTTTTAGCCAAGAAGCAAGAGCTACGAAGGGGGGTGACAGCCCACCATTTAAAATGTCACCCGCCAGTCTCCATGAATCCCCGTCTGCAGGAAAGGAAGCCCTTCCAGGAAGTCAAAGTCAACAGCTACGGAGCTTCAAAGAACCTTGACAAGCTGGCTAGAAATATTCCTACCTTCAGCCCAGACCCTGCAGGAGGACACGACGTCCACGCATACTTAAATGACATAGACTTTTACCTGCAAACTGTCGCTCACGCGAACAACTGGGACAGACTGTACCTACTCAGGATCACGTCTAATCGTGACGTATGGAGCTTCCTAGATTGACAACCAGAGGCCGTCAAAGCGGACTACTGGCATTTACGACGAGCTCTAATTCGTGAGTACTCTGACCATGAGTCAGACCAGGGTCTCACCAATGCCATGGACCTCAAGCAAGCCCGACTTGAGACCCCACAATTATAACCGACTGTGACGTGCTTACTTTGGGGCATGTAACAAACCAGGCATGGAGGAAGACATCAACTTCAGAACTCTGTTCCTCCGAAACCTGCACCCTACCATCAGTCACCACCTGGGAGTGCTGGCGTGCCCGCGCAGTATGGATACGCAGCAGTTAAGAGACTTAACTCACAAAGCTTACGTCAAACAGAAAACCATTTCTGAAAAGACTGTAAGACAGCCCACCATTTGCCCTGTCTCTGAGCACCGCCCAGAGCTAACCCTAGAGGGCGCCCAACAGAATCTTAGTTACAGATCCGTCAACAGAGAGTCGAAACCACTCCAAGCCAGCAGAGGGCAGCGTGGTCGTGGTGGTGCCCGTTCGAGTCACCAGAGCGATCACTCTGGAGGATCCTGGGACCTGCCTCGCCCCTTTCACAACCAAAAGGGGGTGAGCACCTGGGAAGCCGGCCGGCAACCCAGACTGAGCCGAAACGAATCTCCAAGACCACCCAGCCCAGAAAGCCAGCAAAGGGGCCACTCTCGACGTGATAATGGTAAGCTCAGACCTGAGCCCATATCTAACAAAGAAAGTGCAGCCGCCTCTGAAGTTGCAGAGCTCCTAAAAACACTGAAAGAGTTTCTCCAAAAGAAACCTCACAAGGAAGACAAGAAGGATGGACCAGATAAAGCATGACTAAACCTGAAACCTGAAATCAACCTTCCCGACCTTCCTGCAACTGCACCTGACACCAAACACCCTGAACACTGTTTCTCAACCACAGACTATTGAACTAACTGTTGCACCCCCACACGTCAGCAGCACACACTCACTACAGCTGACAGCAACAGCCCCGGACCAAAGCAGCATCATGTGTCACCCCAAGATACCAGAAAGCGCTGTTTTGACTATCTGCACTCACAATGAGACACCCAAGACATATCCCGACGGCTTAACAAGCAACACACAGGTCCCAAAACCAAGACTCCTGGGAAACCTGATCGAGAAGGGAATGGCTCGAAAACTCTACCTAACCATCACCATGGAAAGGGAATGTAAGCTCGAAGCCCTCATCGACACTGGCTCCGACCTCATGCTGATATCCGCCCAACTGTTTGAAAAACTCAGATTTGAAGCACAGAGACAAAATCGCACTCTTAACCTTCAAACTTGTTGTGCAGCTAAATGTGCAGTCGTATAGCCAAAACGACATCCAGCTCAAGCACATGGCTCCCATTCACCTGACAATTGGACCTATGAGCCTTATACACCCTGTCTATGTCTCCCCGATGAACACTTATCCATTCCTCATCGGAAAAGACCTGCTGGACCGCTTCGAACCCTTACTGGACTTCAAACAGCTGAAATTTTGGGCTCAAGTGCGCGACCCTCTGCCCCTTCAGACACACACATCGTCTGAGCAAGACTGTCAAGTCACAGAGGTCACGGAAACTCCCACAGAGCCAGACTGCCAGGTCACAAAGGTCACGGGACCTCCTGCAGCACACTGTGAAAACACAGGCTCAGCCACAAAGCCAAGTTCAAGTTCGCTACTCTGCACATTTCAGCTCACCAAAGGCTCTGATACTTTCTGCCCCCAGGTCATGAATGACCTACAGCTGAATGATATCACCACAACGAACGTTATTCTTGCGCTATGGGCCGATAACTCAGCCATTAGTCTCTCACTGTTCAAATCAATCAGTGAAAATGCACCACACACTCCTTACGCCAGCAAGCGCACCCGTTTTCCTTTGAACCCATACCCCTCCTCCATGGTGTCTGCCAGAGGAATCTGTGCGCTGCGCTTGATATGGAACCACCGGTGCCTTACCCATTATTTTCTGGTCCTGCCGGACCCGCCCCACGATGCTTATATCAGAGCAGACATTCTGATTCGCCTCCGGGCTCATGTGGACGTGTGTAACGAAGTGGTATGGGCTCCATTAACTTCACAGCCACACGTTTCCATCAGTCATGACAATCTCATGTCAGGACAGACCATCCCAGAAGTCTGCACGCTTGTCAGTGAACAAGGAACTGTGATACCAGCATACACCAAAGGGGTTGCTGTGCGGCTCAACATGCGATGTGGTCAAACCTTAAACCACACGCTGGGTTTCTTCCAACCCTCACCTGAATGTGTGGAACTCGGACTCACACTTGAAGCCACACCCCTCACTGAAGTGTCATCTCGTGTAGTTTACATCCTGTTCAACAACTGCACAGCAACTGACATCAATATCCCCAAGGCCTTTCGGCTGGGATGGCTAATCAGTAATGACTTTCATGACTTTGAACTTGTGTTACCCATCATTGGGCCCATTCCACATGCACTGATACCCAAAGGGAATACAGACAACACACTGTTCACTGTACCCTTCAAGTTCATCGCCATAACATCTGTCATGCCAACGACTAAAGACCAGGTCTGCCGAACGGAGCTGACAGAGGACAGTCACCTTGTAGTATACACAGTCTCCCAACAGCCTGTCATGGAAACGGATGAACCGGCTTCACCTCTCCATACCAACCTGACTGATGACACCCAGACGGAGGAACCGTACCCAGGTTTTGAGTCTCAAGTGCAACAAATTCTACAAGATGCTAACGCACTACACGGCGAGATCTGGGAACCTCCAAACCCCACACCCAGCCCCAACGTGGCAGTGCTAACCCGCAGCAAGATGTTGCGGAGTACGTCAGAGAATGTCTGGTTTGCTGTCAGTTCCAGCCAGCAAACCCGAACCACAGAGCCCCACTGCAACGCAGAGGGATCACGTTCCCGTGGTCAGACCTACAAATCGACTGGGTGGGACCCCTGCCCAGGACCACAAGAGGCAACAGGTACTTTCTCACAGTGGTGTGCCAGTTCACCAAGTGGGTGGAGTGTCTACCAGCACCCAACGACACTGCCCAGACCACGGCATACCTCCTGTTAAACCACATTTTCTCCCGATTGCCACTGAGAGTCAACTCATACAGAGGCACCCATTTCACTGCCGAGATCATGCAACAGATCTGGAAATGCCTGGGGATACGGGCTAGACTGCACGTCGCCACCATCCCATCGCATCAGGGCAAGTCGAGAGATCGAACAGAACGGTGGTCGCCATGCTGAGAAAGTATGTGTCTGCTAACCAGAAAGACTGGGATATGAAACTCCCCCTCGTTCTGATGGCCCTCAGAGCCACCCCACAGGAATCAACACGGGTATCCCCTTTTGAACTCATGACTGGGCGGCAGATTACTCTGCCACTACGCCTGTTGTACCAACCCGGCGACTCCAACCTTGTCACCGCGTACACCACGTTCCAGTACCTCGATGAGCTCCATAGACATTTAAAAACAACTTTCGCCTTTGCCCAGCAACACTTGCAAAAGAGCGCTGAAGGTCAGAAAGCCTATTACGACCGCAAAGCCTCACACCAAGAACTGGAAGTGGGCGACAAGATCTGGTATTACAACTTCAACCCGCCACCTTTGACAGGCCCCCGATGGCTGACAAAGAAATTTCTGCCCCACTGGACGGGACCTCATGAGATTACGAACAAACTCTCTCCCGTCGCGTACCAGATTCAACTAAACCGGGGACAGAGAGAACCGGTTCTCAAATGGGTTCACCGGAACCAGATCAAGAGACATGTGGCCACTAACAGAGAAAGACAGCTAGGGGCCAATGCAAGCTAAACTCAACCACCGTCTCTGAAACGAGAAGACTGTCCCATCCACCTGGGACAAACCTCGCTGACCGGTACCACCTCCCAAGCGAAAAGTACCAGTCAGAACTGGAAATCCCCGCCTTCTTCAAGGACCACAACTTCACCCTCACTCCTGAGTTAGAATTGTGGATTGAGAAAGGGGGGCCCCAGCTCATTGACATCGCTCCCCTTGATACAGCCCTCCAAGCATTGTCCCGAATGCCTATCCTGAACACCTCTCCTGTTGTCCAAACCTGGACCGCAGCTGACACTGCACTATGTCTCTATGATCTTCGGCAATACCCTAACCCTGGGCGTCGCCTTCTTCCTGTACAGAAAATTCAGCGAGATGAGAACCTCCACAGCCAAGCTCACGACAGCCGTGTCTGGAGGTCTCCGATGGAAACCACGGAGGGAGGTTACAACGCCCGAAGCAGAGGCAGATCTCTTCGAGCTGGCTCCCCAGCCGTAACAAACACCTGCTGCCTGACCGCCCAACTCACCTACCATCCGTCCATTGTGATGGGGGGTTGTCCGATAATGACCACAGGACATCAGCCGAACAAAAAGGGGGACTTAGCCACAATGACGTTACCAAATCACACTAAAACCCATTTCTCAAACCCCCACGTGGTTGAAAGCCACCTCAAAAACGTATTAAATGTATACTTTTCTGCTTGAAGTGTTTTTATATGTGTCTGTAATAATTAGGAGGATTATATGACTGTTAACTCAAGCTGTGTACGACAATAGACAGTGGAAAACCTGGATTTGTGTGTCCACCTCGCAGACCAGTGGTTCATAGTGTCATTAGAACCGGGAAAACTCCATCGTACCGAATCTTGTAAAATAATTTAAAGGACATGCATTATTACAAAGATACCAGCTTTGTAAAGAAAAATGCATGAACTTGTCTTCCCCGGATAGTAGCCAGGAGGAGGAACTCAGCCGAACAAAGAACTTTGTTTCGCGCCGAAAACGCTCAGATCGATTGGACCATCCAGGAAATGGGCGTCGCTCCACCTGATCTACAAGTACCAATGCGACCCTCATTCCAACGCCTTTGTCTTTGCATCGCATTGCAATCCGCCACCTGCTTTCCAGCCCCCCCGAGGGCATTCTTCAGAGAGTATACAGCACGCTTCAGCACACCTCCAAGAGACCCGCACCACGCTGAACATCTTCTCCACAAACCGAGAGCCATACCCAACCGACCTAGGAAAAAGGACCACGGAACGCACGGGACATTTGAACTCAGAATACACGCACACACGCGAGAAGCCAAAACCAAAGCAAGTATTCTTATTTTCTACAATCCGAACTGCTGTTGAAAGGTCGTGTTATTTCCGTTTTGGGACAAGATACTCCTTGAGGGCTTTGTGTAACAAACTGAAGTGAACGCTGTTATCTTCTCTCTCTCTCTTTATTTTCGTTTTCTTTCATTCTTTTTGTTTAGGTACCATTTTAGTTTCATTTCCATATTTAGTATGTACTTTCTGTGTGAATTGTAGTGTTATCTTTAGTCTGTGTTATTAAACTTCCAAAATATATTTTTGAATTGAAGCTGTTATTCTTCTACATACACAAAGTCAATGAACTTCCTAAATCCTAAACGTTACCTAAAGCTGCCTTGTGCTACTATTTTAGTAACATAACTGTACGAACATACAAAATATTAATTTGTCCTGATCAGTAAAGTTAATGCTTCTTATGCTCTCGTAAAGCAGTAATCCCTTATTGAGAATTGATTTGAAAGTCTATAACTAATTTGCAGGACAAACTTAGTAAGATAATTTCAAGCAATTCCTTAAAGGTTACTTGTATTTAATTAAACATTTTCCTTATCGGAAAATTTAAATAACGTAATGAACGACAAGCAAATTATATTCATAAACTCATGAATATTATATACCTTTTGAGTTAATTATTCCCTGAGATATTAGACTCATAGTCAATATTGTTACACTATCGACCAGAACATTCTTTTGAATAGACTCGAAAATTATGTAAGCATTAGTGGACCTGCATTTGCATGGTTTAAATCATACCTATCTGACCGTTATCAATTTGTATCAAAAGAGATCTCACACCGATCACAAGTTCAGTATGCAGTACCGCAGGGCTCAGTGCTAGGGACATTGCTCTTCACCCTGTACATGCTACCACTGGGAGATATTATTAGGAAGCATGGCATTAGATTTCATTGTTATTCTGATGATACTCAGCTCTATATTTCTTCACACCCTGAAGAAACTAACTAATTCACAAGATTAACGGAATGTATAGATGATATAAAAAATTGGATGATCAGTAATTTCCTGCAACTTAATTCAGAAAAAACTGAATTTTTAGTAATTGGACAAAAAAGCTCCACAAGTAGTAACCTAGAATACTGTCTAACCCTCGATGACTGCTCTGTCAAGTCCTCGTTGTCAGTTAGGAACCTGGGTGTGCTCTTTGATACCAATCTTTAGTTTGAAAGCCATGTTTCTAGCATCTGTAAAACTGTATTCTACCATCTTAAAAATATATCTAAATTACGGCACATGCTCTCAATGCAAAATGCTGAACAGTTAATACATGCGTTCATGAGCTCAAGGCTAGATTATTGTAATGCTCTACTGGGTGGTCCAAAACGCAGCAGCTCGAATTCTTACTAGAACCAGGAAGTATGAACACATTAGCCCGGTTCTGTCAACACTGCACTGGCTCCCTATTAAACATCGCATACATTTTAAAATCTTGCTTATTACTTACAAAGCACTAAATGGTTTAGCTCCCCAGTACTTGAGTGAGCTCTTAACACATTATTCTCCATTACGTCTACTGCGGTCTCTAAACTCTGACCAGCTGATAATACCTAGAATATCAAAATCAACTGTCTTCCTAGCATTGTTCGGGAAGCACACACTCTGTCAGTTTAAATCCAGACTAAAAACACATCTTTTTTCTCACATACACATAAAACACTTTTTTTAATGAAATGATTATTAGGCTGCATTATCTAGGTCAGCCGGAACCGGGAACACTTCCCTTAACACCTGATGTACTCGTTACATCATCATAAGAATGGCATCTACGCTAATGTTAGTGTCTCTGTTTTATCCCGAGGTCTACTGCAGTCAGCCGGATCCAGGCTGTATCCAGATCAGACGGTGGACCTGCACCCAGATGTGACCAACACATAACCCTGAAGTGTTGGTCAAAAACTCCTCCGATGACGCAAAATGACGATATTTGCGTCACCGGAGGAATTTTTCCAGAAATAAAATACTTAATTCTCTCGTCTCAGGGTCATATGAGGGGGGAAAGTACAATAATTTGAATATACTCCCGGGTTTCTACTGATACAAAGCTTAATGCTAATCGCTGAGGTAACCCTTTAATTGGCCAGAGGAGAACTGGCACCCCGACTGAGCCTGGTTTCTCCCAAGGTTTATTTTTCTCCATTAAGTCTCTTGATGGGGTTTTGGTTTCCTTGTCACTGTCGCCTCTGGTTCGGCTTGCTCAGTTGGGGAAAAACTATTTTTCAAATATATTTCAAAATACATCTAATTATTAAACTAAATTAACCATATAGACAAAATTACTGATCTAATTACTGATCTAAAGCCCACATTGTTACTGTATGATAATCGAAATATATTCTGTTGCATTATTTTTCTGTTTAACACTGTGAAGCTGCTTTGAAACAATCTGTATTGTTAAAAGCGCTATATAAATAAAGTTGACTTGACTTGACTTAACAAGAAAGCAATGAAAACATCCAGAATGTCAATATATCAATATATTTGATCATATTTAATTAAGCTTATTTTACATTTCCTCTTTAATAGTATTGAAGCATATTTTTCCTCATTGTTGTGAAAGATTTATTTCTTGAATGTATTTGTAGTTGTTCTGTTTGTTAATATTGGAATAATAATAATAAAGAAATGGCTCAAAGATAGAGGTATTATTGCACGGTATCATGCATATAGAGGTATCATGCCCTATTGCACGCCCATAGATAGAGGTAAAGTTGAGGAACGCCCATCGACGTACAAATGAGGAGAAGCGTCGCAACACCATGCTTCAGTCGTGTCGCAAAAGTGGATCTCTACCGTAAAGACTTGTTTATACTCGACGCGTCCGCACAAGCGCGAGGGTGTGCGCGGCAAAAATGACGTCAATGAGGAGTGGGCGGTCGTGCGCGTTGGGTGCGCAAGACCCCATTTCGCCTGGCGGTGTGCACGTCAAATTTTGTAACTTTGCGCGCGGCTCCGCAACCAAAGATGCACGAATTCGAGGCGAATCTGGCCGAACATGACGTCTCATCACACCGGCACCCAGTTTGCGCGTCTAAATCAGTTACTTATATTTACAAAATAAGCCAACAATAGCAAAAATAAGCATTTTTTATGAAAATAAAGATCCATGTTTAGTAAAATGTTCACGAAACTAACTGAAAATGTTTATAGAAATTAGAAATGTTTAAGAGATCGTTAATTTAGTTGTATACATGTGTACATACATTTTGATCTAATGTCCAAATAAATCATATCACGGTTTACTGGGTTTTACAAGATTCGATTGGTGTTTTTTGGTAAAGTGTTCTAAAAGTGTTATAGAACAGTTACTCCGAGTCGCCCTCTGTCGTTTCAAAGCATAGCACAACGGCGAGCGCGTCAAGTATAAACGCCTCGTCCGCTTGGGGGAGGAGCGTATGGCGGGTCGAATGTGCCACAGATAACCTACCGAAGTAGACAGTTGTGTACTTTTACGTTAGAGAAGGGGTACGTCGCCACAACAGACGCGTGACACCAACTTCGTTGAGAAGTACGTCGCCACAAAAAAGGTGCGTGACACCAATGTCGTTGAGAAGCACGTCTCCGCAACAGATGCATGACACCAACGTCGTCGCCACAACAGACGCCTGACACTTTTGTCGCACCACAGTGACACCAATGTCCTTGAGAAGTAGGCTATGTTGCCACCACAATAAGTGATATATTACCCTTTGTTTTTTCTAGCTTTTCTTATCCTTACTTTATTTTTTATTAACCATTGTTAACTTTTACTTTCCTATGTGTTCTGATGACATTGAATATATCCTTATACATATTGTGCACTGTATACAAAGTTGTAAATTGACGGATAATAAATAATGTTTAAAACCAAGGCTCAGAAAGTGTCGCAAGCCATGAAACACTTTCTGCCAAAACGCTCCAGCTCTTCCTCTGGCCGCCACAAAGCCCCGCCCCCTTAACCCGCTAAAGCAGCGCTGCCATCCTCTCGGCCACGCTCAAGATCCAGGAACCGGCAGCGCTCACGCTCTGCAAGCCGCGGCAGGCAGCCCGAGTCCCGGGGACTTTGAGTGTCAGGCTTATCAATACACAGTTCTGCCATTCGGTCTATCCCTGGCACCCCGCACTTTTACGAAGTGCATGGACGCAGCCATAGCCCCACTGAGGCTGAAAGGCATGCAGATACTCAACTACCTCGACGACTGGCTTGTCATAGCCCAGTCAGAGACACAGTTGATGATACACAAGTCCTGGCTCCTCAACCATCTAGAATGTTTGGGCCTCAGGATCAATATCGCCAAAAGTTCAATGTCTCCCAGCCAGACTATATCTTTTCTATATCTTTTGGCTCAGTGGTTCATGTAGATTGTCTGCAAACCGGAAGGTTGGTGGTTCGATCCCCGGTTCCACCTGACCAAGTGTCGAGGTGTCCATGAGCAAGACACCTAACCCCAGCTGCTCCCGACGAGCTGGATGGCGCCTTGCATGGTTGACACCGCCGTCGGTGTATGAAAGAGTGAGTGAATGGGTGAATGTGAGGCAATGTGTAAAGCGCTTTGGATGGCCATTGGTCTGTTAAAAGCGCTATATAAATGCAGTCCATTTACCATTTACCATTTTCTGGGTACGGTCATAGACTCAATACAGATGAGGGCGCGGCTTACGTCACAGCGCGCCCTCTCTATTCAGAACATGGCGAAGTCATTCAAAGCTGGTGCTTGCGTTCCCCTCAAATGTTTTCAAAGGATGCTAGGTCTTATGACCTTGGCATCAGCAGTACTCAAACTGGGTCTATTACACATGCGTCCCCTCCAACGCTGGCTAAACTCCCGCGTTCTGGCTCACGCATGGCGATCAGGCCAGTTTCGCATCAAAGTGAACCACAGCTGTGTCAAAGCTCTGGCTCCTTGGAAGGCGACCACCTGGTATCAAACAGGTGTTATACAGTCACGAAACGGAAAGTGGTCTCGACAGACGCTTCCAACCTAGGTTGGGGCGCCCTACACGAGGGCAAGCCAGTCTCTAGCCAGTGGGCGATTACAGAGAAAAGGCTACACATAAACTGTCTAGAGATGAAAGCAGTCATCCTATCGCTGAAAGCTTTCCTTCCGTACATAAAGGGTCAACATGTCAGTGGTATCCTATATAAATCGCCAGGGCGGGCTGAAATCACGCTCCCTACATTCCATGGCAAATCACCTCCTTTTATGGGCAGAGCACTTCCTGAGCTCCCTGAGGGCGGCTCACGTGCCAGGTATTCTGAATCAGGGTCCGGATATGTTATCCAGAGGCGGTATTCCCCCTGGAGAGTGGTCTCTTCACCCGCAAACGATTCAGTTGATATGGAGCATCTTCGGCAAAGCGAAAGTAGACCTTTTCACCTCAGAAGACAATGCTCACTGCCCAATATTTTTCTCCAAACACAGAGATCTCCCTCTGTATGCTTTTCCTCTGATCGCGATGTTGCCACAGGCCATCAAAAAGATCAGGGACACAATTCCACAGTGCTCTTAATAGCCGTTGTGGAAGAATCAAATATGGGTCTCCGAACTGACTCTCATGTCAGACACAGCCCCATGGCCGATTCCGCTGAGGAAAGACCTCCTCACACAGGCGAAGGGGAAAATTTGGCATCCCCACCCTGAACTGTGGGCTCTCCATGTTTGGCCCATCAACCAATCAATCAATCAATCAATCAACTTTATTTATATAGCGCTTTTACAATGACGATTGTTTCAAAGCAGCTTCACAGTGTTAAACAGGACAACATTGCAACAAAATTTGATTTGGCTAGTTTAATTTGGATAGTTTATAGAATTATATATGACCAAATTAATAAATTCTATTTGTATATTTAGTTGAGTAACTTGGATCATAATTTGAGTGTCCCCAACTGAGCAAGCCAAGCCAAAGGCGACAGTGGCAAGGAACCAAAACTCCATCAGGGCATGATGGAGAAAAATAAACCTTGGGAGAAACCAGACTCAGTCGGGGTGCCAGTTCTCCTCTGGCCTATTATTAACAGTGTATAATTATTACTCAGGCAACCTTGCAGGTCATAAATCATATTAGATAGGAATATTCGAAATTTTGGGTATGACGCACGAGACGGGTTCATTTAGGATGACAAGAATATGAATACTTGAAAGATCGGAGTTATTGCGCCGGAGACGGGTTAATTGAGGATGACGCCCGTGAGGCGAATTCAGAGGAGACACTAATGGACACGGTCTCAGCAGACACTCCAGGATGAGCTGGTCATGTCCAGATGCAGGTCCACCATCCGATCCGGACACGGCCTGGATCCGGCCGACTGCAGTAAACCTCGGGATAAACAGAGAGACTAACATTAGTGTGGATGCCACTCTTTTTATGATGTAACGAGTACATCAGGTGTTATGGGAAGTGTTCCCGGTTCCGGCTGACCTAGTTAATGCAGCCTAACAATCAGTCATTTGATTTGAATAAAGAAAGTTAAAAATGTTCTATGTGTATGCCATAGTAAAGAGATGTGTTTTTAGTCTAGATTTAAACTGACAGAGTGTGTCTGCTTCCCGAACAATGCTAGGAAGACTGTTCCAGAGTTTAGGTGCTAAATAGGAAAAGGATCGACCGCCTGCAGTTGATTTAGATATTCTAGGTATTTTCAACTGGCCAGAGTTTAGAGACCGCAATTGACTTGATGGAGTATAATGCGTTAAGAGCTCGCTTAAGTACTGGGGAGCTAAACCATTTATTGCTTTATAAGTAATAAGCAAGATTTTAAAATGTATGATGTTTAATAGGAGCCAGTGCAGTGTTGACAGAACTGGACTAATATGATCATACTTCCTGGTTCTAGTAAGAACTCGAGCTGCTGCGTTTTGGACCAGCTGGAGTTTATTTATTAGGCGAGCAGGGCAACCACCCAGTAGAGCATTACAATAATCTAGCCTTGAGGTCATGAACGCATGTACTAATTGTTCAGCATTTTGCATTGAAAGCATGTGACGTAATTTAGATATATTTTTAAGATGGTAGAATGCAGTTTTACAGATGCTAGAAACGTGGCTTTCAAACGAAAGATTGGTATCAAAGAGCACACCCAGGTTCCTCACTGACGACGAGGGCTTGACAGAGCAGTCATCGAGGGTTAGACAGTATTCTAGGGCACTACTTGTGGAGCTTTTCTGTCCAATAATTAAAAATTCATTTTTATCTGAATTAAGTTGCAGGAAATTACTATTCATCCAATTTTTAATATCAGCTATGCATTCCGTTAATCTTGTGAATTGGTAAGTTTCGTCAGGGTGTGAAGAAATATAGAGCTGAGTATCATCAGCATAACAATGAAAACTAACGCCATGCTTCCTAATGATATCTCCCAGTGGTAGCATATACAGGGTGAAAAGCAACGGTCCTAACACTGAGCCTTGCGGTACTCCATACTGAACTTGTGATCGTGTGACATCTCTTCATTTACTGCTACAAACTGATAACGGTCAGATAAGTAAGATTTAAACCATGCCAATGCAGTTCCACTAATGCCAACATAATTTTCGCGTCTATTCAAAAGAATATTGTGATCGATAGTATCGAATGCAGCGTTAAGATCGAGTAACACTAATAGAGCCACTAATACAACCACGATCAGATGATAAGAGTAAATCATTTGTAACTCTAATTAGAGCAGTCTCAGTACTATGATACGGTCTAAATCCTGACTTGAAATCCTCACATATACAATTTCTTTCTAAAAGGAACATAATTGTGAAGACACTGCCTTTTCTAATATTTTTGATAGAAACGGTAGATTCGAGATTGGTCTGTAATTGACTAATTCTTTAGGATCAAGTTGCGGTCGGTTTTTTAATAAGTGGTTTAATTACAGCCAACTTAAAAGTTTTTGGTACATATGCTAATGTCAAGGATGAATTAATAATATTAAGCAGGGGACACTCAAATTATGATCCAAGTTACTCAACTAAATATACAAATTGAATTTATTAATTTGGTCATATATAATTCTATAAACTATCCAAATTAAACTAGCCAAATCAAATTTTGTTGCAATGTTGTCCTGTTTAACACTGTGAAGCTGCTTTGAAACAATCGTCATTGTAAAAGCGCTATATAAATAAAGTTGATTGATCTATGACCTCTGGAAGCATCTCTTTTAATAGCCTAGTCGGTATAGGGTCAAGCATACATGTTGTTGATTTTGATGATTTGACAAGTTTAGCCAATTCTTCTCCTCCTATAGCAGTGAATGAGTGTAATTTTTCCTCAGTGAGACTACAATGTTCTGTCTGAAGTGATACTGTAGTAGACGGCTGCATGGTTATAATTTTATTCCTAATGTTATCAATCTTACTAGTAAAGAAGTTCATAAAGTCATTACTGCTGTGTTGTTTACAAATGTCAGAAGTTGAAGCTTTATCCTTTGTTAATTTAGCCACTGTATCGAATAAATACCTAGGGTTGTGTTTGTTTTCTTCTAAAAGAGTTGAGAAATAAGCAGATCTAGCCTTTCTGTATGCAATCATGCTCTCTTTCCACAAATTGCGAAAAACCTCCAGTTTTGTTTTCTTCCAGCTGCGCTCCATTTTTCTGGCTGCTGTTTTAAGGGCCCGAGTGTGCTCGTTGTACCACGGCGTTGGATTATTTGCTTTAATCTTCTTTAAGCGCCGAGGAGCAACTATGTCTAAAGTGCTAGTAAAGAGAGAGTCAGTAGTTTCTGTTGCAACATCAAGTTCCTCTTGGCTATCTGTAATTCTGAGGAGATGGAACTGATGGGGAAGATTATGTATAAAGCAATATTTAGTCGCAGCGGTTATAGTCCTGCCATATTTGAAGCGAGGGGATGGCTTTGCAGCCTTAGCTATATTAAGTATACATGATATTAGGTAATGATCTGAGATGTCATCGCTCTGCTGCAGAATTTTAATGGTATCAACATTTAGTCCATGTGACAGTATTAGATCTAAAGTATGATTAAGGCGATGAGTGGGTCCAGATACATGTTGTCTAACTCCAATAGAGTTTATAATGTCTTTAAATGCCAATCCCAATGCGTCTTTTTCATTGTCAACATGGATATTAAAATCACCAACAATTAGTACTTTATCTGCAGCCAGTACTAACTCTGATAGAAAACCAGCAAATTCTTTGATAAAGTCTGTATTGTGCCCTGGTGGCCTGTATACAGTAGCCAACACAAATGTCAAACGGGATTTATCATTTACACTACACAATGTTACATAAAGCACCAAAACTTCAAAGGAATTATATTTGAAACTAGACTTCTGAGTAATACTGAAGTTATCGTTATAAATTACAGCAACACCTCCCCTTTTCCTTTCAGACGCGGCTCGTGTTTATAACAATAATCTTGGGGAGTGGACTCATTTAAAGTAATGTAGTCGTCAGGTTTTAGCCAGGTTTCTGTCAAACACAGCACATCTAGGTTATGATCTATAATCATATCATTAACAATAAGCGTTTTTGGCGAAAGGGATCGAATATTCAGCAACCCGAGATTTATCAATTGTTCATCCGTATTATATCTGTTGTTTATTTGTTGGACATCAATTAAATTTTTACTGTTGAATGGTTTGCCCAGGACTGCAAACACTCAGGAACTTATAAAGGGAACTAATCAAGGGGGAACAGGTGGATGAAATCAAAATGTAATCAGATAACAAGGGGGAGGGATCAGACAATGACACTAGCACATGGCCTAAACTAACAAAACAACACATGTGCTCCACAAGACAGGACAGACATGTGACAACGATAAAGCTGAAAATCAATTTGTGGTGGAAATATTCAGCTCTAAACCAGGGAAGACTGAGTGAGCAACATGATCTTAGTCCCCCCACCCAATGTTTTAAGTCTTTGTACAACTAATAGCTGTATGTTTTATCTATCATGTTGCAATTCAAATGCTATGGTGAGGTTGGCTTCAGGATTTAGTTTACTCATGGCCGCCAACTGAAGTATGTGTGCAGGTAACTCGAAGGTTTTTGCAGTACTGTTAACTGCAAAACCTGGTGACTCAAAATTAGTAAAGCAGTTTCAGCTTAACCAATAAATATTTATTTATACTACGTGAATTTAATTTTTGTTTTCTTTGTTTTCAAGTTTAATCAAATAAAAATGAAATAAATGGAGAAAACAATAAAGAGATGCATTTATACAACTTTGTGATTGTTTCAGTCAAATCTTAAACAGCAAATAATAATCAGTGTCCCTTGTTGACTACACTGACAAAATTATGCCAGGCTTGTCTTTGTTTAATGTGTCCTTTGTTTGTGTTGTGCTTGAACACATGGCTCTGGCTTTCTTTGTGTTGGACACGTGCTCCTCTGTTCCTGCCTCCTTGTTTCCAATTACCACTCTCTCTTGTTTAGTACTCATTTGTTGAATGTTTCCTTTGTCTGAGTGTTGTCACCTCTTTCTCATGTTTTCTGTGTGTGCTCTGTTCGTTATTCATTGTGCTGTTACAGTTTGTTTGCTAGTAGTAGTAGTTTCTCCATGTACGTCCAAGCATTTGTTTCTGCGATCTGCCTTGTCTTGTGTTTGTTGGGTCACCTGTTTGTTCCAATCCTGTCCTGCCAGCTGAGCATCTCTGGCTGCTTCCATTCTCTGCCATGCAGCAAGACCGTAACTATGCCTGATCATGCCTGATATATTTAATGCCTGCTTAGATGACCCCCTGCCTGCATGGGAGATGGATTCTGGATTTCTGGGGTTTCTCCAGGTATCTTGGTCATCACAGTCGTTGGGCCAAGTCAACCAGAATCTGCTTGCAGCAATCACCCCGCCCTTCCTCGCCTGTCATGTCATGTTCACGATCTTCTTCTGCCTTCTACCAAGAAACTAAGGTCCAGAGAGAGAAGGGTGGTCCAGTCTACCACATCTACCCCAGAGTCTGCTAAGATTGTCCTTGTTACCCCAGAGCCAGTCAAGCCAACACCCATCTTCTTACAAGGTCAGTTCCAGTCAGTCCAAGTCCAAGTCAATTTCTGTCATTCTTGAACCAGACATGTCCACCTCTGTTATTCAAGACTCAGACAATTAAGTCAGCTTCTGTTACTTCAGAGTCTGCCAGGTCTATTTCAGTCACTTCTGAGTCGACAAAGGTCACTGCTATTCTGCCTGGGTTGGCTGAGTTAGCTG
This sequence comes from Gobiocypris rarus, assembly GCA_023029165.1. Classification (NCBI taxonomy): domain Eukaryota; kingdom Metazoa; phylum Chordata; class Actinopteri; order Cypriniformes; family Gobionidae; genus Gobiocypris; species Gobiocypris rarus. The sequence continues at coordinate 17,105,307 of CM040912.1, forward strand.
CAGATACTACAGAAGCAGTCAAGCACACCGTATCAACCCACTGAAAGCGGAAGAAGAGAAGAGAAAATGCATGCAGAGCAGACTACTATTCTCCATTCTCAAGCTCCAAGTCCAAGTGCCCTGTATGAGCCTTCTGAGCTCCCTTACCTGATGAGATGGGTCTCACAGAGAGATGTCCATCACTGCTGTTCCACATGACCCTCTTAGTGACTTATTGGATAACACTGGGAAAGCGTGCCCTCTAGTTAGACGGTTAAGTCCTCCTCAACCTCCCTCTGTAACCTCTTGGGATCTTGCTCGGCAGAGCTAAAAGCCTCTATCAAGAGGGTAGGGGACCTGCAAGCATTTTCGGACGAAGAATCATACCTACAGTTCGGACAGGGTGACACCCACATGGTACTGTGTCCACAGCCTGGCTCGCCAGTCTTGACTGTCGTGGTATCATGGTCTCATGTTGTTTCCACCAGCACAGCACATTTAATTTTTTCTTTAAATTAATGAATGTCTAAAATATAAAATGAAGGAGAAGCTTAAAAAAGGCCCGAAGCCTGGCCCTAGGGGTGTAAAAAAGTCGGCAAAAATTAAGGGCTTTAGAACAGACTGTGCTCATGCTGAAGTGATCGTGTTAACTACCTCTTGAGGTAAGTCACCTAGAACCTCCGCATCCTGTCCAGGGAACAGACATGAAGTTTCCAGAGGTCTGGACGCGGGTGCTACAGGGTGCCCAGTCTCTGAGTCAGAAGGTCCTGCCTCAGAGGAATCTGCCAGGGAGGGGCTGTCACGAGGAGCATTAGCTCCAGGAACCAAGTCCGGTTGGGCCAGTACGGCGCCAACAACAAAACCTTTCTCCTCATCCTCCCTGACTTTGCGCAGGGTTTTTGCAAGTAGGCTCACTGGGGGAAACGCATATTTGCGCAGCTGTGCACGAGTGCATCCGTGCTGAGTGTTCCCTCGATCATTGAATAAAACCACCAGCAGTGGGATGTTTCTGGGGAGTCAAACAGGTTGACCTAACCAGGTCAATTTTTTTGACAACCACTCACACCTCAGCAAGGCAAGCCGGGGGGCATTTCTGGATTTACATTACATTTACATTTATGTATTTGGCAGACGCTTTTATCCAAAGCGACTTACAGCGACTAATTACAGGGACAATCACCCTGAAGCAATGTGGAGTAAAGTGCCTTGCTCAAGAAACCACTGGTGGTGACCTGGGATCGAACCAGCAACCTTCTGCATGTCAGTTAGGTGGTTTAACCCACTGGACCACCATTGCAGGTGGACATTGTCTGGCCAAGGGCCTCCCCGAAATGTCTACACATCAGCTGGACCACTTGGGGGTGAAGTCACCATTCTCCCAGAAGTGCAGCTTATGATAGCTCGTCGGCCACACGGTTGAGCACACTGGGGACATAAATGGCCCGAAGTGACCTCAGACCCTTCTGATTTCAGAGGAGGAGATGGCGGGTGAGTTACGGGAGCGCAGACCACCTTGTTGGTAGAGGCATCCGTGAAAACCACAGCATGCCTGGACAAGGGCACTCCGGCCCGAAGAAACTGGTTCTGACCACGTGCTGAAGGTGCAAGGACACTTCTACCAGAAGGGGGCATTATGTCATGATTATTAGTTAGTTTGGACTTTTCTGTCTGAGTTAGTCATTTGTTGTCATAGTTATTTTTTGACTTCGTCATCTCGTTCAGCTGAGTTCCCCTCATTATCCTGTGTATATAACTGAACAAATTAATCCACTAAAATGAATCATACTTCCAATTTCAGTTTTAGACACTTCTGCAAAGGTGCCTGCAAAAAAAAAAAACTATGTTTTTTTATTTATTATTATTAATAAATTAACTGTCTGAAAGAACTGATTCACTAAAATGAATCATCAGCGTTAACGCCATGAGGGGGCCTGGCCACCTCATTCACTTTGCCCCATTACCTCTGCTCCATTAAACACAACACTCCACAATTTCTGCTTCTGGCTTTCTAAACAAACTAATTCACTACACTAAAATGAATCACATTTCCCAATACAGGTTGTGAGACTTCGGCAGAAAGATTTCCTTTTTTTAATGGTTCATTGAAATAAACCGATTCACTAAATTAAATCTTAAAAGACTTCCCCAATTCTATTTGAGAGTGAGACATTCTAGAAGAAACTGTTTTATTGTTTCATCTTTTTGCTCATTAAAGAAGAATGCTTGAGATTTTGTTACACTACACCACTAAACATTGGAAAATGTACATTTGTGGAAAAATTATAGGTATTTTGAGAATAGCTATTGTCACGCTTAAATGTAGTTAACCAACTAATTTTATTTAATCATTGCTCAACACTGTAAATAAGAGATGAGACAGAAGAAATACAAGAGAGATCATGATGACAAGTCAGAACATTGTTCTTGTGACCAGTGAGGGATGTTTTTGGGAGGGAGGCTCTAAAGTTGAAGGCTGGTATAAGGGTGAGCTCAAAGTCAGAACCGTCTTCTTATTTTTCCCTAGCTCTCTGCCCTCTTTTCGATGCATGCCAATCATCTCTCACCCTGCTCAAAGTTGAACCGACTCTCCTGCTGCTGAGTGGTCGGCTCATGCCAGTCAATATGCAGCAGAGTACCACAGAGGCCATTTACGTCAGAGTTGCACAGTATTGCACACCATTTCCAGTGAGGGTGCAGGCTTTGTTGAGGGAAAAAAAAATGGAGAAAGCAAAAGGTTAAGAATGAATATTCACCTGCAGATGTTTTGAAGGGTCTGTTGTCAATAGTTGAGGTTCGTGTAGCTGGGGAACCCTTTTTGTGTTGGTGGTGGAGCTGATGAGTGGAGAGTTACCGTTGAGCAACAGAGGAGCTTGTGGTAAAAAAACAAAAAAACAAAATGTTTTTTCAAAGCTTCCCCCCTTCCCTTCCCTGTCCTTTGGTGACAGTACGGTGTTATACTCACCCGTATAGTGCCAACGCTGCCACGCCAATCTCAGAACTCTGCAGTGAAGCCAATGCTGAAGCGGTCTCATATGAAGCAGCGGTGTTACTGCCACCCTCGTCACCATATGCCCCAGGAGCCTCTGAGCCTCTTCAACCTGATGGCCCGAGTGATTCATCAAGACAGACTGGGGAGCACTAGCCAGGCTGGCAGAGACTGCACAAGCGGGACCAAAGGGATCACCGGCGTACCCACTGTGAGGCAGTGAGGTGGAATACAGGTACCAGGCTGGGGCGGCTGTCTCGTGGAGTGAGTGTGCTGTGCAACACTTACCTGATTCCACGAGTGGACAGAGGGTACGTGAGAAGGCTTGGTTGCATCCTCGAACCGTCCACTGCTGTTCACTGGGAGGATGGAGGAGGAGGATGGATGTGGTCCAGTGTTGGACAGTCCTTAGACCGACTCCGATCTTTCAAATAATCTTACGAATATCTATTTATCTAATATGACTTCTGAACTGTAATGTTGCCAGAATTATAATCATACACTGTTTGTTTGTCGGCCAGAGGAGAACTGGCCCTAAAGGAGTTTTGGTTCCTTGCCACCGTTGCCTTTGGCTTTTGGCTTTTGGCTTGCTCAGTTGGGGACACCTAAATTTTAACTATATTACCGTTCTGCCCGCATTGACATTATATGATAATTGAAATTAGCTGGATAACATCACCATTTTCACCAGAGCGGCTGTACAGCCGAATCAAATTCTGTTGCATTATTTTCCTGTTAACATTGTGAAGATGCTTTTAAACAATTGGACTTGTTAAAAGCTCTATATAAATAAAGGTGACTGACCAGTTCTCCAAAGTGTCGCTGAAAAGGGACCTTGTGAGATGGGAGCATCGAGATATTGTACTTTGACGACCACTCACACCACAGCAAGGCAAGCTGGGGGGCATTTCTGGATCATTGCAGGTGGACATCGGTGGACATCTTCTGGCCAAGGGCCTACGCCGTGACTGATCACGGTTATTCAAAAGTCGCAGCTCAACCCGACTCAGAACTTCCCTCATGCATTAAGAGTGTAGGGTGGAGGTGGTCTGCACACAGCCACCCACCCGTTGAGGGTAGTGAGAGCGGAAAAACCTTTTATGCAGTTTTGGCCCCTTTGGCATTCCATATATTTAGCATTCCATATTTTTGGCACCAAAGTAGTTCCAATCGGTAGTTCCTGTAGTTGCAATCATTGCATGCCAATGTACATTGGCTCATTTAGTTACACTCAAAGTAGATTGGCTCTTACTAGCAAGATTCCTATTCGTCTGTCTCCGACGTGGCGTCGGAAGTGACCGACTGAATGGATACCAGGGACATGTTCCCATTCCCCCTTTTGGGGGGGTTGTCACAGAAACCTTGGCACCTAGTTTTGTTGCTAGGAGCTGATTTGATGTTTTATTCGTGACTATAATAAATAATTGTGATTGGTCCAGCCACTACAACTGTAGGATAAAGTTGTGGGAGTTTTTCTGAGGTCCATCCAGGAATGAATAGTATAGAAAGCAGAATGATCTCATGAAATGGCTTATGTATAACACGCCAATTCGTATGCCATTTTGGCGTGCTATCAAGACGCATAATCGCTTTTTTCAACGCCGTTTCATTCTATCCCCTACTCTGCCCCTAACCCTAAACCTACCCATCACACACACACACACACACACACACACACACTGCCCCTAAACCTACCCATCACAAAAAACATTTAGCATTTTTACATTTTCATAAAAAAACATAATTTAGTATGTATATAAATCCATTTACATTGTGGACACACACACACACCATAATGGTTAGTTTCGGCGTAGACATACACGCGGAATCACACGGCGTAGACATACACGCGGAGATGATGGTTAGTTTTGGCGTACACGTACACGCGGAATCACACGGCGTAGACATACATGCAGATAGCTCAAAATACGTAGAGATAACGCCATTTTTGGCTTTAGAAAGTGCCGTGTATGTTTACGCAAAGCCATGTTGATATATATATATATATATATATACATATATATATATATAATGATAACATTACATTAAAAAGTTTGTTGGATTAATAATAAAACAATAAAGCATGTCTTCCAATACAATTTCTTTGCTATCTATGGTCAAAGTTCATTGTACATATTTTTTTGCCCAGCAATGAGCTGTAAAACCATTGATGCAAACCAGTTCTGTTCTCGCTCTGGTTCCTTTGGTCTCTGGATGAAAGGAAGCCCCCCAATGACTTGATGTGGTTGATGTGCCATGGCCAGTGGCTCCCTGCAGTGGGCAAAACCATTCAGTCTGTAGCAGAAAATTTTGGCATTGACTTTTATGTGTGGAAATATAAATATATTTTGTTACTGAGCTTCGTGACGCACTTCTGTTTTGAAATAGTACAGCTCATTTATTTCCGGTTATGTATATTTTTAATGTGCTATAGTATCCTAGTTGACACCTAAAATGAGTGTCAGCAAGAAAATGTAAAAAATCTGGACATTTTCAGAGACAAGAGAATAGATATTCTGAATAGATATAGAATAGATATACTGTGTAAGGAATTTTCTAAACTCAACAGAACAAAGTTTTAATCCAACCCAAGCAGATATGAGAAAGCAGCGGCTGGTAAACATACGTGATTATTTCATCACAGGGTGTCAGTGATTGTCTAAACTAGATCATCTAAACTTACAGTCTCTACTAATGAGCTAATGAGATGAGTCTGGTGTGTTAGATAAGAAAGACATATGAAATGTGCAGTAAGAAGCACTGTTTTCGTTTTAAAACGATTTATTTTTTATTTTATTTTATTTTTTCATATTTTAAATACCAAAACCAATAAAAAGACAATAGAAGAGAAATAATGTAGCAATGTGACTTTCTGGAAAGCGGGATCAATACAGGTTGATGGCAGGAGGACACTGTGTAAAATAGCAACGAGAGCAGGCGGGTCACGGGTGTGGGAGAGAACCTGGTGGGAGTCTTTGCACTAAAGTTAGTCTCAAGTCATGTGCAGTTGTGCACAAGAAATTCATCAATCATTAGATGTTTCAATCAAACATCAATTTAAAGAATTATTAACCAGGAAATAATCAGGAAATATTTTGAATGGGACTCGAGTGGACTCGGGGACGAGTCCAATTCCTAAAATGTTCGAGTACGAGTCAATACCGAGTCCAAATGCACACGAGTCCATGACAAGACCAAGACCATTAAAATATGGTCTCGAGACCGAGTCCGAGTCTCAAATATACAACACTGTCATAGTTCACCCAAAAATGAAAATTTTATGTTTATCTGCTTATGTTTAACTCCAACCGTTGCAGTCTATAAGTCGTATAATGCATGTGAATGGTAGCAAAATCTATCAGAGTAAATAAAAAAAAAACATGCACAGACAAATCCATATTAAAACACTGCGGCTAGTGATGAAACTAAACAGTATTTATATCATTTTTTACCTCTAATACACCACTATGTCCAACAGCCTTCAGCACACAATCACTTCTGGTGAGAGAGGTCACTGTACATGGTCTGGCGTAGAGATACATGCGAGAGATCACTTCCGGCACTTGTGTAAACTACGCCAAATCGTGTACATTGTACATTGACCTCACTCACCATGTCTATAGGAAATTAACATTAACAAATTAACTCTACTCAGGCCAGCGAACAGTTTATTCTCAGCCAGCAAACAACAGAACCACTGATATATGAAGAAGAAATGGAGGAAGAATATTAACATTAAAGAATAAAGTATTTATAGGAAATAAATTGTTTATTTAACAGCTATGGTGGTGGTTACAGCATACATCTCAGACTAGCCTTCCATCTGACATCCTTCCCTTCCATAGTTCACAGTAATCCATTTTCGGAAAGTGTGATTGACATGTCATCAATGCATCCAACCACTGGAAATCCTATAAGAAATTCAAATTATTAGGTTACTTCTACAGGTTTATCAAGTGAACGTTATCCTGTATAAAAGGACATGTCATTTTTGTCACTTTGACTGTGTCCTCATGATGAAAATATGCACAATCAATGAATGTACCTGCACTGCAAAGAATGCTTTTCTTACTTTGTATTTTTGTCTTGTTGTTTCCAGTCAAAATATCTAAAGAGTCTTAAATCAAAATACATTTTCTACATAAGAAAAAAAAAAAAAACTTGAGAGAAACCAGGCTCAGTCGGGGTGCCAGTTCTCCTCTGGCTGATGAACAAACAGTGTATGATTATAATTCTGATTTAGATGCCATTCTTCTTATGATGTAACGAGTACATCAGGTGTTATGGGAAGTGTTCCCGGTTCCGCTGACCTAGTTAATGCAGCCTAAACAATAATTTAACTGATTTGAATAATACAAATTGATAATGTTCTATGTGTATGCCATAGTAAAGAGATGCGTTTTTTGTCTGGATTTAAACTGACAGAGTTTGTCTGCTTCCCGAACAATGCTAGGAAGAGTTTAGGTGCTAAATAGGAAAATAATCGACCACCTGCAGTTGATTTTGATATTCTAGGTATTATCAACTGGCCAGAGTTTTGAGACCACAATAGACGTGATGGAGTATAATGCGTTAAGAGCTCACTCAAGTACTAGGGAGCTAAACCATTTAGTGATTTGTAAGTAAAAAGCAAGATTTTAAAACGTATACGATGTTAGGTAGCCAGTGCAGAACCGGGCTAATATGATCATACTTCCTGGTTCTAGTAAGAACTCGAGCTTCTGCGTTTTGGACCAGCTGGAGTTTGTTTATTAAGCGAGCAGGGCAACCACCCATTAGAGCATTACAATAATCTAGCCTTGAGGTCATGAACGCATGAACTAACTGTTCATGAACTAACAATGCATTTTGCATTGAAAGCATGTGCTGTAATTTAGATATATTTTTAAGATGGTAGAATGCAGTTTTATATATGCTAGAAACGTGTCTTTCAAATGAAAGATTGGTATCAAAGAGCACACCCAGGTTTCTAACTGACGACGAGGACTTGACAGAGCAGCCATCAAGTGTTAGACAATATTCTAGGTTACTACTTGTGGAGCTTTTTTGTCCAATAATTAAAAACTTTTTTTTTTTCTAAATTAAGTTGCAGGAAATTACCAGTTATCTAATTTTTTTATATCAGCTATGCATGCCATTAATTTTGTATGGTAAGTTTCGTCAGGGTGTGAAGAAATATAGAGCTGAGTATTGTCAGCATAACAATGAAAACTAACTCCATGCTTCCTAATGATATCTCCCAATGGTAGCATGTACAGGGTGAAAAGCAATGGTCCTAGCACTGAGCCTTGAGGTACTCCATACTGAACTTGTGATCGGTGTGACATCTCTTCATTTACTGCTACAAACCGATAACAGTCAGATAAGAATGATTTAAACCATGCCAATACAAGACTACGAGACTATTCAAAAGAATGTTGTGGTCGATAGTATCGAATGCAGCACTAAGATCGAGTTACACTAATAGAGAGATTAGTACCTGCATGAGTCGCCATAGACATAAACAGAGAGAAGTAGCTCTGTCTAAAATGTTCTATTTATTAAGCGCTAGAGTATGAAGGTAAATTGATGCCTTAAAGAATCGCAAGCGCAGGGTAAGATTTGTGAAAGTGTACATAAGATTGCAAGTGTAAATTAAGTTTGCATGCGCAAGATAAGTTTTGTAATGTAAATTGCCTTTCAAGTGTAAGAAAAAAAATATGTGCAGCATTTTACTGTTATTCGTAAGTGTAATTCATGTATTCATGTACGAATTCATGTTATTCGTAAGTGTAATTAATTTATTGTGAAACTGCAGCTTCATGTTAACGCAAAATAAATATGATCTGTATTCTTTTGACTTCCATTTTTCTGTTTACACTTTTGACATGTTTCTTTTGCCAAAACAAGGCCAAAATCATGTGAACATCGATTTGCCAGAGAAAACATCAGAGTCAGGAACTGCAAAATAGATTGACCGTGTAAAACAAACCTTTGTGTAAAAAAATAAACTGTTGCAAATGTCAAAATGACTCGTTGTGTACGTAGGGCAAAAAAAGTCCCCAAAATAAACCGACTTGTACAGTTTTGCCTTTCCTTTAGCTGCGCTTACATATTTGGAACGAATCTCTGACTCAAATAGTTTTGCAAGTGTGAGGAGGAAGGCGGGTCCACCTTCTTCTGTAGCCAATCAAATGAGGATCACGTTGACTCCCGATTTACTCTTATCTGATTGGTTCAACAAATGCGCCAGGACAGGAGACATCCATCCTGACTGATTTGTCTCAGCAGAAGCATCGTCCTCGCCGACAGAATGGTACTTTTAATGCGCACAAAAACATATAATAATAAATATATAATATATTTAAATCCTTTATAAGTTGTGTACCATTAAATTGACTCCCGTGTGTTCATTCTGAATTTCAAGCTGGTGTTAAGAAAGAAAAGCAATTATTGGATTGGTTTGGCATTGTTGAGAATAAAATATTTGTTTGTGCATTATTGCTAACAACGCTTGTAGAAATTAATCATTAACAATAGTAAATTTAAGATAATGTTAGTTTATGAAATTATTTTGCATTAAGACTATATGTACTTTCTGTTGGGCATAACAGCCAGAGGGTGTTAGTACGTATAACAGATCCATATGATAAAGTGTTTTGCTATGCATTTTGCTATGCTTTCAGAGTGCCTATGTGTCTGTTAACAAAGAAGCAGACTTGGGTCCAGGAATTGGAGGGGTGATGTTGCAAATGAAGCACAGCTGACCAGAAAATCATCTGACTCCCAAAGAAAGACAACTTATGTATTTTTTGTGTATAAATATTGGGTCAGGGAAAGGCGAGATTGTCGCAGACTGCCTGGACAAACCTTGCATAAGCATTGTGTAAATCAGGGACAGTTGTGACCCAGAGCTCTGAATGCTATCTTCATCTGACTTACTTAATCATTAAAAGAGTTAAACTATATTTTGTTCCTGCTCTCCTCATTCAACGAACACGCGGACTCGAGGAATTGATGCCGAGTCCAACAGCATTTGCATTGAAATTATGCATATCATATAATCTGCTTAGACCATTGAGCTGATACTATACTATATAAATTATACCAAATCTTTGGCAATTAAAACTTCATTGCTCTTTTATTGTACTACTCTGCATCAGATTCAGTTGGTAGTTTTCAGTATCATCAGTGCTCATTCCAACAATCCCAAAACAATATTCCATAACGAAGTCTGCCATTTTATTTGTCCAGATGATGAAGCATGAGGTAATCAGTAGGCAGTTGAAATACAGTAGAAGTAGTTACTACTCTGATTACTTTTCAGGAGTAGACCCATCAAGCTAAAAAACGCATTGAAACGTTTGTTGGATTGTGTGGAAGAAGCATGCCACAACCCCACCCCCACCTGACCAGGATCCATAAGAGCAGGTTCTAGACCTGGTCATATACACACAGGGGTCATGACCTCTGCAAGTGGATCTCCAGGCAGTAATCCAGGGACAAATAGGACTCCCCCAGCACCCACTGTCAACAATGAAATGACAAGGTTAGTTATTACTTTTAAAATATTTTAACAGTAATGTAATTTCTGTGATTTACTCACTGTTACGTGGAATACAAAATATATTTTAGTTTTAGTAATCTTGTGGAAACATTCTTTTGTCTTTGTAAAAAATCTAACCCTAAATCAGGAAGTGCCAAAGGTCAGACTTAATTGGTGCAGTCAATAACACCAAGATGCCAGCTGTACAACTGTTCATTTCAGTCACAGCTCTTTCTTTTTTACAATCTTTTGACCAATCAGCTCACGTTCCACTAACTGATAACACTAACAGGAAAAAGCAGAAAACACCACTATAACCACTTAGTGCATGTGCAGTCTTTAGATCATAATGTTGTTGAAACAAAACATACAGTGTAGTCATAGAGACTTGAGGCCTGATTCGTGGATTTATTCATACAGTACATATATTTCTACAAACATATATTTTATGTCTAATAAAATTATGCTAGTCACCAGTCACCACTAATGCTCAGACAACAAAAGCTGACAACAATCTCTTTGTGTGTTCCACAGAAGGTAGAATTATTTATTTTTAATAATTATTTAATCGATAAATCATCCTCAATAAACCCGTCTCCGGCTAGTTGCCTCGGATCTTTTGAATATTCAGATCTATTATGACCTCTGACCTGTAAAATTGCCAGAATAATAATAATACGCTGTTTTTTAATTGGCCAGACGAGAAATGGCACCCTGACTGAGCCTGGTTTCTCCCAAGGTTTATTTTTCTCCATTAGGTCACCTGATAGGGTTTTGGTTTCCTTGCCACTGTCGCCTCTGGCTTGACTTGCTCAGTTGGGGTAACACAATTTTTCAAATAAATTTCCAAATAAATCTAATTATTAAACTAAATGAACCATATAGACCAAATTACTGATCTAATTACTGATCTAAATCCCACATTGTCACTGTATGATAATCAATATATATTCTGTTGCATTATTTTTCTGTTTAACACTGTGAAGCTGCTTTGAAACAATCTGCATTGTTAAAAGCGCTATATAAATAAAGCTGACTTGATTTGACTTGACTAATGTTGCTGCTTGAGCATAAACAGTATCTGCAAAGTTACAGCACTGAAAGTTCAATGCAAACGGAGAAATTGTCTTTTAAAGTTATGGCAGTTTATTGCCTACAAAAATAGGCGGTTTGGACTACAACGAGCTTCTTCCCGGGTTGGTGACATCATAAACCCTTTCTATTAACATAAACACTGCCCCCAACAAAGTGGGCGAGGTTTTTATTGTTTGTACATATCTTTTAAACATAATGTTATAGTTCTGTTGCTATTTTTAATGCATCAAGGACATATACAAAGAGCAACTAGTTTTGCTAGCCAGTTAGCTATGTTCTACTGCAACAAATGTCTATGTTCATAGACATACAGTTGTTCATGCTATTAATTAAACAATACCTTTACAAAAATGTGACTACTCAGTCATGTATTTGGCTACAGTAAAGCTTTAATCAGGATACAACTGTATATTGAAAGCTTTATATTGAAACAGCAGTGACAGCATATCGAAACACTTTTGTTGTGTTTGTCTAAATGTTAACTAACACAAATAAGACTTGAGACAACGATGGGCTATTCTTTCTTCTTTACTGAGTCAAAACTCAACACGAACTCCGTGAATACAGGTGTCTCTGTTTTGTTAGACAAAAACACTGGCCAACCAAATCTAGAGTTACTCTAGAGCGGCAAAACAGTACTTATTCCTGAGTGTATTCAATCAATACTCTACACTTCCTTCCCCCCTAGATAAGAAAATATTAAACAAAAAATCTCTCTTACAAAATAATTTAACATATGCCACTTTATGACTAGAATGTTCACTTAAGGTTTTTTTTATTTTTATAAATCAAGACGGTTTGGTGGTCTCCTTACACGGGTAGGGTAACGTTTCTCTTCACAGGTCGGAATTGGTGGTTGCAGTTCTTCATTGGGAGATACAGTGCCATCCTGAGGTGTTGTTGTATCACTTCCACTAGTAGCAGTAGCAGTATCTGTAGTGGTTAATGGAACACTGACAGGAACACTTTCCAGAGGAACATTTGATCTTCTCAATTGATCAATATGTCGTCTCCAGATGGTATTTGGTGCAATCTCAACTGTGTATGAGAGTGGTCCTTTCCTTTCCTTGACCTTTGCAGGTGTCCATTTGTGATCTCCTCTGTAATTTCTAGCAAGCACACTCTGTCCAACTTCCAACTCTCTTGTTTTTCCTCCTCCCTGTGACTGCTTCATCTGTCTGTCGTGTACGGTTGTTCTCAAATTAGGTTTCAACAAATCCAGCCTTGAACGTAAGGATCTACCGAGGAACAACATGGCAGGTGTTCGATTTGTGGTGACATGAGTTGCATTCCGATATGCCAATAAGAAATTATGTAGCTTCTGGTTCAGCGTGATCTTTTCACCTGTCATGGCCCGCAGTGCATTCTTCAAGGTTTGCACAAATCTCTCTGCTAAGCCATTTGTGGCTGGGTGGTAGGGCGCCGAGGTCACATGCTTGATTCCATTGTTCCTTAGAAAGATCTGGAATTCCTCAGATATAAACTGGGGACCATTGTCACTCACCAGCTGTTCCGGTACCACAGTCCTTGCAAAAAGTTCTCTCAGAACGGTCACAGTTTGGGTAGCTGTCATGGAGGTCATGCTGAACACTTCTGGCCACTTTGAACAGGCGTCAACGACAACCAAAAATGTTGTACCCATGAAAGGACCTGCAAAATCAACATGGATCCTTTGCCACGGTAACGCAGGCCATTCCCAAGGATGTAATGGTGCCGTTTTTGGCATCTTTTGCACATACTGACATCCTAAGCAGTGCACGGCAAGCTGCTCGATCTGTTGATCTATACCAGGCCACCATACGAAACTTCTTGCAAGGGACTTCATCTTTACCACTCCAAGATGTCCAACGTGGAGCTCCTCCAAGACTCGAGTTCGCAACTTAGGTGGTACAACAACTCTTAATCCCCACATGATGCAACCCCCATCTAGAGTGAGTTCATCACGGCGCTGATAGAATTGTGTGAACCGAATCTTCTGCTCTGCATTCCAACCAGACTGTATAGCTGAATATACCTGGGACAATGCAGGATCTCCCCTGGTTTCTCTCCGAATCATTTCGTCTGTAATAGGAAAACTCTCAAGCTGAGCAATTGTAAAAACATCCACAGGTGTGCTCACATTGTCTGCCTTTGTATCACCCCCATCCAATGGAAGACGTGATAGCCCATCAGCGTTAGCATGTCTGTGTGTTTTTTTAAATTCAATCTGGTATCTATGTCCTCCGAGAAACAATGCCCACCTTTGCATTCGTGCTGCAGCTGTTAGTGGAACTCCCTTCTGATGATTAAAGATGGAAACCAGTGGCTGATGGTCTGTAACCAAGGTAAATGTGTATCCATACAGATACTGATTGAATCGTTTTACACCCCATACCCCATTACACCCCATTTCTTTGCGTCCTGCAAAGCTTGTGTGCATTGCCTTGTCCACGTCCACTTCTTTCCTGCTTGTAACAGGGCATTTAGAGGATGGAGAACGGTTGCTAGATTTGGCAAAAACCTGTTGTAATAATTGATAAATCCCAGGAAGGACCTCAATTGCGAAACATCTTTCGGCTGTGGAGCCTCTGCAACAGCTCTTAACTTGTTGTGACACTTGTGCAGACCATTTGCATCAATTTTGTGTCCACAATATGTGATAGTGTTTTTGAAAAACTCACACTTGTCAAGTCTTGCACGCAGTCCGTACTCCTCCAATCTCTTTAAGAACTGCTAAGTTCTCCAAATGACTACTGTCACTGTCACCTGTGACAATGATGTCATCAAGGTAGCATTGGGTACCAGGGGAACCCTGAAGTACCTGATCCATTGCCCTTTGCCACAAGGCCGGTGCTGAGGCGACACCGAAAACAAGCCTATTATAGCGGTATAAGCCCTTGTGCGTATTAATGGTCAAGAACACTTTTGAGTCCTCCTCCATTTCCATCTGTAAATACGCTTCCGCCAAGTCTATTTTGCTAAAAAACTGTCCACCTGAAAGTGTAGCAAAGATATCCTCTATTCTCGGTAATGGATATTGTTCTGCCTGCAATACAGGGTTAATAGAGACTTTAAAATCCCCGCACAGTCTTACAGTTCCATCTTTCTTAGCAACAGGGACAACTGGAGTTGCCCAGGGACTCCAGTCAACCTTAGAAAGTATTCCCTCAGCTTCCAACCGATCCAGCTCTGTTTCTAATTTCTGTCGGATAGCATGGGGAACGGGCCGTGCCTTGTGAAACTTTGGGACTGCGTTCTCATCCAAGGTTATCTTCCCTTTGATATGCTTCAGAGTCCCTATTCCTGATTGAAACACCCCTGCAGCCCCGTTCAGCACTTCTTCCAATTTCTTTTGAGTGCATGACGATGTAGGCCCTGTGACATGCAGACTTTTTATGGATTTCCAGTCCAGCAGCAACTTCCTCAGCCAGTCTCGTCCCCAAAGTGCTGGTCCCTCAGTTCGTACAATGTACAGGTCCAACTCACTCTGTTGATCATTGTACTTTACAGTCACAGGCATCACCCCCAGGGGAATTATGGGCTCCCCAGTGTATGTTTTCAGTTTAACCGGTGATGGCTTTAATTTAGCTGCCTTGAAATGTTTGTCAAACTCGTGATGTGACATCCCTGATACGGCGGAACCTGTGTCCAATTCCATTCTGATTGTCTGTCCATTCACTTTAGGTGTAAGCCAGATTGCTTGTTTTAAGTCACTTTTAAGACTGTAGATTTCTAAATTTGCCAACCCTTTCACTTTCACTTTCTTCATCTGAATTTCCGGCGACAACATGTACATTCCTAATTTTCTTTTTCTGAGCCTTGTACTGTCTCTCTTTGTCACTGTATCTGCAAATTTCAGTTTTGAATCTGCACTGATTTGCTTTGTGTCCACCCCTGTCACAACGGTAACACAGTTCAACTTGTTGCATTGTCTTTCTAGGTTTTCCTACAGTGATCACCTTGTTTACAGACATTTTCACACCTGATCGCAGCTCCACCGCATCTCTGGCAGCCGTTTCCATGGCGACAGCAATTTCAACTGCACGTTTGTATGTTAGATCTGCCTCCGTGAGCAATCTCTTCTGTATACTCTCTTGGGAAATGCCACAGACTAGACGATCTCTCAGTGCGTCATTCAGTCCATCCCCAAACTGATAATGTTCTGACAATTTCTTTAATTCAGCATCATACACTGCAATTGACTCTCCGTCATTCTGATTCCGTTTATAAAAATCTGAATTGTTCTGCAATGAGCAGCGGTTTTGGCGCTAGATGCTCTTGCATTGTCTTCACAATGTTGTCAAAACTAAGATCGGCAGGCTTTGTGGGAGCAGTGAGACTTCTCAGCAGTGCATAAGCTTTCCTACTACCGCACTCAACAACACTGATACTCGCTTGTCATCATCAATGTCATTAGCTTTGAAATACTGCTCGATTCGTTCACAGTACAAAGTCCAGTCATCCGTGGAATTGTCAAATGCATCAATCTTTCCAATATATCCTGCCATCTTTCTTCTTTGACTTACTATTTCGCATTGAATCTAACGTTACCGCTTAATCTCTGTGAGTGGAATTCTTCTCACTCTATCACTTCTCCCCAGGAAAAAAAGAACGCCCATCCGAAAAGAAAACCTAGGAAAAAGTGCTTCCACATAAATTCCAAAAATCCTCGTCGCCAACTGTTGTGTTTGTCTAAATGTTAACTAACACAAATAAGACTTGAGACAACGATGGGCTATTCTTTCTTCTTTACTGAGTCAAAACTCAACATGAACTTCGTGAATACAGGTGTCTCTGTTTTTGTTAGACAAAAACACTGGCCAACCAAATCTAATCCAGAGTTACTCTAGAGCGGCCAAACAGTACTTATTCCTGAGTGTATTCAATCAATACTCAACAACTTTGTCACAAATACTAAATGAAATACCATTAATAAACCTCCTTTAAAAGCCACAATTGGAGAGGTTCTGCCCGACCCTCTTCGTCTGGGTCTGATTTGGCTCAATTTGATGCAATTATTTACTTTCCACCTAAGCGCGTAAAAAACGGATGGTAAGGGGCGTGGCGTTTCCGGACACTTCAGCAAATCACGATACAGTGGGCCAGCTACCAACCTACCAACCAATCTGAGCACACTGCGTATTTCGGAGGGAGTGGCTTAATAGAAGCAGGAAGTCAAACAAGTCGTTCATATGACAGTGGAAACAGAGCTGTAGAATTAAAATAAAATATATGAAAAATACAGCGTTTTCAAAAAAACTAAGCATTAAGACATGTTAAACTGTGCCCCAAAAACACAATCAAGCCTAGAAAAAAAACACGCAACCACCCCTTTTAAAACAGAGACAGAAGGAGCACTCTTAATGTCAGGTGGCAACTGATTCCATAATTGTGGAGCAGCAACTGCAAAGGCTCTGTCACCTTTCATTTTAAGTCGTGACCATGGGACATATAAGAAATCTTTATTGGCAGATCTGAGGGACCTAGGAGCCGAATTCAAATGAACAAGATCAGAGATGTAAGAGGGGGCTTGTCCATTAAGAGCTTTAAAAACAATCAACAAAATGTTGAATTGAATTCTAAAATAAACAGGAAGCCAGTGAAGAGAATCTTAGATTGGAGTTAACATGCAGCCATCTACTACCTACAGTATCACTTTAGACACTCATTCACTCATTCAGACACTCATTCACTGCCATAGGAGAGGAGAGGCTAAACTCGTTAAATCATCAAAAACAACAACATTTTATGCTTGACCCTATATTGACTAGGCTATTAAAAGAGGGTCGTTATGTTTTTGAGTAGTACATGGTCCTGGGTCAACATATTTTGTTGATCCTGGAGCAACATTCCTGCCTGAAAATTTAGTCCTAACCATATCCCTACCCCTAAACCTAATCCTACCCATAACTTATCCTTAAAAATCTGAGGAAAATGATAGGTGAATAACACTGATGTAGAAGCACCTAACCCTGGTAAGCCTAAACTTGACATAAGCTGTAAACTTGTCCATCAAATCTGATTGGTTGGTTGATCCAGGGTCAACAAAGATATTGATCCAGGAACATGTTGTACTTGGTGAAATCAGGTTCACCATTAAAATAGTTGCTTCTAGAGGTAATAGATCATATTCTTAAAATCATTAATTCATCCTTGACATTAGGATATGTACCGAAACCTTTTAAGTTGCTATTATTAAACCACTTATTAAAAAAACGCAACTTGATCCTACAGAAATACTAGAAAATGCAGTGTCCTCACAATTATGCTCCTTTTTAGAAAGATATAATATCTGAGAGGATTTCCAGTCAGGATTTAGACCGTATCATAGTACTGAGACTGCTCTCATCAAAGTTACAAATTATTTACTCTTATCATCCAATCGTGGTTGAATCTCTCTGTTAGTATCAAATACAGCACTAAGATCGAGTAACACTATCAACCACAACATTCTTTTGAATAGAATCAAAAATTATGTTTGCATTAGTGGAATTGCATTGGAATGGTTTAAATCATACTTATCTGACAATTATCAGTTTGTAGCAGTAAATGAAGAGATGTCCCACCGATCACAAGTTCAGTATGGAGTACCTCAAGTCTGAGTGCTAGGACCATTGCTTTTCACCCTGTACATGCTACCGCTGGGAGATATTATTAGGAAGCATGGCGTTAGTTTTCATTGTTATGGTGACGATACTCGGCTCTTTTGCTCCTGTCTGAGATCGATTGCTCCTGTCTCGATTACTCCTGTCTACCCTGTTGTTGTTGTGCTCATTTGTGCTCTGCTCATTTTGAATTTTTTATTTGATATAATTCTCTGTTGTTTAAACTGCTAAATATAACTTACTCATTTTCATTTGTTGTCTAACATTGCCTACCACATTAAATCTGACATCACTAGCTTTTAATCTAAATCACTATCACACTCCTTGCCTGTTAGCTTGCCATCTCTGCATCTGAGTCTCCTATTTTCATGAGTTCATTAAACAACTGTGGTGAGTTGGATTAGTAATTAGACTCTATCAAACAACTTTTGCAAGTTGGGTTAATCAACAAATGCTGTTTTACTAAACGAGGTTCGGGAGGAACATGTCAGATAATTGACACAGGTGGAGAGTACTCAGCTAATCAACAAAGAGGTATATATACGCAGCCGTCCTATCTTCATTTTGTTGACAGTTTTTCAGCATGGACGGCCTTTCTGGCAGTTTGCAAAATCAGCTGAAAATCACTGATTCAATATTTCTCAAACTTGAAGCACACATAAGCGCGATCGTATTTGGGAGCACCTAAATGTTTTCTTAAATGTTACATATATTTACTGTAGGCTATTATAACACGTGTATCAATGTTTATTGTATGGCATCTATATTTGGGGTTTAAAAACATATCACGATACTGCAAAGGTACTGATTTAATTGAATAGACGTGAGCACTCATGTTTCAAATCTGAATCTGGCGCTGTTGTGCGTTCTACTGGCTTGCAAAACAATTCTTCAGAAGGATTCAGTTTCAGAGCATTTAGCAATCAATGAAAAACACAGTTATGCAAAACAAATTCTTTTGAACAATTACAACGTTTTCTTTACCATGATTAATATCGTAATATGTTGTATTAAAATAAACAAGCATCCCACAATAATAAGGCACGGGCACAGTAGCGCGGGAAGGGGGGTGCTGCGGGGGCTGCAGCCCCCCACCTCCCTGGTGGGGGGCTGAGGACTAAAATTATATTGTATTTAAAAACATTAAATTAAATAAAATAAATTAAAATAGACTGACATAACATACTGTGTTTGATATTGGATTAAAAATAATGGGCAGTTGATAAGATATAAACTAATGATTCATTATTTTAATAATTCCTCAGGAAGTGCTTTCATCACCGACACGTCACCTCGCTCACAATCGTTTGGTAATGGCTAGCGATAAGCAGCAGAAACGAATTTCAGACTTTAAAAAAAAAAAAATAGTTACTACTAACACGGTTAAGAAAAGTAAAATTGAGAATTCTTCTCATATAAAGGATGTAAACAACAACGGCAACGAAACGGCGACTGAATTCACGCCAAATGCTGACCTTGACGCCGACATAAACTCTGTTCAGACATCCGTGAGCAGCGAGGTTTGTGAGCTGGACGTTACCATGGACCTCACCAGTCTGCTGAGGTCGGGACACATGATCGGATGGTTGCCATCAACACCATTGAGTATTTATATTCCGGTCGCGGTATAAAATGGTTTTAAGTCAACAAAAGATTTTGAAATGTGTTATATTTAGCATTTTATATGAAGCTACAGGCTATCTCTACTAGCATAATCCATGTATCATTCGTTCAGTCGTTTTTTATTTAATTTAACATTGAAAGCAGAACAATTTGAAAACTTTTTCATTGTTTTTTCGAAAATATGTAAAACAAGAATTAAGCTAGGATTTTCGTTCTGAGGTAGAAAAATGAATAAACAGAAACAGCTGGATTCCAGCTTTTTCTACCTCAGAATGAAAAAAAAAAAATCAATCTGAATTCTTGGTTTTCATATTAAAAAAAGAAAAAGGAACCGTTCTCTCATTTTTCTGCTTTCAATATTAAATAAAAAAAAAAATCGACTGAAATGATACACGGATTTAGCATCCATACTGTAAACATTACAAACACAAAAATGAAAGGAAATCACACACGCAAACCAGATATACTACTACAACACCTGTTTGGTCACCAGGGACAACATAATGACGTCACTCATTTTCCGACCCAACTCTCAGCCCCCCTCGAATGAAACGGCTTCCAGCGCGCCTGCACGGGCATTTCAAAATAACAGTCCCGTTCGGTTACACAATGTGTCTCACTATTTGGCCGCCTAACTTTTTATCCTTTTTTTTCTCCCACAGGAGCTCAGTTTCTCATAATAGTTTTCTTCACTGCCCCAGCAGTGCTGTTCCCTCTGCTCCCACAGCAGCTCAGTTCTCTGGCTAATTTTCTCTACTATCACAGCAGTGCTGTTCCTTCTGCTCCCACGGGAGCTCGGTTTCTCTGGCTAATCTTCTCCTCTGCCAGAACAGTGCTGTTCCCTCTGCTCCCACAGGAGCTCGGTTTCTCTGAATAATTTTCTCCACTGTCACAGCAGTACTGTTCCCTCTGCTCCCACAAGGAGCCCAGTTCTCTGGATAATTTTCTCCACTGCCAGAGCAGTGCTGTTCCCTCTCCTCCCACAGGAGCTCAGTTTCTCATAATAGTTTTCTTCACTGCCCCAGCAGTGCTGTTCCCTCTGCTCCCACAGCAGCTCAGTTCTCTGGCTAATTTTCTCTACTATCACAGCAGTGCTGTTCCTTCTGCTCCCACGGGAGCTCGGTTTCTCTGGCTAATCTTCTCCTCTGCCAGAACAGTGCTGTTCCCTCTGCTCCCACAGGAGCTCGGTTTCTCTGAATAATTTTCTCCACTGTCACAGCAGTACTGTTCCCTCTGCTCCCACAAGGAGCCCAGTTCTCTGGATAATTTTCTCCACTGCCAGAGCAGTGCTGTTCCCTCTCCTCCCACAGGAGCTCGATTCCTCTGGATAATTTTCTCCACTATCACAGCAGTGCTGTTCCCTCTGCTCCCACAGGAGCTCAGTTTCTCTAGATAATTTTCTCCACTGTCACAGCAGTGCTGTTCCCTCTACTCCCACAGGAGCTCAGTTTCTCTGGCTAAATTTCTCCATTATCAAAGAAATGCAGTTCCTTCTGCTCCCACAGGAGCTCACTTTCTATGGCTAATTCCTCCACTACCACAGCAGTGCTGTTCCCCCCCTTCCGCAGGAGCTCAGTTTCTCTGGCTAAATTCTCCAGCGCCAAGTAGCGATGGGCTGTGAGAGTCGCACAATAAAACCAGTGCACAAACTGCAGTACATACGCTAGCGTGAGGCACCATGCACTAGCTGCACAGGCCCAATCATTTCAACAGGTTATAACCTCACCCACACCCAGTGGCCTGCAGCTCCAGTGGCGCAAACAAGCGCGAGCCTTCCTTCCCTTAAGTACAAGCCACGCCTTAAGTACAAGCCCACTTTTCTTTCTATCATCCAACCAACTTTTCTTTACAAACCATAGAGGAAAACCAAGCGTGACGCCACCACCGACATTTGCAGCCCTGATGTATAACCCTCCCACCTCCCTCATCCAAACCCATTGGACACAGTAAGAAATCTCTTGGTCACACACTCATGTTTTCCAGCGCTCTATTAGAAGTGGAAAATTTCCAGGCAGTGAGAGTGCAAGTTGCCACACAGCGAGTCATCAGGAAGTTCCCATGCAGAGCAAAAGAGTGGAAAGCCAGTCAGTGGAAAGTTTCCATGCAGCGAGTA
This sequence comes from Gobiocypris rarus, assembly GCA_023029165.1. Taxonomy (NCBI): domain Eukaryota; kingdom Metazoa; phylum Chordata; class Actinopteri; order Cypriniformes; family Gobionidae; genus Gobiocypris; species Gobiocypris rarus. The sequence goes on from CM040912.1 coordinate 17,127,212, forward strand.
AGTGGAAAGTTTCCACGCAGCGAGTAAGTGGAAAGCTTCCAGGCAGGAAGAAAGCGGAAAGGATCCACATAACATTCCTGAACCAATGGAATGGCATATCCTTTTTCTACAGCAATCTCGTTTCGTCCGCTACCGATATCCAGTTGTTCACAGACGCAGCCCCCTCGATCAGCTTTGGGGGATTTTTACCAAGGTCGTTGGTTTGGCTTCTTCATGGCCACCGCAGCTCCAGGACATAAGCCCTCAGCGCAATTTGAGCTTTACCCGCTAGTAGTAGTGGCTTCACTGTGGGGGAAGAATGGGCCACTAGCAGCATTTTAGTGCACTGCGACAACGACGCAACAGTGCATTACATAAATAAAGTATGTTCCAATGCACCTGCCATGATACCACTTTTAAGGCGTCTCACTTAGATTTCAGCTTGCGATCAATTCATCATCATCGTTAAACACGTTCCCGGATCAGAAAATCAAATAGCTGATTCTGTCTCATCTTCTGCTTAAGGAATTCAGGACGTTGGCTCCAGAGGTTGACCAATTCCCAACTCCAGTAGCTTGCTATTCGGAAGTAATATTCCCGTGGCCCACCCGTTAAAACCCTTCCTCGAAGCATCGCTTGACACCGTCGTCCAAGCAGTTATCCCAGGCCCCTCCAATCCATCGTGACCGCTTGAAAATTTTTGAGAGCTTTCCACAAACTCGTATAACATATCAAAGGGATCCCAAAGATCACAGGCCACCCGCCCTGACTCAAGACAACCAATAACGATAGACATCCTCACCAAATGCATTCACACCTTGCGTACAAGCTACCAACCATACCAGTCCGTTCTGGCATACCTCCAATGGAGAAATTCTCAGGCCAAATCTCCCATGGAACCCCTGTTCACAGATGAAGTCAACAAACCTGTGACGCGCTTTTGGTTTCAGAAGCACCTCAAATCCATTCTCCAAAAAGCAGGCATCTCAGCAAAGAACTACTCAAGCCACTCTTTCTGCATTGGGACGGCAACATCAGCAGCTCAAAAAGGCCTCTCCCAACAACAGATCCAAGCTCTCGGGAGATGGTCCTCAGATGCCTTTCAAAGCTACATCATGACCAACCGGTTCCACATCAAAAAAGCTTACCAAACTCTCATTGCTTAAAAATCCTTTGGGGCATTCACTGGGGAATTTCCTCCTGTCCAGCAAACATTGAGTCTTATGTTCTTTCCTGGTTCTTTCCTGAGTCAGTGAAAAATTTCCACGCAGCGAGTCAGTGGAAAGTTTCCACGCAGCAAGAAAGTGGAACGTTTCCATGCAGCGAGAAGTGGAAAGTCTTCCACGCAGTGAGAAGTGGAAAGTCTTCCACAAAGCGAGAAGTGGAAAGTCCTCCACTCAGCGAGAAGTGGAAAGTCTTCCACACAGCAAGAAACCGGCACGTTTCCAGGCAATAAATTAGCGCACGCAGGAAATCAGCCAAGAACCAAGAACCGTGTGAATCGTGAACCAACAGGGCCGCCCATCGGTGACACAAGCCGCTCACGGGCCCTCCCGGTCAAACAACCAAGTCCCTCTCTCATGCCAGCCGCCAAGCTCGGCACTTCTTGGGGGGTAATTAGCAGGCGGCTGTCCTATGCTTACTAGCTTTTTGGGGGGTACTCTGGGTTCGGGCCGAAGTCCGAGCTCAAAGCACCCCCTCCTTGAACATGTCAGATAATTGACACAGGTGGAGAATACTCAGCTAATCAACAAAGAGGTATATATACGCAGCCGTCCTATCTTCATTTTGTTGATAGTTTTTCAGCATCCCTCCACCACCCCTTCTCCACATCTTGCTCTATCTTTTAGTTCTAAACCACTAACATATGGTGGGGTACTCTGGGTTTGGTGGGGGTGGGGGTTGGGTACCCCAGAGTAACGGTGAGGCGGAATAGTTGCAAAATATTTCAGTTCTGATTAGAACATCAGACAGGTTCTCCCCACTCAGTAACGCACCCACTAAGAATCCTGTTTAAAGTGCCGCGATTCTATTACACAGAACGTGAATATAGAGACACCAGCCACCATAGTCACATGTTTACCGGGAGCCAGAGTGCCTGATATCAAAGCAAATTTAAAAGTGCTGGCTAAAGCTAATCGAAAATTCTCTATGATTATTATTCATGTCGGCACTTATGATGTTCGACTTCGCCAGTCAGAGATCACCAAAATTAATATTAAACAGGTGTGTGAACTTACAAGTACGATGGCAGATGCAGTCTACTGCTCCAGACCTCTCCCGGTTAAAAGGAGATACTTAGCAGACTATCATTACTCAATGGCTGGTTGTCCACCGGTGCTGGTAATATAATTAGAATATCATCAAGAAGTTGATTTATTTCTCTAATTCCATTCAAAAAGTGAAACTTGTATATTCATTCATTACACACAGACTGATATATTTCAAATGTTTATTTCTTTTAATTTTGATGATTATAACTGACAACTAAGGAAAATTCCAAATTCAGTGTCTCAGAAATTTAGAATATTACTTAAGACCAATACAAAGAAAGGATTTTTAGAAATCTTGGCCAAATGAAAAGTATGAACATGAAAAGTAAGAGCATGTAGAGCACTCAATACTTAGTTGGGGCTCTTTTTGTCTGAATTACTGCAGCAATGCTTGGCATGGAGTCGATCAGTCTGTGGCACTGCTCAGGTTGCTCTGACAATGGCCTTCAGCTCTTCTGCATTGTTGGGTCTGGCATATCGCATCTTCCTCTTCACAAAGGTCAGGCGAGTTTGCTGGCCAACAGGGATACCATGGTCCTTAAACCAGGTACTGGTTGCTTTGGCACTGTGTGCAGGTGCTGTTGGAAAATGAAATCTGTATCTCCATAAAGTTGGTTAGCAGCAGGAAGCATGAAGTGCTCTAAAACTTCCTGGTATACAGCTGCGTTGACCTTGGACCTCAGAAAACACAGTGGACCAACAGTAGCAGATGGCATGGCACCCCAAACCATCACTGACTGAAAACTCATTTGGGTTTCTAAGAGTTAAAGGTAGGGTAGGTAAGAATTATCTCAAACACTTTTGTCCAAATTTGTTTGAACTTTCTTTATATGTCAATACCTAATTGAAATGTAAGTAGTCTGAAAAGAGAGTATAAAAATCGAGTGACTCACTTTTTAATCTGCAATAAACACCGCTCATTATTTTCGTTCGGGACGAATCAAGTGATTGGCTTCGGTGACTGTCACTCTCTCTGGCTACCATGGATACCACCCCTTTTGCTATAGGATCTGCCCACATGCGCGCACCTCTACTTCATTGGAACTTGTTGCCCGCGCTCTTGCACGACCTCCTCTTCTTCGCCCTCGACCCTGGCCTTGTCCTCGAGCCGACGATGCGGTAGGCTACTTGTCTCCGGAGTGTAGTCATCAGAGTCAACAATGCTTTCATCATGGAAACTCTTACATGCAAAACACTGTACACCTATGTTGTGAATCTTACACGAAATTAATCTTCATCAAAGTATAACTGATTTTATTGGAAAAAAATTGATCAATGCTAGCCGTTTTTAGCTTTGCAGCAGAAAAACTCTTGTCATGCGGATGTCGGATGCTGTCGGTTTTTATTTTTTTTAATGCTCACAACAATATACAAACAATAACATAATATATGATAATAGCAATTAGAAACAAACAAGAGTAGAAGACAGAGACATATCGCGTGTGTTTCAGATGAAATGCGCATGAGAACGTCATGAAAGCTTGATGCGTCTCATGCACGCGTTGGTAATAGCTAATCGAGTACGAAAAGATTACTAAATTATGTGTACTACTTTTTCTTTTAATAAATAATAATACAACATTTCAAAAGACATGGGATTCCTCTTAAGATCCATCAATGGAAACAACGAAAAATAATAAGAAGAAGAGGAACAAGAAAAGAAAAGAGAGAGAAAGGGACAAAACGTGCCTCTTTCTGACAGGTCATTATCATTTAAAATGAAAAGTTTATTTAAAAAAAAAAATGAATAAGAAGTGTCATAAATCTGTTTTGAATTAAGTTGCTTTTCAAATAAATATTTCTGAGTGATATCAGATTGTATTTGTGTTTTTATTGTACTTACCCTGTAACTACACGAAACAAGAGGGGGACAATACAATACAACATGAAACAACACCGAAAATTACCCCTTAATTTAAAAAAAAAAATACTTACAGTATAAATAATTTGTTAATTTTCCTGATAGTTACCCCTTTATTTCCCAAATATTACATATTGTTCCCATATTTTGTTCCCATATTTTGAGATCTACTAGTACTTCATAGTTACACTATAATTACCAAAAGTTATGCAGTAAATTTGCTTTAATTATGCAGTACTTTCCGGGCCGTAATCTAAAGTGTTACAAACTAAACTCATTTAAGTCTTGCCAATTGAAATATTCAAGTGCAAGGCGCGCAAACGTACGCACATGCTGTGAGAAGATTTGTGTGTGCACTTATCTGAAGCATGAGTACAGAGCGCAAATATTAGGTTCTCTTTCAAGTCTTGCGCTTGAACAGAAAATTTACACAAAAATTGTCAACATGCCATCTGGAAACAAGTATCCCAGCAAAAATATTAGGTAATGTCTTAAGCGAACAGAATCAGTGTACTGGATCCATGCATTATGTCTTATGTGCATTATCTGCATTGTCTTAAAGTGACAGCAGCCTAATATTTTTTTGTACATTAAAACCGTTTTTAATGTTTATCAAACAACTAAAGTCAAGGAAATCACTCATTCTTGATTGAATAGCTTTTATAACTTTAATAAGGATTAATCTTTATTTAATTTATACAGTGAAGGTAATATGCAATGTTGTTTTACAATTGATTACTTTATTCAACCATTGTTGTCATGGAAACGTAACTCATTCAAGCTTATCAGCAACATACTTTTTGTGTTTTGTGCTAATAAAATAGCTAGTGCTATTCGCTATGGAAACCACAAGCAACATTATTGAGGAGAACATTGTTGCTAATTTATTATCCACGTACTTTTCAAGATTAACTTTGAAAGAAAAGCTGGAGTTAATTGGCAAATGAAGACCTACACCAGAGCTTAATTTTGTGCAGAAAGCCAAAGCTTTTTAAAGCCAACCCCAGCAATTAAGTGATACCACTGGATGACAGCATCAATCAAGAAGCTAAGTTTACTGCTGGGATTGTTTGCTGTTTGGGTAAGTAATTTAAAATCTAATAGTTTACATGACTGATTTTATTCTAGCCCCCGCTGCCACTGTTTTATACATGTTAAGAAACATGTTAAGAAAACAGTTATTTTGCAGAACCACTGGTCAGTCTGTAAATGTACTTACTTAGCGACCAAGTACATTTTCTGTAATTCTGCATAATAGTAAAATCTTCTTCAAAATCATAAGTTTAAAAAATGCATTTAATTGGCTGCCGTGCCACTCTTATATGATTTATTATTAACAAATATGGCTAATGTTCTTTGGTCTGAGAACTGTCATGATGTTTCAGCTTATATTAAATTTTGTTGCTTTTGTGGCCAGTTTTCACTACATTTTGCTGAAAAGACACACAGATTTTGTGATGATGCAATTCTTTGTAATGATTCATTTTGGCGATAACTCTCATGCTCACGCTGATGTTTGCTTTTGGAATTTCTTGTTAAAGGTAACATGCAGTATCATAGAAGAGGCCGCAGTAAGCTAGGCTGATTTTAGGATGAGTTTACTTCCCGACAAATGAAGGGGGTGAGAGTGCCAAGGTTCAAGAGTAACGGTTCGCTACTGCTTTGACTTTAGTCGTCTGACCGAAATCAAGCATAGCAACAGTTCTGGCAAGTCATGCCTGAAAATCTTGCATCAGCTGATTCTCAGCTGATCAATGTCTACCTATAGGAATATGATCAATCAATCAATCAACTTTATTTATATAGCGGTTTTACAATGACGATTGTTTCAAAGCAGCTTCACAGTGTTAAACAGGACAACATTGCAACAAAATTTGATTTGGCTAGTTTAATTTGGATAGTTTATAGAAATATATATGACCAAATTAATAAATTCTATTTGTATATTTAGTTGAGTAACTTGGATCATAATTTGAGGGTCCCCAACTGAGCAAGCCAAGCCAAAGGCGACAGTGGCAAGGAACCAAAAAACCATCAGGGCATGATGGAGAAAAATAAACCTTGGGAGAAACCAGACTCAGTCGGGGTGCCAGTTCTCCTCTGGCCTATTATTAACAATGTATAATTATTACTCTGGCAACCTTGCAGGTCATAAATCATATTAGATAGGAATATTCAAAATTTTGGGTATGACGACCTTGAGACGGGTTCATTTAGGATGGCGCGTCGATTACACAAGAATATGAATACTTGAAAGATCGGAGTTATTGCGCCGAGACGGGTTAATTGAGGATGACGTTCGGTGAGGCAAATTCAGAGGAGACACTAATGGACACGGTCTCAGCAGACACTCCAGGATGAGCTGGTCATGTCCAGATGCAGGTCCACCATCCGATCCGGACACGGCCTGGATCCGGCCGACTGCAGTAAACCTCGGGATAAACAGAGAGACTAACATTAGTGTGGATGCCACTCTTTTTATGATGTAACGAGTACATCAGGTGTTATGGGAAGTGTTCCCGGTTCCGCTGACCTAGTTAATGCAGTCTAACAATCAGTCATTTGATTTGAATAAAGAAAGTTAAAAATGTTCTATGTGTATGCCATAGTAAAGAGATGTGTTTTTAGTCTAGATTTAAACTGACAGAGTGTGTCTGCTCCCGAACAATGCTAGGAAGACTGTTCCAGAGTTTAGGTGCTAAATAGGAAAGGATCGACCGCCTGCAGTTGATTTAGATATTCTAGGTATTTTCAACTGGCCAGAGTTTAGAGACCGCAATTGACGTGATGGAGTATAATGCGTTAAGAGCTCGCTTAAGTACTGGGAGCTAAACCATTTATTGCTTTATAAGTAATAAGCAAGATTTTAAAATGTATGCGATGTTTAATAGGAGCCAGTGCAGTGTTGACAGAACTGGACTAATATGATCGTACTTCCTGGTTCTAGTAAGAACTCGAGCTGCTACGTTTTGGACCAGCTGGAGTTTATTTATTAGGCGAGCAGGGCAACCACCCAGTAGAGCATTACAATAATCTACCCTTGAGCTCATGAACGCATGTACTAATTGTTCAGCATTTTGCATTGAAAGCATGTGACGAATTGAGATATATTTTTAAGATGGTAGAATGCAGTTTTACAGATGCTAGAAACGTGGCTTTCAAGCGAAAGATTGGTATCAAAGAGCACACCCAGGTTCCTCACTGACGAGGACTTGACAGAGCAGCCATCGAGGGTTAGACAGTATTCTAGGGCACTACTTGTGGAGCTTTTCTGTCCAATAATTAAAAATTCAGTTTTATCTGAATTAAGTTGCAGGAAATTACTATTCATCCAATTTTTAATATCAGCTATGCATTCCGTTAATCTTGTGAATTGGTAAGTTTCTCAGGGTGTGAAGAAATATAGAGCTGAGTATCATCAGCATAACAATGAAAACTATCGCCATGCTTCCTAATGATATCTCCCAGTGGTAGCATATACAGGGTGAAAAGCAACGGTCCTAACACTGAGCCTTGCGGTACTCCATACTGAACTTGTGATCGGTGTGACATCTCTTCATTTACTGCTACAAACTGATAACGGTCAGATAAGTAAGATTTAAACCATGCCAATGCAGTTCCACTAATGCCAACATAATTTTCGAGTCTATTCAAAAGAATATTGTGATCGATAGTATCGAATGCAGCGCTAAGATCGAGTAACACTAATAGAGAGATACAACCACGATCAGATGATAAGAGTAAATCATTTGTAACTCTAATTAGAGCAGTCTCAGTACTATGATACGGTCTAAATCCTGACTGGAAATCCTCACATATACCATTTCTTTCTAAAAAGGAACATAATTGTGAAGACACTGCCTTTTCTAATATTTTTGATAGAAATGGTAGATTCGAGATTGGTCTGTAATTGACTAATACTTTAGGATCAAGTTGCGGTTTTTTAATAAGTGGTTTAATTACAGCCAACTTAAAAGTTTTTGGTACATATCCTAATGTCAAGGATGAATTAATAATATTAAGCAGAGGATCTATGACCTCTGGAAGCATCTCTTTTAATAGCCTAGTCGGTATAGGGTCAAGCATACATGTTGTTGATTTTGATGATTTAACAAGTTTAGCCAATTCTTCTTCTCCTATAGCAGTGAATGAGTGTAATTTTTCCTCAGTGAGACTACAATGTTCTGTCTGAAGTGATACTGTAGTAGACGGCTGCATGGTTATAATTTTATTCCTATTGTTATCAATCTTACTAGTAAAGAAGTTCATAAAGTCATTACTGCTGTGTTGTTTACAAACGTCAGAAGTCGAAGCTTTATCCTTTGTTAATTTAGCCACTGTATCGAATAAATACCTAGGGTTGTGTTTGTTTTCTTCTAAAAGAGTTGAGAAATAAGCAGATCTAGCAGTTTTTATGGCCTTTCTGTATGCAATCATGCTCTCTTTCCACAAATTGTGAAAAACCTCCAGTTTTGTTTTCTTCCAGCTGCGCTCCATTTTTCTGTCTGCTGTTTTAAGGGCCCAAGTGTGCTCGTTGTACCACGGCGTTGGATTATTTGCTTTAATCTTCTTTAAGCGCCGAGGAGCAACTATGTCTAAAGTGCTAGTAAAGAGAGAGTCAGTAGTTTCTGTTGCAACATCAAGTTCCTCTTGGCTATCTGTAATTCTGAGGAGATGGAACTGATGAGGAAGATTATGTATAAAGCAATCTTTAGTCGCAGTTATAGTCCTGCCATATTTGCAGCGAGGGGATGGCTTTGCAGCTTTAGCTAAATTAAGTATACATGATATTAGGTAATGATCTGAGATGTCATCGCTCTGCAGAATTTTAATGGTATCAACATTTAGTCCATGTGACAGTATTAGATCTAAAGTATGATTAAGGCGATGAGTGGGTCCAGATACGTGTTGTCTAACTCCAATAGAGTTTAGAATGTCTTTAAATGCCAATCCCAATGCGTCTTTTTCATTGTCAACATGGATATTAAAATCACCAACAATTAGTACTTTATCTGCAGCCAATACTAACTCTGATAGAAAACCAGCAAATTCTTTGATAAAGTCTGTATTGTGCCCTGGTGGCCTGTATACAGTAGCCAACACAAATGTCAAACGGGATTTATCATTTACACTACACAATGTTACATAAAGCACCAAAACTTCAAAGGAATTATATTTGAAACTAGACTTCTGAGTAATACTGAAGATATCATTATAAATGACAGCAACACCTCCCCTTTTCCTTTCAGTCGCGGCTCGTGTTTATAACAATAATCTTGGGAGTGGACTCATTTAAAGTAATGTAGTCGTCAGGTTTTAGCCAGGTTTCTGTCAAACACAGCACATCTAGGTTATGATCTATAATCATATCATTAACAATAAGCGTTTTTGGCAAAGGGATCGAATATTCAGCAACCGAGATTTATCAATTGTTCATCCGTATTATATCTGTTGTTTATTTGTTGGACATCAATTAAATTTTTACTGTTGAATGGTTTTGATGGTTTTTGTATTTACTGATTCGGGAACAGACACAGTCTCTATGTGATAATATGTGAAAGCGTCTCTATGTGCTGGGATTTAGCTGACTCTGGTGACGTGAGACAGCTAGCAGACGGTTGGTTTAGCCAGTTTGTCTGCTTCCTGACCTGGGCCCCAGTGAGTCAAGGTTTAGCTCTAAGATTATGTGCCAAATTACTAGAGAGAAGAGCAGCACCAGCCCGGTAGGATGAATGCCGTCTATCTTCAACAGGTCGGGTCTGCCCCAAAAACTTTTCCAATTGTCTATGAACCCTATGTTATTTTGCGGACACCACTTAGACAACCAGCCATTGAGTGATGATAATCTGCTAACTATTTCATCACTCCTTTTAACAGGAGGGGGCCAGATAAACAGACTGCGGTGACATCGTACTTGCGAGTTTACACACCTCTTTAATGTTAATTTTGGTGATCTCCGACTGTGAAGTCAAACATCATTAGTGCCGACGTGAATAATAATCTTAGAGAATTTACGATTAGCTTTAGCCAGCACTTTTAAATTTGCTTTGATGTCAGGTCTGGCTCCCGGTAAACATGTGACTATGGTGGCTGGTGTCTCTATTTTCACGTTCTGTGTAATAGAATCGCCAATAACTAGGCACTTTCAACAGGATCCTCAGTGGGTGCATTACTGAGTGGGGAGAACCTGTTTGATGTTCTAATCGGAACGGCAGAGTGGTTTTTAGATCCGCGAATATGCTGTCTCACAGTCACCCAATTGCCCTGCTGCAAGGGCTCAGCCGGAACCAAACAATGAGTGTTCACTAAGCTAGTCGCATCCAAAACAGTATCTAAAGCTGTAACATTCTCACTACTCTCACATAAAGTCTGGATGAGTGTCTCTAAATCTGAAATCTTCTCCGTCAGCCTGATTAATTCCTTACATTTAACACATGTGAAGCCCTGTTCGCCAACGGAGATAGATATGCTAAACATGTAGCATGCAGTGCAAGTGACAATGACAGGAGAAGAAGACATGGCTTACCGTATTTGTTGATGAATCCAAAACTTACCACACAACTTACTCCACTTACTTTGTTTGATGGAGTCTATTTAATAATCCAACTCACCACAGTTGTCTAATGAACTCAGAAAACAGGAGACCCGGGTGCCGGGATGGAAAGCTACCAGGCTAGCGAAAAGCTAACACGTGGTAGTGATTTAGATTAAGAGCTAGTGATGTCAAATTTAACTTGATAGGCTATATTAAACAATATATGGTGATGAGTAAGTTATATTTAGCAGTATAGATAACAAAAAAATATATATCAAATAGAGATTCAAACGCAGCTATACAGAGCTACAAACACTGACGCATGCAGCAGCAGCAGTAGGTAGACTGGAGCAATCGATCAGGGAGAGCCAACATATATGACACATATCACAGCATCCCTATAAGGTATTATCAGCAGCTTTATAGCATTGCTCAGAATTTAATTACCTTACTTCATCTCCAGCTCCTCCTATTGTCCACAGTAAGGATTTGGCCTTCTGATATTCCTCTTAGAATCAGTCATTTTTCTTGGTTTATGCTGTTACATTAATTTATTGTAATAGACCTTTTTCACAAAAAACGGAAATACGTCATTGACGCGCAAGCGTTCTTCCGCTTCACGCTTATACTCGGCAAAATGTATACCGCAGAGTGTTTTCTCTGAGCCTTTTAAACCTGCCAAAGGTCACCTTTGCTGATGTGGCGAAAATAGTGGACGCAAATTCCTCCACCAAGACCAATAAACTGGACAAAGGCTACAAATTCTTCCACGAAGAATTTATTCACGATTACCAAGGTAAATAAAGCCAGTCGTTATAATGCTAGTTAGCGTTAGCATTTATCGAACTACCGCAAATACCATGTTACGAAGAACATTAGTGTTAATTATGTCTGAAAATAAATCATATCACAGCGACATACATCTGTAGTTTGCATTTTTCTATAATGATTATGATATAATATAGTATAGCAATTAGATACAAACAATAAACGGTGAAATGTGTTGCATATTTTTCTACTGGCAGCACAAATTACTGTAGTGAAGTTTTGTAAAACACAGAATATTTTGTTTTCCTTTTGGCATTCATAGTATCAAATGTACTTGAGGAACAGGTTGTAGTGAGAGGTAGATGCTTCAGGTCAATGAGGAAGAACGAGGAGCCTCACAAACTGGAGGTTTGACAGTAAACAGGGGGCGGTTGCATAAACCATTTAGACTAGTCTTAAAAGTTAAGTCACTTTTTTCTTGAAGAGTGGTCCTAATTTTATTTAGTCTGTTACATAAAAAGGTAGATTAGTGGAACTGGAATTGGAAAAAAACATCGATTACCCCTTGGTTAACAGCAAGTTGGTCAAACTAGTTCTGAAGGCACATTCTTAATATAGTGACTAAGTTTATGCACCTGGACCCTGAATGCTAGTTGGCAGAAGTTCTAAAGTTGCCCTTTCTTCTTGCTGCGGTTGCAGTCCTTTCATTTTTTCATTATATTGTTGAAGAGTAAGTGATCATGTTATAAACAGATCTAATGATATAAGTATTGTAATCTAACATGTTTGTTATTTCTTATGATTGTGTAGATCTCACTGGGAGCAGAAAGGGCAAACTTAACAGCCTTTAGATGTAGTTGTGTGGCTGGAAAAGGGTTTTGCAACCATGTAGTTGCACTCTTGTACCAGACTGCACATTATTCACAGCTCTGCCTGCCTGTTGTTCCACCTCCTCTGGCCTGCACTAGTGAGTTACAGAGATGGCACCGACCAAGAACACAGGTGGGATTGTGATAAAATTAAGCTACCTTGCTCTTTTTCTATTTGTGTATCAGCATGACCTGTGAACATTTGGTTACTTGCAATACATTTTTTTTTTCTAATAATTGTGTCTGTTGTTATAACCTAACTGAACTGTTTTTTATCTTTTAAGGGGATCCATCCTGAAGCTGCCAGTGAGCTTGTTGTGAGAAAGCCAAAAAACAGTGGGCAAGAGTGGTCTGAGGTCTACACTGTACAGAGCATATACAGGTGCCAATTCTCCCTGTATGGTTTTTATGGTTAGTAGTATTCATTTTTTGTTTGACCAATAATTGATTGTAATAAAATGTATCTATTTCTAAAGGACCGCTTCCAGATCCTGACATTATGGCATCAGGAGCCAAACTGTGCCAGCTGCACCCTCAGTGTCTCCTGGCCCTTGTTTTAGATGACTCAGAGGAGCTGGAGCTGACACCATCGAAATTTGGGCCTGTGCCATGTGGATCACCAATGTCTTATCATTGTCCACCTGAAAAAACCACTGGCTTCATACTGCACCACATGGCTCCAGAATTCCCAACTCTTCCTTTGATGCAGCATAGTTTGTCCAGCCTGCATTTTGTGCCAACTGTACATCAGCTAATGCATCTCCAATCTTTGCAAGTGTCAGCTGAAATGTCTTCTGAGGTTGAGAAGGGAACAAGAGAGCAGTCCAAATGCCCTGCATGGGCACTGCTTCGACGTTCAAGGCTGACGGCCAGTCGTTTTCGGGTTGCATGTTGCTACAGGAAGGGAAGTGTGGAGCAGGTGTCAGCAGCCAGGGCATTAGCTGTTCAAATGATCAGAGGCTCAGCAAGACAAACAACAGCAATGAAGCGTGGATTGCTGATGGAGTCTGAGGTGCTGGCAAACTATGCTGAACTTGTGCGTGTGAATGTGCTGCCTGTAGGATTCATCATTCATCCTAACTCACCACATCTTGGAGCCAGCCCAGACGGTAGGGTGTATAATCCCTCAGAATCACCCCCATTTGGTCTTGTTGAGGTAAAATGCAGCACAAAGAATGATGTGTCTCAGGTTGCTCACCTCAAGATGCAGGATGGTAATGGCAGTTTGAGGCATTCTCACACCTATTACTGGCAGGTTCAGGGCCAGTTGGCTGTGTCTGGACTGGAATGGTGCGACTTTGTCACTGACACACTGACAACATTAACCGTAGAGAGAGTATGGCGTGATAATCACTTTATTACAGAAATGAAAGAGAAACTAGATTTGTTTTATTACAACACCTACATGGATGTGTACATTGAATCAAATTAATTAATTTGTATGTTTTATGTATTTGAATGTTAACTTTTTAAAAAGGCTATTGTCTGTAGCACTTAGAGGAAGTTGTTTATTATTGATACAGGGTTCCTGATATAAATGTTCTGGATGCTGTGTTCAGGTATTGTGTGTTATCTTTTGTTATACAAGAGATAAATAAGAGATAAAGTATAGTGTTATATAAGAGAGAAAGTATTTAAATCACATGGATTCAGTTTTTTTGTATTTGTACTTTTTAAAAACCTGTTCCAGCTGTATTTATTTAACTCAAATTGTAAATAAGTTATTTGAAAATACATTCAAAAAGCTTCAAAAGTTGCTGTTCTATGAAATAAAAGGATTCACCATTTTGATCAAAGTTGTTTTTATTACTGATCCAATTTGTACTTTTCAATAACAAACTTTTCAATAACAAACTTTTCAATAACAAATTGTAAATATGAAGTACACAATGCAGGGAACCTATTAACTATTTACATAACATTACAACATCATATGATTAATTTATTCCTCAAGACAAAAAGGTCCCTGATAATTGGACAGGACACAACAGTTGAGCCACATCTGATTCACGCTTCCAATCAGTGTAAGTGGTACAGGGGAGTCCCAGATGTGGAAGGACTTCACTCTGGCTATCGCCCTCTCCACTATAATCCTGAGGCGGGCAATGGCTTGAGTTTGTGCTGTTTCTTCCTTGCTGAATTGTGCTGAATGCTTAAAAGGTGGAATGATCAGCTTTGCTCCAACTGCTGCGAGGAGGTCTTCAATAAGGAAGCCTTTATCTGCCATAACCTCATCCCCTGGCTCCAGTATGGGAAGGATTCCACAAATTTTGGTGATCTCCTTATCTGAAATGCAGCCAGTGTAAAGAGGTGAGATGAATGTAATCAAACCACAGGGAGCTACTCCGATGAGGCCTTTCAGTGTTGTTCTGTTCTTGTAGTTGGAAAAGGTTTCTGACTGCAAGGTCAAGGATGAGGCAGTCTCCAGAGCAATTTCTGTAAAATCCAGAATGACCCTGGCATTAGGACAGTATTTCTGGAATTTCGGTGGCATACTTAATTTGACCTTTTCCCTTTTGATCCAGATTTTGACTGAGGACAGCACGATAAAAAGAAAATTAGCCCAGGTGATGGTAACCCTGCTGACAGTGGCAATACTCACATTAAACATGTCAGCAATTAGCTGCTCTTTCATGCCCACAACTCGGAAAGAGTACATCAAAACTCACAATTAATGGCATGATGCGAGGTGGGCTGGGTTCAGGACAGGCTTCATCCCCGATCCTCTTTGCCTTGGTCCAGTACACCAGTCGAGAGGCAGATGGTGCGATAGACTCCCAAAAAATTCTAAATAAACCCTCAGATGGAAATTTAGTGTAGAATCTGATTTGGTCATCTGATGCACAATATCTACTGAAGAGGGTGGGAGATGGCAAGTCTTCTCTCTTTAGTCTAACTTCCAAATCTTCAATGTAACCCAGGGCCTCATCCAGTGCTCCTGTAAAAAAAAACAAATATATTATATTAGTTAACAATACTTTAAATTGATTAATAATACTATTAAAAATATGCACTAATCATATTTTGTATTAATTGAAAAATTTTAATATAGCTTGCCTCACGTTTACAGACCTCTATGTGGTACATAAACAAAGGCTCATTAGATATTGTTCCTCTTTATAATAATAAAGTCTCCTTAACTCCTTTTTGAGTGGTTCTGTAACAATTAAAACTGTTTCTAACACTAAACACTGACCACAATAACCAGATAACAGGAATAATACATTTTTTAATGTGTAATATCCCCCAACTAAAATTTTCGCACACACCATAAATACCATTAGAGGATGCTGATGTATCACATTTTAAACCACTTAAAACATGTTGTTTTGCAAAGACTAACAATAAAAAGCGTCAATATGGCAAGAAAACATGCAAATGATGTGTACATTTTATATTTATAACACAACTGTAATGTTTAGACGTTATTTAAACCTTACCGGCGGGTGGGTGTGTCACATAATTGTGATCCATTTTAGCAGCTGCACCGTTGTCATCCGCCTGGGAGGGGACCAGCTGACGTTTGTTCACCCTTTCAAATACAGACTCCCTTTTGAGTGGTGCTGTAAAATTGTTCCAAGGGAAAAGGCTTGGGACAACACCACTTTTAAGGCGACTGATGGTTGTTCCACCGGAGTAATCCTCCTTGGCAAAGTGTCTGCTACAGACGTAAGTGCTGCCTTTCCTCACAGAGAAATTCGGCCCTTCTTCTCTTCTAACAGCACAAATCCACAAATTTCTTGTTGCTTGATCGGACGGAAATGAGTGAAAAGACAGGTATGGTTGTTTTTGGGTACAACACGAACAACCCGGGACACAACAAAAACTCCTGTTTTTTTGACTCAGCCATTTTTGCATTTCCCGCTAGCTACTACTACGGTAACCGGAAGTGTCTTTGCACGTCCTTAACTAACTTCCGGTTAAAAATGCGGAAGTGTGAAAAAGGTCTATTAAGAACATTTATGATGTCTGTAATACATTTATGTTGGTTCAGTTTTGTTTACCCTGTATTTATTAACTGATCAATATATATATAATTGTTAATTAATTATATATTGTCACGGGTGAGACATCACACAACAAGGCTGCTTGTACAAGTGAACCCCGGAGGGTGGATTTAATGAGAATATTTTGGGGGAAGTTGTGCAAACGGTGAAACAAAGGTGGGTGCTGTCGTCGTGGCTGGTGATCCTGTGAGGTCCTCGTGCTCGTGAAGGTGGGTGTCCTGGCGTGCTCAATCGGGCTGTCGGTCACTCGCTGCCTTCTGGGAGATAAGAGAAAGAGGATTAGTTCCAGCACGTTCAGCATGAGAGGGTTCTCTCCTCCGCGAGCGGCAGCGGCTTTACAGCCTCTTCCTGATCGGCTGCAGCTGTGACCGATCAGCCCGTGATGAGGACGTGCAGGTGCCGGCGTTGGTTACCAGGGCGACGCTGATATGCCCAGTGAGACTCGCCACATTCCCCTGCCGCCGTTCTGGCCCTGGGAACGAGAGAGACAGTAGGGGTGAAACAAGGGGTGGGTGGGGAATGACCCCTGACAGACCTGAAAAAGCTGCCCACATCCGCAAGAGTCCATCCGCATGGCGTTGGCCCCGCCCGATGTCGTGCAAGTGGAAGTCCTGGAGCGCGAGGAACCAGCGGGTCACCCTGGCGTTGGTATCCTTCGCCCGGGCCATCCATTGGAGAGGAGCATGGTCGGTCAGCAGGGTGAACTTACGGCCGAGGAGGTAGTACCGCAGCTCCAGGACTGCCCACTTGATGGCCAGGGCCTCCTTCTCGACGGCGGCGTAGTTCTTCTCTGCCGTGGACAGCTTTCTGCTGATGTACAGTATGGGATGTTCCTCACCCTCCTTGACTTGGGATAGGACGGCTCCCAGTCCGGTGTCGGAAGCATCCGTTTGCACCAGGAAGGGGCAGCCGAAGTCAGGAGCGCGGAGTACCGGAGACGCTGTCAGGGCCGTCTTGAGTTGGGCGAAGGCCTCTTCGGCGGCCGATGTCCAACAGGTCTTCTCGGGCTGCCCCTTCCTGGTCAGATCTGTCAGGGGGGGCGGCTATAGAGGAGAAGTTGGGGATGAAACAGCGATAGTACCCCGCCAACCCCAAAAAAGCGCGTATCTGGGTATTCGATTTGTGGTCTGGGTGCGTTGCGGATGGCCTCCACCTTCTTCTTCTGGGGCCTGATCAGGCCCCGGCCAACCTGGAATCCCAGGTACTTCGCCTCAGAGAGCGCGAGGTGGCATTTGCGGGGGTTGGCGGTCAGTCCAGCCCGCCGGAGCTCCGAGAGCACCCTCCGCAGCCATTCTAGGTCTTCCTCCCATGCCTCGGAGTGCACCACGACGTCATCCGACGCCGCCGCGCACGCTGGTGGGGCCGTAAGAGGATGTCCATCATGCGTTGGAATGTCGCAGGTGCCCCATGTAGGCCGAAGGGGAGGGTCCGGTACTGCCAGTGTCCACTAGGGGTAGAAAAAGCAGTCTTGGCTTTAGCGGAGGGAGTGAGTGGTACCTGCCAGTATCCCTTGGTGAGGTCCAGGGTCGTGATGTACCGGGCCCTCCCCAGGCGGTCTAGCAGTTCGTCGACCCGAGGCATGGGATAGCCGTCGAACTCGGAGACTTCGTTGAGCCGGCGGAAGTCGTTGCAGAAGTGGAGGGTGCCATCCGGCTTGGGTACCATCACGATGGGGCTGGACCATGGGCTGCGAGATGGTTCTATCACCCCCAACTTCAGCATTTCCTGGATTTCCTCCTCAATAGCCTGCCGACGAGCTTCTGGGACTCGGTAGGGCCGTTGCCTGACGATGACTCCAGGGGCGGTCCTGATGTCATGGTGGATGACGTTGGTCTGCCCGGGCCTAGAGGAGAACACATCCGTAAACTGTCTGACCAGGTTCTGCAGCTCGGTCTTCTGGGCAGCCGCCAGGTGGGGGTCCATGTCCACAACCACGGGATCGGTGAGACTCAGGGCGCGAGCTGGTCTCTGGTCCCTTGCCACTTCTTCAGTAGGTTGATGTGGTATAACTGCTCCGTCTGTCTTCTTCCCGGTTGGCGTACCCAGTACGTCACGGGACCGACCTTCTCCACCACGGTGTACGGCCCTTGCCACGACGCCTGGAATTTGCAGGCGGACGTAGGGACCAAGACCATCACTCTGTCTCCCGACTGGAACTCCCGTGGTTGGGCTGCCCGGTTGTAATGGCGTTGTTGGGCCTGTTGGGCCTTGCTGAGATGCTCCCGGACTAATGGCATGACACGATCGATCCTCTCCCTCATCTGGGTGACATGCTCGATGACCGTGCGATGAGGGGCAGGCTGCTGTTCCCAGGCCTCCCGAGCCACATCCAGCAGACCCCGGGGCTGGCGACCGAAGAGGAGCTCGAAGGGGGTGAAACCAGTTGAGGCTTGCGGGACCTCACGGATGCCGAAGAGGACGTAGGGGACCATCAGGTCCCAGTCCCGCTTGTCCTCCGCCGCTACCCTTCAAGCATCTGTTTTAGAGTTTGCTGAAACGCCCACGAGTCCGTCGGTTTGCGGGTGGTACACCGTGGTCCTCAACTGTTTCACCCCAGCAGCCTGCAGAGGTCTGCCATTAGCCGACATGAACGGTGTTCCTGGTCAGACAGTATCTCGGTCGAGGCCGACCCGGCTGGCCAACAGAAACAGCTCCTGGGCGATGGCTTTCGCTGTGGCTTTCGCAGGGGGACTGCTTCTGGATACCGGGTGGCGAGTCCACGATGACGAGGATGTGTTCATGCCTCGGGCAGACTTAGGCAACGGCCCCACCAGATCCATTCCGATGCCCTCAAGGGCACCTCGATGATGGGTAAGGGAATCAGCGGGCTGGGGAGGAGTCCTGGGTGCCGTGGCGCTGGCAGGTCGGACAGGCCTTACAGAACCCCTTCACATCCGCCCAGACCCGGCCAGTGGAAGCGATCCCGGATCCGCTGGATGGTGTTCGCCGCTCCTAGGTGACCGGCCATTGGATGGGAATGGGCCAGGTCGAGGATGGTCTCCGCCTTCGTCCGCGGGACGACCCAGAAGCTCCTTCTCCTCCCCTTCGCTGAGCCACGCAGTATAGCAGACCGCCGACCACGGGCGCGGGAGAGGATGGGGCCGTGGAGGACGTCTTTCCATCCACCGCCCTGACCTGACTCCAGCAGTGCTTTAGGCGATCGCCCTCCCGCTGTTCTTTGGCAAAAGAGCCCCCCTCGCTGACCTGCTGGAACACATCATAGAACAGGTTAGACTGTGACGAGGGGGACTCACCATCTCTCCCGCTGTCCGGAGCGCCGGCGACGACGTCTTTTGGGCCCGCTGACGACGGGCGCCGCCTGCCCGGCTGGCGGGCTGATCAATGGCGGCGAGCAGGCGGCCAAACCCTGGCCAATCTCTTCCAAGCAACAGTGGACCGTAGGTTCTTCACCAATCCGCTTCGACGGGCCAGGTGCCAGGGGCGGCAGCGATGTTCACACGGCGAGCGGTACTTGTTGCGTCTCCATGCACACGCGATCGGAGGTACCTCTTTTGGCCAGGGTGAGGCGGACACCGACGAGCCTGGATGAGGGTGACTGCGCTGCCCGAGTCCAGAAGCGCCCGGATGGGGTGACCATTCAGCTGGACGTCCGCCTCTGGAGCCGCCGGTGGACGTGCTGATGTACGATGCAGCCCGCCAGCCAGGCCCGCGGGGCCGTCGTTGGTTCTGCGGTGGGCATGGGCTCGTCCATCGGAAACGGAACGGCCGGTCTGCCAACTGCGCGCGAGGTGCCCTCCGGCGCGCGCCGCTTCCTGGACCACCCTCCGGGAAATGGCGACGCTCTCTCTCCGGCCTCTCGCTGGTGGACTGCATCCGCCAGCTCGATCGCCTCCACCAGACCGAGGACAGTGGTGGGGTTCCTCATACCCACAGCCTGACGATGGGACCGAGGCAGAGCGTGGAGGAGGCGATCGATGACCACTCGTTCCACTACCTGATCCGCGGTGGGCTTCCCGTCCAGCAGCCAATGTTGAGCCAACCGGACGAGATCCGCGGCCTGGGCCCGCGCTGGCATCCGCCCTTTAAACTCCCACTCATGGAATTGTTGCGCTGCGCAGATGGGGGAAAGCCCCAGCCGGGCCAGGATCTCTCGTTTCACTTCCTTGTAGTAGGTCGTGATTGCTGATGGAAGGGAGAAATAAGCTCGCTGGTCTTCATCTGTTAGGAGAGGAGCCAGCGCGGTAGCCCAGTCCTCGGCAGGCCATCATTCCTGATTGGCCGTTGTTTCAAAAATTTGGAGATATGCTTCAACATCGTCGTGATCCGTCATCTTAGGTAGCAGCCGAGTCGCTCGCATGCGGGGGTCAGGTAGTGGAACCGACTGGGCTGCCCGGGCATGAAGGGCGGCGACGTCCTCTTCAACTCTGCCCTGCCGAGTGGCCAGATGCTCTACGATCTGCTGCTGGCGGATGCTGACTTCGGTGAGGCGCTGCAGTATTTCCTCCATCTCCAACGGAAGAGAGAGCGCCGATCAGTGCTGGGGTGGTGCACCGAAAGAGAACCAACAAAAAAAACAACAACAAAGATATTAGTGCGGTGAAGACTGCAAACACTTGTGTGTGATTTCTCATGCAGTTGCCCGCATTCTCCACCAGATGTCACGGGTGAGAAATCACACAACAAGGCTGCTTGTACAAGTGAACCCCGGAGGGTGGATTTAATGAGAATACTTTGGGGGAAGTTGTGCAAATGGTGAAACAAAGGTGGGTGCTGTCGTCGTGGCTGGTGATCCTGTGAGGTCCTCGTGCTCGTGAAGGTGGGTGTCCTGGCGTGCTCAATCGGGCTGTCGGTCACTCGCTGCCTTCTGGGAGATAAGAGAAAGAGGATTAGTTCCAGCACGTTCAGCATGAGAGGGTTCTCTCCTCAAGTGCGAGCGGCAGCGGCTTTTACAGCCTCTTCCTGATCGGCTGCAGCTGTGACCGATCAGCCCGTGATGAGGACGTGCAGGTGCCGTGCGTTGGTTACCAGGGCGACGCTGATATGCCCAGAGAGACTCCTCACAATATATATATATATATATATATATATATATATATATATATATATATAAAAATTTACTTGATTTATTTGTGGGCTTTGGTTCATTGTCTTGTTGCTTCACATAACCTCTCTAAAGGTTGAAGACATGAACTGATGTCCTGGAATTCCCCTTTAAATTGTTCAAAAAAATTCATGACTTCAAAGCAGCATGTTTCACAGTTGGGAAGAGCTTTTGATATTGGTTTTGGTATTCCAGTGCCCCTTTTCCATAAATCCTTAGCAATAATTTAGTCTTTTTTTGTCATGAAATTTCACTAGGCATATTTTAATATTAAACCTTTAAACCCCCAAAAACTTGTTACGTCTGACGTATTGTATGCTGTGTGTATGTTCCTGTGTGTCCTCTCTGACAGGATTGGCCCAAGGCTTAACGAGAGACCGTCGATGGTTGGACCAGAGATTAGCCCTGGACTATAAATTTCTCCAAGTCTCCATGGAGGGCGCTCTCACTTTTTGTTCTTGCCTTTTACCTGTTTGCACTCTCTTTGTTACTTGTCATGATCACTGCTGTGGGTCTCTCTCCTTGATCCTTATTGCTCAGGTGTTAGCCTTGGTGTTCAGCTTTAGTGAAAATGCTGTTAAAGTAAGTTACAGAGTGCTGTTAACCATTGTGAGAGCTTTATATCCTGAACGTCCATGTCCCATGAACCTGTTTGTAAATCACATGTGAAGCTGTAGGGGTGAGTGCCTTATTTATTTTTGTAGGCCACTTGGCCACCACACTTTTCTTCTGTTTTGTTGGATAGATAGGGAGGTAGGTTATGTTGATGTATTTTGGTTTCTTTATTTTGATGCACACGGAAGTTATTTTATTAATGGGAAGTTAGTGTTGTTTGTTTATTATTTTGGACATTCTTTTGTTTATTTATTGAGTTTTTTTTGGTTAGTGTTCTCCAATGGCTGATCAGAAAGATCTAAGAAACTGAGAAAATAAAATGAGTTCTTGAACAGCCATTTTGTGTGGTGTCGTTTATGTTGCGGTCCTGACCTAGACCGGGGCCGTAACAAACTCCTATATAAATTAATTATATTTAAAAATATAACCTACATATCATATGCATGCAGTTTATTGAAAGTCATGCAACATATTTTATTGAGACAGTAAAGAATAGAGATGGTTGTCCTAGAAGGATCTGTTACGATAGTGGGACTGAAAACAAATTTCTATGGCGCAGATCTTTCTTCGACGAGATGCTATGGCAATAACTGCATTATTCATATAAATATGGAAATACCCCAAGATGGCTTGAAAAATACACATAAACCATATATGATCACATCGTGTGTTAACTGTCCTCATGTTTCATCAGTCAAAAAGTTCTGCTTTTTATTCAACTTAGGTGGATGATTTTTTTTTTCATTTACTGGAACATATCTTTACTTCTAGACCGTTTATTCGTTCTGCGTGAGAGCGCCCTGAGAACAATTATAACGTCTGATGTTTGCATACGTGCATACAAGCATACCATAAAGACATCCTTCATGAATAAACATGACATCTGATGTTTGTGTATATACCAAGCAGAGCTATACGTACCATCGCGTTACATATGCAAATATAGTCTCAAATACAACAATTTCATTGGCTGCTGTGCGTGTTGTAGCGTTGACGCGGACAAACAGTGCGTGTTGACACAGTCAAAAGTCACGCGTTTCGTTTAAAGACATTTGGCCCCAATCGCATTCCATAAGAATCCGACACATCCGCCTTTCGCTCACGAGAGTTCTTTGACATACGTCAGCATGACATCAGAAGAAGGCATTTCTAACCGGCATGCATCTCGCGCTGATCACCGGTGATCGGTTCTGCGCAGATTTTGCTCATCTCAAACAAGCCTATTAATTCCTTTTTGGAAATGTGCATAACTTAATTACAAAAGCCTATATCGCTTATGCGTATTTAAAAATCTGATTTCAGCCAGTCTTATAGTTTAAAAAATCTGACGACAGCAACTGAATAAAAAAAATAAAAATAAAATGAAAACACTTTTAAAATGAACGTCCTTAGTGGGGCAATCAGTTAAGCGCATGGATTCACTCATCATTGTTTTATCTCGATCAACACGGTTCGGATCCGTCTTTTGCAGAGCTTGCTCTTCTCTCTTTTCTCGTCACAAATCACATCGGAAAGGCATTTATATTCAATATTTTGTGGCACATTATGCCACAAATGTATATCCCACCACACTAGCCATTATTTGTAATGGAAAGGAGACATTAATTAAAGCATTAATCAAAATTTAAAAAGCATTAATTAAAATGAAAAGGCTGAAATGTTTGAATTTGTATGGTGGTAGCCAACTCACTAAGTTTTTTTGTTTTGTTTGTTTGTTTCTCGTTATTGGCTTAAAATTTTGTTTGTTGGAAATATGAACTAAATTTAGAAATGCTTTTGAAATTAAAAACTTTGCTTTTAATAAACAAAGTACATTTTTTAAATGAAGACCGCGTTTGGAGTGGAGTGCATGCAAAATAATGTTCCCTGAATCCACTGTCTTTGTTGTTATTGTGAGTGTACACAAATAAAAGCAGACAGTTTATAATTATGTCTTGCACTTATCTGTATGGCTAAAAATGACAAGAGTATTGTTGTGGGAGTTGAAATGAGTTTCATAATTAGGCTATGTTTAAATATTACCCTTTAATATTATTATTATTTTTTTTTATTTCATGGTAGGCTACTGGTGGCAGTGGTGGTGTGTCAGAGAGGGTGTGTCTTAATAAGATCCCTAGTTCAGTAGTCAGGGCACTGATCAGGACATAAGTCAATGAGCTGACTCCCTGAGGGAACGGCCCTCAAATGCCCCACCACAGCGCGACACTGAGATTAAGAATGAATTTAATCGATTACATTTAACGTTTTAAAATTATCATAAAACTTGTCTTCTGCTATGAAATGTATTTCTCTTTTCGCATTTTGTTCATGTATCTGTTTGGGCTAGAATAGAAACATGAACTGCAGTGTAATGTCAAACATTAATTTACCACAGCTCCGCATTTAACAAACATCTTTCAAAATTATAAAATCCAGTTATATGACAAGCTCTTTGGCATCAGTGACACAGGTTTAGATAAAAGTTTAGACATCCATCAATTTTCTGTTGTCTTGCATTCATGTAGCTTTCTCTGTTTATTTATTCTTTTTTTCTTGTTTTAGGCTACAGCCATGCAGGAATGAAATTAGTTCAGCATTTACATTTTACAAAGCAAATTTGGAGTGGACATCCCAGACAGGGTCCACATCTGCTACACATGGCCGACACTATGTTGCTGTCTGTGATGTCAGTGTCACACTATTCTCAAATTACTGACAATAACACCAAAGTGTTTTGCTTTTTTATTGCAACCGTCTTCATCGAAAGACTAGATTAATTATTTGGGGGAGCAACATTCTGACGGGAAATGTCATTCAAGTGTCGTGCGACTAATATCAGTTTGTAAACTTGAAGCACAAACATGAGCCCAGCCATTCCCATCAGGAAATAAAGAAGACTTTAACATGTATTGTACATTAATAACCTGAAACACTGTATGTGAAAAACTGCTTTAATGATAAGTTGACAGCTTTTTGACGCAGTTCAAGTCTCTTGACAAGTAGGATATATGACAATATTGGCGTTTTTGTTAAACCAACTTTTGCGATTGCAGTAATGAAATATTTTATAGTTTCATATTTACAATAATACCAGCATCATATAGTTCAAATGTTTAATTGTAATGGACTTTTCAGAATTGACGCACGGCTCCGTCTGTTATTCGTACGTCCTTCCAATGGCATAACATTGCCTTTCAATCTGCCTCAAAACCTCCTCTGCCATTGCCATTGCCGTTCTGTCATGTGAAAACATCACGCTCTTAGTTGAATATTTATAACCTGTCGTCATTACTACGCACATATCCAAAAAGGAGTTCATTACTATGCACATATCCAAAAAGGAAATCATGATATCTGCAATAACAACTTTTACTAGTGAAAATGTAATTTTAACACGTAAGAATTAAATTACAGATATCAAGAATTTAATTACAGATATCAAGAAGAACGTTTCTTACTAGTTGTAATTTAATTTGTGATATCATGAATGTATTTCTGCGAGTGATGACGTCATTTTTGATATCAAGAATTAAATTCCTGATATCATCAATCATCATTTCTGATATCAAGAATTTAATTGTTGATCTCTAGAATTGTAATTCTTGATATCAACAATTCATATCCTACATGTGTTTTAAATGTTAAAATGGCGACAAATCTATTAAAGAATATCAAAAATGCATTTCTTACTAGTACAAATTCTGAATACAGATATCAGCTTTGTTCTTCTTACTAGTGGAAATATATTGTTTGATATCAATAATTATATTGTTACTAGTAAAAATGTGGATTTCTGATATCAATAATTCAATTGTCACTTGTTGAAATGTCTATTCTTGATCTCAACAATTGAATTGTTACTAGTAAAAATTTTCATTTTTGATATCTGAAAATGTATTTGTGATATCAATATAATTTCAGATATCTAAAATGTCTTTCTTACTAGTAACAATCACATTCATGATATCAGAAATGAACATTGTTACTGGTGACAATCAAATTATTGATATAAAAATGAACTTTGTTACTAGTATCAATTAAATTGTTGATATCAAGAATAGATGTTTGCACTAGTAACAAAGTAATTATTGATATCAGAAATTCACATTTTTACTAGTAAGAAATGTATTTCTGATATCTGAAATTGGAATTTCTACTAGTAAGAAATCAATTGTTGATATCAAGAATTGAATTTGAATGGCCCCCTATGGGGACATTTCACTAGTGAAAATACAATTACTGATATCAAGAATTAGAGTTTTTGTCAGGGCTTCCAAAGGAAAACAGGTGAATCCAATAGCGATAACAACTTGTTTATTAGATGTAAATGAAGACAATAGTCACAGCATAAACAAGGCTCAGGTACAGTGCAGGCTCCAGAAAGGTCCCAGCAGGAAGACGGACTTGCCGCACGGAATAGGACGATGCAGGCGGAGGAACCAGACAGGGAGACGAAGCAGGGATGCAGCAGACAACCAGATGCAGAGGAAAAGGAATCCGGAGCGGGGAATGATCCAGGAGTCCGAATGGACGCACGATCCTACCACCAGCAGGCCTGGAACGAACTGACAAGGAATGTCAGTGAGAGACCGGTATAAGTGGGGTGAAGTGATGAGTGTGGCAGATGAGGGAAATGAGCCCCGTAATCAGTAACCACGCCTCCAACACAACTTCACAAACACAGGAAAGGAGACAGTGAATCTATGAAACGTGACAGTACCCCTCCCCCTAGGAGTGCCTCCTGGCGCTCCCAGGAGGACCTACCTGTCGATTGTAATCATCGATAAGGGAGTGATGCAATATGTCCCTGGCAGGAACCAAACTTCTCTCCTCCGGACCGTAACCTCCCCAGTCCACCAAGTACTGGAATCCGGGTCCCCTCCATCTAGAGTCCAGAATACGATTAACCAAATATGTCGGGTTAATGCGGGTTAATGCGGGGCAGGCGGGTTAATGCAGGAATAAAAAACAGGTTTCAATTTGGAGACATGGAACACGGGGTGAATCCTCCCGTACGCAGGAGGTAGTTTGAGGCGGACTGCCATCGGATTAAGAATCTTGGTGACAGTGAACGGGCCAATGAATCTGGGAGATAGTTTATTACTGACGGAACAAAGAGGAATGTTCTTGGAAGAAAGCCACACTTTTTGACCCACGGGAGGCTTAGACCGGTGGCGATCGGCTTGGGCCTTGGTGCGTCTACCCACTTGGAGCAGAGTCTCGCGGGCTCTGCTCCATGTGTCACGACACCTCTGGACGAAGGCGTGTGCGGAGGGGACCGCGACATCGGACTCCAGACTAGGAAAAAGAGGTGGCTGGTACCCTAAACTATACTTAAAAGGCAAAAGGCCCGTACCTGACACTGGTAACGAATGATGTGAGTATGATGTGAATATGAATGATGTGAATGAATGATGTGAATGATGTGAATGATCCATGAGATTCGTTGGCTCCAGGAGGAAGGATTCTTGGAGACCAAACATCGTAATCCTCTCTCAAGGTCTTGGTTCGCTCGTTCAGTCTGGCCATTGCTCTGAGGATGAAATCCCGAAGACAAACTAACCGTCTGCCCTAATAATTTACAGAACTCGCGCCAAAATTTGGACACAAATTGGGGTTCCCTGTCAGAAACCACGTCCATCGGAAGGCCATGTAAACGAAAGATGTGGTCGACGACAGCTACCGCTGTCTCCTTGGCAGACGGTAATTTAGGCAAGGGGATGAAGTGTGCCATCTTCGAGAATCGGTCCACGGCGGTTAAAACAACCGTCTTGCCCTAGGCGGTAATAAAATCTAGCGCAATTTGGGACCAGGGTCTCGAAGGGACAGACAGCAGTTGAAGGAGCCCATCGGGAGGGCGGTTAGATGTCTTACCAGTGGCACAGACTGAACAAGCCAAAACAAAATCTCGGCCGTCATAAGCCATACCGGGCCACCAGAATAGTTGCTTAACCAAAAATTTGGTTCTATTGACTCCTGGATGACAGGCTACATTGGAGCAGTGACCCCACCGTATTACGTCGGACCGAACTCCCTCTGGAACAAAAAGTAGGTTCGGTGGTCCCCCGGGCGGAGGTGTTACCCCTTCTAAGGCTGCCTTAACCTTCGATTCGACCTCCCATGTGAGTGTAGAGATGTTAATTCTCTCAGGCAAAATGCACTCGGGAGTGGACGGGCGTTCGGAGCGGTCAAAAGCGCGCGATGAAGCATCGGGTTTGATATTCTTAGACCCCGGGCGGTACGATAGAGAAAAATCAAAGCGTCCAAAAAAAAGAGACCACCTTGCCTGCCTGGAGTTGAGTCTTTTAGCAGATCTGATATACTCCAGATTCTTATGATCGGTCCATACGATAAAAGGAACCCCTGACCCTTCTAGCCAGTGACGCCACTCCTCCAATGCAAGTTTGACTGCCAACAACTCCCTGTTACCAATGTCATAATTGCGTTCGGATGGCGACAGACGATGAGAAAAAAACGCGCAAGGTTGCATCTTATCATCCGAGGAAGAGCGCTGGGATAGAACTGCTCCTACCCCCACCTCTGACGCGTCAACCTCCACCACGAACTGACGTAAAGGATCAGGGGTGACGAGAATGGGAGCCGAAACGAAGCGGCTCTTGAGGTTGGTAAATGCAGTTTCGGCTGCACCAGACCATCTGAACGCCGTTCGGGGAGAGGTGAGCGCAGTCAGAGGAGCGGCTAGCTGGCTGAAGTTGCGAATAAAATGCTGATAAAAATTAGCGAACCCCAGAAACCTCTGTAGGGCCTTACGGGAATCTGGGCTTGGCTAATCTATCACAGCCTTAACCTTGTCAGGGTCCATGCGCATTCCCTCGGAAGAGACGATGTAACCTAAAAATGGAACCGACTGTGCATGAAACGTGCATTTCTCCGCCTTGACATAAAGCCCATTCTCTAGCAACCTCTGTAACACTAGTCTGACGTGCTGGACATGTTCCTGCAGAGAAGAAGAAAAAATCAGTATGTCGTCAGGGAAACATAAATGAACTGATCTACCATATCTCCCAGCACGTCATTGACTAGTGCTTGGAAGACTGCGGGGAGTTGGACAGCCCGAAGGGCATGACCAAATATTCAAAGTGCCCCCTAGGGGTATTAAATGCAGTCTTCCACTCATCTCCCTTCCTGATGCGAACCAAATGATAAGCGTTACATAAATCCAGTTTTGTGAATATGGATGCTCCCTGCAACCTCTCGAAGGCTGAAGACATCAATGGCAAAGGATAAGTATTTTTTACCGTGATGTTATTCAACCCTCGGTAATCAATACAAGGTCGCAGCGAACCATCCTTCTTACCCACGAAAAAGAACCCCGCCCCCGCTGGAGAAGAGGAAGGGCGGATGAACTTGGAGGCTAGAGAATCAGAAATGTATTTCTCCATGGCCTCCCTCTCAGGAGTGGAAAGAGAGTATAACTTGCCTTTAGGCGGAGACTTGCCTGGCAGTAGATCTATAGCACAGTCATAGGGACGATGAGGAGGGAGAGAAGCAGCCCGGGACTTACTGAACACCTCCTTCAGGTCGAGATACTCTTCGGGCACGTTAGATAGATCCAGCGTCTCCTCCTGAAAAACAGAACTAGACACAGACTCCAAGCTGTGACCGCACTGTGTCCCTAGTCAATCCTTGGCTTGTCTCTCTTGAGCCAGGGATGACCGAGGACCACAGGTGCGTGCGGAGAGTCAGTGAGGAGGAATTGTATTGTCTCGGTGTGGTTGCCAGATATCGTGAGTGTGATGTGGTCAGTGATGTGTGTAATGGTGGGTAAAGTCTGTCCGTTGAGGGCGTGAACTGCAATCGTGCTGGAAAGGGAGGTGACGGGAATCTTGTGCAATAGTGCCAGTGTCTTGTCTATAAAATTACCCTCAGCTTTGGAGTCCACGAGGGCCTGGCAGTTGTAGGAACTGGTTGCCCACTGCAATCTTCCCGGGAGGAGAGTTGCAAACGAGGATCTGCCAAACGCAGCTCCACCCGACAGTAGCCTCCTCCCTACTGTCGGGCTCAATCTTTTAACGGACACTGGTTGAGGAAATGCCCCGCCGTGCCGCAGTACAAACATAGTGCCTCCGATCTGCGGGGTTCTCTCTCCTCCCGAGAAAGCCGAGCGTCCTGCCGCGGATCTGTCGAAGACCAGTCTCATCTCCTCCGAGAGTGTGAGGAACGAGGCACAACACAGATCTTTATTCTCCCAGACCGCCGTCCCCCAGCGCGCCGCACATCCCTTCAGCAGATTAATCACCAACGCCACTCGTGACGTCTCACTGGCGAACGAGGTGGTTTGAAGAGAGAAAAACTATGAACAACTCGTAAGAAATTATCTGCACATATCAGGCTCACCCGCATAGCGCTCAAGCGTGGGAATCCAGGGTTCGTGCGGGTTGATGTTAACCGCTGCCTGGGGAAACGGCAGCGGTGGTGGTGGCGGCGCAGTGGGAACACGTAATTGCTGGATCTGGGCTGAGAGCTCGGACACCTGCTTCGCCATATCCTGCATCGCCTGGGCAGCCGCGGTGGTTTGTTGCTTCTGGCGATCCATCCTCTGACTGTTCTCGTTGAGATATACTTGAAGTTTGTTCAATTTCGCAGGATCCATGACCTGGTCAGTTCGTTCTTTCAGGGCTTCCAAAGGAAAACAGGTGAATCCAATAGTGATAACAACTTGTTTATTAGATGTAAATGAAGACAATAGTCACAGCATAAACAAGGCTCAGGTACAGTGCAGGCTCCAGAAAGGTCCCAGCAGGAAGACAGACTTGCCGCACGGAATAGGACGATGCAGGCGGAGGAACCAGACAGGCAGATGAAGCAGGGATGCAGCAGACGACCAGATGCCGAGGAAAAGGAATCCGGAGCGGGGAATGATCCAGGAGTCCGGACGGACGCACGATCCTACCACCAGCAGGCCTGGAACGAACTGACAAGAAATGTCAGTGAGAGATCGGTATAAGTGGGGTGAAGTGATGAGTGTGGCAGGTGTGGGAAATGAGCCCCGTAATCAGTAACCACGCCTCCAACACAACTTCACAAACACAGAAAAGGAGACGGTGAATCTATGAACCGTGACAGTTTTCACTAGTGGAAATTCAATTCTTGATATCAAAAATGAGCATTTTAACTAGTGAAAATTGAATAGTTGATATCAAGAATTAATTTTGTTACTAGTGGAAAGTAATTTCTGATATCAAGAATTACCATTGTTACTAGTGGAAATCAAAGTCCTGATATCAAGAATTAACATTTTAACTAGTGAAAATTGAATTGTTGATATCACAAATACATATCCTGCGATTTGATTAAAAGTTAAAACGGCTTGGTCAATATAATTTCAGATATCTAAAATGTCTTTCTTACTGGTAACAATCACATTCATGATATCAGAAATGAACATTGTTACTAGTGACAATCAAATTATTGATATAAAAAATGAACATTGTTACTTGTAGCAATTAAATTGTTGATATCAAGAATAGACGTTAACACTAGTAACAAAGTAATTATTGATATCAAAAATTCGCATTTTTACTAGTAAGAATTGTATTTCTGATATCTGAAATTGGAATTTCTACTAGTAAGAAACCAATTGTTGATATCAAGAATTGAATTTGAATGGCCGTCTATGAGGACATTTCACTAGTGAAAATACAATTACTGAAATCAAGAATTAGAGTTTTCACTAGTGGAAATTAAATTCTTGATATCAAAAATGAGCATTTTAACTAGTGAAAATTGAATTGTTGATATCAAGAATTAATGTTGTTACTAGTGGAAATGTAATTTCTGATATCAAAAATTACCATTGTTACTAGTGGAAATCTAATTCCTGATATCAAGATTCAACATTTTAACTAGTGAAAATTGAATTGTTGATATCACAAATACATATCCTGCGATTGATTAAAAGTTAAAATGGCTTGCCTATTGCCATTCCCAGAGTATAAATTGTTGATATCAAGAATAATATTTTTTACTAGTTGAAATTTAATTCTTGAGACCAACAATTCGATTTCTGCGAGTGATGATGTCATTGTTGATATCAAGAATTAACATTTTTACTAGTGTAAATATAATTCCTGATATCAATAATTGCCATTGTTACTAGTCGAAATCTAATTTCTGATATCAATAATTAACTTTGTTGATATAAAGAATACATATCCTGCGAATTAATAAAAGTTAAAACGGTTTGCCATAGCTCTGCTTCATACTACAGTAACGTTAACCGCATCCATGAACATGATTTCTGCCAGAGTCCTGTCCCGATTCTTTTCCACCGGCTGTGAGGTGAAAGCTGCATAGTGTACCCTTAAAGGGTAACTAAACCCCTGTTCACAGCCTAACTCTGGCAATTTTTTTAAAAAGCTGGAAAAGTGGGCAGAGCCCAGCGGAGACAGAGGGGATGAGCGGGGGGCGTGCACCTGAGACCCCGCAGTGACAGATTGATTAACAGCTGTCAGACTCGGAAAGATGGAGAATGACTGGAGTGACAACAGTAGTTTTGCAACAGAGCGGTCATTTGAAGTAGAGGACTTTTCTCCGCCGTCTTCACCTGAAGTGGAGGAGGGTGAATTGTCTGTAAACACAGGGCCAGAGCCTTATCGATTCGAGCCGTTGGCTCAAACTGCGTTAAATCCCGATGCCGATGATACTAGCGAAACGGCATCGCAAGAGAGAATGGGAGCAGTCTCTGAGTGGTAAAACATTAATATTATGGATAGTTTACTCGCGGTCATCCAGGCCAAGTGTACGCAACCACTGACGCCTAATTTCCACGTCTGCTGAAAGCTATGCAGTCCAACACTGCTGTTGCAACCAGCAACACTAGACCTCCTAACTAACCACTGTACTAAATACAGATAAAACTAATGCTAAAAATATACGCTAACTGAAGCTATCTTAACTGATGCAATACTATGCTAACTAACTATGCTTCTAACAATAATACACTAACGACTATGCTAATGAATTAACTAAACTAGGCTACACAAAATAATCTATATAATTATATAAACGGCTATGCTAACTAGATGCTAATATACACTGTCCTGATCATTTTCATTACTCAAATTCCAACTCCTGACTTGCTACAGTGGTTTTGATGGAACCAGATGTTTTTATACCAGTAATTGAGCCAAGGGTGCGGTGAGCTCGTCCCAGGGGCGTGGTAGTGAGCCGTTGGAAGAACCATCCTACTTCACGATGTGCCAAAACGTCCAATAAGAAAATTCAACTGCAGTAGCCACCTTAAGAGGGCAGCACTTTGGCGGTTTTACACCATATTTTATAGAATTAAAACACTTTATACTCAAATGTCAAAACTCTTACTTGAATCAATGAACAAGTCAAGTCAAGTCAACTTTATTTATATAGCGCTTTTAACAATGCAGATTGTTTCAAAGCAGCTTCACAGTGTTAAACAGAAAAATAATGCAACAGAATATATTTTGATTATCATACAGTAACAATGTGGGCTTTAGTTTAGTAATTTGGTCTATATGGTTAATTTAGTTTAATAATTAGATTTATTTTGAAATATATTTGAAAAATAGTTTTTCCCCCAACTGAGCAAGCCAAGCCAGAGGCGACAGTGGCAAGAAACCAAAACCCCATCAGGAGACCTAATGGAGAAAAATAAACCTTGGGAGAAACCAGGCTCAGTCGGGGTGCCAGTTCTCCTCTGGTCAATTAACAAACAGCGTATTATTATTATTCTGGCAATTTTAAAGGTCAGAGGTCATAATAGATCTGAATATTCGAAAGATCTGAGGCAACACGCCGGAGACGGGTTTATTGAGGATGTTGCATCGATTAAATAATTATTAAAAATAAATAATTTGAAATATCGGAGTCATTACGCCGGAGACAGGTTTTATTGAGGATGCCATATTGATTAAACAATTACTAAAGTGTAATATTCGAAAGATCGGCAGCAACACGCTGGAGACAGGTTGTTTTGAGGATGACATATCGATTTAAATAATTATTAACTAGGAGTATTCAAACAATCAGAGTCATCACGCCGGAGACAGGTTTATTGAGGCAGCTTAAGGGGGAGTCTAAATGGCACGGTCTCTGCAGACACTTCAGGGTCATGTGTTGGTCACATCTGGGTGCAGGTCCACCGTCTGATCTGGATACAGCCAGGATCCGGCTGACTGCAGTAGACCTCGGGATAAAACAGAGAAACTAACATTAGCGTAGATGCCATTCTTCTGATGATGTAACAAGTACATCAGGTGTTATGGGAAGTGTTCCCGGTTCCAGCTGACCTAGATAATGAAACCTAATAATCATTTAATTGAAAAAAGTGTTTTATGTGTATGCCATAGAAAAGAGATGTGTTTTTAGTCTAGATTTAAACTGACAGAGTGTGTCTGCTTCCCGAACAATGCTAGGAAGACTGTTCCAGAGTTTAGGTGCTAAATAGGAAAATGATCGACCACCTGCAGTTGATTTTGATATTCTAGGTATTATCAGCTGGTCAGAGTTTAGAGACCGCAGTAGACGTGATGGAGTATAATGTGTTAAGAGCTCACTCAAGTACTGGGGAGCTAAACCATTTAGTGCTTTGTAAGTAATAAGCAAGATTTTAAAATGTATGCAATGTTTAATAGGGAGCCAATGCAGTGTTGACAGAACCGGGTTAATGTATTCATACTTCCTGGTTCTAGTAAGAACTCAAGCTGCAGCGTTTTGGACCAGCTGGAGTTTGTTTATAAAGCGAGCAGGGCAACCACCCAGTAGAGCATTACAATAATCTAGCCTTGAGCTCATGAACGCATGTATTAACTGTTCAGCATTTTGCATTGAGAGCATGTGCCGTAATTTAGATATATTTTTAAGATGGTAGAATGCAATTTTACAGAAATATGGCTTTCAAACGAAAGATTGGTATCAAAGAGCACACCCAGGTTCCTAACTGACGACGAGGACTTCACAGAGCAGCCATCGAGGGTTAGACAGTATTCTAGGTTACTACTTGTGGAGATTTTTTGTCCAATGATTAAAAATTCAGTTTTTCTGAATTAAGTTGCAGGAAATTACTGATCATCCAATTTTTTATATCATCTATACATTACGTTAATCTTGTGAATTGGTTAGTTTCTTCAGGGTGTGATGAAATCTAGAGCTGAGTATCATCAGCATAACAACGAAATCTAACGCCATGCTTCCTAATAATATCTCCCAGTGGTAACATGTACAGGGTGAAGAGCAATGGCCCTAGCACTGAGCCCTGCGGTACTCCATACTGAACTTGTGATCGGTGTGACATCTCTTCATTTACTGCTACAAATTGATAACGGTCAGGTAGGTATGATTTAAACCATGCCAATGCAGGTCCACTAATGCCTACATAATTTTGAGTCTATTCAAAAGAATGTTGTGGTAGATAGTGTCGAATGCAGCGCTAAGATCGAGTAACACTAACAAAGAGATACAACCACGATCGGATGATAAGAGTAAATCA
This sequence comes from Gobiocypris rarus, assembly GCA_023029165.1. Lineage (NCBI taxonomy): Eukaryota > Metazoa > Chordata > Actinopteri > Cypriniformes > Gobionidae > Gobiocypris > Gobiocypris rarus. The sequence goes on from CM040912.1 coordinate 17,162,646, forward strand.
TTTTTAACTCTGATGAGAGCAGTCTCAGTAATAAGATACGATCTAAATCCTGACTGGAAATCCTCACAGATACCATTTCTTTCTAAAAAGGAACATAATTGTGAAGACACTGCCTTTTCAAGTATTTTTGAAAGAAAGGGTAGATTTGAGATTGGCTTGTAATTGACTAATTCTGTAGGATCAAGTTGCATTTTTTTAATAAGTGGTTTAATAATAGCCAACTTAAAAGTTTTCGGTACATATCCTAATGACAAAGATGAATTAATGATATTAAGAAGAGGATCCATGACCTGTGGTAGCATCTCTTTTAATAGCCTAGTCGGTATAGGGTCAAGCATACATGTTGTTGATTTAGATGAATTATAGCCAATTCTTCCTCTCCTATAGCAGTGAATGAGTGTACTTTTTCCTCAGTGATACCGCGATGCTCTGTCTGATGTGATACTGTAGTAGACAGCTGCATGGTTATAATTTTCTTCCTAATATTGTCAATCTTACATGTAAAGAAGTTCATAAAGTCATTACTGCTGTGCTGTTTACAAACATCAGAAGTTGAAGCAATTTAGCCACTGTATCGAATAAATACCTAGGTTTGTGTTTGTTTTCTTCTAAGAGTGTCGAGAAATAAGCAGATCTAGCCGTTTTTACGGCCTTTCTGTATGCGATCATACGTTCTTTCCACTAATTACGAAAGACCTCTAGTTTTGTTTTCTTCCAGCTGCGCTCCATTTTTCTGGCTGCTGTTTTAAGGGCCCGGGTGTGCTCGTTGTACCACGGCATTGGACTATTTTCTTTAATCTTCTTTAAGCGCAGGGGAGCGACTGTGTCTAAAGTACTGGAAAAGAGAGAGTCAATAGTTTCTGTTGCAACATTGAGTTCCTCTAAGCTATCTGGAATGCTGAGGAGATGATACTGATGAGGAAGATTATTTAAAAAGCAATCTTTAGTCGCAGCAGTGATAGTCCTGCCATTTTTTAAATGGGTGGACGGCTTTGTAGCTTTAGCTAAATTAAGTATACATGATACTAGGTAATGATCTGAGATGTCGTCGCTCTGCTGCAGAATTTTAAAGGTATCAACATTTATTCCATGTGACAATATTAGATCTAAAGTATGATTATGGCGATGAGTAGGTCCTGACACGTGTTGCCTAACTCAAATAGAGTTTAGAATGTCTTTAAATCCCAATCCCAATGTGTCTTTTTCGTTGTCTACATGGATATTAAAATCACCAACAATTAGTAATTTATCTACGGCCAGAACTAGCTCTGATAGAAAAACAGCAAATTCTTTGATAAAGTCTGTATTGTGCCCTGGTGGCCTATATACAGTAGCTAACACAAATGTTACACGGGATTTATCATTTGCACTACGTAACGTTACAGAAGCACCAAAACTTCAAAGGAATTATATTTGAAACTAGACTTCTGAGTAATACTGAAGATATTATTATAAATTACAGCAACCCCTCCCCCTTTACCTTTCAGGCGCGGCTCGTGTTTATAACAATAATCTTGTGGGGTGGACTCATTTAAAGTAATGTAGTTGTCAGGTTTTAGCCAGGTTTCTATCAAACACAGCACATCTAGATTATTATATGTAATGATATCAGCGCTTTTGGGGAAAGGGATCGAATATTCAGCAACCCATGCTTTATCATTTGATTATCTGTATTATATATATATATATATATATATATATATATATATATATATATATATATATATATATATATATATATATATATATATATATATTGTTTATTTGTTGGACATCAATTAAATTACTACCTTCTAAAGGTTTTGATGGTTTTTTGTAATTACTAATTCGCGGAACAGACACAGTCTCTATGTGATAATATCTAGGTAAAAGAGTGTCTATGTGTTGCGATTTACCTGACTTCTGTAACCGGAGGCAGCTAGCAGGCGGTCAGGTAAGCCAGTCCGTCTGCTTCCTGACCTGGGCCCTAGTGAGTCAAGGTTTAGCTTTAAGACTATATGCCAAATTACTAGAGAGAAGGGCAGCACCACTCCAAGAAGGATGGATGCCGTCGTGTTTTAACAGGCCAGGTCTGCCTCCAATTGTCTATGAACCCTTTGTTATTTTGCGGACACCACTTAGACAACCAGTCATTGAGTGATGATAATCTGCTAACTATCTCATCACTCCTTTTAACGGGGAGCGCACCAGAACATAAAACTAAACCTGCCATCGTACTACCGAGTTCACACACCTCGTTAAAGTTCATTTTGGTGATCTCCGACTGGCGAAGTCGAACATCATTAGTGCCGACGTGAATAATAATCTTAGAGAATTTACGATTAGCATAAGCCAGCACTTTTAAATTTGATTTGATGTCAGGCGCTCTGGCTCCCGGTAAACATGTGACTATGGTGGCTGGTGTTTCTATTTTCACGTTCCGTGTAATAGAATCACCAATAACTAGGGCACTTTCAACAGGATTCTCAGTGGGTGCATCACTGAGTGGGGAGAACCTGTTTGATATTCTAATCGGAACAGAAGAGTGGTTTTTTGATCCGCGACTATGCCGCCTCACCGATACCCAGTTTCCCTGCTGTGGGCCCTGCAGCGGAACCGGAGAATGTACAGAGTTCACTAAGCTACTCGCATCCAAATCAGTGTCTAAAGCTGTAACATCCTCACTACTCTCAGATAAAGTCTGGATGCGTGTCTCTAATTCTGAAATCTTCTCCGTCAGCCTAATTATCTCTTTACATTTATCACATGTGAAGCCCTGTTTGCCGACGGAGAAGCCTATACTAAACATGCAGCAAGCAGTGCAAGTGACAATGACAGGAGAAGATGACATAGCTTACCGTGTTTGTTGATGAATCCAACTTACCACAGTGGTTTGTTGGAGACTATTTACTATTCAAACTCACCACAGTTTTTTAATGAACTCAGAAAACAGGAGACTCAGAAACAGGAGAGGGTGCAGAGATGACAAGCAACAGGCTAGCGAAATGCTAATGTGTGATGGTGATTTAGATTAAAAGCTAGTGATGTCAAATTTAACGTGATTGGCAATATTTAAACAATATATGGTGATGAGTAAGTTATATTTAGCAGTAGAACAAAGAAAATATATCAAATAGAGATTCAAAAGCAAGACTGTACAGAGCTACAAACACTAGCTGAGCAGGAGGCAGACAGGAGACTGAAGCAATCGATCAGGAGCAATCGATCAGGAACAGCACTACTAAAGCACTAATAAAGCCCCAGTCTTGCATATCATCAACTAAAAAAAGTTGTTCTAGGGTTTAGTTACCCTTTAAGTAAAACCAATGTTAGGCGCTTCTACATCCGTGTTATTCACCTAACATTTACCTCTTATTTTATGGATGATTAGGGTTATGGTTATTATTACATTTTCAGACAAAAGTGTTGTGCTAGAACCAACAAAATATGATGACCCAAGAATGTGTCTAACTTGGCAAAGTCATGCAGGATGCTGTCTTCATGGCTGTGTTTGAAATCGCCCTCTATAGCCTCACTATTCCCTATTACTCCACTAATATAATCCACTTGAAGGAGTAATTTCGGAGATTTCGGAGGAAGCCCATGTCTGCACTGATCCAAGAAACTCGTGCCTCCATCCATTGGTGAATTTGAGTAAAATAATCATTGCAGATTGTAATTTGTTTACTAGTATATAGATCGTTCTGCACAAAATAATAAGAACATCTTATTTATGGTCAAAATTAGGTTGACTTATTATTAGATATCACAATTAAAAAAATAAAATATTTTAAACCTTTCCCACAAGTAGCCTATCGTAAAATAAAAAAATAAAATAAAAACCTTTATCAGATTGATTGACATTTCAGCACTTCAAGGGTGGACAGCGACGCTTAACATTTCAGCACTTCATCAATGTACAGCGACTCTTTAGCAGCTTTTAAAGCTCGTACTCACGTTCAAGTTAAGTGCATTTACTGGGAAACCCACGTTAAAAACATTCGCACGTGGATCGTCTGTGCGCTATGACTAACTAACCAACTAACTAAAATAAAATGCTGTTGAAACGTATTGTATGTCAAATGAATAGGCCTAGATACATTTGAGAACCCCCTCACAAAAGTCAGTTTGTACTCGGTGGGGAGATTCTTTTAATTGGAGTATGGGTTTCCAGACGTTGACATATGTTATGTAGGTTATTTTTTAAACGCAACTACAAGAGTTAAAGTTTGTTACCCAAGGATTTATGCAAAATGCCTCCCACAGTCGCTGCCCTTGTGTGCATAAGCCAATATTTAAAGTTTTTTTTTCTTTCAGTATTTGTACAAAACGGCCTCCCACCGTCGCGGCCCTTGTGCGCATGAGCCAAGCGTGATAGAGTGCCTGAGCTTTAACACAAGTGTTCAGGACTGAAGCCTCTATTCCGACAGAGAGTGATTGGCTTTTATTCCACCATAAAAATGCAACATATGGTCATTAGAAATGTTTTTCCTTGATTATTTTTATTTGTATGTTTTTCAAGAGGGAAATGTGCAGGCGCTATTATGATTAAGTGCTCTGGACAGCGCGCGCGAGTTCAGCCTAATGTGACTTATTAGGCTATTCTACTTGTTTTGTCTCTGAGGAAGAATCATGCAGCTGATAAAATTAATCACAAACATGGCAAATACATGGCAATTGGACTTTTGAAGTGAGAAATGGACTTTGCGGAAATTCTAATTGCTTTGTTCATCGTTGTGGTTGCAATTGTTTCTTTGTTGTCGAACTTACTGGTGTTGCTATGTTTTATCCACAGCAGCGAAATACGCCGACAGGTGCCAGGGGTCTTCACCATGAACTTGTCGTTTTGCAACATATTGATTTCTGTCCTGAACATGCCGTCCACTTTAATTGGGATTGTAAAGCACCAGCAGCCTTTTGGGGATTGCCTTTGTGGCACGCTCAGCTTTCTGGATAGCTTTCTGACAGCCAATAGCATGCTGAGCATGGCAGCCCTCAGTATAGACCGCTGGATCGCCGTGGTTTTCCCGATGAGTTACTCTAGCAAAATGCGCTACCAGGACGCGTTGGTCATGGTGTGTTATTCGTGGCTTCACTCGTTCACATTCTCTCTCATCCCGGTGTTTTTCTCATGGTTTGACTACAGTCCCATTTACGCATCCTGCACGTTGCATTTGAGCGAGGAGAGCGCCCGGATTAAGTTTACTGTGTTTACCATTGTCTTTCATGCCACCAGCTTCATGCTTTCGCTCCTGATTTTGTGCGTTACATACTTAAAGGTGTTAAAAGTTGCGCGCTTTCACTGCAAGAGGATTGACATTATAACCATGCAGACTCTCTTCTTACTGGTAGATATTCATCCAAGGTATTTATGACTATTTATTCTCAGTAAGCATCATGGGGATGTTTGCCAAGATTTCTCATTGAATCGTGTGTCACTGATATTTTATAAAACTCTTTTGTATAGTGTTAAGCAGCGCTGTCTTTCACAACAAAAGAGAAGAAAACAGCGCGCTACTAAGAAGATCAGCATTTTCATTGGCTCTTTCATCATCTGTTTCGCACCTTATGTTATTACAAGGTATGCCGCTTACTATTTAAAAGCTTAACATTTTACAAACACTATCACTATATAATAATCTGGGAGAATTGTTTATCATACAGTATGATACAGACATCTGAAGATATAGTGATATACTGAGTTTGAAGCGTCCAGTAACATTCGCGTGTGCATTATGAACTTAATTGCTTTGTTGTAGAAATGTTTTGCTATTGACAAGTAACAAAGTGCCTCGAAATGGAGTCCTTTTATTGAGTCGTGACTCGTGAGATAACGCTAACAAGACAATATTTGTTCTCTCCAAGAATAGCTTTTGTGCGCCAGAGGTGACACACTCTTTTCGTCTCTCGGGTGATTGGCTCAAGATCTTGAAAACTCACCTGAACTAATAATAATAATAATCATCATCATAATCATAATCAAAATAATAATTTTCTTATCCATATTTACTTCTGTCTGTGCTACTACCTACCTACTTACTTCTTTTCCCTTCAAATAAAAGGGTCACATATCATTAAGACATCTTTAATTTAACCACAGATCAGAAATTATTTTTAGTTTTATTTTCATTAATTTCATTATTATTATACTACAGCAATAAAAGCATTTTATAATTATTTAATATAGTTTTATATTTGTGTATATATGACCTATTTATATTTCACAAAATTGTTTTTAAACATTTCAATAATTTTCTCAAACTGGCGATCCTCGGCCCATCTTTGCTCCTAAAGGATTAGACCTTTCTTGGATGCTGCTTTTGTTCCAAATCATAATTACAATCACCTGTTGACATCACCTGTTTCAAATCACATCATTATTTAAACATTTTACCTCATTACTAGCCCTGAATTGCTCCTGTCCCAACTTTTTTTAAATGTGTTGCAGGTCTGAATGACAGGAAAGGATGCATATTTACAAATGACATGACGTTGACCAGACAAAAAATGAAATATTTTTTGTTCATATTGTCTGCAATACAAGTCAAAGTAAATTTAGAAATCACTTCTTTTATTTATTTGCGTTTTCCATACTGTCCCAACTTTTTCTGGTTTGGGGTTGTATATAAAAGACTATAATAATCTTGTGTTAAGCACACAAAATATGTTCACTGCTAAAACAGTCACGATAAATTAATACTGAGTTGTGTTCTTGTCTGCATGTTGTCAACTATGTTAATGGATTTGTCTCTGTTTCCAAGGTTGACTGAGCTGCTTCCCTTTGTGGATGTCAACCGACACTGGGGTATTGTCAGCAAGTGTTTAACATACAGCAAGGCAGCTTCAGATCCCTTTGTCTACTCCCTCCTGCGTCAACAGTACAAGAAGGTCTTGATAACAGTGGCCAATCGCCTGTTGAAGCGTGATTTAAACCCTTCCTCTGGACACAGCAGCTCTATGGACACAGAGAATGACTACAGTCTTCAGAGAACCAGCTAGTGACACAGGAAAAGCCAAATTCCTTGATAAAGGTGTGTGTGTGTGAATAGGACTGGTAGGACCTTGATAAAGGTGTGTGTGTGAATAGGACTGTATGTTCACAGTTGGCAGCCTTTGCAATTTGGCAACAGTTGGAGCCCCAAAAAGACATAAAAAAATATTATACACAATGCGACTACAATAACTTTGTTATATATTTAACAATGTTGATTCATATTTCACTCTTAATAGTTTTTGAAAGGCATTCGTTCTACCACTATCCACTATCCAAAAACAACATTCAATCTTCGTCACTCTCTCAGCCCCTCATTGAGCACCTTGGACAGCGTAATTAAAAGAATCTTGAGAGCAAATAAATAAAATATAGCAAACATGGATTAGATAAGTGATTTAATAGGAGTTGGCAATACAATATGAATATTCTAGATCAAGAGAAAATATTTTACACTTATGCCTATTCGGATTTTGACATTTAGAACTTGTCTTTCCAATGACAGAGTGCTGCAAAAGCTCTGACAAGTATATCCTTATTATCTAGTGATCACATAACGTTGTGTTCAATTGACATTTGAGCAAGTTTGGTCTTTCTTGCATTCATTAGACATTCATTAGTCATTAATTAGACTGAATCACAAAAAAACAGAACAGCCAAAGCTAAAAATATCTGCTCCTGATGTCGGAGCTTTTATAGTTTTTAATATAACTGATTCCTGTAGATTCCTATAACAACTGTTCACAGTGCTAGTACATTGTGCTATTTGGTGGATGTTGTAAGTTGTTTTTAGATTACTTTGTCAAACTTGTCAGTACAAGAAATGTATATTGTAGTTATATACAATGAATTCAGTTAAGCAGTTTACAGAGTACCATAAATCAAACTAATGAAGTGCTCTATACAAGTGCAGTATTGGTGTTAGACAGGACATTTGTCCATATACACAAAAGTACATTAACACACCCACATGTAGAATGCAAGCACAAGTCTTTTAAGCCACATTATCCAAAATACAAATTAAATAGATACGTCTTTAGCTGGGTCTTGAAGGTAGACCGACATGAGGTATTTCATAGAGGTAGGGGAAGTGAATTCCATATTTTAGGAGCATTAACACTAAATGACCTACCACCTACAGTGGACAACCGAAAACGAGGAGTGAACAAAAGACCACTCCTCAATTATTATATTATTCTGCAGCCTGCGCTTCAAACTGTGCTGAAGATGTCCATCATCAAAGTCAGGCAATACCCAGATAATTCAATAGATACCAAATTGTGGTTTACTGTGATTATAAATAAAATAGAAAAAGAAAAAAATATTTTCTTGGTTTCTTCATGTGCTAATCTGTGATATTGTATATATCACGTCAGCACATGCAGAAAATACTTTTTCCTATAAAGATACTTATTTTATGGAAAAATGACCGGAAAAGTGTAACGAATTAAAATACATGTGTTTGTCCTGTTCTGAGAATAAAGAGTAGTTTGTAGTAACCACAATTAAAGCTACACTGTGTGATATTTTCCCACCATCTAGCGGTGAAAAGGTATATGACCATCCAGTGTATATTAGTTTCTGTTCCTCTCAATTCCAATTTCGTTTTAACTCCTACGGTTGCTGATTTAGTCCAAGATTAATATGGCTTCCAGTTCGATCAAGTGATGAGGTTACTTTAGAAAACTATTGTAAGTCCGCCCACTGGTCCAAGGACGGTAGCCAATGATGCGGGTGAAGGGTTCTCTGCGTGTTACTGTCTTTCCTTTTACACAACACAGCAATATCAATTTAAATACATTTCCTTATATGTATTACCTCTTAATTTTATCTGACTCCATTATGAAAAGATTTCTAAGGAATTTAGTAATTTAGAAATTTGGATTAATTGTTTGGTATTCTATTTAACTCCTTGTTCTTATTGAAATGATCCATTCGGTTCTCATAGTCGCACAGGGTCCTCGCACCAGCTGAAATGCGGGCCCACGATCATAAACTCGCCAGTCCGATCATTAATCAGAGGTTATGGCTAAAGCAATTTAACAATGTTGCCCATGCTCACTATTGTTAAAAGGTACCCATGTAGCCTCCTACAATCACCTATAATGTGACTGCATAACAACTTAATTAAAGTCGAGCAGTTAATCAGAAATCTAGAATCTCATCAACAATCTGAGATCTAGTATGATTTTAAACCCTGGACGCAGATTTACGGTAACAAGGATGCAGCGTAATGTACTAAATTCAATCATTTCAGAGTAAATCAGAATGAATTCAAACATAATTTATTAACCAGGTAATAAAATCATAATTCAAAAACCAATTCAAAGAATAAAAAACATTAATCATATACAAAATCAACGATTCAGAAATCAAAGTTTTTAGAAGCATTTACCTGGGAGTGAAAAGACTACACACATCGATCGTGTGGGAGATCTGCATACAGATTCCCCAAGTTTAGTGTCACCTTCCTTTAAATACCCAGATAATTCAATAGATACCAAATGGTGGTTTACTGTGATTATAATTAGGTTTTGGCCCCTTATTCAGGGGGTCACAAATGGGCAATCAGAATTTGTGTTTGAATGGGTTCTCACCGTCTGTGAAAGGAGAATACTTATTTACATACAGGAGGTATCCTGAATTAGAGATCTGTGGGGGATCACCTCCTTAAAGTCACACAATATTTTCTCAACTTATAGAACTTCTTGGAGGTTTGTATTCTGGTTTGGAGAATGAGACCATTTTACCAGACGCACTGACACGTTTCAAATGATACTAAACATGTATGGTTACACATTGTATACATTGAGCATTGCATAGATTTTGTATGGGCTTTCAGTGTGGGAGAGAGTGGGTGAAACTGTGGGTGATGGGCAGAGTGTGCGAGGGTGAGGTGTGTATGTCTCAGTATGGTGTGTCTCGGGTGTGGCTGTTATGTATTGAGAAGAGTGTTCAAATGTTAATCCTTAGAAAAGTCCTTTGTCCTCAGGAAGTCACCGTTTCTCGGGCTAGACACCCTGGCAACTTCCTTACACTATTATAATTTGCAGTTATTTAATTTGTCAGTTAACATGTAGGTTATGACATCTGTGTAAAATAAATAATAGTTTTACCTTTTCATTATTTTTTACAATTTCATTGCTAACATCAGCGATCAGGGTCCCAGACGAATGCAAGCTAATCTTAGTAAAGTAACTTTTATCGGTGCTATCGTTATTCTGTATATTGTATGACATCACTAGCGTAAGGCAAAGTTTACATTGTAGGCTATATCAGTCTCAAGCAATCCCCCTCTTCACATTCGACACAGTGCCATCGAGTGTTAAAATGCGAAAGGCGATGCTTGAATCTACAGGTATGTCCCTCTTTGGCTAATGTACTTTCAAGATGGAGGGGCAACATGGCGACGCGCATTCAAACCCCTCACCCGTATGTATTTTCAATGGCATATTATACACTTAAGAGAATACTTTATTACTTGAAAGAAGTAAATATATACATTAATGAGCACATATATTTTTGAAAGAACTAAGTGTTTTTAGCTAAGAATAAACTAAAAAAGCAGCTTTAACAATCTGGGTTCTTCAACTTTCAATTAGGAGCAAAAATCTGCCTTTAAACTTGAAAGGAATAAAGATTTAATATTTATTGTGATATTTATCAATATCGACTGGTATTGTCAGAAAATACAAGGTATGACAACAGCAATATGGTAAGAGTAACACCGGTTTATATAGCAGTGTAGCAGAAACGGGCCAGGCAGGTAAGCAAACATGATATAAAAGAGTTTTTACTGTGCTACAGGTAGTAATGGAACTTATGAATATATGACAAGTGGAAGAGAACACACTTCCAGGGTTGGTCCAAATGGCTAAATATGCAGTTAAGGGAAGAGGATTGTTGTGGAATTGGAGACTCAATGAGCAGGTAGGAGATCGAGAATCATTGGAGTTCAGGTTAGTAGTCCGTAGTCCAAACAAATATTGAATGTGAAGTGCATGCTCCCAAATTTGGGAGCATCAAATTGTCCAAGATGTCTTGTTATGCTGAAGCATTAAGATTTCCTTTCCCTGGAACTAAAAAGCCAAGCCCAACCCCAGATAAATAACTGCACACCATAATCTCCCCTTCACCAAACTTTACACTTGGTACAATGCAGTCTGACAAGTACCATTCTCCTGGCAACCACCAAACCCAGACTCATCCATCGGATTGCCAGACAGAGACACGTAATTCGTCACTCCAGAGAACAAGTCTCCACTGCACTAGAGTCCACTGCACCAACGCTTTGCATTGCTCTTGGTGATGTAAGGCTTGGATGCAGCAGCTTGGCCATGAAAACCCATTCCATGAAGCTCTCTACATGCTGTTCTTGAGCTAATCTAAAGGGCACACAAAGTTTGGAGGTCTGTAGCTATTGAATCTACAGAAAGTTGGCTTCTGCGCACTGTGCGCCTCAGCATGCACTGAACCCGCTCTGTGATTTTTACATGGCTTACCACTTAGTGGATGAGTTTCTGTTGTTCCCAATTGCTTCCACTTTGTTATAATACCACTAACAGCTGACAAAGAATATGTTTGAATTCACTAGGCTCCTGAGAGCCACAAGTAGTTTGCTTGCCTAGGTGCTTGATTTTATACACCTTTGGCCATTGAATTGATTGGAACACCCGAATTCAATGATTTGGAGGGGTGTCCCAATACTTTTGATAATATAGTGTATTTCTATCTTTAAACTTGCACTAGTAGAACAAAAATCTATGTGAAAACTTAGTGGTAATATATTGTAATAAAATGCATAGAATTGATTAAATAAATCTAATCAATAACCTAAACAATCAATTTTCCTATTAATTTATTAAAATAGTGTACATGTTTCAAGTTAGAGGTTTACTCATTTCATTATTCATATAGATGTCTTTATTGTACCAGATGAAGAAGGCTTAACATAAACCCCATCAATTTCAAATGACAGGTTAATCCTTTTGATTGAGGTTGCAGAGCCAATCATCAGGAATTCAGTTTTGCTATTATTTAGCTTAAGGTATTCAGGGACAACCAATGCTGGATATCCCTGATACATGCAGTAAGGGCAATGATGGCCTATCCAAGCTGGTAGTGAGGTAAATTTGGATGTCATCAGCATAGCAATGAAATCGAAGTCCATGCCTGCGTATTATGTTACCAAGTGGATGTATATAAAAGAAAAACAGAAGTGGACCAAGACCTGAGCCCTGAGGAACACCCTGTGAAAGCGCAGCAGTGGCAGATTTATAGCCCTGTATGGTGATATAATATTTTCTGTCGCTGATGTAGGAAATGAGCCAGGAAAGAGCAGAACCAGTGATGCCGATATTTGAAAGGCGAGAAATTAGTATTTCATGGCAGACTGTGTGGAATGCAGAGCTTAGATCCAGAAGAATCAAGATGTTTATTAACCCTGAATCCATAGATAGAAGAATATCATTAGCCACACGAAGAAGAGCGGTTTCAGTGCTATGTGACGTGCGAAAACCTGACTGAAAAGGCTCAAAAAGGCAGTTAGCATTCCCACATCGCAAACAGACTTGGCCAAAATGTCAGTATGGCACTGCTGGCGTGTTGCCGGCACTGGCATGCATCATGTCAGTCAACTGTGGCCCATGTGTGGCAATGATGGCACTGCATGCATGACGGCAGACAACATTTGGGCTGATTGTGGACGGGAGGTGTGTGGCCCAGATCAGTGTAGCGATTTTGGGCCATACGTGGCAATGATGGCACTGCACGTCACTTCACGTTTTGTACTGGCAAATTATAAGTATTTAGACATGCTACTATATTCAAGGCAATAATATAATATGATATAATAATAATAATAACAATTATGTAATTATTATATATTATTATTATTATTCACCCCAACTCTCTCTCTCTCTCTCTCTCTCTCTCTCTCTCTCTCTCTCTCTCTCTCTCTCTCTCTCTCTCTCAAACAGTTGTAAAGATTTTGATAATTAATGATAATATTAATATTAATTTACATATATATATATGAGTCTGTGAAAAAAAACAATGTCCATATTGTTGCGGCAAAAATATGTTAACTCCGTTGCATTTCTGAATAAGAGACAAACCTTAGCCAATTGTGTCTTTATAAAGATTTAATTCCTTGCAAGAAATGAATCCACAGTTGGAGCAACCATACTCATGTTTGCCGCAAGTGTGAACTGCTAGAACAAAAGAAAAGTCGAGCTCTTATACACCCAATGTTTAAGCACCCCCACCCCCACAGAGTAAAGGGCAAAAACACAATATGTAAATGGTCCCTTCCCTGTCTTGGAGCTAATATAATTTAAATGATCTGACACCCTTGGTCGGAAAAAGCTCCCACTTTAGATGTCCCACCGTTACCCCCCTGGGCTTCAGCAGAAGCTCTGTCTGTTGAGCTGAAAAAGGTGTTTTAAAAGACGTGTGCCTCCTGCTCCTCTCGGCTCCTTCTCCCCGATCACTGATGGGACCTTTCTCAGCTACCTTGATGGCGGTGTTTGTCGTCAGAAGCACAACAAAAGGCCGTAGTCACCTTTTCACTTTCCATCTGTTCCTTTTGTAGTCCCGTATCACGACATCAAACATCTGGTCTGATGTTATGTAAAGGAGTCCCTTAACCTGCACACAGATCTTAGACACAGAGAGGACATTTCTTTTGCAATAATTCAAAAATAATATTGATGTAAGCTATTGTTTACCCCTTCTATTAAACAGTCTCTAACAGACTCAGATTTGCTCTAAACCTTTTCTTAAAATACTGTACCCCAGACAGTTTTCATCAGTTTTCATAAAAATTTTCATAAAATGCTGTATCCCAGACAGTTTTCATCAGTTTTAATTTAACTAATTCCCCCTTTGGCTGCCTGATCATCCATGCAGCCATCTAAACATAATGGTCAAAGAATTTTCGGGGTAAACAAGGCTTGCCATCACCACACCATTTTGAAAAGTGCAGCCACATCGTTTCCACAGCTGTTTCTCCGCTGTTGTGGCGAAGGTCTCCGTGCTCTGTAAAGAAGTGAAAGCATTTGTGTTTATTTCAAATATCAAAAGAATTTATGGTTCCTTTGACAGCTACTCTACCTCAGCCTTCGCAACCTCATCTGCCTGTTTAAATAAAATCTTTGTTATTATTGTGCGCTGCGCATTCACAGATATCAACCTGGCCAGTAAAGAAATTTGTGTCTTGAGGAGCAGACACAGTTGAACCATTCAGAATTGGTTACCCATCCGATATTACAATTTTAAATTATGCCCAACTCCGAACTCAAAATGCAAATCTGTGCAAATTGTTACACTTTTACCTTTCATCAGCTTGCATATTTCAGTCAGGGCTACGAGCTCCAGTCTTAACCAGGCTATCTTTATCCTGATTCTTTCCTGTTTCAGTGAAAGTTAATATAAACTTCATATTTAATCTCTGGAAGCCGGGCTAAATGAGTAAGCTCTGTTACTGCACTCCTGTCAATTTAGGGGTGTGTGATACCTGTCAATGACCGTCGACCTCCCGACATGCCTCACTTTCAGCAAAGAACGGTAAAGGGGTCTGGTAAGCCCTACATGGGTAAGCCTACGTCAGCCAAATTAAATTTAGCTCCTAAACGACCTCCCATATGTTACCTGTGTGGACAAGAAGGGCACACTAAACCGAATTGTCCAAAGATCTCAGCTCAGCTTACCCGGCTATGTTTTGTTCCAAGAAAGGATGTAACCAAATCCCGGAGCTCTTTGAGAACTACAAATGTAGAGATAAATGGTGAGAGATTGACTACTTTGATTGATACCTGCAATGATCAGACTCTGGTAAGAAGAGAGTTTATATCCCCTTCTTTGATCAGCAAGGTGAACAGACTACATATTTGCTGTGTACATGGAGACTAAAGATTATTACCTACAGCCAATGTGTATGTTAAAATAGAAGATCAGACGTACCTGGTGGAAGTGGGGGTGGCTGATAGCTTGTCTTTCCCAGTGATTCTGGGTCAAGATATACCACTGCTGCTGGAGTTGTTGCAGCTGACGCGACGGTGCCACATGGTGGTGACAAGAGCAAAGGCGAACCAGTTAGAAGAGGTTGAACACCCACTAAGTACTTTACCTTTCTTCAATGCAGAGATCGAGTCCAGGGTGCCGAAGAGGAGAAAGACTAGAAGAGAAAAGAGACATGAGAAGGTAAAACATGCTCATATGGAGTCTGAAAATATGGACTGTGTCTTGTCTGTGAACTTCCAGATGCCCACCAACCTCATTCAGATGCAGCAGGAAGATGCTAGTCTCACAGGGTGCTTTGCTAGAGCGGCAGAGGTAAGGGAGAAGCCTTTAAAAGACAATACAGCCAGATATGTGATAACAAAGGGACTCCTCTATCGAGAGATCGGGGCTGAGAAACAACTGGTGGTTCCACTGTGTGTTCGTGAGATGGTGTTACAGCTAAGTCACTCAATTCCTTGGGCTGGCCACCTGGGGGAAAACAAGACCACTGCAAGAATCAGAAAGTATTTTTTTTGGCCCGGTTTGATGTGGCCCGGTTAGATGTGGCCCAATTTTGTAAAAGCTGTCCTGTTTGTCAGAAGGTTTCCCTCAGACGTCCATCACGAGCCCCACTACAGCCATTGCCTATTATTGGTACCCCGTTTGAGAGGCTTGGAATGGATGTCGTTGGTCCAGTGGAGAGGAGTCGCTCAGGGAACCGCTTCATGCTGGTGATAACAGACTACGCCACCAGATACCCAGAGGTATTTCCATTAAGAGCCGTGAAGGCGAAACCTGTTGCTAATTCGTTGGTCCAGTTATTTCCTGGGTCGGATTCCCTACAGCAATTCTAACCGACCAGGGCAGTAATTTTATGTCTACCTTGTTGAAACAGGTCTACCAGTTCTTAGGAATGAAGAGTCTGCGTACTACCCCCTATCATCCCCAAACAGATGGACTGACTGAGCGATTTAACCAGACTTTGAAGCAGATGCTACGAAAGTTTGTGTGTGAGACAGGTCAGGACTGGGATCAATGGTTGCCCTATCTTCTGTTCGCTTATCGGGAAGTCCCTCAGGCTTCCACAGGCTTTTCCCCTTTTGAGCTGTTGTATGGTCGTGATGTCAGGGGCCCATTGGCTCTGCTCCAGGAGGTCTGGGAAAGGAGTCCAGAGAAAGAGCCCACAAGTGTTGTCTCCTATGTTCTACAAATGAGGGAACGGTTGCAGACAATGACAACTTTGGCTCAGAATCATTTGGCGGAAGCCAGAGAACGGCAGAAGACCTGGTATGACCCTCTGGCTAGAGAAAGGAATCTGGAGGTTGGTCAAAAGGTACTGGTTATGTTGCCCAGTCAAGAGAGTAAACTGCTAGCAAAATGGCAGGGTCCCTATGAAATCAAGAAGCACCTGGGTCCTACAACCTATGAGATTTGTTTGCCTGGGCAAGATCGTTCCAGTCGAGTGTTGCATGTTAACCTGTTGAAGGAGTGGGTTCCCCGTCTGGAGAAGTTGCAGTCACTGATGATTCGCTGTGTTGAAGAGGAGGAAGCGGATGAGCAGTATCTGCCACAGGCAGTTCCTGGGGACATTGGGCTTGATCACCTAACAGATTCCCAGCGGTCGCAAATACAAGCCCTCTTCACTTCAAAGGTATTTTCTGAATATCCTGGGTTTCCTTTCAGTCGGTCATGTTCGACGTACGTTGGAACTGACCGACGAATTGGGATCTGCCTTCAGAGACCTATCTGCTTCGAGTGTTTCTAAACGAGCCAATTGACATTGGCATGCGGTTCATGCTCCGCCCGCAACGCGGGTATAAATACGGAAGTGAAACACCGCATACTCGCTTTCTACTTCGGAGCCAAACATTGAGTTATCCAGTGTTCCTGCGGAGTGTTACGACGACTACTACGAGTCTACAGAGAAGCTCTTTCCGGCTGGAGTTACGGCACAGTACAGCGGCGGTCGCGAGTCTGTGAAGCAGAAAAACAGCTGTTCTGACAGCTCGCTGGGCTCTGTGTGCTCGCAGTGGGTAGCACCCTTTAAACCACTGTGAGCAGTGGCCATCTTACACCGCCTGCAGAGAAGCCGCGTCTGCTTTGCATGCCATGGCGTTGCTGCAGGTCCACCAGGCCAAGGCACTCAAGGACATGCACGAGGGTGGGCCCGACCCAGCAGTTCTACAAGAACTGCGTAAGGCGACGGACCTCGCCCTCCGGGCGACGAAAGTCACCGCGTGCTCCCTGGGTCGGGCGATGTCCACTATGGTGGTCCAGGAACGCCACCTTTGGCTTAACCTGGCGGATATGCGTGAGACCGACAAGGTACGGTTCCTCAACGCCCCTGTCTGCCAGGCCGACCTCTTCGGCGACGCCATCGAGAGCTTCGCCCAGCAGTTCTCGGTGGCCCAGAGGCAGACGGAGGCAATCAGAAGCATCCTGCCCGGCGGCCGCTGCTGCTTCCACCCAGCCGTCGGTAGCAGCGCCTCCGCCAGCCCGTCGCCGAGGGCACCCTCCTGCGTCCGCCTCCGCCCCTGCAAAGCCCAAGCAGCAGCCTCCACCCGGGCAGCAGGCGGCCGGGCGCAGGAGCAGCGCCCAACCCGCTCAGGGTCCCGCTAAGGGTCCGCTGGCAAGCGCAAGGGCAAGCGGCCCTGGGAGAAGAGAAGCTGCTCTGGGGGAGATGGTGTCCGCACACCCCGGAGAAGGACCGGGGGGAATACACCCAAAAAATACCATCCTGCCGCTGGCTCTCCGGAGTCCAGCGGTACCCACATTCTCAATAAAAGAGCAGGCCTTCTCACCCACGGTCTGCCCCACCCTGGAATATTCAGTCAACACTCCGGGCCGCCCACGGGCCTCCCGAGTCGGGGCTGAATATTCCACCTCTCTGCTTCCGGGCAGTGGGCAGCAGAGTGGGCACTGGGGACGCCACCAGGCCTTCCCACCCACCCTCTGTCCAAACCAGGAGTGCTCAGGCAACACTCCGGGCCACAATTACATATTACTTAATCAATTAGTTAATAGTCATGTGGAAGTTGAAATGCATGGCTTTGACCCGTTGTGGTAATTAACACATTGATTTACATTATTAGTTCATAAAATATGTTATTACGGAATTAATGCATTATGACGCATTTAACTAATAACAATGTAATGATTAGTTAATCTATTAATCATGTCGAATCTTCATTAGTTGCTGATGCAGTAATCAATGGGTTAGTTCACCATTAGTAACACATTAACTCATCATTATCTGTGCATTAGTTAAGCATGAATTAATGCATATTCGTGCACCCTTATTGTAAAGTGTTACCAGAAATTTATGAGTTTGTAAGGTTGTTTTCCTTGGGTTCAAATAAAGAACCATTTTTTTTTGTGGAAAGCTGGTGTTCCTTGTTCTCGACTTCACATAGCCCAGAAATTTTCAGGGGGTGAACAATTCATTGATGGTAAATAATTGTTGTAAAAGTGTGGTAAAAAAAAATAATAAATAAAATAAAAACTTCTGCTACCCCTTTTGACATTATGCAGCAAGCACAAAAATACAAATACAAAATTGGGTGTGCTTATTTCTGCTAACTGACATATAACTGACTGGACACAGAAAGCTTGCAGCCAAGAATGTGAGAAAAAGGAGAAAACTTTCCTTACGAAGGTAGAATAATTAACTTACTTAATTTAGCTGTGAGTAACGCAATGTTAATAGCATAACTTTACCTTCGTCACTTCTGAGAATTAAATAACACCTGTTTCACCAGACTCAATTGTCAGTTTTAACCTACAGTTGTTTTAAATGTTAAGTTATCAAGACTGTATTTGTATAGATACATAGGCTAAATCAATAAAGTAAAACATAGCCTATATAAGTGATGTAAATAAAATGTGCAGACTTGCCACAATTCGACTTGTTTAGTCAGTTAAAGGGGTACTTCAGCGCTGGGAAGATGAATCTGTATTTAAACTCGGTCATTAATGTAGTAGAAATAGGAAATTATTTTTGAATTTAGTGCCTTCTAGACTGAGAAAACAGAAAATTTATTTTTCTCTCATGGGGATGAAAGACAACAACTCCCAGAATGCACTTCGCTGCCCTACTCTAGACACAACATGGTTTACTTGCCCACCGCGTTCATTTTCATAAAATCAGTTCAGTTAGAGACGCTACAATTAAAAACTGAACGTGTCTGTTCAATATATTATGAGCGAGCCGATTGAGTATCACGGCTGTCACGGCACAAACGCAGAAGGAGTCCGATTACATTCATCACATGAGCTGAGGTAATCGTGGGCGCATTCACAGCGCGTGATCAGTCTGGCACGTGTTCAGTTCATGTCTTTGGAAGCTTAACTTTCATAGGAAGTTCATTTGAAAAGTTGAAACACTCACTTTGCTCTCCACCGCTCCGTTTACATGAATCTCCGCCGCTCCCCGAGCAGAGTGCTGTGAGTGCGATGTTTAAAACATGTGGAAATAGCGCCTCCTGCTGGCTGTAGTCTTTAGCCTCTGGCCAAAAACTCCTCCGATGACGCAAAATGACGATATTTGCGTCATTGGAGGAATTTTTCCAGAAATAAAAATAATGCTGAAATTAGAAATTAATGCTAATCGCTGAAGTAACCCTTTAAGCGCCAGGTACACACTGTGCGATTTATAACAGTCCTTTAAGATTATTTCTTGTCACACTGTACAAACAAGATCCCCTCTGTAAGCCATGTTACACTGTAAGATCTAAGTTGTCATAAATGTCAGACTGTACAATAGTTGAGGCGCGCTAAAACGGACGCATGCAAGAAAATCGTCCAGTTTTATATCATCAATGAATGACGCGTTCGGTGACAGTGAGCTGCATTACAGGCGGGATTTAAATGGTGGCTACAAAGAAATCTTATTTTGGTCATGGTTTGTCTTGAAAAACAAAGATAATTTGACGGTCGTCGTAGGAGAAGTCACACTACAGGATTGTGCGCCAAATCTTCTGACTCTGCCAGAGTTTCGTCTGAGGTAAAATTTGATAGCATATTGTTGGACTCGGCATCAATTCCTCGAGTCCGCGTGTTCGTTGAATGAGGAGAGCAGGAACAAAATATAGTTTAACTCTTTTAATGATTAAGTAAGTCAGATGAAGAAGCATTCAGAGCTCTGGGTCACAGCTGTCCCTGATTTACACAATCCTATGCAAAGTTTGTCCAGGCACTCTGCGACAAACTCGCCTTTCCCTGACCCAATATTTATAGACTAAAAATACAAAAATTCTTTGGAAGTCAGAGGATTTTCTGGTCAGCTGTGCTTCGTTCGCAACATCACCCCTCCAATTCCTGGACCCAAGACTGCTTCTTTGTTAAGGCACTCTGAGAGCATAGCAAAATGCATAGCAAAACACTTTTTCATATGGATCTGTTATACGTACTAACACCCTCTGGCTGTTATGGCCAACAGAAAGTACATATAGTCTTAATGCAAAATCATTTCATAAACTAACATTATCTTAAATTTACTATGGTTAATGATTAATTTCTACAAGCGTTGTTAGCAATAATGCACAAACAAATATTTTATTCTCAACAATCCCCCTTTCAAACTCCTGAAACAGGAGACCTCTTACAAAGTATCCTCTTCCTCATCCTCTTCATTGCTTTCCATCAGCAGTGGCATCATATTTTGGAGGAGCCTCCTTGCCCTCCAATGCTGTTACGATGAGCCTGTTACAGAGAGATCTAATACATGGTACACAACAACAACCACAGGCAACCAATATTCCTATGAAGGTTGCTGCGGAGAACAAAGACATCATAAGTGCTTTCCATTTTCCAAATATATTCGTCATCCATTCTTCCAGTGGATTGTCTATACCTGAATGCTCATGCATAGTCTTAGATAGGGCCCTCAATCCTTCTAGGGCTCTGGTGACGGACCCATCTGGGGCTGTGTTATTGGGAATGAACGTACAGCATGAATCCACCAACATTGCACACACACACCCTTTTTCAGCTTACAGCATATCTAAAGCCATCCTGTTTTGAACTGCCATCAGTGACGTTGGAGCTAACTGTCCCGCTAATCCCTCTACAGCATCTCTGGTCAAATTAGATAACCTTAACACATTGTAATCCACATAGTTTATTCTATCCACATTTTTATTAGGTGTCACTGGAAATAGAGCTGCAATGATTGGAATGTTTTCAAATCCTGCTGCTATCTGATCTGCTAATTTATATTCATTTGGGACTCCCCTCGGTATTCCAACTGCATCTATGTAGGTGGTGCTGTCTTTAGTCAGGTCAAATGCTCCTAGGTCCCACTTACTTAACACATGTCTCTGTCTGCGTCTGTTAAACTCTACTGTACTTGCCTTACCTTCCAGTCTCTTAGTCACTTCTCCAATCACTACTAGTGGTGCTCCCAGCCTTACCATCGCACACATCCCTTTGGCCTTCTTTGGTATCCTTACAAACAACCTTCTATCACCACAATAGTAATACAATCCTGCTCTAGCCCATGGTCCTATTACATTCCCTGGATCCTGAACCACAATTTTACACCAAGTGGGGTCTATTTTCCCTAAATTGATCATTACATTTCTCCTGGTGAAGTTAAAACATGTATAGTTCCCCGGTTGAGGTGTAAATGGGCCTGTCCGTGTCTCATTATTTATCAATGGAAATATTGATGCTAGAGTGGTACAGTTTTGAAGGGAGCAATTGGTCAATTGTAACATGCATTGGTAACCCCATCCATCTTCAGGATATAATGGAGCAGGTCTTAAACAGAGTCGGTCTAGCCCTAGCACATCCTACACGATTGTCCATGTTCTGCTCTCTAGCTGTTTTAATTATCCATTCTAACCACAAATTTATTTCCCCATATCCTGTTGCTTTTTCAATTATGTCTTCAGGTTTTAATTTAGTATAATCAATAGTATTTACAAAATGTTTTCCTGACCGTGTCACATTTGGAGGTATTGGTTGTGTTATTATTGGCCGATTTATAAAATGTATCTTAATCAATGCTCCGAGATCCCTGTCTAACATGTCCACCCCTATAATGAAATATGCAACATCTTTTTTGAAAGATGATCTGTCTATTCGCTTCAGGGACAATGTCAGTGGGTTCTGTGATGCATGAAAATCTCTTTGGAATCCTATTTTTCCCCACCAGTCTCTATGTTCTTTACTCAAATAACGTAAGTCTGGCGTCCAAGCCCCTGTGAATTTAGTCACTTGCCCCCAGTTCTCACAGGCTCCTGAAATATAGGGTCTCCTTGCTCACACTTATCTATGAATGCTGGGGGGACACAAAAATACACATCATACCCCCTCCATGACCCATTTTTTCCTCCACAATGAACTACTTGACATAAGTCGAAAGTGAATGATGTAGTTGACCCCTTCTCATAATTTAGTTCTATGCCCCCGTATCTTTCCATGCAAATTGTTTTCCCTTTACGCAGAATCTTATACTCTTGTGGTGCCCTTTTTCCTCTGTTATGCCCTCTTTCTCTCAGATACTCCATAAAAATATGATACCCATAATGATTAATGTCAATCCCACTACTATTCCTAATGCTTTCTTATTTTCCCACAACATCATTTTTACACTCTTTTACACCTCTAAATAACCAAATGATAAGCATAAACAATAGTTTAGTACAAGTTAATATTACTCTCTGAATTGTTCTGTCTGTGAGTTTTTAGTCTGTTTGTTCTGTATCAAGTGTCTCTGTATCTTCCCCCTTTTTGTCCTGCAGTTCCTGCAGGGCCCCTCTTGTGTCCTCCAATGTCCTCGATGGTGGTTCTGCGGTGCACAACATGTCCAATGGTACCACGTCATGTCCCCTTTGCCTTTTAACCTTACACTGTGTGATGTTCTCTCCATTACCTTATGAGGACCAGTCCACCTTGGTTGATTCCACTTCCTCTTGAAGACCTTCAGGAGGACCCACTCTGCGGCCTGACCAAGTCCAGCCTTAGGATCTGGTGCCTGTGATCTGTCAGCAATCTGTTTTGAGAAACTTAAGACAAGAGATGTTAATTTATCTGTGACAGCATCCATCTGTATACAGATCTTGGACCTCTCCATCCAACCTCATAGCTTCTAAATCAGGTCTGATTTTACCTTCCATTTCTACAGTCAGTTCACACACATGGGACTGCCTTTCAGTAATATAGTCTGCCATGTTGATGCCTTCATGAGTAAAGGTCAAGTTAGGCCATGATAAGACTTTCAGGATCCTATCCTGTCTCAATGATGACATTGTGAATGTTTTATCTAGCAATATGCTCACATACATCAGAACCTTTCTTTTGCTATCAGCTTTCTGAAACAGCACTCCATTGACAGTTTGTTTTCCCTCTGATACGTCTAAATAAAATGGTTTGTCATAGTCAGGGGTGGCTAGGTCAGCTGCTAACGCTAAAGAGGACTTGAGGTCAATGAACAATTGGTCAGCCTCCGTTGTCCAATCCAGTACAGCTTTGAGCTGTCTGGTTCCTTTATGCTGCACCAGCTGTCTCAGTGGTGCAGTTTTATCTGTATATGCAGGAATAAACTGCCTGCTGAATCCTGCCAACCCCAAAAATGACAACATATCTTTCACCGTGACAGGTTTTGGATGATGTAAAATGGCAGATCTGTGCTGTGAAGAAATCCCTGCCCCTTCAGCTGACACTACTCTTAAGAGGAATGTTTTTTTCTGTTCTGGTCTAATAGTAGTTAGTGCAGTGTAGGGGTTAGGCACAGGAAGAGTGGGTGTTTTTAATAACTGCATTTATATGCCTTAGATCATGTGTCATTCTATACTTTCCTGTATTTTGTTTTTTTACAGGTAGAATTGGTGTGTTCTACACGCACACAGAAGTACACCTGCCTGAATCAGGCCTTGAATGGTGCCTGCAATACCCTCTTCAGCCTCTGGTTTAGGAGGATACTAGGACTGCCAAATTGGTACATCACATGTCAATTCAAAACTCACTGGTTTCATAGATCTACACCACCCCACATTTGTGGGTCCTTAAGACCATTGGTCCTATGGCAGATCCTCAATCATGGTTTCAGCCAGGTCATGATCAGTTTTTTCTCTACCATGCCATCTTGTGAACCATTTGTGTTGCAGTGTCACTGCATTTTTAGTGATCTTATTAATTCTGTATCCCTTTTGTTTTGGAGAATACTATAACCTAGGAATTTGAGTGTTTAGCCAATCAGTCGCATCTAGCATGCGTTTTGTCATTGGGCCCAGATCTTTAGCCTGATGCTCTGGGTGGATGGCTAACATGATGTGAGGCCAAGCCTCCTTATGCATCATGTACCATTCTTCCTGTTCAAATGTCAATTGCACAATTCCTACTACTCCTTCTGGGCCTACTAGTATCCCTGTACATTCGATTTCCCATTCTTTACCCTTTAAGTCTCAGTTAAATTCTTCCTGATACCATTCACGTTGGTTTCTATCATAAAATAAAGTTACGTGTGGGGGGTCGTGTGGAGGCATGTATGGAGCAATGTTCAAAACCCACGCTTCCAGAGCGAGTACAGCTCAAGCAGACCCTGCTCTTCCCTAGCCTCAGGATACAATTCAGCAGGTTGGTTGGTGCTGCTTGAGATAACAGAAAACAGTGGTTAACAGTCTGTTGTTGCACTCGTACAGATAGAGGTTTAGAAAATGGCAGTCTTTCACAAGTCCCAGAGAAACCCATCACCCTCATGGTTTTGTCAGAAATCAATGTGTGGTCCATGTGGATGTTTAAGGTGGAAAATGTGGCTCATGTGTCGACCACAAAGTTCAGACGGTCTTTGTTGACCTCCATGCTGAGCAGGGGTTCCCTCCTAGCCCTGCTCGGATCTCTCTGTGGGCTGTGTCAATAATAGTCCAGCTCCGCTTCCTCCGCCTCCCATACTTGGTATTGGGTGCCTGTCTGGTTCGGAGCTAAAGCTGCATGCGGTGCTGTGTACTGAACTGCTGTGTACTGAACAAAGCCCTGCCTCTTGGTGCTCCTCTTCCTCTTGCTGGGGTTCCCCTTCCTCTCTGGGCTGTCTGTGCCTGAGGATACTCTCTGGCAAAATGACCCATCTGGCCGCAGGAGAAACAGTGACCACTCTGCCTTCCCACTCTGCCACCTCGGTTGCCCATGCTCATCATGCCCCTCACACTATAACCCACACTTGGCTGCTGCCAGATTTGACGAGCTCTAGGTTGAGCCATGACATGAGTTTTGGTTTCTCTTTTTTGTTTTCATTGATTTTTTGTCTGGGTTCTCCTAACTGCAATTTAAGGAGCTGAGCTTTTAATTCTTCCAGCTCTGTTTGTTTAATCTTAGATTTTTCATGAGCCCTGGTCATGTGATATATCAAATGTCTCTCCCAGATTTGTGTTTCACTTCCTGGTATGTCAGGATTGGCTTAAAAGGTGTCGGTGTACACCTGTGTGGGCCTCCCATTCCTCCTTACAGCTCATCAGAAATGCTGCTCGGTTCTCTCCCACTTTAGGAAAATCGAACATTATGGAGAGCCCCAAGGGGTGCAGAAAAAAACGTCCTTATTGCGTTTCCCCATTTAGTGGATACTGAACTATATCTCACATCAGATCTGGAATTTATGGTTCCTGCAGCTGTCTCAATTTCTATCAATTGTCCGGCCGTAATTACTTGTCCTAATAAGCCTCTCATATCCTCAAGGGCCAGTTTGTGCCAGTTTCTCTCCTCTCTCTTTCCTTTATCATACTTTCCATATTCATTGGTTGTGGACGCTCCCTAGATACCCCGTCTCAGTCGCCAAGATCTGAGCCTGTCTTCCAATTTTTTCTTAGTTGACCACGTACATCTGTTCAATAAATCATCAGATTCCTCATGAATCCAATCTCTCCCCATATTATCTGCCTTACTTCCTTGTTTATTGGCTCTGTCACTTCCCTCTCCCTGATAACTGTGTTCTGACATCACACTATTTCAATCAATCAATCAATCAATCAACTTTATTTATATAGCGCTTTTACAATGACGATTGTTTCAAAGCAGCTTCACAGTGTTAAACAGGACAACATTGCAACAAAATTTGATTTGGCTAGTTTAATTTGGATAGTTTATAGAATTATATATGACCAAATTAATAAATTCTATTTGTATATTTAGTTGAGTAACTTGGATCATAATTTGAGTGTCCCCAACTGAGCAAGCCAAGCCAAAGGCGACAGTGGCAAGGAACCAAAACTCCATCAGGGCATGATGGAGAAAAATAAACCTTGGGAGAAACCAGACTCAGTCGGGGTGCCAGTTCTCCTCTGGCCTATTATTAACAGTGTATAATTATTACTCTGGCAACCTTGCAGGTCATAAATCATATTAGATAGGAATATTCAAAAATTTGGGTATAACGCACGAGACGGGTTCATTTAGGATGGCGCGTCGATTACACAAGAATATGAATACTTGAAAGATCGGAGTTATTGCGCCGGAGACGGGTTAATTGAGGATGACGTGCCGGTGAGGCAAATTCAGAGGAGACACTAATGGACACGGTCTCAGCAGACACTCCAGGATGAGCTGGTCATGTCCAGATGCAGGTCCACCATCCGATCCGGACACGGCCTGGATCCGGCCGACTGCAGTAAACCTCGGGATAAACAGAGAGACTAACATTAGTGTGGATGCCACTCTTTTTATGATGTAACGAGTACATCAGGTGTTATGGGAAATGTTCCCGGTTCCGGCTGACCTATTTAATGCAGCCTAACAATCAGCCTAACAATCATTTCCTACATCTGCTTCATGTAGAACTTCCTCACCTGGTTCTGGAGAATGCTTAGGTCCTCCTTTCACCTGCCATTGTCTTGCTCCATTGCCCTTAGTAACATCCAGCATTCCTCCATCTACATCATATACTGGAACCTGACAGTGAACTCCTCCCTCCTGATAGAGTGGTGGCACTGTAGGTAAAACTGTATATATTGACTTACACTCTGTCTGTTTTCTGTCCTCTGCAGATTTTTTGTTCTGCTTTTGCGCCGTCTTCCTCTTTTCTAAATTATCTAGAGCTGCAGCTGCTAAGGTCAAATTATGCAACTTAGCAAAATTGTTCTGCAGTGTCTCTTCCTCATTCTTCCACTTTCTTTTTGTTAACATTCTTTTTTTCTCTTGCTGCCTGTGCGCATTCAATTTGCCATAACTGACTTTCTGTTTTTTTTAAAAGACCCGTCAAATCTATTTTACTACTATCCTCTAAATTATTTATCTTTTTGAACTGCTCATACAGAATGTTAATTTCTTTTATCTTTTTGTCCCTCCTTTTTGATTCAATTCCACTTATCACTTGTGCTGAAATATCTTCCCACTGGGTTTTTAATGGACCATATTTCTCACACTCTATATCAAATTCCCCCTCCATTCTGACTCCCTTGTATAGTATTCTGTTGATTTTATTTTATTTATTTATTTTTATAGTTCCGTATGTGACTGATGTGGGTGTTTTCCTCTATGTGGGCTCTCACAAGTTTCCCTGATCGCCCCTTGAACACCTTCTTTTAGTGGGCACTTTCCTATGTGGGTTCTCACCCCGTTCCCCCAGCGGATATACCACCAAGGTTACTCGGATCACCCATAATTTTTGTGCCTTCTTTTAACCAGTCACACACAGCACCCTCCCTGTCATATAATATTTATTTCTTTGTATATAACAATTTATCATTTTATTTTTATTATTACTTTATCACTTTATTGTTATTTTATTATATATATATATATATATATATATATATATATATATATATATATATATATATATATATAATTCATTTAAATGTTTTATTTATTTATTTATTATATTATTTATTATATATCTTTTAAATCCTTCCTAACTTTTTTTTTGTAAACTTTCACCTTCCTCCTATAATCATTTATTTGATTGTACTCACGCACACACTATTTATCATATTTGATCTTTTTCTCTTTTTTAGTTTGTACTATTGTACTTTTCTAAATGCGGTCATTAGGGGTCGAACCGTGTGGTAGATTTCTCACCCCACTCCCCTGGGACCTTCCCCCAGGTTCCTTTATTCACTCGTCAGTGAAATGGGCCCCCAGGGCTCGGGTCCTGGCCCAAATCTTTGTGTCCCTGACGCTCAATTACTTTGTGTCCCAGACACTGCGTCCCTGACGCAATTTTTTTTGTATTTTATTTTATTTTATAATTTCTTCATATGACTTATTCATACATATGTTTTAATCACTTCACCACTCTTGACATCATAATTTAGAAAATAGCCAATTGCAGACTTTGATATAGAAAACAGGTGTCTGCTTACCCTTCTTTTTGGTTCAGGCCGGCCTGATGTCAAGAGAAGATCAGAGATTGTCCACTCCTCCTTGGACTCCCCCTCACACGATCGGGGTTACCAATTGTTGGACTCGGCATCAATTCCTCGAGTCCGCGTGTTCGTTGAATGAGGAGAGCAGGAACAAAATATAGTTTAACTCTTTTAATGATTAAGTAAGTCAGATGAAGAAGCATTCAGAGCTCTGGGTCACATTTACACAATCCTATGCAAGGTTTGTCCAGGCAGTCTGCGACAAACTTGCCTTTCCCTGACCCAATATTTATACACAAAAAATATATAAGTTGTCTTTCTTTGGGAGTCAGATGATTTTCTGGTCAGCTGTGCTTCGTTCGCAACATAACCCCTCCAATTCCTGGACACAAGACTGCTTCTTTGTTAACACACACAAAGGCACTCTGAGAGCATAGCAAAATGCATAGCAAAACACTTTCTCATATGGATCTGTTATACGTACTAACACCCTCTGACTGTTATGCCCAACAGAAAGTACATATAGTCTTAATGCAAAATCATTTCATAAACTAACATTATCTTAAATTTACTATTGTTAATGATTAATTTCTACAAGCGTTGTTAGCAATAATGCACAAACAAATATTTTATTCTCAACAATATTTATTCCAATAATAATAATAATTAAGGCAACGTTAATCAATTAATTTACTAGAGTAAAACAGGTGAGATATATTATTACTCACATAATCGCTATTCGCTTCCTTATTTTCGGATATCTGAAAAAATACAGCAAATTAGATTTCTAGACAGTCGATGGAACGGTCAGTGCTGAAATTTTACAAAAGTTTAGAATTTGCTCTTATTTAAAACCTTGCAAAAAAGCAGCACGCAATCACCTCCAACAGAAATAGGTCTTTTACTTATTTTTGTGCTTCAGTAGATAAAGGTCTATGATTTTGCATATAAGGAGAATGGAGCGGTATGAAACATTATTCACACTGAAATTTAAAACTGTTAAAAGAAAATACTGCATAGGAGAAACTAAGAAAGAAAACGTACTCGGTTACTTACGTAACCTCGGTTCCCTGAGATAAGGGAAGGAGTACTGCGTCGAAAACGCATTGGGAATAGTCTCCTATTCTCGAATACTGAAGCATTTCTAAAATCATGCAGTGCTACTGCACAGTCAAAGCAGAGTCGAGGCTACTCGCGCACTATTGGCTGGCCAGTGGTAACTGCATGAACCAATGGCAGAACAGCGTATCTGAGCGAACCTATGGGCGCCAAGCTCGCAAAACTGAACATAAGCCCGTGAACTGAGTGCAAAAGCCTGCGAGTAGTAAATATTACGGACAACCTGTCAAAATAAGATTTATGACCCTTTAATGACATGATTTATTGCTTTATTTCTTAATTACTGTCCCCTTTTTGACCCTCTGTTTCCGGACTGTTTGTGTTCACGCGCTCAGGAAGCGAACACAAACAGGTGGTTCAGTCTTAAAGGTGTCATGCATCTCACAAAAGAAGGGATTCTTCCTTTCTCTAGACAAAAGTGTCTCTATCCTGTTTTTTCTGTTTGTCGTTACGCAGATGAGTAAAATGTAGAGAAACAGTAAAGTTTTAAAATATTTTAGAACTGTTTTTAAATTATTTTATATTTAATAGTAATGAGTTAATAGTGATGAGTAAATGACTCAATATTGTTTACATAGAAAATAGTAAAACTATATGCTTTTCACTTTAGGATCATCATCTAAAATTACATGAAAAGTTCTTACCAAACATTTCTTACAATCTTTGGTTTAAAACGGTTTAAAATGCTTACACCATCCCCTCAATGAAATGATTCACTTGTATACATAGCCTTCAGAAACCGGTCTGCAAAAACAACAAAGACACATTTTAGGCTTTGCACTCAGTCTGTATCTGTAAAACAAACTTTTGCAAAACCACTAAACACAGTTTTCTGCATTAGACACATCACACAAAACTAACAGCACTTTCATTATATTACATTTCATTTAGAAACCATAACTATTTAAATCAATTCCATCTTTTACTGACTAGCCGATCATGTGTGAAAACAATTGATCATTTAGAAAATCAAAACTCAATGTTTTTGAGAAACAAATTCTCACCCATGCATTTCTATTTATTATTGTAAATATATGCCATCATCTTTATTTCTGTAGCATTTATTCAATAAAAATAGTTACAAATTCAAATTGTAATATAAAGTCAGCTCAACAAGTCAGTTTAGTCTTTGTAGATTCAGCTCAATAATTGTAAAGTACATCAACTGTACAACAATTGTGTTTATTTGTGTTATTATTACAACAATTGTGTTTATTTGTGTGTGTGTGTGTGTGTGTGTTTGAATGTTTATATGCATGTTTGAATGTGTGTTTATTTGTTTGTGTGTATGCTTGTTTGTTTGTGCGTCTGTCTGTTTGAATGTGCTTGTTTGTGCGTGTGTCTGTTTGAATGTTCGTGTGTGTTAATTTGTTTGTGTGTGTCTGTTTGAATGTTTATATGTGTGCATGTTCATTTGTTTGTGTGTTTGAAATGTTTATGTGTCTATGATTGTTTGTTTTGAATGTTTAAATGCATGTTTTTGAATGAATGTGTATTCATGTGTCTGCTTGTGTTTGTCTGTTAATGTGTTTATTTGTTTGAATGTGTGTGTGTATGTGTGTGTGTATGTGTCTGATTGTTTGCTTGTGTTTGTTTGTTTGAATGTTTATGTGTCTATGATTGTTTATTTGAATGTTTATAAGCATGTTTGAATGTGTGTTCATGTGTCTGCTTGTGTTTGTCTGTTAATGTGTTTATTTGTTTGAATGTGTGTGTGTGTGTCTGATTGTTTGCTTGTGTTTGTTTGTTTTAATGTTTATGTGTCTATGATTGTTTGTTTGAATTTTTATAAGCATGTTTGAATGTGTGTTTATTTGATTGTGTGTATGCTTGTTTGTTTGTGCGGGGTGTCTGTTTGATTGTTCATGTGTGTGTGTGTGTGTGTGTGTGTCCTGGTAATCCCTACGGTATGGGGACAAAATGTCCCCACAAAGATGGCAATATCCGGACATTTTTTAGTCCCCATGAGGAAAACAGGTCATAAATCACACTAAGTGATGTTTTTAAAAAAAGTAAAAATGCAGCATGTCTCCTGTGATGGGTAGGTTTAGGGGCAGGGGTGGTTTAGGGGGATAGAATGTACAGTTTGTACAGTATAAAATGCATTATGCCTATGGAATGTCCCCATAAGACATGAAAACCCAACATGTGTGTGTGTGTGTGTGTGTGTGGGCATGTTTTTGTGAAATATCAGGACACAAATGTGTATAATGACATGGGTATGACATAGGTATTACAAAAAGAGGGTGAAATATGAGGACGTTGCCCATGTCCTCACTTTTCAAAATGCTTATAAATCACACAGGATGAGGTTTTTTTTCACAGAAAGTAAACTGCACAGTCTCCTGTGATGGGTAGGTTTAGGGGCAGGGGCAGTGTAGGGGGATAGAAAATACGGTTTGTACAGTATAAAATGCATTACGCCTATGGAATGTCCCCACATTTCACAAAAACAAACGTGTGTGTGTGTGTGTGTGTGTGTGTGTGTGTGTGTGTGTGTGTGTGTGTGTCTGTGTGAATGTTTATATGTGGGCATATTCATTTGTTTGTGTGTTTGAATGTTTATATGTGGCTATGATTGTTTGGTTTGTTTGTGACTGCTTATGCATGTTTGTGTGTTTATTGCAAAATAAAAAATGCACATCTCACTTTAAAATTCTAAGTAAAATAAATATGCCCTATAATTTTAAAAACGTTTTAAACATTTATACTAATGCAAAGGTATGTTAACTATAGTCTTTAAACAATACTTAGATTTTTTCTTTAATATATTTAAAACAGCAAACATGCTATCTCTTTGGCTGTGTTTGTGACAAAAACACATAATTTTCACCTCAGAAAATAAATAAATAAATAAAAACATTTTAAATGTAATCTTTTGACAAACCTACATTTCAAACTTTTTACCTCAGGTGTTAAACAACACAGGGGAAAGTGTTTTGCAATACTCATGAAATTGTTCATACCAAACAAGCTTTGTTTTACACATGTTAACTATTTGAATGTTTTGTTGGTATCTTGTCATTTTTAGAGGAATTACTAAAGTTTACCAGAATCACAATGTTCTGTAAATTAATTTTCTTTAGATTTAGTCATACTATCAAGAATCCAGACCATTCGCATTTGTTTGTTGGACAATTTTTTCAAGCAAAGACTATTCAGTGATTATAAATAAGTGATTATTTTCTATTTGAGAGTGTTTGACTAAATTGATATTTTTAATGGCACATTCCATATGTCTTCATCAAAGTTTGAGCTTGTTAAACAAAGGTCCAAACTTTTGAAGGTTACATTAGCTTTACACTGGTATGGTGCACAGGTCCCTATGTAATTTGAGTGAATAAATTATGGATCAAACAAGAAAAAGTACCATTTTATGATGGTGTACTTCACATCAGTTGTAATAAAAACATTTCACAATTTGTAAATAGATGTGATAAAATTCTGTCAGATTGTTAGTGAGTTGTACCAGCATAATTTTAGTGCTATAGGTAATTCATGCATAATCTTTATGCAACATTTATGCGTACAATTTACAACAAATGTTTACGGCGTATGATAAAAGAAGCATTTAGCTATAATGAAAACATCTGCAATTTTACATTACGTTTTCTTTTTCTTTAGATGAAGTCTACTCTTTGAGCATGGTCAAACAGACATAGGAATTAATGTACAAATACATTATTTTTTTTTATTTTTTCTCTGTTACATATATGACTGTTACACTAAAAACAAGTCTATCAATTAAGTTGCACATTATATACATAGTCAATGATATCACAGACACACAATTTTGTCTTAATAATTGATAGCTCTAAGATTTTTTTTTAAATTTTATTTTAAAATGTTTTGTTTTGCATGTTTTACATTTTTTTTTAAACTTTTGTAATATGTGTTTAGCGTACAGTAAATATCAGCATTAGTTTGCATTCATTTGAAGCCAATTGCTAATGGAGATAACATTTTCTAATTGTCACATTCACATTAGAGTCTGGAATCTGGTTTATAACAAATTTGTTATTTAACAGTGATTGTGTTCATGGCATCATTTCACCGCTGTGAGTAGGGTACATGAAACCAGACCTAAATAAAAAGCATTTAGTTGTTGGGACATTTTACATTATATTTTTATACTAACCTAGTTTTAAATAGTACTTAAATATGAATGTTTTATTTTTAAAGCCCAACTGTGGACATAAAATGATTTACAAGGATTTCTGAAATAGCCTGTTGAATCTGTTGAGTCTGTTGGCACTATTGAAGGTTCCACATCCTTGGATGTTTTCACACCTACAGGTTCTGCCTCTTGAATACAGTGTTTAAATGTGGTTTAGGGTCATTTAAAAAACAGAAACCAGTCTGTGACAATGGCTACTCCAAAAACTCCTGAAACCACTAGAGCAATACCAACAAGAAGCCCTGCGGAAACAGAAGAAAACCACCCCTATGCACAACAGAAAAAACAGAGGATTCTTCACACCGATCACACAATCTTGCACAACAGGACTTTCCGATGTCTTTTGAACGTGTAGGAAGGTTTGTGTTTGACAAAGCATCCCTCACGGTTAAGCTCTATGTTATGGAAATTTTGAAGAAGAACCTACTTCACAGACACGTTGTGTGGTTTTGCCTGCCATAGACTGGACATTTTTGTACAATCAAATATGGCGAGATTTTAATTTTGGTATTGGCGAAAAAATGTGTTACTACGTCAAGTGGGACGGGGCAATGCCAGATGTGCGATACACTTTGGAGAAGTTTAGCGATGACGTGGACATATCAATGTGCTGGAACAAGACACTTCATGACAAAAACTATCTTAAACTGATGAAAAACCTTGAGGAGACAGAAATGAGCTTTTGCTTTCAAAGCAGTGACGAGTCGAGCGATGAGGAGGATTGGCCTATTCCAGAGGATAACCCATTTAAATGCTGCAAAACGGGTCTATCTTTTGAGTGGAGCGAAATACCTCACAGCGGTGAGATGATGCCATGAACACAATCACTGTTAAATAACAAATATAATTTGTTATAAACCAGATTGCAGACTCTAATGTGAATGTGACAATTAGAAAATGTTATCTTCACTAGAATTTGGTTACAACTGAATACAAACTAATGCTGATATTTACTGTACGCTAAACACATATTACAAAAGTTAAAAAAAAATTTAAAACATAAAAAAAATCTTAAAGAGCTATCAATTATTAAGACAAAATTGTCAAATAGTGTGTCTGTGATATCATTGACTATGATATATAATGTGCAACTTAATTGATAGACTTGTTTTTAGTGTGACAGTCATACATGTAACAGAGAAAAAAGAAAGAAAAAAACCCCCAGCATGACATACTTTATTTGTACATTAATTTATTGTCTGTTTGACCATGCTCAATCAATCAATCAATCAAATTTATTTATATAGCGCTTTTACAATGACGATTGTTTCAAAGCAGCTTCACAGTGTTAAACAGGACAACATTGCAACAAAATTTGATTTGGCTAGTTTAATTTGGATAGTTTATAGAATTATATATGACCAAATTAATAAATTCTATTTGTATATTTAGTTGAGTAACTTGAATCATAATTTGAGTGTCCCCAACTGAGCAAGCCAAGCCAAAGGCGACAGTGGCAAGGAACCAAAACTCCATCAGGGCATGATGGAGAAAAATAAACAACAGGAGAAACCAGACTCAGTCGGGTGCCAGTTCTCCTCTGGCCTATTATTAACAGTGTATAATTATTACTCTGGCAACCTTGCAGGTCATAAATCATATTAGATAGGAATATTCGAAATTTTGGGTATGGCCTTGCAGGCGGGTTAATTTAGGATGGCGTAGATTACACAAGAATATGAATACTTGAAAGATCGGAGTTATTGCGCTGGAGGCGGGTTAATTGAGGATGGCGTTCGGTGAGGCGAATTCAGAGGAGACACTAATGGACACGGTCTCAGCAGACACTCCAGGATGAGCTGGTCATGTCCAGATGCAGGTCCACCATCCGATCCGGACACGGCCTGGATCCGGCCGACTGCAGTAAACCTCGGGATAAACAGAGAGACTAACATTAGTGTGGATGCCACTCTTTTTATGATGTAACGAGTACATCAGGTGTTATGGGAAGTGTTCGGTTCCGGCTGACCTAGTTAATGCAGCCTAACAATCAGTCATTTGATTTGAATAAAGAAAGTTAAAAATGTTCTATGTGTATGCCATAGTAAAGAGATGTGTTTTTAGTCTAGATTTAAACTGACAGAGTGTGTCTGCTTCCCGAACAATGCTAGGAAGACTGTTCCAGAGTTTAGGTGCTAAATAGGAAAAGGATCGACCGCCTGCAGTTGATTTAGATATTCTAGGTATTTTCAACTGGCCAGAGTTTAGAGACCGCAATTGACGTGATGTAGTATAATGCGTTAAGAGCTCGCTTAAGTACTGGGGAGCTAAACCATTTATTGCTTTATAAGTAATAAGCAAGATTTTAAAATGTATGCGATGTTTAATAGGAGCCAGTGTTGACAGAACTGGACTAATATGATCGTACTTCCTGGTTCTAGTAAGAACTCGAGCTGCTGCGTTTTGTATGGAAGTAAAATAATGCCAAATGTTTTTGAAATAAAAAAGCCTGTTGAATTGCACTACTTGAAAAAAATATGCATTGCATTAACCATGATTGCATTTTAATGCATTGTATTTTTAGGGCTTGCATTTATATGGGCTGAAATTCAACATGGCTGTATATTTAAGCTGTGAATATTTCAATTCAAAACATTTCAAACACATTTTCATTAATAAAAATTCAATAATCCATATTCTCCTTTCATATTTCACTTCCAAAATATTCAAACTGTTTAAAAATACAACCTATAATATTCAACAGGCAATTTTCGGTCTGTTTTATTTCGCTTTACAAATTCGCTCCACAATTCAGTGGTTCAAATTCGCAAATTCGACATTGAATCAGGGACTGGAGGAAAAGCAATAGACTACCGATGCATTATATCTATCTGCTGTTAGTCGCCCTCACCAGTAGGTGGTGCAAGCGCAACGCGTGTTGACAACATCAAAGCAACAGACAGAGACGAGAAACTTTCATAAAACATCATTTGCTGAAATGGACCGAGCGGTGAGTTTGTTGGTTTTAATTTTACCTTTGTTCTGCTTCATTCATCTGCCCAGCAAGACTGGTTTAGCCTATTTAACATGAAATATTATATATTTCTCTTTAGCAATTGCTTTTGGATTATGTTTTGGAAAGACTCCGTTCACGCTTGGAAAATGCTGTTGGACGACTGCCCCTTGACATGGACTACCTGGAGTTTATCTGCTCGCAAGAGTTGGTCTTTTTAAGTTCTGTGTCCAATTTAGTTACCATCCCAAGTGATGTTTTCGAGGGCATCACAGAACTACTCAGACTAATTCGACTAAACTTGTCAGACGTTGAGACGCGCACTCCGACTGTTTTGCACACATCAGGATCGATGGGAAGGCCACGGTTTGTAATCTCACCGGATTATATCACCAATCTCATGGACATTAACTGTTCTGTTCCAACCATTGCTCGCATGATTGGAGTTAGCACCCGCACAGTATTTAGACGAATGGCAGAATGTAACCTCTCCATTCGGGCAAGATATAGCAGTCTCACGAATGAAGAGTTAGATGAGTGTGTGACAGATATAAAGCAACACATGCCTCAGTGTGGGTACAGAATGATGAGAGCAGCTTTAAAAGCGCGAGGACACCAGGTGCAGTTTGACCGGGTCAGGGCAGCAATGCACCGGGTTGATACAGTTGGAGTCATGACCCGAATGACACAAATGGGCTGCGTAGTACGAAGGACATATTCGGTTTCAGGTCCTAGGTCAATAATGCACATTGACACCAACCATAAATTGATTCGGTAAGTTTGGTTTGTTAGGCCTGTTCACGTAGTTATTGTATGTCATTGCATTTGCATTTCTTTTATGAGAGATATGTGGGCTTTTAAATATTTGCATGAATTGTCTTTTTTCAGCTACAACATAGTCATCTTTGGGGGTGTGGATGGCTTTTCACGCAAGGTATTGGCCACTCCTAACTACTTTTTGCCTTATCTATATTGACATATCATCATCATCTATCATTCCATTTTTTTAAATAGATAATGTACCTTGGTACAGCATCTAATAACCTTGCCGCTACTACCTTGGATTTGTTTCAAGAAGCAGTGGAGACATTTGGCTTCCCTCTCAGGTAGGAAACATGTCATTAAGAATTGGATGCCAAATCTGGTCATGTTTGTTAAGTTTTATTTCTATTTTTAGTTCAGTGAATTAAATTATTTACATTGACATGAGAGAGAGAGCATTTGTGAGAGCGTTTGTTTCCTTAAATTACCATGTGTCCACAAGTAAGAAGTACAGTAAATAGCTGCTGCCATACTGGTGTTGCCCTCTCTTACGTCATATCCCAGAATTCCCCCGACTTACTTAAGGCACACACTAATCAAATTATATTATATATAAGGATAACTATAAACTGGCCTGTGGCCACACTAGCTCCCCTATTATGAATGAATGAATTTTAGTCAAGTTTACATCTGATGATTTGTGTGTGTGTGTGTGTGTGTGTGTGTGTCTGAAAAACTGTACATTTACCGTCTATGAATTTTACATTGAGTAATTACAATTTTTTTGAGAATTTTGTTTCAATTGCTGTGCTAAAACACTCATGTACTTAGGGTACGAGGAGATCATGGCGTTGAAAATGTGGACGTGGCTCGTCTAATGTTCACAGTTCGGGGGACAGAAAGGGGCAGCTTTATTTCAGGAAAGAGCGTGCACAATCAACGGTAAGTTGTAATTTTCAAATAATGTAATTTGAATTGAGGTTTTGTAAAAAAAAAAATGTATATATATATATATATATATATATATATATATATACATATATTTTTATTATTATTATTAATTATCAACTTGTGCATAATACCTGTATGAAATTCTTAGATTTAATTGATTTATTTCTTTTCAGTATAGAGAGGTTGTGGAGAGACGTCTGGACATCCGTGACAAATGTCTACTACGATGTTCTACATGCATTGGAAGAAGGTGGCCACCTTGACATTTCTGATCTTACTCATCTATTCTGTTGCCATTATGTTTTTCTTCCACGGCTTCAAG
Source organism: Gobiocypris rarus (assembly GCA_023029165.1). Taxonomy (NCBI): domain Eukaryota; kingdom Metazoa; phylum Chordata; class Actinopteri; order Cypriniformes; family Gobionidae; genus Gobiocypris; species Gobiocypris rarus. The sequence goes on from CM040912.1 coordinate 17,201,196, forward strand.
ATGATCTCAACCTTTTCCGAAACACCTGGGACAATCACCCCATACGAACAGAGGGCAATTTGACTCCTAACCAGTTGTGGGTGATGGGAAGTATCCGCAATCCTGTACCTGAGCCTGACATAGAGGTATGTTTGATGTGGATATGGATTTTGACAGTAAAATAAATAACTCGCACTGATCGCACTGTATATTGAATACACATTTTAATGTTGAAGCAGTTTATTCTCTGTTCAGGGGCCTCATTTATAAAGCTGTGCCGAGGACCTTACTAAAAGTGTATCTGCGCCCGTAAGCCAGAATCTATGCAAAATTCCCTTTATAAACCCAGTCAGTGGAAGATTGTGAACATGTATATCCTCCCCGAAATAACCATATAACTTACGCCTTGTTTTACTTTGCATATGCATATTTATCTACGTGATCCCATGTTTAACAGTAAAGGACATTACGAAAATATGAGATATGCGTGCCTTGTTTTTGAATAAAAACATAAAAAGGTATTACATACATTTCAGAGAGTTTTTCTCAATCTTATCCACTGGCCAAATATTTTTAATTGCTTTATATTTTAAATGGAAACAGATAAGCCTTTTGTGCATTATTTGCACAATTTTCTCAGACCACGAGTTCTGCTATTATTGTATGCTCAACTGTAGTTAAAACATTTAAACACCGCATACCAAATGAAAGTGTTCAAAAGCATTGCATCCACTACTAAAAACTCCATTAATGGATGGTAAATTTAATAAAATGTGTAAATCAGATGTAAAGCAGTTTCATGTTGTGAACATGCACTAAATTTATGATTAGTACTCATAATGAAGATTTAAAGTATTTTTCCTTCATCAGTCCCACAGCTCACCATTGATGTTGCCAAATGTCTCAAATGTTTGTATGCCGCAACAAAGTTTATTATAGTTGCACATTCTCTCATCAAGTTTATTTTTATAAATCACAACTTGTGCTTTGGAAGTGGCGTACAAACCGTTTCAGGGCCTGTTGTCCGTACGCAGCGGTTATAAATGAGAACCCAGGAATGTAAGTGGGATCTTACTTGTGACAGTAAATGCTCTAAATTTCTTTTTTTTTGTAGGGATTAAGCATACCGCATATAGACTGGGAGAGTAGTGGACTGAGTGTTGATACACATTCCAGCATTGTTGTTCCTCAAACCGAATGCCCCCTGACTGATGAGCAAATGGAAGCACTCAGAGAAACTGTAGACCCCAAAGGACCTTCTCAGACTTTTGGCTGGGACATCTATCTAGCTGCACTACATTTTTGCCAATCGGTTCTTTTGGAATAATTGTGATATTCCATAAGAATATCATCTTATATTCTGCGGACTTCTGTCAATTATAATTTTAATCATCAATACCTGCTTTAAAATATCTGAATAAACAATAGTAATAATTGTTGTTTCTGTCTAACTTCTTCCTATGATTTGACAATTCTTTAGATAGTATAGTGATAATAACTAGTACGGTGGATTGTGAGCAAAAAACTTTATTCAAGTTTAACTATTCAACTATTGCTTAAATTACATTTTTCTGATCCCACTGAACATGTTCAAATATGCATTTTGCATACATTTTCAATTATAAGTACTTATAAACAAAGTACTTCACAATATTCTACAGATTCTGAAAATCTTTGGAACAATAGACATTCAACATTACTAAAACCGCTGCATGAGCCCATGCATGAAAAAATCCATTGTGGAACAGTATTAGCTTACATTGCTTGTACACTTGTTACTTACTATGTTTATAGCATAGTATCAAAACATAACAGCATGAAAAACATGCGGTACATTAAAGATGTACAAAAATATAACTTTGGGGAAAAAAAGTAAATTTTAAAGTATTGTACCCAAGTGTAATCAGCATGTAATAAAAGCCTATATCAGTGTGTAACAAATGTGACATGTACTGTAAATATGTATAAGAATTACACATGGCCAAAACCATACTTGCAGGTCTCAATGCACATCATCAAATCATTTGCGAAGGACTGAAAATCGCTGTAGTGCCCTGGGAGCCGGAGAACACAAAAGCAAGTAGAGGATTTTGGGAGATCACTTTTTACAATTTCTACAGCCATATTTCCCTCCATCTGCTCCCATCCGACCCAGAACTTCAGAAGGTTTTTTAAGTCCTTGCTGGATGCTGTAAAAAAGTATAGAAATAGTTCACCCTAAAAACATAATTATCTTATTGTTTACTCTGACTTACAGAATCTCAAACTGTCGACTTCCTTTAAAGTATATTGGTGTTTAGATCAATATAATGTAATTTCGGGTGGTCCAAAGCTTTTTAAAACAGGATACAAAACATGGGGTAACACTTTTTAATAACTTTAATAAATCATTAACACACATTATAAAATGATCAGATAATTTGTTACTATACTGTATATTCACTCACATAGCTAGAAATGAGATAATGTGCTTGTTAAAGGGATAGTTCACCATAAATTAAATATGTACATCATATAAAGCGATTGTGTCCACACAATCACTATTAATTTGGATTAGTTTTGCGATCTCTTTATGACCTATTTGAAGCATCAAAGGGATTGTTGCCTATCAGTTGAGGGACAGAAATAGCTTGGGTTTCATCAAAATATCTTTTGTGTTCCAAAGATGAATGACAGTTTTACAGGTTTGAGTTATTTGAGTTATGAGACACAATTTTGGGGTTAACTATACCTTCAATGTAAACTAAATGTTCTGTTAATCCTTATGTAAGTTTGTTTAAGGTCTTGTTCTTTGTGATCCCATTTTTCAAACTTTAGTTAGTGTGTAATGTTGCTGTTAGAGCATAAATGATACCTGTAAAATGATCAAATTCTATGCCAGCGAAATATTTTATTTAACAGAAGTACCCTACAGCCAATTTCCGATTAGGACTATATCCCTCTACTTCCTTCTTTAAAGGGGAAATAAGCAGTCAATCATGTTTACATGATTTACAAGATGGATTTCCACTTTAATCAACTATTATAATAAGAAACATGACTGTTAAAAGTATTGCGCCCTTATACATTAGATTACGGTATACAAAATTAGCTTTAGTTTCTATTTGGAGGTATGACATTACGTGATGACATTATAGCATTACGTGATGTTCTCAGCTGAAGCAAGATGTGAACTGATGTTATGTTCAAGTGATGCTGCTAAAATAAAAAGCTGCTGAAGAAAGGATTAGCACTGAGCAACGTTTTGTTTGTTTTCCCACACGCGAGTGAAAGTGAATAGCTCACTCGGGTGCTCAACAATGACAAATGTAAACATATTAAAGAAAAAACGTTATATCTTTCACGAAATCCGCGGCCACGACGCCGCCATTGAGCAGTATCCTAACCGGTGACGTCACTGGGTTGGTTGGCTCAAGAATATAATAGGGACATGTAGGAATATCCCGACATCAGACTGTCTATTCCACGTTGTTTTGACTGCGAACAACTAACGTTAGGTACAGTCATTATTAGGTAACAGCTGTAAGCATTACCTAGCTAACTCTAACTTGGTGTTTAGCTCACTTAGTGAAGTTAAGTACCAGACAAAAAGACAACTTCTATGGTTATATGTAAACAAACTGCACATGGAAACATTGTTTGCAATGCCCGCCATCATATTCCTGTCTTTTGTCAAAACAGTGTAAGTTAGAATGTATTTGTTTTAACATAGCTGTTGTACTGCGATGCCCACCGTGTCAGAATCCATCTGCTAGTTCATGCTTACAGCTGTTACCTAATAATGACTGAACCTAACGTTAGTTGTTTGTGGTCAAAACACTGTGGAATAGACAGTCTGATGTCTCAAAAATATTATCTGTTGGGTATTTTGAGCTAAAACTTCACATACACTCTGGGGACCTAAGAGATTTATTTTACATATTGTGAAAACGGCATAATATGGGACCTTTAATAAAACTTCAACTTAATAACAAATAAATAAATTTTAACTTTTAATCATTGGAAATCATCTAAATTGCAGGACCATATGAATTGAAAGTGTAATGACATTTGTAAACATTTAAATTAAACAGTATCTTTTAATTAATATGTAATGTATAATACGTTCATTATTAAACATTAACAAGCACATTATCTCTTATTTCTAGTTATGTAAATATATATCAAAGGCATCCTATTATAATATTTATTAGTGTGTAATGTTGCTGTTTGAGAATAAAATGATCTGCAAGGTTACAAAGCTCAAAGTCAATTCTAAAGGGAGATATTTTATTTATCGAACGACTCGTTTGGAGTACATTTTATTCAGGGCTTTGTAAAGTAACAATGTTAAAAATAATAATATTAAAAAATGATATGTATATATATATACACACACACACACTGCTGTACTGTTCAAACTCTGAGGCACATACCTGTCTCAATGAAATGCTTTAAATACCCTGTGATCCGTTCCTTGGTATCAACAGAGTATTCGTCTTCATCTTCATCTTCATCATCAATGTCCTTACGCCATGAGATATGGGAAAGCAGTATCTAAAAAAGTAACAGAATTATATGTTTTCCAAGAAAAAAGCTATTGACATTGTTTATGGTAAATGTCCATGTGTAGTCCTCTTAAAAGGAATACTCCACTTTTTTTCGGAAATAGGCTCATTTTGCAACTGCCCCAGAGTAAAACAGTTTTACCGTTTCTGAATCCATTCCGCCTATTCTCTGCGTCTTTAGAAGAATGCCAGTAACCAGACAGTTTTTGGTCCCATTGACTTCCATAGTAGAAAAAATATACTATGAAGTCAATGAGACTAACAACTATCTGGGTTGTAAAAAAAAAGTGGAGTATCCCTTTAATGAGGAAGCCTTACCTCAGGACTGCATGAGTCTTCTGATTCTTTGGGGAAGAATGCTACATCCTTCCTCTCAGTTAGAAGAGGCCAAACAAAAGTGTCTTTCAGTCCTCGCTTGATTTGTTTGATTTGGCGTGTTCTTCTTCCAATAACCTACAAAGTACAAATAAATAGAAAAATTAATTATATCCTAATTTCAAATTATAATACCAGCATGCAGCAGACAGACCAAGTACCTAAAGGTCTTTCATAAAAAAAAAAATCCACCCTAGAGCATGTTCTTGCTGTCCTGCTGTTGTTATTATATTGAATTATTTGTATATATATATAATAATTGTACATCCTTATACAAAGAACATTAAAGAACAACTGGTGACTGAAAATTCATACAATGGAAGAAAAATCGAATAAAATCGCAGAGGGGCAAAGTTATGACCTACCACCTTAAAGTAGTTTACAGTAAAATTAAACAGTTATAAATTAAAAGGAATCAGGATACCACATAACATGCGTTATATAGCTCTATCCAAAAGATCATGAATGCATTCTAAACAGTAAATGAATACAAAATTATACTTATACCTGTCTAATAATACCATAAGAATAGAACACATAATAAAAAAATAATAAATAAAATTAGTTTCAAAAAATAATTAAAATGTATAGAAATAAGGACATTTTTCATTTTCACAAACACTAACTACAAATTTGAATTACCGCATGTGACAGCAGACGTTCATAAAGCCATCTTCTATTTTCTTCTGTTGGACCAGGAAGATCCCAAGACAAACAAAGTTCCAGGACTTTAGTATGCTGTTCCTCATTCAATGGAGACTGCCCACTGAGCTAAAAAATAAATCAGATGTTATAGACCCCTTTTGCACTGACATAAAAAATTACGTCACAGCGGTAGCTGAAGGCAAAACATAGGGAAAACTAGAGATGGCCAATACAAAACAGCAGATTAGTCTACATAATTAGGAGCTTAAATCATTATTATTCTTGTTGTTATTAAGTGTCATCTTGTTGTGTTGTGTGGGTGGAAGAATCAATGAAAAATGAGAATCTGGAATTTTTATTTCCAGAAAATATTCACATCATTAAAATTGCACCGTAAATTGTTATCTTCTTGATGCTGGCTAGGCAGAACTGCAGATTGTACCTCACAAGCATTGTACATAACCATTCGGCACATAGTTATAGTATAGGCACCTAAAGATGTATATGCCCTCATTTTCTCTTTACTATACACTCGGTTTCTCAATCAGGTAAATGTAACGTTAGATGTCAGGCCACTCATCTGGAAGTAATCCTGTCAGATCGTTTAACCAAAGAGTGAGTGTGTACGGGTCGACCAATCTGCTTCCATCCATTAAAGTTAACTTTTTGAAATAACTATCGCGGTCCCAGACAGTGAGTGACCTTACATATTCAGAAAAACCGTATATTCTCCAGGCATTGTTAAAAAAGAAAACAAGCTAACAAAACTTGCTAGCTACAGTTTGTTGAAGTGTTCAGGGGAATCTTTCTGCCTCCAGCTAAGCTCCGCCCACACAAATACGTCACAATATAACACACTTACCAAGTTGATGGTTTCTCGAATGTCGACATCTGGACAGTCCTCCAAATGCAAAGTGGTTGTGTCTTTAGAGCCTTGTAGCAGAACATGTACAAAAGATCTGCTGAGCCCTGCAAGACACGGGCCACCATGCAGAAACGAATGGCCTAGCATTCTCCCTGCTACCAGAAAGAGATCACTTTCGATCAGAAATTGGGAGGATGAGGGAACCAAGTGGTCTGGCTCTCCCTCAAACAGGCAAGTAACTCCGGTGTTTCCTGTTGATTTAATTAGGTAAATACCATCAAAACAAATTTGAAAAATGTACACTTAGCAGTGCAACTGCAACTAATAAACTGCATACCCAAGTTCAAACTGAAACCATGCTTCAATTTTTCAAGTATTGTTGAGAAAAAGTGCCTGGTAACTCCATCACCAATTGCAGCATCTCCTAAAAAAAATTAACATAAGGTAATTAAACTGACAATATGAATACACTATATGACCTGCATAATTTATTGAATAAATGGTTTAATCTTCTACAGATGTACCTTGAAGTTGACATTTTATAGGACATGCCCACTCTACATTTCTTTGCTTGTAGAAGTTTATTAGCTGCCTCTCCTGTTCTTCAGTGCATGATCTTAAGTCAATACACATAAGAAGAGGTTTCCCAGTCTCGTGCAGTTGGAGAATTTCCTTTCTGTACAACGTTGCAGCCATTTGTGCATCCGGATGGGTCTTCCAATCTGGTAAAAAAAAATATATATTTTTTTATATATTCCTAAAATCATGACAGATCAACAGAAGTGTAATATTTTTTACAATCTTTACTTGTTTGCCACAAATTTAAAATGGACTACAAAATAAAGACGTCAGCAATATAATGATTTTAACAAACATTCATGTTATCCTCTTTTGCACTGCAAAAAAGCCAAAAAAGAATCAATTTAATTACCATTGTTCATGTATGAAATCTCAGCAGTGTTATTCACTTCGTTGTCCATAGATGTCAACTCCACTGTATTTATGTCATCATCCATTGGTCTACAATTTGGGAAAGGGTAAAAATCAATTAAAATCCTTTGTCTAGTGTGAGGTAAATAGTACTTTTATAATCGTATTATCACAAAACTAAAATTTTCCAGCTTGCACACCTTTCGCCACATTCACTGGCATGAAATTCCAAGATGCCAAGAGGCATTTCCTCTTGACAAATAGGACAGCAACCCTACAATATAGATGATCAACCATATAAAAAACACATTAAAAATGGACTTTTTTCCCCTTCAGTTTGAAATTGACCTTTTTGATAGCTTTGGGTTGAAATATATTAAGCAAGATATGCACTGTACAGAGAGCAATTACCCGTTCATTATTCTTTTTCACACTTTCCACATCCTGCACACATCCAGCCTCATCCTGTCTTTCGTTTTCATCTTCGATCAAAACAACATCAGAACAAGTCTTGATGTGATTTGCAAGGACCTGGAGGGGGAACGATATGTTGCACTTTTTGCATAATGCCTTAGGCATATTGCGAAATGCATCAGATGAGGGTGGCAAGGGAGCTGTGTCCAGTTCATCTTGAAGTGGAGCAATGTACATAACAGAATTCTCCCCAATTTTTGTCGCTTTTATAAGTCTGCCTGTGTACCCACAGTCTGCAGGTGCCACTAGGCTGAGCTTCCGACTTCCCCAACCCCCTGAAAGTATGAACAAGAAAAATGATTATGTATTGTGTTCATTTAATGTACTGTAAACAATAAGATGTAAATTTGAGTTGGGAACAACCTAAAAGTATTTGGAAGTCAATAATAATAGAGACGGTGGATGTATGGTACATAATTGTTTTTATTTTTCTTATGCGTGTGAATAAAGACTATTTACTTGGTTTAGTTTGTTACATATTATTCTAATCAGTGTTTTAAATACAAAAGGTAGTTGCAGCTACAATGTTCTTCTGCAAGAGACATGTAGTTTTGTTTTTTAACTGCTAGAGCACCAAAAGTTAAAGAATGCAGCTTTAAAACGTTTAATCTATTTACTGATAAAGAGATGCAATTTGTTCATAAAAAAAACATTGTTTTAGAAAAAAATAAGAATTGTGTTTTACCCCTGCTGAACCACACTCATAGCAAACTGACTACAATACCGAGGTTTAAACCAGCACATGTATGTTTTATTAGATGACTTATTTATACGTACATTTTTGGTTCCTATTAGCGTTGCTAAGAAAAACTAAAGCAAAAAAAACTAAAGCAGATTTATTAGTGTCATTAATAAAAAATATATTTAATATTTACACAAGGCAGTAAACAATACCTGATGCTTTATACAAGAGCCAACCACCAGCTACCCCACCAAGTTTGGGATATAATTCGATGAGTTTATCACATAACTGTTAAAGAAAACAGGATTAGTCAATCTAGCTGCAATCGCTACTATTTATGACCAATAACAAAGATAATTATCTGAACAGGTTATTTTTTACATTAAGTGTATTTGCACATCACGTCATGTACTGTACCTCCTGATGAGTCATATTTTCATCAAGAATGGCAGTTCTGCGTCCTAGTCCTGCCTGTGTGTGGAGCAGTTGATCCGGACCACTAGGGGACCGCTCACATTGGGCCGGCAGCAGGTGGAACATGATCTGAAATGGTTTTGGTTTAATGGGCACAGGAATTGTTCCAGTAAAGCGTCGTTTTCCTCTGCGATTTGAAAATAATCCAGGAAAGGACCTGTTGGAAACATTGTAAAATATTGGTCAGAACCTTGTAGATGAACAGACCTACATTTCATAACCAAGAATGCAATGCATGTTTATACTGGCCTGGTCATTTCTGTTTGAACAGAGGATGATGGCTCCTGAGGTTGGACTCTAACATGAGTTGATCTGACAAACAAAAAAAATACAGTTTCATAATGTACGTGTTAACAACAACGTTCAGTTGAAATTCTTGAAAAAAAAAAATATTGCTATACCTATTTATACCCTGACTCGTAGAAGGTCCATCAGCTCTTTCTTGTGTCAAAAGTGATAAAAGGTGCCTTGCTGATCTCAGCACTTCATTGTCTCCCTTGTATAACAAAGTTAACATGAATTAAAGATAGAGAGTAGCTTTAAATATATCACTTCATCACAGATGTCAAAATATTAATGCAGATACAGAGCTGCGTATCTCAAAAGCATTGTGGAGCTATGTTGATTGTTTAAGACTAACGTTATTGGTGCTTGTTTTCTCGATGCTTTTGAGATAACGTTACACGGAGACAATTCACGTTTAACTTAATCATATACCGTAACATGAAGATGAACTGATATTGTGGTAGAAATGTACCATTTTAATATATAATTGCGGAATTTAATTTATAAGTAGGTTGTATTTAATCATGCTATATCTAAATAAAATTAACTTTGCCATCATTTAAACCCATCCATCGAATTAGTATTCTGTCATTAGTGACTAAAACAAACAATACACATGTCACGTCACTACCATGGATACCTGGCGGGCAAAAGGCAAACACTGAGAGAATGAAGTACTTGCCAGCCAGTACTAGTGACATCACTTGCAAAGTATGAATTAATAGGATCTTGCCAGGACGTCGCCAGTTTTAATATACAAAAGTTGGTGTTTTGAGGAGTAAACGATCGTCGCCTGCATGCCAGATAGTCGTGCGATTGGATGCACAATAACCACATTTTGTCAGCGTTTGTTGCCGCGCCAGGTATCCATGTTAGTGACGTGACTGCAAAGTATTTAGGCCTATATCAATGCTAAAGGCGAGGGAATTCTGGATTAATCAGAAAAATCACCTTCCTTTTGAACGCTGTAAAAGTCGTATCATAAGACACTTGAGTAAGCGCTCGTGTGATGATTTGTGTCTTAATCAGCCTTTTCAACATGTAAGTTATATACTATATATACACTCATAATAACTCGTACTCACCTCGGTCCATTTCAGCAAATGATGTTTTATGAAAGTTTCGTCTCTGTCTGTTGCTTTGATGTTGTCAACACGCAGCGTTGCGCTTGCACCACCTACTGGTGAGGGCGACTAACAGCAGATAGATATAATGCATCGGTAGTCTATTGCTTTTCCTCCAGTCCCTGATTCAATGTCGAATTTGCCATCGAATTTGCCGTCAATTTGAACCACTGAATTGTGGAGCGAATTTGTAAGCGAAATAAAACAGACCGAAAATTGCCTGTTGAATATTATAGGTTGTATTTTTAAACAGTTTGAATATTTTGGAAGTGAAATATGAAAGGAGAATATGGATTATTGAATTTTTATTAATGAAAATGTGTTTGAAATGTTTTGAATTGAAATATTCACAGCTTAAATATACAGCCATGTTGAATTTCAGCCCATATAAATGCAAGCCCTAAAAATACAATGCATTAAAATGCAATCATGGTTAATGCAATGCATATTTTTTTCAAGTAGTGCAATTCAACAGGCTTTTTTATTTCAAAAACATTTGGCATTATTTTACTTCCATAGTTTTGGACCAGCTGGAGTTTATTTATTAGGCGAGCAGGGCAACCACCCAGTAGAGCATTACAATAATCTAGCCTTGAGCTCATGAACGCATGTACTAATTGTTCAGCATTTTGCATTGAAAGCATGTGACGTAATTTAGATATATTTTTAAGATGGTAGAATGCAGTTTTACAGATGCTAGAAACGTGGCTTTCAAACGAAAGATTGGTATCAAAGAGCACACCCAGGTTCTTCACTGACGACGAGGACTTGACAGAGCAGCCATCGAGGGTTAGACAGTATTCTAGGGCACTACTTGTGGAGCTTTTCTGTCCAATAATTAAAAATTCAGTTTTATCTGAATTAAGTTGCAGGAAATTACTATTCATCCAATTTTTAATATCAGCTATGCATTCCGTTAATCTTGTGAATTGGTAAGTTTCGTCAGGGTGTGAAGAAATATAGAGCTGAGTATCATCAGCATAACAATGAAAACTAACGCCATGCTTCCTAATGATATCTCCCAGTGGTAGCATATACAGGGTGAAAAGCAACGGTCCTAACACTGAGCCTTGCGGTACTCCATACTGAACTTGTGATCGGTGTGACATCTCTTCATTTACTGCTACAAACTGATAACGGTCAGATAAGTAAGATTTAAACCATGCCAATGCAGTTCCACTAATGCCAACATAATTTTCGAGTCTATTCAAAAGAATATTGTGATCGATAGTATCGAATGCAGCGCTAAGATCGAGTAACACTAATAGAGAGATACAACCACGATCAGATGATAAGAGTAAATCATTTGTAACTCTAATTAGAGCAGTCTCAGTACTATGATACGGTCTAAATCCTGACTGAAATCCTCACATATACAATTTCTTTCTAAAAGGAACATAATTGTGAAGACACTGCCTTTTCTAATATTTTTGATAGAAAGCGGTAGATTCGAGATTGGTCTGTAATTGACTAATTCTTTAGGATCAAGTTGCGGTTTTTAATAAGTGGTTTAATTACAGCCAACTTAAAAGTTTTTGGTACATATCCTAATGTCAAGGATGAATTAATAATATTAAGCAGAGGATCTATGACCTCTGGAAGCATCTCTTTTAATAGCCTAGTCGGTATAGGGTCAAGCATACATGTTGTTGATTTTGATGATTTAACAAGTTTAGCCAATTCTTCTCCTCCTATAGCAGTGAATGAGTGTAATTTTTCCTCAGTGAGACTACAATGTTCTGTCTGAAGTGATACTGTAGTAGACGGCTGCATGGTTATAATTTTATTCCTAATGTTATCAATCTTACTAGTAAAGAAGTTCATAAAGTCATTACTGCTGTGTTGTTTACAAATGTCAGAAGTTGAAGCTTTATCCTTTGTTAATTTAGCCACTGTATCGAATAAATACCTAGGGTTGTGTTTGTTTTCTTCTAAAAGAGTTGAGAAATAAGCAGATCTAGCAGTTTTATATGGCCTTTCTGTATGCAATCATGCTCTCTTTCCACAAATTGCGAAAAACCTCCAGTTTTGTTTTCTTCCAGCTGCGCTCCATTTTTCTGGCTGCTGTTTTAAGGGCTCGAGTGTGCTCGTTGTACCACGGCGTTGGATTATTTGCTTTAATCTTCTTTAAGGGCCGAGGAGCAACTATGTCTAAAGTGCTAGTAAAGAGAGAGTCAGTAGTTTCTGTTGCAACATCAAGTTCCTCTTGGCTATCTGTAATTCTGAGGAGATGGAACTGATGAGGAAGATTATGTATAAAGCAATCTTTAGTCGCAGCGGTTATAGTCCTGCCATATTTGGAGGATGGCTTTGCAGCCTTAGCTATATTAAGTATACATGATATTAGGTAATGATCTGAGATGTCATCGCTCTGCTGCAGAATTTTAATGGTATCAACATTTAGTCCATGTGACAGTATTAGATCTAAAGTATGATTAAGGCGATGAGTGGGTCCAGATACGTGTTGTCTAACTCCAATAGAGTTTATAATGTCTTTAAATGCCAATCCCAATGCGTCTTTTTCATTGTCAACATGGATATTAAAATCACCAACAATTAGTACTTTATCTGCAGCCAGTACTAACTCTGATAGAAAACCAGCAAATTCTTTGATAAAGTCTGTATTGTGCCCTGGTGGCCTGTATACAGTAGCCAACACAAATGTCAAACGGGATTTATCATTTACACTACACAATGTTACATAAAGCACCAAAACTTCAAAGGAATTATATTTGAAACTAAACTTCTGAGTAATACTGAAGTTATCGTTATAAATTACAGCAACACCTCCCCTTTTCCTTTCAGGCTGCGGCTCGTGTTTATAACAATAATCTTGGGAGTGGACTCATTTAAAGTAATGTAGTCGTCAGGTTTTAGCCAGGTTTCTGTCAAACACAGCACATCTAGGTTATGATCTATAATCATATCATTAACAATAAGCGTTTTTGGCGAAAGGATCGAATATTCAGCAACCGAGATTTATCAATTGTTCATCCGTATTATATCTGTTGTTTATTTGTTGGACATCAATTAAATTTTTACTGTTGAATGGTTTTGATGTTTTTGTATTTACTGATTCGGGAACAGACACAGTCTCTATGTGATAATATCTAGGTGAAAGCGTCTCTATGTGCTGGGATTTAGCTGACTCTGGTGACGTGAGACAGCTAGCAGGCGGTTGGTTTAGCCAGTTTGTCTGCTTCCTGACCTGGGCCCCAGTGAGTCAAGGTTTAGCTCTAAGATTATGTGCCAAATTACTAGAGAGAAGAGCGGCACCAGCCGGGTAGGATGAATTCCGTCTATCTTCAACAGGTCGGGTCTGCCCCAAAAACTTTTCCAATTGTCTATGAACCCTATGTTATTTTGCGGACACCACTTAGACAACCAGCCATTGAGTGATGATAATCTGCTAACTATTTCATCACTCCTTTTAACAGGAGGGCCAGATAAACAGACTGCGGTGACATCGTACTTGCGAGTTTACACACCTCTTTAATGTTAATTTTGGTGATCTCCGACTGACGAAGTCGAACATCATTAGTGCCAACGTGAATAATAATCTTAGAGAATTTACGATTAGCTTTAGCCAGCACTTTTAAATTTGCTTTGATGTCAGGCGCTCTGGCTCCCGGTAAACATGTGACTATGGTGGCTGGTGTCTCTATTTTCACGTTCCGTGTAATAGAATCGCCAATAACTAGGGCACTTTCAACAGGATCCTCAGTGGGTGCATCACTGAGTGGGGAGAACCTGTTTGATGTTCTAATCGGAACGGCAGAGTGGTTTTAGATCCGACTATGCTGTCTCACAGTCACCCAATTGCCCTGCTGCGGGGGCTCAGCCGGAACCAAACAATGAGTGTTCACTAAGCTAGTCGCATCCAAAACAGTATCTAAAGCTCAAAGAGTAGACTTCATCTAAAAAATAAAAATAAAACGTAATGTAAAATTGCAGATGTTTTCATTATAGCTAAATGCTTCTTTTATCATACGCCGTAAACATTTGTAGTAAATTGTACGTATAAATGTTGCATAAAGATTATGCATGAATTACCTATAGCACTAAAATTATGCTGGTACAACTCACTAACAATCTGACAGAATTTTATCACATCTATTTACAAATTGTGAAATGTTTTTATTACAACTGATGTGAAGTACACCAGGGGATCCCTTGCATTATTGGGTAATAATTTGAATTGTTGGTTTGTCAAAAGAAAAGGGTGGTCGCACATTTAAAATAATCTAAATCTAAAGAAAAACTGTAGTTAGGGAAAACACCCCCCCCCCCCAAAAAAAAAGCCAAATTTACAAACTTTCACATTTTCACATTGGTGTTATGCACAGGTCCCTATGTAATTTAAGTGAATAAATTACAGATCAAACAAGAAAAGTACCATTTTATAATGAATTCAGGAAAAAATTTTTTTACAAACTTTCACATTTGCTTGCGAAAAGATATCTTTTCGCAAGCAAATGTGAAAGTTTGTAAAAAAAATTTTTTTCCTGAATTCATTATAAAATGGTACTTTTTCTTGTTTGATCCGTAATTTATTCACTTAAATTACATAGGGACCTGTGCATAACACCAGTGTAAAGCTAATGTAACCTTCAAAAGTTTGGACCTTTGTTTAACAAGCTCAAACTTTGATGAAGACATATGAAATGTGCCATTAAAAATATCAATTTAGTCTGTTAGGGGTATAACAGCTTAGACCCAGAGACCAGTAGTGAAGAATGAAGACAAAGAGTCAGGAGTGCAATTAATTAAAGAGAAATTTTACTTAAGAATAGTTTGCAGTTTCATCAGCAGAAGCCAGCTTCAAGTCTCACAAGGAGTTCGTAGGCCGCGCTTCCTCTCTACAGGTCTCGTCGTGCATTCAATTGTCCCAACAGTTATACTGTTTTCAAGGTCTAGCCACGTCATTACTTCAAGGTGTATGATTCTGATTGGCTCAGAGCACATGCACAGTCATGGTAAATTTCCACACAAGGATATATAGCAGAGCATATCACTAAACTAGGCAGACTAGTTGTCGCCCCATGACTAGATTTAGATCATTGTTGACCTCGGAGGTTGCAGAAAGGCGTCTTCATATCTGGTGTTGTCCATCTTCAAAATTGGGCCTGCACAGATCATGCAACGCACACACACAAGAGCTCCCCAGAATCACAGCTCTCCCAAGGTTGGAGAGTCTTATCAACAAAGCACTTCACCAAAACATACTGATAACATGTGCTTTCTCTCAGTGAGAGGTACAGACAATAGTACAGGCAATATTCATCTTAATTCTTTAGTGTTTCAGTAAAAGGAAATATAAAATGAATAAAATATAATAAAAATGAAAGACAAATTCATATTTAATCTATGGAAGCTGGGCTAAGTGAGCAAACACTGTTACTGCACTCCCAGCATGTTAGGGGTTTGTGATACACATAGGCCAGACGCCACTCAAAGACCAAATACAAACTTTAGAAAACATAAAAGAAGAACAAACAATCAATGGTTCTATTGAGTAAAATCAACTGGAATTAATCATTAGAAATAAGAGGATAAATATTAATTAAGGCTTTGATTATGAATCTTATTAGGCTATTTACAGGTATATTGAAGCGGCAGGGGATTTCAGACTTCCCCTTCAAGTCAAACACTCTCAAATAGAAAATAATCACTTATTTATAATCACTGAATAGTCTTTGCTTAAAAAAATTGTCCAACAAACAAACGCGCAAACGGTCTGGATTCTTGATAGTATGACTAAATCTAAAGAAAATTAATTTACAGAACATTGTGATTCTGGTAAACTTTAGTAAATCTAAAAATGACAAGATACCAACAAAACATTCAAATAGTAAACATGTGTAAAACAGAGCTTGTTTGGTATGAACAATTTCATGAGTATTGCAAAACACTTTCCCCTGTGTTGTTTAACACCTAAAAAGTAAAAAAGGTAAAAAGTTTGAAATGTAGGTTTGTCAATAGATTTTATAATGAATACATTTAAAATGTTTTTATTTACAGATATGATTCTCTATAAAAAACAATCGGATTGCTTTGATATCGCTACTTATATCCGAACTTCCGCTACTAGCCGTAGACCGCTAGCATTGCACGCGTGGTAACATCTCGGTTACGTATGGTAACCCTCGTTCCCTGAAGGAGGGAACGGAGACGTACGTCGGACGTCACCAACGAATTGGGATCACTTCAGGGAGCCCCTATCAGCTTCGAGATCTAGAGAACAGGCCAATGAGCCATTGGCGTGCGAGATTTGCATCTCGCGCTCCGCCCCGCACTGCGGGTACAAACAGGAGCGCACTATTGTTTTTCACTGAGGAGCCGAACTAGTGACTCGGCCCGTAGTGATGGTACAGCAACTGTGGCGACGGGACGTACGTCTCCGTTCCCTCCTTCAGGGAACGAGGGTTACCATACGTAACCGAGACGTTCCCTTTCAGTCGGTCACGTTCGACGTACGTTACCGACGAATTGGGATCCCTTTGGAAAACGCCACAGTTACTACCATTTCCAGCGCCCAGCGAGAGCCCCTCAGACCCCGTCTGTGCGGGCGGGAATTCACGCAGGAGAGTCATACTGCTGTTCCGCGAGACCCACTCAGCAGACTATTGGATAACGCTGGGAAAGCGTGCCCAGGGGGCAAGCTGCGGAAGCCACATCCTGTTCTTACCATGTGGAGATGCACATATGGACTGACTTGGCAATACAACATATGGGAGTCCCAGGGGTGGCCCCAGCCTATGTCGGCGGGGGACAACACCATGCTGAGACGGCAGGAAGTCGTCGAGGGAAAGACACGAGCTCGCCGTAGGGAGCAGTACCGTGGAGAATACACATATTGGACCACCGTAGGGGTCACAACATATGGACCCAGCCTGACACCAGATTCACAATGCCTCAGTGTCAGACCTGGCGTCGGACGCTCCGCCACGTCCGACAGCTGCGGGTTGCGGAGGACTCCCAGGGTTCGCCATGCTTGGGGAACTACCTGGAGCATAAGAGCGCACGTATCCGTTCGGGAAGGAATGGCGCAGCAAGCCGACACTAGAACGGGCACTTCGGTGTTACTGACTATGGGAAGTGAGCACACAGGAAGATACCGGCTCTACACGTAAGCTATAGAACCTAGCGAACGTGTTAGGTAACACCCAGCCCGCAGCTCTACAAATATCTGTCAGCAAGGCGCCACGAGCCAGCGCCCAGGAAGAAGCTACACCCCTAGTGGAGTGGGCTCTTAACCCGAGTGGGCAGGGGACGTCTTGGGTTCCATACGCCAAGACGATGGCATCCACTATTCAGTGGGCCATCCTCTGCTTGGAGACAGCCTATTCCTTTCTGCTGGCCTCCGTAACAGACGAAGAGCTGCTCTGAGGCCCTGAAGCTTTGCGTTCTGTCCACATATATATCCGCAAAGCGCGGACGGGACAGAGAAAAGCTAGGGCTGGGTCTGCATCCTCCGAAGGCAGCGCTTGCAGGTTCACCACCTGATCCCGGAAGGGGGTGGTGGGAACCTTGGGCACATATCCGGGCCTGGGTCTCAGGATTACGTGAGAGTTACCAGGCCCAAATTCCAGGCATGTTCGTTGACCGAAAATGCCTGCAGGTCCCCTACCCTCTTAATGGTGGCCAATGCAACCAGGAGTACTGTCTTAAGGGACAGAACTTTTAACTCGGCTGACTGCAAGGGCTCAAAGGGTGGCCTCTGCAGTGCGGTTAACACCAGAGTCATGTCCCATGAGGGGAAAGAGGGAGGGCGAGGCGGATTTAGTCTCCTCGCCCCCCTCAGGAACCTGACGATCAGATCGTTTTCCAAAGATTTACCACCTACCAACTCATGATTCGCAGCGATAGCAGCGACATTGACCATGAGGGTGGAGGGAGACAGCCTTCTCTCCAACCCGTCTTGTAGGAAAGCACCGAACTGATCGAGCATCTTCGGGGGCTCTGACCTGCTGATAATACCTAGAATATCAAAATCAACTGCAGGTGGTCAATCCTTTTCCTATTTAGCACCTAAACTCTGGAACAGTCTTCCTAGCATTGTTTGGGAAGCAGACACACTCTGTCAGTATAAATATAGACTTAAAACACATCTCTTTTCTATGGCATACACATAAAACACTTTTTCAATTAAATGATTATTAGGCTGCATTATCTAGGTCAGCCGGAACCGGGAACACTTCCCATTACACCTGATGTACTCGTTACATCATTAGAAGAATGGCATCTACGCTAATGTTAGTGTCTCTGTTTTATCCCGAGGTCTACTGCAGTCAGCCGAATCCAGGCTGTATCCAGATCAGACGGTGGACCTGCACCCAGATGTGACCAACACATGACCCTGAAGTGTCTGCAGAGACCGTGCCATTTAGACTCCCCCTTAAGCTGCCTCATCGACACGGCATCCTCAATAATCCTGTCTCCGGCGTGATGACTCCGATTGTTTGAATAGTCCTAGTTAATAATTCTTTAAATCGGTATGTCATCCTCAAAACAACCCGTCTCCAGGGTGTAGCCGCCGATCTTTCGAATATTGCACTTTAGTAATTGTTTAATCAATACGGCATCCTCAATAAAAACCTGTCTCTGGCGTAATGACTCCGATATTTCAAATTATTTATTTTTAATAATTATTTAATCGATACATCATCCTCAATAAACCCGTCTCCGGCGTGTTGCCTCAGATCTTTTGAATATTCAGATCGATTATGACCTCTGACCTTTAAAAGAAAAATAATTGTAATAATAATAATATGCTGTTTGTTAAATGGCCAGAGGAGAACTGGCACCCCAACTGAGCCTGGTTTCTCCCAAGGTTTATTTTTCTCCATTAGGCCTCCTGATGGGGGTTTGGTTTCCTTGCCACTGTCGCCTCTGGCTTGGCTTGCTCAGTTGGGGAAAAAACTATTTTTCAAATATATTTCAAAATAAATCTAATTATTAAACTAAATTAACCATATAGACCAAATTACTTATCTAATTACTGATCTAAAGCCCACATTGTTACTGTATGATAATCAAAATATATTCCGTTCCATGTGACAATATTAGGTCTAAAGTATGATTATGGCGATGAGTAGGTCCTGACACGTGTTGCCTAACTCCAATAGAGTTTAGAATGTCTTTAAATGCCAATCCCAATGTGTCTTTTTCATTGTCTACATGGATATTAAAATCACCAACAATTAGTAATTTATCTACGGCCAGAACTAGCTCTGATAGAAAATCAGCAAATTCTTTGATAAAGTCTGTATTGTGCCCTGGTGGCCAGTATACAGTAGCTAACACAAATGTTACACGGGATTTATCATTTGGACTACATAACGTTACATAAAGCACCAAAACTTCAAAGGAATTATATTTGAAACTAGACTTCTGAGTAATACTGAAGATATTATTATAAATTACAGCAACCCCTCCCCGTTTACCTTTCAGGCGCGGCTCGTGTTTATAACAATAATCTTGTGGGGTGGACTCATTTAAAGTAATGTAGTCGTCAGGTTTTAGCCAGGTTTCTGTCAAACACAGCACATCTAGATTATTATATGTAATGATATCATTAACAATGAGCGCTTTTGGGCAAAGGGATCAAATATTCAGCAACCCAAGCTTTATCATTTGATTATCCGTATTATATATATTGTTTATTTGTTGGACATCAATTAAATTATTACCGTTGAATGGTTTTGATGGGTTTTTTTTGTAATTACTAATTCGTGGAACAGACACAGTATCTATGTGATAATATCTAGGTAAAAGAGTGTCTATGTGTTGGGATTTACCTGACTTCTGTAACGGGAGGCAGCTAGCAGGCGGTCGGTTAAGCCAGTCCGTCTGCTTCCTGACCTGGGCTCTAAGACTATATGCCAAATTACTAGAGAGAAGGCACCACTCCAAGAAGGATGGATGCCGTCGTGTTTTAACAGGCCAGGTCTGCCCCAAAAGCTTTTCCAATTGCCTATGAACACTATGTTATTTTGCGGACACCACTTAGACAACCAGCCATTGAGTGATGATAATCTGCTAACTATCTCATCACTCTTTTTAACGGGGAGCGGACCAGAACAAAAAACTAAACCTGCCATCGTACTAGCGAGTTCACACACCTCTTTAATGTTAATTTTGGTGATCTCAGACTGGCGAAGTGGAACATCATTAGTGCCGACGTGAATGATAATCTTAGAGAATTTACGATTAGCATTAGCCAGCACTTTTAAATGTGCTTTTATGTCAGGCGCTCTGTCTCCCGGTAAACATGTGACTATGGTGGCTGGTGTCTCTATTTTCACGTTCCGTGTAATAGAATCACCAATAACTAGGGCACTTTCAACAGGATTCTCAGTGGGTGCGTCACTGAGTGGGGAGAACCTGTTTGATATTCTAATCGGAACGGAAGAGTGGTTTTTTGATCAGCGACTATGCCGCCTCACCGTTACCCATTTTCCCTGCTGCGGGGGCCCTGCAGCCGGAACCGGAGAATGTACAGAGTTCACTAAGCTACTCGCATCCAAATCAGTGTCTAAAGCTGTAACATCCTCACTACTCTCAGATAAAGTCTGGATGCGTGGCTCTAATTCTGAAATCTTCTCTGTCAGCCTAATTATCTCTTTACATTTATCACATGTGAAGCCCTGTTCGCCTACGGTTCCTCCATTCCCAAACAGTTCGAATAATATGGGATATATTCGGCAATTATATATATATATTTATATACACATATACACACACATATATATGTATATCATGTGTCAATAACTCTGTTCTTGGGCCCCCTTATAATGCTCAAACTGAGGGAGTACATATCATTGTGCTTCATAGCACGGCGGGATTAAATAGGCTCCCAATGCGTCTTCGACACAGTACGACTGACCGTTCGAAAGGGAACGTACTTGGTTACTTACGTAACCTCAGTTCCCTGAGATAAGTGAAGATGTACTGCGTAGACGGCCGTGCAATGGCGCTAAAACAACGGGTGATCTTCGCTTCAGTCGAATTAACCTGACGTTTTGGGGCATTACAGCGTATTTTAAGGGTGCCCTTCGCGGGAGTAGTAAATATTACAGACTACCTGTCAAAATAAGATTTATGACCCTTTTATGACCTGATTTATTGCTTTATTACTTTATAATAAAATAAAAATAAAAGTGAGCTTATCTTACGTTTTCTGAAAAGGGCAAGGAGATTAAACCCACCTCGCCCTCCCTCAGTCCTTATTTGGGACCTTGCCACAGTATTAGAAGCTATGAAGGGTTCCCCCTTCGAACCGCTTTAGTCCGTGAGCATGAAGCACTTATCACTCAAAACCACGTTTCTGCTGGCTCTGGCCTCAGTTAAGCGAGGGAGTGATTTACACGCACTCGCCGTGAGTCCTTCCTGTCTCGAGTTCGGGCCCAACGACTCCAAGGTTGTTCTCAAACCGAGACATGGTTATATACCTTAAGTGCTATCAACTCCTCAGAACACAAGAGATTTCACTGCTTCCGTTGCCCACAGGGAGAAAAAGATGCGAGTCTACTCTGCCCAGTCAGAGCATTGAGACTACTGGAGCACTCTGCCCCCTTCAGGCAGTCGGATCAGCTCTTTGTTTGTTTCAGTGGCCGCACTAAGGTTGTGCTGTCACGAAACAAAGACTCTCACACTGGATAGTAGAAACTATCTCACTAGCATATAGGTCTACAAACCTAGATTGTCCTATAGGCATTAAAGCCCATTCCACTAGAGGCATGGCCTTGTCTTGGGCTTGGTCATGTGGCATTTCCATGGAAGATATCTTTGTGGCGGAAGGCTGGGCCTCTCCGCCCACTTTTATCAGATTCTACAATTTGGAGGTTCCAGTTTACAAGCAGGACTTTTCTCCATCTAGAGGCTCTATCTCAGCCCTGGGAACCCGATTGCTTCATATTGTGTTCCACTCATACACAATCGATCATAAGCAACTTTACCATAGGCCCGACTATCTCCAGTCAAGTGTTCAAATGCACCGACTCTTCCAGTTCTTATTCATTCCCCTTATGAAGCCCGCCTGTGTCGGTCTCTCTAGAGGTTTTTTCACTTTCCCTCATTTCATTTGGGAATCTTGGGTCAGTCAGCATGCACGGCGTTTTAAATTGTGTTCCCTTACGCAATATGAGAGACCTCTTGATGGGAATGTACTCGGTTACTTTCGTAACCTTGAGTAGGGAACGAGTATTGCGTTCCGTGCCGTGCTTGTGCTTCTCAGGTATTGCTTCAGTAGATTTCTAAACCTGATACCTATGGCGAAACAGGGTCTTATATAGCCTTCAGTATGCTGATTTGAAGACCCTTTTTCAGCGTTTTTTCTAAGCGCCCCCATTGGCTCGCTCTCCTAAGCTGCCTCACCATAGGTTCCTGCAGTTGCAGCAGCTCGGCCAATCAGAGCACTCCTCGCGCTGTGCTATTGCCGTGCAGCGACACTGCGCTTTACATAAATACTTATATGAATAAAAGTTTTGCTTCAAATTCTTGAGAAAAGGAGCTTTTCCCATACCAATACTCGTTCCCTCTCTCAGGGAACTGAGGTTACGAAAGTAACCAAATATGTTTTTGCAATAAAGCCATAGTAACCACAAATTAACCATGGTTTTACTACAATAACCTTGGTTTAACCATGGTTTTTGTAGTAAAGCCATAGTAACTACGAAATTAAATATGGTTTTACTACAGTATAACCATGAAAGTTTGTAGAAGAAAACCATAACTGCAAAATTGAACCATGCAGCATTTGCAGCATATTCAACTATACAAAATGAAGATTGGTTTTACTATAGTATATATTTACTCTAAATAGAATATAGAATAATATTAATGTCAGTAGTAGAATAATCAAAATTAATCTTATTTATTATAATAGTTTGTGAAAATGAAACAATCATATTACTTTTTTTAGCCTACTGAGTTCTCAGCACTTGACATGTTTAACCTTTGAATGTAAACATGGCAAATAAAATTAGCGGCCTGGATTATTTTCTAGGCTGATATGAACTACTCTCTCATTCCAGTGTAATCTTGGATATTTGCTGCCGTACCACGTGTGCAGCGGCCCAATTATATTACTCAGTATACAGGTGCTGTGTAATATCATTGCACATTTATTTTATATTTATATTTATTTATTTTTTACAGTTAAAAATAATCAGAAAGCACTTAATAAAAAACAATGAGACTGACTTGCTAGGCATATAATCAAGAGCAAAGCTTTTGTATAGAACAATACTGTCTACATGCAATCACAAAAATCAAATGTATAACTACCCGTGACTCCTTAACCAGCACCACGATGGACCAATCATCTTCGTACTCCTGGTAAGAATAGAGAATTTGTGTGTGTGTGTGTTGTTGGAAAGAGATAAATGTCCACTAAAAAGTATTGCATATATCCACTAAAAAGTATTGCTATTAATCTGTTGGCCGTCTCCGTTCAGATCTGTTCTCTTCACCCAAGATCATCCGGGCGGACACTCGCAATAGTGCCCAATTTTGTGCCCTGGTTACCTGACCGCGGGCGGAACCAATCCAATCTAGGTATATGGTTCCCAGACCAATCTAGGTCTTAATTAATCTCAGACCAATCTAGGTCTTATTTAATCGTCCACGTGATTTCAGTTAGAAAAACATAAATTCACGCTGCATTTGCCACAGACTCAGACTCCCCCTATGGTTTATCCGTTAGTTTCCCAAATCTTAATTTAACCAAATTCACATAAAAATTCCCAGAATTTTTTAAGTTTGTCTCTTACCAGAGTGTCCCGTTGCCACCTCGGGTTCGTTTTCTCTTATTCCAGTGGTCGGACCCTCCAGGACCCCTAGAGCAGCCGGCCCTTCTCCCTTAATCAGTCGGGGTAAGGCTGTGATTCTACGACCAGGATGATCAATCACCATCCGCTCTCAGGGTCCAAAAAGGCACATCCAAGGAATCCCACTTCTGACACCAAAATTGTTGCGGCAAAAATATGTTTACTCCATTGCATTTCTGAATAAATTAGAAAATTTGTGTTTTAAATTAGTTGTAAGAGAGAAAGGGGGCCATTTGTGTGTCGGTATGTTTCTGCCCTTCTGGGAGGGGGATTAAATAAAGAATTAAATCTTTATAAAGACAAGGCTAAGGTTTGTCTCTTATTCAGGAATACAACGCAGTAATTAATTATACATTGCCATATCAATGTTTTTTTGTATTTACTAATTTGGGGAACAGACAGAGTCTCTATGTGATAATATCTTGGTAAAAGTGTGTCTATGTGTTGGGATTTACCTGACTCGGGTGATGTGAGACAGCTAGCAGGCGGTCGGGTAAGCCAGTCCGTCTGCTTCCTGACCTGGACCTGAGTCAAGGTTTAGCTTGTGCCAAAACTTTGTGCCAAATTACTAGAGAGAAGAGCAGCACCACTCCAAGAAGGATGTATGTCGTCGATTTTTAACAGGTCAGGTCTGCCCCAAAAGCTTTTCCAATTGTCTATGAACCCTATGTTTTTTTGCGGGCACCACTTAGACAACCAGCCATTGAGTGATGATAATCTGCTAACTATCTCATCACTCCTTTTAACGGGGAGCGGACCAGAACAAGAAACTGCACCTGCCATCGTACTTGCGAGTTTACAAACCTCTTTGTTAATGTTATAATGTAATTTTGGTGATCTCCGACTGGCGAAGTCGAACATCATTAGTGCCGACGTGAATAATAATCTTTGAGAATTTACGTTTAGCATTAGCCAGCACTTTTAAATGTGCTTTTATGTCAGGCGCTCTGGCTCCCGGTAAACATGTGACTATGGTGGGTGGCTGGTGTTTCTATATTCACGTTCCGTGCAATACAAGTCCTTCTAAAAAAATAGCATATTGTGATAAAAGTTCATTATTTTCCAAAATGTAATGATAAAATTAAAATGTCATATATTTTAGATTCATTGCACACCAACTGAAATATTTCAGGTCTTTTTGCTGTTTTAATACTGATGCTTTTGGCATACAGCTCATGAAAACCCAAAATTCCAATCTCAAAAAATTAGCATATTTCATCCAACCAATAAAAGAAAAGTGTTTTTAATACAAAAAAAGTCAACCTTCAAATAATTATGTTCAGTTATGCACTCAATACTTGGTCGGGAATCCTTGCAGAAATGACTGCTTCAATGTGGCGTGGCATGGAGGCAATCAGCCTGTGGCACTGCTGAGGTGTTATGGAGGCCCAGGATGCTTCGATAGCGGCCTTAAGCTCATCCAGAGTGTTGGGTCTTGTGTCTCTCAACTTTCTCTTCACGATATCCCTCAGATTCTCTATGGGGTTCAGGTCAGGAGAGTTGGCAGGCCAATTGTGCACAGTAATACCATGGTCAGTAAACCATTTACCAGTGGTTTTGGCACTGGGAGCAGGTGCCAGGTCGTGCTGAAAAACGAAATCTTCATCTCCATAAAGCTTTTCAGCAGATGGAAGCATGAAGTGCTCCAAAATCTCCTGATAGCTAGCTACATTGACCCTGCCCTTGATAAAACACAGTGGTCCAACACCAGCAGCTGACAGGGCACCCCAGACCATCACTGACTGTGGGTACTTGACACTGGACTTCAGGCATTTTGGCATTTCCTTCTCCCCAGTCTTCCTCCAGACTCTGGCACCTTGATTTCCGTATGACATGCAAAATTTGAGCGACAGTCCAGTGCTGCTTCTCTGTAGCCCAGGTCAGGTGCTTCTGCCGCTGTTTCAGGTTCAAAAGTGGCTTGACCTGGGGAATGCGGCACCTGTAGCCCATTTCCTGCACACGCCTGTGCACGGTGGCTCTGGATGTTTCTACTCCAGACTCAGTCCACTGCTTCCGCAGGTCCCCCAAGGTCTGGAATCGGTCCTTCTCCACAATCGTCCTCAGGGTCCGGTCACCTCTTCTCGTTGTGCAGCGTTTTTTGCCAAACTTTTTCCTTCCCACAGACTTCCCACTGAGGTGCCTTGATACAGCACTCTGGGAACAGCCCATTTGTTCAGAAATTTCTTTGTGTCAATACCCTCTCGCTTGAGGGTGTCAATGATGGCCTTCTGGACAGCAGTCAGGTCGGCAGTCTTACCTATGATTGCAGTTTTGAGTAATGAACCAGGATGGGAGTTTTTAAAAGCTTTAGGAATCTTTTGCAGGTGTTTAGAGTTAATTAGTTGATTCAGATGATTAGGTTACTAGCTCGTTTAGAGAACCTTTTCATGATATGCTAATTTTTTGAGATAGGAATTTTGGGTTTTCATGAGCTGTATGCCAAAATCATCAGTATTAAAACAATAAAAGACCTGAAATATTTCAGTTGGTGTGCAATAATTCTATAATATATAAAATTTTAATTTTATCATTACATTATGGAAAATAATGAACTTTTATCACAATATGCTAATTTTTTGAGAAGGACCTGTAGAATCGCCAATAACTACGGCACTTTCAACAGGATTCTCAGTGGGTGCATCACTGAGTGGGGAGAACCTGTTTGATGTTCTGATCGGAACGGAAGAGTGGTTTTTAGATTCGCGACTATGTTTTCTTATCGTCACCCAGCCCTGCTGCTGGGGCCCTGCAGCCGGAACCGAACAATGTACAGAGTTCACTAAGCTACTCGCATCCAAATCAGTGTATAAAGCTGTTACTACCTCACTACTCTCTGAAAGTCTGGATGCGTGTCTCTAATTCTGAAATCTTCTCCGTCAGCCTAATTATCTCCTTACATTTATCACATGTGAAGCCCTGTTCACGAACGGAAAAGCCTATACTAAACATGCAGCAAGCAGTGCAAGTGACAATGACAGAAGATGATGACATAGCTTACCGTATTTGTTGAGGAATCCAAAACTTACCACAGTTGTTTGTGGAGTCTATTTACTAATCCTACTCACCACAGTTGTCCAATGAACTCAGAAAACAGGAGACTCGAGTGCAGAGATGGAAACAGGCTAGCGAAATGCTAACATTTGATAGTGATTTGGATTAAAAGCTAGTGTTGTAAATAAATATTTGTTTGTGCATTATTGCTAACAACGCTTGTAGAAATTAATCATTAACAATAGTAAATTTAAGATAATATTAGCTTATGAAATGATTTTGCTTTAAGACTATATGTGCTTTCTGTTGGGCATGAGAGTCACGAGTGCAACAGCCAGAGGGTGTGATATTTATAACGGATCCATATGAGAAGTTGTTTTGCTGTGCATTTTGCTGTGCTCTTAGAGTGATTTTGTATGTGTTAACAAAGAAGCAGTCTTTTGTCCAGGAAATTGGAGGGGTGATGTTGCAAATGAAGCACAGCTGACCAGAAAATCATCTGACTCCCAAAGAAAGACAACTTATGTATTCTTTGTGTATAAATATTGGTTCAGGGAAAGGCAAGTTTGTCGCAGACTGCCTGGACAAGCCTTGCATAGGATTGTGTAAATCAGGGACAGTTGTGACCCAGAGCTCTGTATGCGATCTTCATCTGACTTACTTATTCATTAAAAGAGTTAAACTATATTTTGTTCCTGCTCTCCTCATTCAACGAACACGCGGACTCAAGCAATTGATGCCGAGTCCAACAATTAGTGACCCGATCGTGTGAGAGTCCGAGGAGGAGTGGACAATCTCTGATCTTCTCTTGACATCAGGCGGCCTGAACCAAAAGAAAGGTAAGCAGACACCTGTTTTCTATATCAAAGTCTGCAATTGGCTATTTTCTAAATTATGATGTCAAGAGTGGTGAAGTGATTGAAACATTTTTATGTGTGAATAAGTCATATGAGGAAGGTATGAAATAAAATAAAAAACAAATAAAAATAGCGTCAGGGACGCAGTGTCTGGGACACAAAGTAATTGCGTCAGGGACGCGTGTCTGGGACACAAAGATTTGGGCCAGGACCCAAGGCCTGGGGGCCTATGTCACTGACGAGTGAATAAAGGAACCTGGGGGAAGTTCCCAGGGGAGTGGGGTGAGAAATCTACCACACGGTCCGACCCCTGAAGACCGCATTCAGAAAAGTACAGTAGTACAAACTAAAAAAGAGAAAAAGATAAAATATGATAAAAAGTGTGTGCGTGAGTATAGTCGAATAAAAGATTATAGGAGGAAGGTGAAAGTTTAGAAAAAAAAAAAAAGTTAGGAAGGATTTAAAAAAAAAGAGATACATAAATAATATAATAGATATATAATAAATAATATAATAAATAAAACATTTAAATTAATTATATATATATATATATATATATATATATATATATATATATATATATATAGATATAATAAAAATAATAAAGTGATAAAGTAATAATAAAAATAAAAGGATAAATTGTTATATACAAAGGAAGAAATATTATATGACAGGGAGGGTGCTGTGTGTAACTGGTTAAAAGAAGGCACAAAATTATCGGTGATCCGAGTAACCTTGGTGGTATATCCGCTGGGGGGACGAGGTAAGAACCCACATAGGCAAGTGCCCACTAAAAGAAGGTGTTCTAGGGGCGATCAGGGAAACTTGTGAGAGCCCACATAGAGGAAAACACCCACATCAGTCACATACGGAACTATAAAAATAAATAAATAAAATAAAATTAACAGAATACTATACAAGGGAGTCAGAATAGAGGGGGAATTTGATATAGAGTGTGAGAAATATGGTCCATTAAAAACCCAGTGGGAAGATATTTCAGCACAAGTGATAAGTGGAATTGAATCAAAAAGGAGGGATAAAAAGATAAAAGAAATTAACATTCTGTATGAGGAGTTCAAAAAGATAAATAATTTAGAGGATCGTAGTAAAATAGATTTGGCAGTTCTTTTAAAAAAAAAACAGAGAAAGTCAGTTATGGCAAATTGAATGCGCACAGGCAGCAAGAGAAAAAAGGAGTGTTAACAAAAAGAAAGTGGAAGAATGAGGAAGAGACACTGCAGAACAATTTAGCGAAGTGGCATAATTTGACATTAGCAGCTGCAGCTCTAGATAATTTAGAAAAGAGGAAGACGGCGCAAAAGTAGAACAAAAAATCTGCACAGGAAAGTAGAAAACAGACAAGAGTGTAAGTCAATATATACAGTTTTACCTACAGCGCCACCACTCTATCAGGAGGGAGGAGTTCACTGTCAGGTTCCAGTATATGATGTAGATGGAGGAATGCTGGATGTTACTAAGGGTGGAGGAGCAAGACAATGGCAGGTGAAAGGAGGACACTTAGAAGTCAGAAAAAGGGAGACAGAGAGGGATTCTCCAGAACTAGGTGAGGAAGTACTAGATGGAGCAGATGGAGGAAATAGTGTGATGTCAGAACACAGTTATCAGGGAGAGGGAAGTGACAAAGCCAATAAACAAGGAAGTAAGGTAGATAATATGGGGAGAGAGTGGATTCATGAGGAATCTGATGAGTTATTGAACAGATGTACGTGGTCAGCTAAGAAAAAAATGGAAGACAGGCTCAGACCTTGGGGACCGAGACAGGGGGTATCTAGGGAGCGTCCACAACCAATGAATATGGAAAGTATGATACAGGAAAGAGAGGAGGAGAGAACAGTTAGGGACAGAGAAGGAGATCATGATACACAGGAACTGGAGATAATAATAGAAGGAAAAATGCAAGTACAGGGACCACTTAGGTCAGAATATTTTACAAGGAGCAAGAATAGACAACAGCAGGAATCCAGAGAGGGACCATTAACCAACTTCCCTCTAGTGGTTAGAAATGGACAGGAGGAATATCAGGCTTGGACCTTCACAGGAATGGGCGCTATTTTAAACAAATTACCACACATCACTGAGGGGGGTGGCAAATGGTTGAATAAAATGCTCAGTTTAACCCAGGGTCACAAACTGGCCCTTGGGGATATGAGAGCCTTATTAGGACAAGTAATTACGGCCGGACAATTGATAGAAATTGAGATAGCTGCAGGAACCATAAATTCCAGATCTGATGTGAGATATAGTTCAGTATCCACTAAATGGGGAAACGCAATAAGGAAGTTGTTTCCTGCACCCCCCTTGGGGCTCTCCATAATGTTTGATTTTCTCCTAAAGTAGGAGAGAACCCAGCAGCTTTTCTGATGAGGTGTAAGGAGGAATGGGAGGCCCATACAGGTGTGCACCCACACTCAGATCAGGTACATGAGGAAATGTTTAGAGTAGCAGTACTGGATGGGACCACTGAGAGTGTGAAAGCAGCCTTAAAAGACAATCTTGACATACCAGGAAGTGAAACACAAATCTGGGAGAGACATTTGATACATCACATGACCAGGGCTCTTGAAAAATCTAAGATTAAACAAACAGAGCTGGAAGAATTAAAAGCTCAGCTCTTTAAATTGCAGTTAGGTGAAGCCAGACAAAAAATTAATGAAAACAAAAAGAAAACCAAAACAGTTGGTTCAATATCCAACCACAATAATTGATCAACCAGCATGGCCAGAGGTTAATTCTCATGTCATGGCTCAACCTAGAGCTCGTCAAATCTGGCAGCAGCCAAGTGTGGGTTATAGTGTGAGGGGCATGATGAGCATGGGCAACTGAGGTGGCAGAGTGGGAAGGCAGAGTGGTCACTGTTTCTCCTGCGGCCAGATGGGTCATTTTGCCAGAGAGTGTCCTCAGGCACAGACAGCCCAGAGAGGAAGGGGAACCCCAGCAAGAGGTAGAGGAGCACCAAGAGGCAGGGCTTTCTATGCCCCATCTACAGTTCAGTACACAGCACCAGTGTTAATTTCGTTTACAAATAATTTTCGTCTTTATTTTCGTCAACGACCTTTTTTCACTGACGAAAACGAGACGATAACTAAATAAAAACTAGTGCTGGATAACAAAAACTATGACGAAAATCTTCTGTCATTTTGTCAGCGAATAAAAACGAGACGAAAATGTCAGGGAGGGACGATTAGGGAAGAGATCCAGTCAGAACTGATGTCCTGTGTAACAGATGCGCACATTTGAGTTGTAACCATGGTTGTAACGTGCGTATCTAACCGCGGGCAAACACGGCGCTGTTGAGCTTCTCCAGGCTCACACATCTCCAATACAGCGCTTCAGAGCGCACACATTTATATCATCCAATTGTTTATTAATTAATGCTGATGAACAAGGACAATGTTTACTTTACGATGTGTATATAGTAATATGCTTTAGACGGTTGTAACAATGCATATTTTATCTCCCTCATCTGAACTTGAAAGAGCAGCTGCAACTGCAATAGTGAGGTGTTTCAAAATAAGAGTCCCAGTGTAAGCTTGTTTATAATTAAGAGTCACGCATTATATATTCGTTTTTGGTTACATAATAAACTATATTTAATTTCATTCCCATTTAATTCATAGTCAGGAGGAAAGACCAGTATTTGACACATATTCAATAAAGTATCAGGGTTATAATAGTTTCATAAAACCATTAAAAATCTCCATTACTTAAATAAATAAACAAACTTGAAGCTTTAGCTTCCCTTTCAAGGGAACTCGCGCTCCGTCAAGCGCTGCGGGAACGCCTCTGCGTGATGCGTCATGAAGCACTCGTAAAATCAGTCCAATAGTGTGGCTGGACGTCGTAGGCGGGTGACGTCATAGACCAGGAAGCTATAAAGCACCCCTGAACCAGACACTGTCAGCTTCTGTGTCTTCACAAGCGCTCTATGTGAAATCGTTTGTCTTTGTATGAAAGAAAGTGTGTGTGTCTCTAAAAGAAAAAAATGGCGAATCAACAGTTCAGACAGTGTGTTACTCCCTGCCCTCGTTTCATCACGGGTGGGGATACACACATGCTCTGTGTAATGTGTTTGGGATCGGAGCATGCACAGTCAGCTCTCGAGGGGGCTGGCTGCGAGCATTGCGAAAAGTTATCTATGAGAACTCTCCGGTCCCGCCGGTCGCTCTTTGAGAAGGGCGCTTCTGCTCGCGTTCCCCAGGGTGCAGGTCCCGCTGCTGCTGAGGCACAACGAAGGCTTTCATCTTGGGGTTCGCAAATGGATCAGACGGCGGGGTTAGAGACGGGTGATCCCCTTTCTCTGCCTTTACCCGTCAGACCCGACGCTTCAGTTGTCGAGTTAGAAGCACGCTCTGCGGTTTCTTCTGCTCGCGCTGAAGCGCAGGTGCAGCAACACTCCAGTTCTGAGGAAGTGGATGTTGTAAGCCTGGATTATTTAGATGAGGTTTCGCCGCCTCATTCACACGCTCAAGAGGAGCTTTTGGAGGTTGTGACTCGCGCTGTTGCCAGGTTGCAAATAGACTGGCCAGCCGAGCGCACGGCGCATCAGCCTAGTAAATTAGATGAACGCTTCCTTCCATCTAGATCACAACCTCCAAAGCGGGGCTTGCCTTTTTTTCCTGATCTCCAGACCGAGGTGTCGAAATAATGGAAAAAAACAGCATCATTTAGACCATTCAACCCCAATACAGCTGCTTATTCAAACATAGTGGGGTTGAAACAGCATGGTTACGCGGTGATGCCGCGGGTAGAAGAAGGCATTTCGCGAGCTATCTCTCTCCCGAGTCATCATCGTCGTTAAAAGCCCAACAGCGGCCCACTAAGCCTGTTAGAACAACATCAGCTTTGTTGGGTAGGGCTTACTCGGCAGCAGGTCAGGCAGCCGCATGTCTCCACACGATGGCGGTGTTGCAAGCTTATCAAGCCGACCTGTTGAAAGACATTGATGATGAATGTGAAGAAGTGGGGAGGGAAACGATAGCAGAGAGTCTCTTCGGGCCACCAAGGAGACGGCTAGATCCATCGGCCGTTCTATGGCAGCCCTGGTGGCCACGGAGAGACATCTCTGGCTAAATCTTTCAGAGATAAAAGATAGAGATAAGAAGTTCCTTCTCGACTCTCCTATCTCCCCTGCTGGCCTCTTCGGCGACTCAGTCAACACAGTCGTCGAGAGGTTTTAAGAGTCTAAAAAGCAGTCTCGTCTCCTCTCGGTGCCATCAGGGGGCCGTTCTGCCAACCCTGCCACCTCGGGTGCTTCAGGGCGCAGCGGTCCTCAGCGAGCGCAAATCTCCACGTCCGCCCAGAAACGTAGCGGTGTGGGGATGCTCGCTCCCTCCAAGGAGGGTCAAAAGTGGGTCAGTGCGGTTGCTTCCTGCCGGCACGCCGTTTCAGGACACCGGGCTGCTCACACTTCAAAATCCAGAGGCCAGCCCCGAGGGGGCTCTGGTAATGGAGCAAGAGGTACAGACTCTTTTGCAAAAAGAGGCGATAGAGCTGGTCCCTCCCCACTGCAGAGAGTCGGGATTTTACAGCCGGTACTTCATAGTTCCGAAGAAGGATGGAGGACTGCGTCTTATTCTAGATCTGCGGCAGCTAAATCGGGCAGTAAAGAAACTAAAGTTCAAAATGCTCACGCTAAAACAGATCATGTGTCACATCAGGTCCGAGGACTGGTGTGTCACAATAGACCTGAAAGACGCATACTTTCACATCTCCATCCTTCCTCAACACAGGAAGTTCCTCAGGTTTGCTTTCGGGGGCGAAGCATTCCAGTATCAGGTACTTCCATTCGGCCTAGCATTATCACCCCGCACCTTCACAAAATGCGTGGATGCTGCTTTGGCTCCGCTGAGACTCCAGGGCATCCAGCGTACTGAATTACATAGACGACTGGCTGATCTTAGCAGAGTCGGAACATCGAGCGGCTCAGCATCGAAATGCTGTGATCGCTCATATGAAGAGGCTGGGGTTAAGACTAAACACAAAGAAAAGCATGTTATCTCCACAGCAGAACGTCACTTTTCTGGGTGTGCTATGGGATACGAAAACCATGAGGGCTCAGCTGACGCCAGCTCGGGTGAATTTGATTCTACAAACCGTATCCAAGATAAAGCTAGGCCAGTCACTCACTGTGAAGCATTTTCAAGGACTTCTGGGTCTGATGGCAGCAGCGTCCAACGTGATACCTTTTGGCCAGCTGTACATGAGGCCCTTACAGTGGTGGCTCAAGACCAAGGATTCTCCCGAGGAAATCCTTTTCGCATGATCAAGGTCACGCGGCGATGCCTACGTGCCTTAGTCATGTGGAAGGATCCTTGGTTCCTTTCCCAGGGTCCGGTGCTGGGGGCTCCTTGTCGTCGCGTAACGCTAACGACGGATGCATCCCTCACCAGCTGGGGGGCGACCATGAGTGGTCCATGAGTGGCGACCATGAGTGTCAGCTCAGGGTCTGTGGAGAGATCAGCAGCTCTCCTGGTACATAAACCAGCTAGAGCTGATGGCAGTGTTCCTGGTACTCAGGCACTTTCTCCCGGACCTGAGAGGCCATCATGTGTTGGTTCGCACGGACAACACATCGGTGGTCTCATACATAAATCGCCAGGGGGGGTTACGCTCGCGCCGGCTATGGAAGCTGGCACATCGATTCCTAGTTTGGGCCCAGGGCAAAATGCTATCGATCCGAGCAGTGTACATCCCGGGGTACCTGAACACGACGGCAGACTCCCTGTCGAGGCAGGGAGTGGTGCCGGGGAGTTGGAGACTCCACCCCGAGGTGGTGAAGCTCATACGGAGCCAGTTTGGTCAGGCTCAGGTGGATCTGTTTGCGTCTCAAGAGACAACGCACTGTCCCCTATTTTACTCCCTCACACATCCAGCCCCGTTGGGGTTGGATGACATGGTCTGCAGACGTGGCCGAGGCTGCGTCTCTACGCCTTTCCCCCTCTGGCATTGATACCAGGAGTGCTGGAGAGAGTACGCCGGAATGGGGCTCGTCTGTTGCTAATAGCCCCGTATTGGCCGACACAAGTTTGGCTGTCAGACATTATATCTCTCCTCGAAGGTCCCCCGTGGGAGGTTCCGATCAGGAGGGACCTTCTCTCCCAGGCGTCGGGGCAATCCTGCACCCGAGGCCGGAGCTGTGAAACTGTGGGCTTGGCCCTGAGGGGGCCCAGCTAGACTCAGGTCTTTCTGCTGAGGTAGTTCAGACCATGTTGCACTCCAGAGCCCCTTCCACGTAGAGGCTGTATGCCCTTAAATGGAGAGTCTTTGTAGCATGGTGTTCTAACCATTCTCTAAACCCAGTCAACTGCCAAGTCAACTCAGTACTGGATTTTCTACAAGAAAAGTTCGCTTCAGGGTTATCCCCTTCCACCTTAAAGGTATACTTGACGGCAATATCGGCCTATCACGTCCATCTGGATGGTGCATCGGTGGGGAAACACCCATGGGTTACTCGCTTCCTTCGTGGTACTCTGAGGCTAAGGCCTGCGGCACGCTCAAGGGTGCCGACCTGGGATCTGGCCGTGGTGCTGCAAGGTCTAGCTTTGGCCCCATTTGAGCCTATTGAGGAGGTGCCAGAGAAGTTCCTCACGTTAAAAACTGTGTTTCTCTTGGCTATTTCTTCTCTAAAGAGAGTGGGGGATTTGCAAGCACTATCTGTTGCCCCCTCCTGTCTTGAGTTTGCGCCAGGAATGGTGAAAGCTTTCTTATTTCCAAAAGAAGGATATGTCCCGAAAGTTCCTACGAACGTATAATGCTATAATGCTGCAGGCCTTCTCTCCGCCTCCCTTTGAGAATCCAGACCAGAAGTTAAATCTGCTCTGCCCAGTGAGGGCACTAGATGCTTATGTCCACAGAGCTGCCCTGTGGAGAAAATCTGAGCAATTGTTCATCTGTTTGGTCCCCAAACAAAGGAAACCTGCATCTAAGCAGACCTTAAGTAAGTGGATAGTCGAGGCTATCTCACTTGCATATGAGTCGGCCAGCCAACCTTCACCACTAAAGGTCCGAGCCCATTCTACTAGGAGTATGGCGGCCTCTTTGGCTCTTCTGTCAGGAGTCTCCCTGCAGGAGGTGTGTGATGCGGCAGGGTGGTCCTCTCCGCACACCTTTGTGAGGTTTTACAACCTTGATGTAGCCTCTACTCCAGGTTCTCGGGTGCTTGTAGCTTAATGTGCGCTATGAATTTCACATATACAGGCATTTGAGAGTTATGGCGGCGTTGGTATTGTGTTCCGCGGCGCTTGGCGCGGCGAGTTCCCTTGAAGGCGTCTCAGGTTCGTATGTAACCATGGTTCCCTGAGAGGAGCGAGGCGCTGCGTCGCTTAGCCATACTCGGCACGCCTGTGACCGACTTGTTCGACTTTTTCAGAAGCTTACAGTGTCTGGTTCAGGGGTGCTTTATAGCTTCCTGGTCTATGACGTCACCCACCTACGACGTCCAGCCACACTATTGGACTGATTTTACGAGTGCTTCATGACGCATCACGCAGAGGCATTCCCGCAGCGCTTGACGCAGCGTCTCGTTCCCTCTCAGGGAACCATGGTTACATACGTAACCTGAGACGTTAACCTGATATACTAACTAAAACAGAAATACAAAGTTATAAAAACTATATAGATGTTTAAAAAAAAGAAGTTAATTTAGCTCTCTTTCGTGTATTTTTGTCAAACACAATGATGTCACAATGTCAGTTCAAGTAACAGTCGGTTATGTTAAATGCTCATTTAATGCATTACAATTTAACTAAACTCATTAGATTTTAGTCGACTAAATCTACTGTAGATTTAGTCGACTAAAATCTTTTGATTTTTAGTCGACTAAAACTAGACTAAAACTAAAAACAATTCAGGTGACTAAAATATGACTAAAACTAAATGGCATTTTCGTCAAAAGACTATGACTAAAACTAAATCAAAATTTGCTGTCAAAATTAACACTGCACAGCACCGCATGCAGCTTTAGCTCCGAACCAGACAGGCACCCAATACCAAGTATGGGAGGCGGAGGAAGCTGAGCTGGACTATTATTGACACAGCCCACAGAGAGACCCGAGCAGGGCTAGGAGGG
Source organism: Gobiocypris rarus (assembly GCA_023029165.1). Classification (NCBI taxonomy): domain Eukaryota; kingdom Metazoa; phylum Chordata; class Actinopteri; order Cypriniformes; family Gobionidae; genus Gobiocypris; species Gobiocypris rarus. The sequence continues at coordinate 17,238,344 of CM040912.1, forward strand.
AACCTCTGCTCAGTATGGAGGTCAACAAAGACCGTCTGAACTTTGTGGTTGACACAGGAGCCACATTTTCCACCTTAAACATCCACATGGACCACACATTGATTTCTGACAAAACCACGAGGGTGATGGGTTTCTCTGGGGTGTAGCAATTGTGGCCGCAACAGACACAAATTAATCTTACTGACGATTCATTCAAACATGAGTCCACACAAAGTTAACTCAACATTCCAGGGCCATTTACGACTTGGACCCCTCTCTCTCCACAACGAGCGGACAAAGATTTACGATACCCGTGGTACCAAGCCAGGAAGTAAGGGACTTCTCATTGGTCCACAGGCAGTTTCTTCCCTTCCCCCATCGACAAAGTAACTTCTAAGTCCGGCTCTGTGACACCATAAATTCCTTAGAGATTCCAGCACTCCGTTGAAAATCAAGGAAACCCACAGAAACCTTGATACGTATAAACTGCATCAAATCACTAAACCAGTGATTGTCGAACAGACGGTAACCCAGCCATCTGTCGAATGCCCAAAGACACTTTACACCCACATGACCACATATATGGATCGATTGGACAACTGCCTTTTCAACGTATTAAAAATATATATTTTGTTGATTTAATGTCTTTATACGATGTATTAAAATGTCTAGGGTGTGTACTTTATGTAAATCAAACTATGTATTCTAGTTACTGTGGAATTCTTGTATCTCTGTACTCTCAACTCTTAATATTATAGTGTTTAGTACCTTCTCAGTCAGAAAAACTCAATAGTACCGAAAATAATTTACAGGAAAAGTTGTATTATTAGAATACCAGCTTTGTACGGATAAACTGCTCCATCTGTCCAGCAGCCAGGAGGTGTAACCCAACTGAAAAAAGAACTTTTGCGCGCCAAAAAACTGACAGACACGATTGGGTCAACCCGAAAGTGGGCGGCGCTCGAATCTTATCTATAAGAGCAGAGACCCCCTTTCTCCCTTCCCTTGCAAGCCTGTTGTAACCCTGATGTATAGCCCGCTGTTCGCCTGTTCGTCCTTCCTGCTGTTCCTGATTTTGCAGTCCACCTCGAAGGAGTTGAAGAACTCCAAAGGTGGCAGACCAGAATGGGTTGAATTTCATTCAAGCCATCTAGAACTCTCACTTTCCTTTCTTTTACTTAAGTTTATTTTCTTTCCGCGAGTCTCGTGTTCTAAGTTAAGTTTAGCATAAAGCTTCTCACGAATCTCCAGCGCTTCAACTTCAAACAACCACGAGACCCCTCATCCAGCAGCCAACACGCCACGTGGTTGGCTCCCCAAGATCCCCCAAGACGCCCATCAAAGACACGACGAGACCTTCCGCGAATCACAAAGAACCAGGAAACCCCTTTCCAGCCAGGATCGAGAGGAATCCCGTTCAATGATGACACGCGCGACAAAGCGCAAATAACCTCCAGATTCTAAACTGAACTGGTGCATTGATATCAAATTGAATAATCCCGCCTAAGCAACGATAGGAGGGTTTAAGTCAAAACCGTGGTTCATTCAGGTCATGTGTTATAAATGCAGATACTGCTAGAAACTTGGGACTCCATCTCTCTCTCTCTCTCTCTCTCTCTCTTAAAACTCACTCTTTACTTCCCTCCTTTCTGCAACGCGTGTGAATGTTTGTATGTTTGTTTTGTTAGATTCTAGTTTTACGCGTTAGAGTAATCAATAAAGCTGTGTTTATAAATTAAAGATAAGTGTTCTTGTGTTATGTGCTTACGAATTTTAATGTCTTGAACTGCCGATCTAAATTACCTGGCTATTAAATAGTGTTTCACTATTCTGTGGATATTAATATCCGCTGCAGAGTTGATAGTTACGGCCCGTTCAAATGAACGCTAGACGAGTCATTTGCTCGGTCGTAAAATAGACTCCTGCAAAATTCCCTATGAATTAATTAATTCATTACTTTGAGCTAAATAGACCTGTTCCCTTATACAGAGTCCCCTTGTTACATATCATATATGTAATACTTGTTACAGGGGCTTGTGAAAGACCATTTTCTAAACCTCTATCTGTACGAGTGCAACAACACTGTTAACCACTGTTTTCTGTTATCTCAAGCAGCACCAACCAACCTGCTGGGGAGAGACTTATTGATCAAACTAGGAGCTTCAATCCTTTGCAGTTCTGAGGGAGTGATAGTCAAGTTCAAAGGGGTAAAGATGGTCAACTGCTCACTGACTCCCCATGGAAACACAAGTGGACAATGGCTATTGTCAGATGCCAAAGATCCAGAGGGGGCAGACATCTATTGGGGTGAATTGTATCCTGAGGCTAGGGAAGAGCAGGGTCTGCTTGAGCTGTACTCGCTCTGGAAGCCGTGGGTTTTGAACATTGCTCCATACATGCCTCCACACGACACCCCACATGTAACTTTATTTTATGATAGAAACCAACATGAATGGTATCAGGAAGAATTTAATAGAGACTTAGAGGGTAAAGAATGGGAAATTGAATGTACAGGGATACTAGTAGGCCCAGAAGGAGTAGTAGGAATTGTGCAATTGACACTTGAACAGGAAGAATGGTACATGATGCATAAGGAGGCTTGGCCTCACATCACGTTAGCCATTCACCCAGAGCATCAGGCTAAAGATCTGGGCCCAATGACAAAACGCATGCTAGATGCGACTAATTGGCTAAACACTCAAATTCCTGGGGTACAGTGTTCTCCAAAACAAAAGGAATACAGAATTAATAAGATCACTAAAAATGCAGTGACACTGCAACACAAATGGGTCACAAGATGGCATGGTAGAGAAAAAAATGATCATGACCTGGCTGGCTGACATCATGATTGAGGATCTGCCACAGGACCTATGGTCTTCAGGACCCACGGATGTGGGGTGGCGTAGATCTATGAAACCAGTGAATTTTGAATTGACATGTGATGTACCAATTTGGCAGTCCCAGTATCCCCATAGACCAGAAGCTGAAGAGGGTATTGCAGACACCATTCAAGGCCTGATTCAGGCAGGTGTACTGGAACCTTCTAGCTCTGAATGGAACACGCCAATTCTACCTGTAGAAAAACAAAATACAGGAAAGTATAGAATGGCACATGATCTAAGGCGCATAAATGCAGTTATAAAAACACCCACTCTTCCTGTGCCCAACCCGTACACTGCACTAACTACTATTAGACCAGAACAGAAGTGGTTTACGTGTATAGATTTGGCGAATGCTTTTTATTGTTTACCACTGGCAGAACACCTACGAGATTTATTTTCTTTCACATTCAGGGGACAGAGGTTCCGGTATAGCAGAGTTCCACAGGGGTTCATTTTATCCCCTGGGATTTTTAACTACACATTGAGGGAGATGTTGCAGGAGTGTGACATGCCTGAGGGAACAGTTTTAATTCAGTATGTGGACGATCTACTAATCGCAGCAGAGACACCTGAGGCATGCGTTGAGGCGACAAGAAGAGTTTTACTACAGCTTTACCAGTCAGGTTTCAAGGTTAGTAAATCCAAACTGCAGGTGTGTAGACCTCAGGTCACATTCCTCGGAAGAGTAGTGTCAGCTGAAGGGCAGGAATTTCTTCACAGCATAGATCTGCCATTTTACATCATCCAAAACCTGTCACGGTGAAAGATATGTTGTCATTTTTGGGGTTGGCAGGATTCAGCAGGCAGTTTATTCCTGCATATACAGATAAAACTGCGCCACTGAGACAGCTGGTGCAGCATAAAGGAGCCAGACAGCTAAAAGCTGTACTGCATTGGACAACGGAGGCTGAACAATTGTTAATTGACCTCAAGTCCGCTTTAGCATTAGCAGCTGACCTAGCCACCCCTGACTATGACAAACCATTCTATTTAGATGTATCAGAGGAAAACAAACTGTCAATGGAGTGCTGTTTCAGAAAGCTGATAGCAAAAGAAAAGTTCTGATGTATGTGAGTATATTGCTAGATAAAACAGAGCAAAGGAGCATCCATGCACCAGATATGTAGCAGGCTTGGCAAAATTGTGCAGAAAACAGCACATGTAGTCATGGGGCATGCATTAACCATTTTGACATCTCACACAGTGATGGCTTATGTGACTTCAACAGCATTCACAATGTCATCATTGAGACAGGATAGGATCCTGAAAGTCCTATCATGGCCGAACTTGACCTTTACTCATGAAGGCATCAACATGGCAGATTATATTACTGAAGGGCAGTCCCATGTGTGTGAACTGACTGTAGAAATGGAAGGTAAAATCAGGCCTGATTTAGAAGCTACGAGGTTGGAGGGTAAGGTCCAGGATCTGTTTACAGATGGATGCTGTCACAGAAATGATAAGGGTGAATTAGAAGCAGGATACGCAGTGGTCAGAAAAGTGGGCGACAGATTTGAGACAGTTGTGGCAGACAAGCTGATAGGAAAACAGTCAGCAACGAGCAGAAGTCATGGCTATAATTGAAGCGTTGAAGTGGGGGAAAGATAAAAAGGTGAAAATTTATTCAGATTCAGCATATGGAGTAGGGGCAGTGCATACTGAATTAACTAAATGGAAAAGAGCAGGATTTATGACAGCTGCACAACAGCCAATTAAGCATCAGGTAGAAATGCACCAGTTAGCAGAAGCCATTTTACTACCAGAACAGGTAGCTGTAATAAAGTGCAAGGGACATGAACAAAATGAAACAATTACATCTAAGGGAAATCAGGCAGCAGACGAGGCAGCAAAACAAGCAGCTAATTATAATTTAGCTCACCAGCTTCTGTCTTCTGAACAACAGGTAACTGACCTATTGCCAGCATTAACATGGGAGCATATCTTTGCAGCTCAGAGGCAGCCTCCCACAAGAGAAATCCATGTGGCTCGAAGAGGGCAATCAAAGGCAACAACGCCTGGAGGTTTGTAGATGGGCGACCTGTTATTCCACCAGCCATGATGAAGTCATTGCTAGCTGAGGCACATGGCCTAGCTCACTTTGGCAGGGCTCAGATGTTGAGAGCTCTTGCACACTGGTGGCATCCTTATCTGAAGGAAACCTTAGAAGCCTTCATTAGGGAGTGCTCAACGTGTGTTCAACACAATATAAAATCTACCATCAAACCTCACATGGGTGTGTTTCTATTGAGGAATGGCCCAGGAGAAGAGGTGGTCATTGACTTCACAGACATGGGTGAAAGGGTCCAAGGGAAAAGATATATGCTGGTCATGGTGGATAGTTTCACTGGGTGGCCTGAGGCATGGCCCACAAAATCTGAAGACAGTCAATCTGTAGTGAAATGTTTGATCAATCATTACATACCTCGGTATGGGTTCCCTAGGAAAATTCGGTCAGACAATGGAACACACTTTAAGAACGCAGATCTACAAGCTGTGGAAAAGGTACTAGGCCTGAAACATAGCTTCGGATCAGTCTATCATCCAGAATCCCAAGGAAATGCGACGGATGAATTTGAATCTAAAGACAAAATTGGCTAAAATCTGTGCACAGACTAAATTGAAATGGTTAAACGCGTTACCAATTGCTTTGATGGCTGTAAGATCTTCATTGAACAGGGTAACTGGCTTTACACCATTTGAACTGCTGACTGGAAGACAATTTCCAGGTCCAACAGCTGGGTTGAATTTGACAGACTGTGAACCACTACAATACAAACCATACTATGAAAAACTAACGTCTCTTGTCTCAAGTTTCTCAAAACAGATTGCTGACAGATCACAGGCACCAGATCCTAAGGCTGGACTTGGTCAGGCCGCAGAGTGGGTCCTCCTGAAGGTCTTCAAGAGGAAGTGGAATCAACCAAGGTGGACTGGTCCTCATAAGGTAACGGAGAGAACATCACACAGTGTAAGGTTAGAAGGCAAAGGGGACACGTGGTACCATTGGACGTGTTGTGGACCGGCAGAACCACCATCGAGGACATTGGAGGACACAAGAGTGGCCCTGCAGGAACTGCAGGACCAAAAGGGGGACGATACAGGGACACTTGATACAGAACAAACAGACTAAAAACTCACAGACAGAACATTCTAATTTTGAGAGTAATATTAACTTGTACTAAACTATTGTTTGTGCTTATCATTTGGTTATTTAGAGGTGTAAAAGAGTGTAAAAATGGTGTTGTGGGAAAATAAGAAAGTATTAGGAATAGTAGTGGGATTGACATTAATCATTATGGGTGTCATATTTCTGATGGAGTATCTGAGAGAAAGAGGGCATAACAGAGGAAAAAGGGCACCACAAGAGTATAAGATTCTGCGTAAAGGGAAAAAATTTTGCCTGGAAAGATACGGGGGCATAGAACTAAATTATGAGAAGGGGTCAACTACATCATTCACTTTCGACTTATCAATTTAGGGAAAATAGACCCCACTTGGTGTAAAATTGTGGTTCAGGATCCAGGGAATGTAATAGGACCATGGGCTAGAGGAGGATTGTATTACTATTGTCAATCAATCAATCAATCAACTTTATTTATATAGCGCTTTTACAATGACGATTGTTTCAAAGCAGCTTCACAGTGTTAAACAGGACAACATTGCAACAAAATTTGATTTGGCTAGTTTAATTTGGATAGTTTATAGAATTATATATGACCAAATTAATAAATTCTATTTGTATATTTAGTTGAGTAACTTGGATCATAATTTGAGTGTCCCCAACTGAGCAAGCCAAGCCAAAGGCGACAGTGGCAAGGAACCAAAACTCCATCAGGGCATGATGGAGAAAAATAAACCAGGAGAAACCAGACTCAGTCGGGGTGCCAGTTCTCCTCTGGCCTATTATTAACAGTGTATAATTATTACTCTGGCAACCTTGCAGGTCATAAATCATATTAGATAGGAATATTCGAAATTTTGGGTATCACACACGAGACGGGTTCATTTAGGATGGCGTGTCGATTACACAAGAATATGAATACTTGAAAGATCGGAGTTATTGCGCGGAGGCAGTTAATTGAGGATGGCGTGCGGTGAGGCAAATTCAGAGGAGACACTAATGGGCACGGTCTCAGCAGACACTCCAGGATGAGCTGGTCATGTCCAGATGCAGGTCCACCATCCGATCCGGACACGGCCTGGATCCGGCCGACTGCAGTAAACCTCGGGATAAACAGAGAGACATTTGATCAGTCATTTGATTTGAATAAAGAAAGTTAAAAATGTTCTATGTGTATGCCATAGTAAAGAGATGTGTTTTTAGTCTAGATTTAAACTGACAGAGTGTGTCTGCTTCCCGAACAATGCTAGGAAGACTGTTCCAGAGTTTAGGTGCTAAATAGGAAAAGGATCGACCGCCTGCAGTTGATTTAGATATTCTAGGTATTTTCAACTGGCCAGAGTTTAGAGACCGCAATAGACGTGATGGAGTATAATGCGTTAAGAGCTCGCTTAAGTACTGGGGAGCTAAACCATTTATTGCTTTATAAGTAATAAGCAAGATTTTAAAATGTATGGGATGTTTAATAGGGAACCAGTGCAGTGTTGACAGAACTGGACTAATATGATTGTACTTCCTGGTTCTAGTAAGAACTCGAGCTGCTGCGTTTTGGACCAGCTGGAGTTTATTTATTAGGTGAGCAGGGTAACCACCTAGTAGAGCATTACAATAATCTAGCCTTGAGCTCATGAACGCATGTACTAATTGTTCAGCATTTTGCATTGAAAGCATGTGACGTAATTTATATATATTTTTAAGATGGTAGAATGCAGTTTTACAGATGCTAGAAAGCGTGGCTTTCAAGCGAAGATTGGTATAAGAGCACACCCAGGTTCCTCACTGTGACGAGGCTTGACAGAGCAGTCATCGAGGTTAGACAGTATTCTAGGGCACTACTTGTGGAGCTTTTCTGTCAATAATTAAAAATTCAGTTTATCTGAATTAAGTTGCAGGAAATTACTATTCATCCAATTTTTAATATCAGCTATGCATTCCGTTAATCTTGTGAATTGGTAAGTTTCGTCAGGGCGTGAAGAAATATAGAGCTGAGTATCATCAGCATAACAATGAAAACTAACGCCATGCTTCCTAATGATATCTCCCAGTGGTAGCATATACAGGGTGAAAAGCAACGGTCCTTCATCTGCAGCCAGTACTAACTCTGATAGAAAACCAGAAAATTCTTTGATAAAGTCTGTATTGTGCCCTGGTGGCCTGTATACAGTAGCCAACACAAATGTCAAACGGGATTTATCATTTACACTACACAACGTTACATAAAGCACCAAAACTTCAAAGGAATTATATTTGAAACTAGACTTCTGAGTAATACTGAAGATATCATTATAAATTACAGCAACACCACCCCCTTTTCCTTTCAGACCTGGCTCGTGTTTATAACAATAATCTTGGGGAGTGGACTCATTTAAAGTAATGTAGTCAACAGGTTTTAGCCAGGTTTCTGTCAAACACAGCACATCTAGGTTATGATCTATAATCATATCGTTAACAATAAGCGTTTTTGGCGAAAGGGATCGAATATTCAGCAACCCGAGATTTATCAATTGTTCATCCGTATTATATCTGTTGTTTATTTGTTGGACATCAATTAAATTTTTACTGTTGAATGGTTTTGATGGTTTTTTGTATTTACTGATTTGGGGAACAGACACAGTCTCTATGTGATAATATCTAGGTGAAAGCGTCTCTATGTGCTGGGATTTAGCTGACTCTGGTGACGTGAGACAGCTAGCAGACGGTTGGTTTAGCCAGTTTGTCTGCTTCCTGACCTGGGCCCCAGTGAGTCAAGGTTTAGCTCTAAGACTATGTGCCAAATTACTAGAGAGAAGAGCAGCACCAGCCCGGGTAGGATGAATGCCGTCTATCTTCAACAGGTCGGGTCTGCCCCAAAAACTTTTCCAATTGTCTATGAACCCTATGTTATTTTTGGACACCACTTAGACAACCAGCCATTGAGTGATGATAATCTGCTAACTATTTCATCACTCCTTTTTAACAGGGAGGGGGCCAGATAAACAGACTGCCGGTGACATTGTACTTGCGAGTTTCCACACCTCTTTAATGTTCATTTTGGTGATCTCCGACTGGCGAAGTCGAACATCATTAAGCGCCCGGCGTGAATAATAATCTTAGAGAATTTACGATTAGCTTTAGCCAGCACTTTTAAATTTGCTTTGATGTCAGGCGCTCTGGCTCCCGGTAAACATGTGACTATGGTGGCTGGTGTCTCTATTTTCACATTCCGTGAAATAGAATCGCCAATAACTAGGGCACTTTCAACAGGATCCTCAGTGGGTGCATCACTGAGTGGGGAGAACCTGTTTGATGTTCTAATCGGAACGGAAGAGTGGTTTTTAGATCCGCGAATATGCTGTCTCACAGTCACCCAATTGCCCTGCTGCAAGGGCTCAGCCGGAACCAAACAATGAGTGTTCACTAAGCTAGTCGCATCCAAAGCAGTATCAAAAGCTGTTACATTCTCACTACTCTCACATAAAGTCTGGATGCGTGTCTCTAAATCTGAAATCTTCTCCGTCAGCCTGATTAATTCCTTACATTTAACACATGTGAAGCCCTGTTAAGCCAACGGAGATAGATATGCTAAACATGTAGCATGCAGTGCAAGTGACAATGACAGGAGAAGAAGACATGGCTTACCGTATTTGTTGATGAATCCAAAACTTACCACACAACTTACTCCACTTACTTTGTTTGATGGAGTCTATTTAATAATCCAACTCACCACAGTTGTCTAATGAACTCAGAAAACAGGAGACCCGGGTGCTGGGATGGAAAGCTACCAGGCTAGCGAAAAGGTAACATGTGGTAGTGATTTAGATTAAAAGCTAGTGATGTCAATTTTAACTTGATAGGCTATATTAAACAATATATGGTGATGAGTAAGTTATATTTAGCAGTATAGATAACAAAGAAAATATATCAAATAGAGATTCAAACGCAGCTATACAGAGCTACAAACACTGAAGCATGCAGCAGCAGCAGTAGGTAGACTGGAGCAATCGATCAGGGAGCAATCGATCAGTGATCATTGTGGTGATAGAAGGTTGTTTGTAAGGATACCAAAGAAGGCCAAAGGGATGTGTGCGATGGTAAGGCTTGGAGCACCACTAGTACAAATTGGAGAAGTGACTAAGAGACTGGAAGGTAAGGCAAGTATAGTAGAGCTTAACAGACACAGACAGAGACATGTGTTAAGTATGAGGGACCTAGGAGCATTTGACTTGACTAAAGACAGCACCACCTACATAGATGCAGTTGGAATACCGAGGGGAGTCCCAAATGAATATAATTTAGCAGATCAGATAGCAGCAGGATTTGAAAACATTCCAATCATTGCAGCTCTATTTCCAGTGACACCTAATAAAAATGTGGATAGAATAAACTATGTGCATTACAATGTGTTAAGGTTATCTAATTTGACCAGAGATGCTGTAGTACAAATTGGAGAAGTGACTAAGAGACTGGAAGGTAAGGCAAGTATAGTAGAGCTTAACAGACACAGACAGAGACATGTGTTAAGTATGAGGGACCTAGGAGCATTTGACTTGACTAAAGACAGCACCACCTACATAGATGCAGTTGGAATACCGAGGGGAGTCCCAAATGAATATAATTTAGCAGATCAGATAGCAGCAGGATTTGAAAACATTCCAATCATTGCAGCTCTATTTCCAGTGACACCTAATAAAAATGTGGATAGAATAAACTATGTGCATTACAATGTGTTAAGGTTATCTAATTTGACCAGAGATGCAGAGATGGCTGGTTGTCTAAGTGGTGTCTGCAAAATAACATAGGGTTCATAGACAATTGGAAAAGTTTTTGGGGCAGACCCGACCTGTTGAAGATAGACGGCATTCATCCCACCCGGGCTGGTGCTGCTCTTCTGCTCACAGTGATCGATTGCTCCAGCCTGATCGATTGCTCCAGTCTACCTACTGCTGCTACTGCATGCGTCAGTGTTTGTAGCTCTGTATAGCTGCGTTTGAATCTCTATTTGATATATTTTCTTTGTTATCTATACTGCTAAAAATAACTTACTCATCACCATATATTGTTTAATATAGCCTATCAAGTTAAATTTGACATCATTAGCTTTTAATCTAAGTCACTACCACGTGTTAGCTTTTCGCTAGCCTGGTAGCTTTCCATCCCGGCACCCGGGTCTCCTGTTTTCTGAGTTCATTAGACAACTGTGGTGAGTTGGATTATTAAATAGACTCCATCAAACAAAGTAAGTGGAGTAAGTTGTGTGGTAAGTTTTGGATTCATCAACAAATACGGTAAGCCATGTCTTCTTCTCCTGTCATTGTCACTTGCACTGCATGCTACATGTTTAGCATATCTATCTCCGTTGGCGAACAGGGCTTCACATGTGTTAAATGTAAGGAATTAATCAGGCTGACGGAGAAGATTTCAGATTTAGAGACACGCATCCAGACTTTATGTGAGAGTAGTGAGAATGGTACAGCTTTAGATACTCTTTTGGATGCGACTAGCTTAGTGAACACTCATTGTTTGGTTCGGCTGAGCCCCGCAGCAGGGCAATTGGGTGACTGTGAGACAGCATAGTCGCGGATCTAAAAACCACTCTGCCGTTCGATTAGAACATCAAACAGGTTCTCCCCACTCAGTGATGCACCCACTGAGGATCCTGTTGAAAGTGCCCTAGTTATTGGCGATTCTATTACACGGGCGTGAAAATAGAGACACCAGCCACCATAGTCACATGTTTACCGGAGCCAGAGCGCCTGACATCAAAGCAAATTTAAAAGTGCTGGCTAAAGCTAATCGTAAATTCTCTAAGATTATTATTCACGTCGGCACTAATGATGTTCGACTTCGTCAGTCGGAGATCACCAAAATTAACATCAAAGAGGTGTGTAAACTCGCAAGTACGATGTCACCGGCAGTCTGTTTATCTGGCCCCCTCCCTGTTAAAAGGAGTGATGAAATAGTTAGCAGATTATCATCACTCAATGGCTGGTTGTCTAAGTGGTGACCGCAAAATAACAAAGGGTTCATAGACAATTGGAAAAGTTTTTGAAGATAGACGGCATTCATCCTACCCGGGCTGGTGCTGCTCTTCTCTCTAGTAATTTGGCACATAATCTTAGAGCTAAACCTTGACTCACTGGGGCCCAGGTCAGGAAGCAGACAAACTGGCTAAACCAACCGTCTGCTAGCTGTCTCACGTCACCAGAGTCAGCTAAATCCCAGCACATAGAGACGCTTTCACCTAGATATTATCACATAGAGACTGTGTCTGTTCCCGAATCAGTAAATACAAAAACCATCAAAACCATTCAACAGTAAAAATTTAATTGATGTCCAACAAATAAACAACAGATATAATACGGATGAGCAATTGATAAATCTCGGGTTGCTGAATATTCGATCCCTTTCGCCAAAAACGCTTATTGTTAATGATATGATTATAGATCATAACCTAGATGTGCTGTGTTTGACAGAAACCTGGCTAAAACCTGACGACTACATTACTTTAAATGAGTCCACTCCCCAAGATTATTGTTATAAACACGAGCATCTGAAAGGAAAAGGGGAGGTGTTGCTGTAATTTATAATGATAACTTCAGTATTACTCAGAAGTCTAGTTTCAAATATAATTCCTTTTGAAGTTTTGGTGCTTTATGTAACATTGTGTAGTGTAAATGATAAATCCCGTCTGACATTTGTGTTGGCTACTGTATACAGGCCACCAGGGCACAATACAGACTTTATCAAAGAATTTGCTGGTTTTCTATCAGAGTTAGTACTGGCTGCAGATAAAGTACTAATTGTTGGTGATTTTAATATCCATGTTGACAATGAAAAAGACGCATTGGGATTGGCATTTAAAGACATTATAAACTCTATTGGAGTTAGACAACACGTATCTGGACCCACTCATCGCCTTAATCATACTTTAGATCTAATACTGTCACATGGACTAAATGTTGATACCATTAAAATTCTGCAGCAGAGCGATGACATCTCAGATCATTACCTAATATCATGTATACTTAATATAGCTAAGGCTGCAAAGCCATCCCCTCGCTTCAAATATGGCAGGACTATAACCACTGCGACTAAAGATTGCTTTATACATAATCTTCCTCATCAGTTCCATCTCCTCAGAATTACAGATAGCCAAGAGGAACTTGATGTTGCAACAGAAACTACTGACTCTCTCTTTACTAGCACTTTAGACATAGTTGCTCCTCGGCGCTTAAAGAAGATTAAAGCAAATAATCCAACGCCGTGGTACAACGAGCACACTCGGGCCCTTAAAACAGCAGCCAGAAAAATGGGCGCAGCTGGAAGAAAACAAAACTGGAGGTTTTTCGCAATTTGTGGAAAGAGAGCATGATTGCATACAGAAAGGCCATAAAAACTGCTAGATCTGCTTATTTCTCAACTCTTTCAGAAGAAAACAAACACAACCCTAGGTATTTATTCGATACAGTGGCTAAATTAACAAAGGATAAAGCTTCAACTTCTGACATTTGTAAACAACACAGCAGTAATGACTTTATGAACTTCTTTACTTGTAAGATTGATAACATTAGGAATAAAATTATAACCATGCAGCCGTCTACTACAGTATCACTTCAGACAGAACATTGTAGTCTCACTGAGGAAAAATTACACTCATTCACTGCTATAGGAGGAGAAGAATTGGCTAAACTTGTTAAATCATCAAAATCAACAACATGTATGCTTGACCCTATACCGACTAGGCTATTAAAAGAGATGCTTCCAGAGGTCATAGATCCTCTGCTTAATATTATTAATTCATCCTTGACATTAGGATATGTACCAAAAACTTTTAAGTTGGCTGTAATTAAACCACTTATTAAAAAACCGCAACTTGATCCTAAAGAATTAGTCAATTACAGACAAATCTCGAATCTACCGTTTCTATCAAAAATATTAGAAAAGGCAGTGTCTTTACAATTATGTTCCTTTTTAGAAAGAAATTGTATATGTGAGGATTTCCAGTCAGGATTTAGACCGTATCATAGTACTGAGACTGCTCTAATTAGGGTTACAAATGATTTACTCTTATCATCTGATCGTGGTTGTATCTCTCTATTAGTGTTACTCGATCTTAGCGCTGCATTCGATACTATCGATCACAATATTCTTTTGAATAGACTCGAAAATTATGTTGGCATTAGTGGAACTGCATTGGCATGGTTTAAATCTTACTTATCTGACCGTTATCAGTTTGTAGCAGTAAATGAAGAGATGTCACACCGATCACAAGTTCAGTATGGAGTACCGCAAGGCTCAGTGTTAGGACCGTTGCTTTTCACCCTGTATATGCTACCACTGGGAGATATCATTAGGAAGCATGGCGTTAATTTTCATTGTTATGCTGATGATACTCAGCTCTATATTTCTTCACACCCTAATGAAACTTACCAATTCACAAGATTAACGGAATGCATAGCTGATATTAAAAATTGGATGAATAGTAATTTCCTGCAACTTAATTCAGATAAAACTGAATTTTTAATTATTGGACAGAAAAGCCCCACAAGTAGTGCCCTAGAATACTGTCTAACCCTCGATGGCTGCTCTGTCAAGTCCTCGTCAGTGAGGAACCTGGGTGTGCTCTTTGATACCAATCTTTCGTTTGAAAGCCACGTTTCTAGCATCTGTAAAACTGCATTCTACCATCTTAAAAATATATCTAAATTACGTCACATGCTTTCAATGCAAAATGCTGAACAATTAGTACATGCGTTCATGAGCTCAAGGCTAGATTATTGTAATGCTCTACTGGGTGGTTGCCCTGCTCGCCTAATAAATAAACTCCAGCTGGTCCAAAAGCGCAGCAGCTCGAGTTCTTACTAGAACCAGGAAGTACGATCATATTAGTCCAGTTCTGTCAACACTGCACTGGCTCCCTATTAAACATCGATACATTTTAAAATCTTGCTTATTACTTATAAAGCAATAAATGGTTTAGCTCCCCAGTACTTAAGCGAGCTCTTAACGCATTATACTCCATCACGTCAATTGCGGTCTCTAAACTCTGGCCAGTTGAAAATACCTAGAATATCTAAATCAACTGCAGGCGGTCGATCCTTTTCCTATTTAGCACCTAAACTCTGGAACAGTCTTCCTAGCATTGTTCGGGAAGCAGACACACTCTGTCAGTTTAAATCTAGACTAAAAACACATCTCTTTACTATGGCATACACATAGAACATTTTTAACTTTCTTTATTCAAATCAAATGACTGATTGTTAGGCTGCATTAACTAGGTCAGCCGGAACCGAACACTTCCCATAACACCTGATGTACTCGTTATATCATAAAAGAGTGGCATCCACACTAATGTTAGTCTCTCTGTTTATCCCGAGGTTTACTGCAGTCGGCCGGATCCAGGCCGTGTCCGGATCGAATGGTGGACCTGCATCTGGACATGACCAGCTCATCCTGGAGTGTCTGCTGAGACCGTGTCCATTAGTGTCTCCTCTGAATTCGCCTCACCGGGCGTCATCCTCAATTAACCCGTCTCCAGCGCAATAACTCCGATCTTTCAAGTATTCATATTCTTGTGTAATCGACGCGCCATCCTAAATGAACCCGTCTCGTGCGTCATACCCAAAATTTCGAATATTCCTATCTAATATGATTTATGACCTGCAAGGTTGCCAGAGTAATAATTATACACTGTTAATAATAGGCCAGAGGAGAACTGGCACCCCGACTGAGTCTGGTTTCTCCCAAGGTTTTATTTTTCTCCATCATGCCCTGATGGAGTTTTGGTTCCTTGCCACTGTCGCCTTTGGCTTGGCTTGCTCAGTTGGGGACACTCAAATTATGATCCAAGTTACTCAACTAAATATACAAATAGAATTTATTAATTTGGTCATATATAATTCTATAAACTATCCAAATTAAACTAGCCAAATCAAATTTTGTTGCAATGTTGTCCTGTTTAACACTGTGAAGCTGCTTTGAAACAATCGTCATTGTAAAAGCGCTATATAAATAAAGTTGATTGATTGATTGATTGTAGAGGGATTAGCGGGACAGTTAGCTCCAACGTCACTGATGACAGGATGGCTTTAGATATGCTGTTAGCTGAAAAAGGGGGTGTGTGTGCAATGTTTGGAGATTCTGTACGTTCATTCCCAATAACACAGCTCCAGATGGGTCTGTCACCAGAGCTCTAGAAGGATTGAGGGCCCTAAGACTATGCATGAGCATTCAGGTATAGACAATCCACTGGAAGAATGGATGACGAATATATTTGGAAAATGGAAAGCAATTATGATGTCTTTGCTCGTCTCCGCAGCAACCTTCATAGGAATATTGGTTGCCTGTGGTTGTTGTTGTGTACCATGTATTAGATCTCTCTGTAACAGGCTCATCGTAACAGCAATGGAGGGCAAGGAGGCTTCCCCAAAATATATGATGCCACTGCTGATGGAAAGCAATGAAGAGGATAAGGAAGAGGATACTTTGTAAGAGGTCGATCTCCTGTTTCAGGAGATCGAAGAAGATTGTTGAGAATAAATATTTGTTTGTGCATTATTGCTAACGCTTGTAGAAATTAATCATTAACAATAGTAAATTTAAGATAATGTTAGCTTATGAGCATGAGAGTCACGAGTGCAACAGCCAGAGGGTGTGATATTTATAACGGATCCATATGAGAAGTTGTTTTGCTATGCATTTTGCTGTGCTCTTAGAGTGCTTTTGTATGTGTTAACAAAGAAGCAGTCTTTTGTCCAGGAAATTGGAGGGGTGATGTTGCAAATGAAGCACAGCTGACCAGAAAATCATCTGACTCCCAAAGAAAGACAACTTATGTATTCTTTGTGTATAAATATTGGGTCAGGGAAAGGCAAGTTTGTCGCAGACTGCCTGGACAAGCCTTGCATAGGATTGTGTAAATCAGGGACAGTTGTGACCCAGAGCTCTGTATGCGATTTTCATCTGACTTACTTATTCATTAAAAGAGTTAAACTATATTTTGTTCCTGCTCTCCTCATTCAACGAACACGCGGACTGGAGAAATTGATGCTGAGTCCAACACTAGCAATGTCAAATTTAACTTGATAGGCAATATTAAACAATATGGTGATGAATAAGTTCTATTTAGCAGTATAAACAACAAAAAACTAAGAAAATATATCAAATAGAGATTGCAAAAGCACAGGTGCTACAAACTCTTCAGCAGGCAGACAAGGAGCAGACAGACTTTAATATACCCATTTATATTTTCTGTTAATTATTATTACCTTATGTCTTTACATGCATATTTGTTAGGATGTAAATTATGTAAAATGTAAGTGTTGTTACAAATGATCTTCTGCTGAAACACCAAATAAAAATATTTAAACAAAATGTTGCCACTGTATAAAATAAATACCTAGAATTGTGTTTGTTTTCTTCAAAGAGATTTGAAAAACAAGCAGATCTAGCAGTTTTTAAGGCCTTTCTGTACACAATCGTGCTCTTTCCACAAAATGCAAAAAACATCTAGCAAAAATGTTGCTGGCAGCAATGCAGGTACAATGAATCATAAAAGCATCATCAGATACATTTTTACAAAATACTTTTTTACTGAATTCTTGTTTGATAAACAAAAGCCAATGCTTCAATTTTAAAAAAATAATTTAAGCTTCTCAAACCCCAAACAGAATCATATAAATAAATATTTTCACTGAACTATTAAAAAAAATGCTTTTGAAATTCCTTCTCCAATTGTGCAGTTAGATGAATCAGGCTTAAGAAACCGTTTTTGATTTTCGCTTCAGATCTAATTACATGCAAAATCTCAACTCAAATCTTTTATTTTTACAAACAGATCCCTGCTGCCTTTACAAAAGATTGCTGAAGTAAAAACTAGTAGTAAAGCTTTGAATGCGTGAATAAACATGCAAAAACTGGTGACACTAAAATAAGGTAGTAAAGGTGTGTGACAAGACATGAAGTTAAATTAGACAAGTTACCCAATGTAATAATATTGGGCAAATGTAAAAAAAAAAGTAAAAAAAAAAAGATTTTATGAGATTCAGAATGTTTGAAACTTATGAATCTAAAAATACAAAATTAAAACAGATTACACATCAACCTTCATAACAACAAGAAGCAGAATACTTATGCATAGAAATAACAACATTTTAAAAAGCAATTTATTCTAAAGCTTTTAAGATCCACTCTTCGGCTGCAGACTGGATTGATCATGTTTTGAGGTGTGTCTAGAGAGATTAAAATAAGTAAAAGATAAAACAAGTTAATATTTCCTCTTTTTTAACATTACACAATAACAGAGGTGGGAGTAAGTCACACATGTGCAAGTCACAAGCAAGTCTCAAGTCTTAACCTTCAAGTCTCAAGCAAGTCCAAGTCAATTTTTGTGAGAATCAAGTCAAGTCAAGTCATAGCTTGGGTCAAGCAAGTCACTGGCAAGTCATACAAATGTTTGATGGTTGAACAGAATTTTTATATTAAAATAAGCTAAAACTACAGTAGTTATGGACTATGGGAGTTTTATTTGCAACAAAAATTGCAATATGCATTTCTACTCAAAAGGTGTCCACATACAGCTGAGTTGTTAATACAATACAAATCTAAAAAAATAAAATAAATAAGAATTAAAACTACTCACTTAAAAAAGTTGGGTTAAAAATGACCCAACAGTCAATATAGCGGTGAATATAGCACCGACCAATTGTTGGGTTATTTTAACCCAATTCATTGGGTAGTGCGTTTTTAACCCAATAAATTGGGTTACAAAATAACTAATTTGTTGGGTCATTTGGCCAAAATGTTGCTTTAACCAACATAGTATTATAATTATTATTACTATTATTATTATTATTGCCATGCAAATAAATAACCAACAACTTTAATACATTGACAATGCTTTATTTACATTCAATTGGAAGTTATAACCATTTACATTTAGTCAATTAGCAGATGCTTTTATCCAAAGCGACTTACAAATGAGGAGAACAATAGAAGCAACTAAACAAACAAGGGGCAATGCTGTAACAAGTCTCAGTTAATCTAGCCAAGTACACATATCCACTTAAAAAAAAAAAAAAACAGAAACATGAATAGAATAGATAAGTGCTAGTTTTTTTGATCAGGTTGTAACGATTTCGACTATGAGTCTAAAGTCTCGGGGAATAATTAACTCAAAAGGGATATAATATTCATGAGTTTATGAATATAGTTTGCTGGTCGTTCATTACGTTATTTAAATTTTCCGATAAGGAAAATGTTTAATTAAGTACAAGTAACCTTTACGGAATTGCTTGAAATTATCTTACTACGTTTGTCCTGCAAATTAGTTATAGACTTTCAAATCAATTCTCAATAAGGGATAACTGCTTTACGAGCGCATAAGAAACAATAACTTTACTGATCAGGACACATTAATATTTCATTTGTTCGTACAGTTTGTATTACTAGAATAGAAGCACAAGATAGCTTTAGGTAACGTTTAAAATCGAAAGTTTAATTGACTTCGTGTGTATGTGGAGAAATAACAGATTCAATTCAAAAGTACCTTTTGTAAATTTAATAAACACAGATTAAGGATAACACTACAATTCACACAGAAAGTACATACTAGATATGCATAAAGATAGTAGAAATATATATAGTAAACAAAAGAAATATGGTACCTAAATGAAAAGAATGAAAGAAAACAAAAATAAAGAAAGAGAAAGGAGATCACAGCGTTCACTTCAGTTCGTTGCACAGAGCCCTCAAGGAATTAAAATCATCCAGAAAAAGGAAATAATTTAGACAACCTTTCAACAGCAGTTTAGACTGTAAAATAAGAATAATTGCTTTTGTTTTTGGCTTCTCGTGTATGCATGTATTCTGAGTTCAAATGTCCCGCGTGTTCCGTGGTCCTTTTGCGAGGTCTGTTGGGTGTGACTCTCGGTTCGTTGAGACGAAGTTCAGCCGGATTCGGGTCTCTTGGAGATGTTCTGGAAGCTGCTGTTTCCCCCTTTCTGCAGAATGCCCTTGGGGCGGAAAGCTGGTGGCGAAGTGCGCTTGGCGAAATGCCTTTGGCGAAGAAATGCCCTTGGCGAAATGCCTGGGGCGGCAAAATGCCTGGGGCGGAATGCCTTTGATAATAGTTCCACGGTCTATTGGTCTACAGAGTTTGAGTTAACATTCATGTCACCCTCCTAATTATTCCAGACACATATACAAACACTCAAGCAGAAAAGTATACATTTAATACGTTTTTTAGGTGGATTTTAACCATCTATTCCTCTATGGTCCTGGTGGAATTCCACGTGTGTTTCTCGTGGGTGTGTGTGAGGTGTCCGATGTCACGGCCTGGCCATTTGGGCCATAAAAGTCAACACTAAGATCGTTACTTATCTCTCCTTAAAGAGGTGTGTGTGCCTAGGTGTGTGCGTAGCGCATAGATCTCCTGGCTCGGCCATTTGGGGGCAATAAAAGTCATTACGGATATTTGTTATCTCCCAAGGGTGATCAGAGAGTGGTCAGTTGTTGCTTTCAGACATTGTGGCGCCATTTCGGGCCATACATTGTATTGGTATGCTGCCACATGGCCTGGGTTTAGTATGATCTAATAACGCGCCTCACGAGATGCGCGAGACATCTGGCCGTTCGCCAGAGGAACAGACCGTCATTGTTGCTACAGGGTGCTGCTAGAAAAGATGCAACTTAAGATGTTTTTTGAAAATGGCTACAGACTCGGCTGCTCGAACTGGGAGAGGCAGGTCATTCCACCAGGTGGGAACGAATGACATGCAAAATTTGAGCAACAGTCCAGTGCTGCTTCTCTGTAGCCCAGGTCAGGACCTTCTGCTGCTGTTTCTGGTTCAAAAGTGGCTTGACCTGGGGAATGCGGCACCTGTAGCCCATTTCCTGCACACGCCTGTGCACGGTGGCTCTGGATGTTTCTACTCCAGACTCAGTCCACTGCTTCCGCAGGTCCCCCAAGGTCTGGAATCAGTCCTTCTCCACAATCGTCATCAGGGTCCGGTCACCTCTTCTCGTTGTGCAGCGTTTTTTGCCAAAATTTTTCCTTCCCACAGACTTGCCACTGAGGTGCCTTGATACAGCACTCTGGGAACAGCCTATTCGTTCAGAAATTTCTTTCTGTGTCTAACCCTCTCGCTTGAGGGTGTCAATGATGGCCTTCTGGCAGTCTTACTCATGATTACGGTTTTGAGTAATGAACCAGGCTGGGAGTTTTTAAAAGCCTCAGGAATCTTTTGCAGGTGTTTAGAGTTAATTAGTTGATTCAGATGATTAGGTTAATAGCTTGTTTAGAGAACCTTTTCATGATATGCTAATTTTTTGAGATAGGAATTTTGGGTTTTCATGAGCTGTATGCCAAAATCATCAGTATTAAAACAATAAAAGACCTGAAATATTTCAGTTGGTGTACCATGAATCTAAAATACATGAAAGTTAAATTTTTATCATTACATTATGGAAAATAATTAACTTTTATCACAATATGCACATTTTTTTTAGAAGGACCTGTATTGTATAGGCTACTGTCTTAAGTCATATATTCAACTTTTTATCTTTAGAGTATTCTAGACAAAATATATAATTTTTTTGTCGTAGGCTATTTAATGTTACACTGTAGTTGAGATTTGTAGACATTTGAGCTAGGGCTGTCGCGGTAACCGCCATATTGTAAAACCGCGCTATTGACAGTGTTACGACATTTTTGTTACGTAATTTTCCCGCGAACTGTTTGTATCCGGTATTTCGTGTATTTTGAATAGGCCTACTGAAACGATGGCTGACGCTCTCGTCCCAAAACCTAATGCCACCACGTCGCTAGTTTGGGAACATTTCGGCTTTCAACCCAATGAAAAAGGCGAGCCAGTGAATTTAGATGAGCCGATATGCAAAATTTGCAGCAAAAAGGTTCCTGTGACACCAATACATCTAATTTGAGGAGTCATCTCGCTAAATGTCATCCAGCTGTTGAAGCGCAGCTGCCCCCTCAAGCATCAGGTCGCGGAGCAACTTCAAAAAGAACAGCTGAGGCCGGTACCAGCCAATAGTTAGGAGTAGCTGAAGCCTTTGCAAAATCTGTAAAATACAGCCGTGAAAGTAACAGGCATAGATGCCTTACAGCTGCTGTTACGCAATATCTAGATCAGGAGATGGTTCCGTTCAACACGGTGGAGAAACCAGCATTCAAATCAATCCTTAAAAAATTTGACAAGCAGTACGAGTTGCCGGGCAAAACATACTTTTCAGAAACTACTGTGCCGAAAATGTACAGCACGGTAAAGACATTGATGAAAAGCGAGCTTATGGATGTCGACTACTTTTCTGCCACAACCGATATGTGGTCAAGTGTCAATATGACTCCTTAAATGAGTCTAACGGTTCATTATCTCAGCAAGGAATGGACTCTGAAATCACGCTGCCTCGAAACGGTGTTTATGCCCGAAAACCACACATCCGACAATATTTACGATGCCCTTCGGCACGCATTTGAAGAGTGGTCCCTGGTTGAGAAGAAGCTGGCCTGTATCACTACAGACAACGGGGCCAACATCGTTGCAGCAGTCAAAAAGTTGAATTGGCCATGGCTGAACTGCTTTGGTCACAATTTACATTTGGCAGTTACAAATGCAATGGCAAGCGTCAAGGACCGCACAGCCGGAGCGGATAACAGCGTTCACTTCAGTTCGTTATACAGGGCCCTCAAGGAGTTAATCTCGTCCCAAAACGGATGTAACAACCTTTCATCAGCAGCTTGGATTGTAGAAATAAGAATACTTGCTTTGGTTTTGGCTTCTCGCGTGTGCGTGTATTCTGAGATCAAATGTCCCGCGGTCCTGTTCCTTAGGTCGGTTGGGTATGGCTTTCGGTTGTGTGCTGAAGCGTGCTGTATCCTCTCTCGAAGAAGAAGAATGGCGGGTGGCGGATTGCAATGCGATGCAAAGGCAAAGGCAAAAGCCCTTGGAATGCGGGTCGCATTGGTACTTATCGATAAGAGAGCAACACCCATTTCCTGGATGGTCCAATCGATCTGATTGTTTTGGGCGCGAAACGAAGTTCTTTGTTCGGCTGAGTTCCTCCCTCTGGCTACTATCCGGGGCAGACAGGTTAATGCATTTTTCTTTACAAAGCTGGAATCTTTGTAATAATGCATGTCCTTTAAATTATTTTACCAGATTCGGTACGATGGAGTTCTCTCGGTTCTAAAGACACCATGAACCGCTGGTCTGCGTGGTGGAAAACACACAAGTCCAGGTTTTCCACTGTCTATTGTCCTAAATAGTTTGAGTTAACATTCATATAATCCTCCTAATTATTACAGACACATATAAAAACATTCAGACAGAAAAGTATACATTTAGTACGTTTTTAACCATCTATTCTTCCATGAGCTTGGTGAACATTTCATTTGTGTGTTTCTAGGTGTGTGTGTGAGGTATCAGATTTCACTGATTGGCCATTTGCTAGGGCCATAAACGTCGACTACGGAGCCTGGCTGTTATCTTTCAAGGGTGATCAAAGAGTGATCTTTTAGACATCGTGGCGCCATTCATACCATCAATCGCCTTATCGTGATCTGATAACACGCTTGACGAGAGGCGCGAGGCATCTGGCCGTTTGCCAGATGAACAGACATCCTCATTGTGGCTACAATACTAAATATTAAATCCATGATGAAATAAAGGCTTTTTATATTTCTTCAATAATATTCGAGTGCTTTGGATTATGAACATGTCTAATTTTACAGGGGCCTAGCCATCATTTCAAACGTGAGGGGGACAGAATGTCACTTGTTATACCAGTTTTTTCCTGACCTACAGTATTATTCAAAATAATAGCAGTACAATGTGACTAACCAGAATAATCAAGGTTTTTAGTATATTTTTTATTGCTACAGGGCAAACAAGTTACCAGTAGGTTCAGTAGATTCTCAGAAAACAAACAAGACCCAGCATTCATGATATGCACGCTCTTAAGGCTGTGCAATTGGGGTATTAGTTGAAAGGGGTGTGTTAAAAAAAATAGCAGTGTCTACCTTTGACTGTACAAACTCAAAACTATTTTGTACAAACAATTTTTTTTTCTGGGATTTAGCAATCCTGTGAATCACTAAACTAATATTTAGTTGTATGACCACAGTTTTTTAAAACTGCTTGACATCTGTGTGGCATGGAGTCAACCAACTTGTGGCACCTCTCAGCTGTTATTCCACTCCATGATTCTTTAACAACATTCCACAATTCATTCACATTTCTTGGTTTTGCTTCAGAAACAGCATTTTTGATATCACCCCACAAGTTCTCAATTGGATAAGGTCTGGAGATTGGGCTGGGCACTCCATAACATTAATTTTGTTGGTTTGGAACCAAGACTTTGCCTGTTTACTAGTGTGTTTTGGGTCATTGTCTTGTTGAAACAACCATTTTAAGGGCATGTCCTCTTCAGCATAGGGCAACATGACCTCTTCAAGTATTTTAACATATGCAAACTGATCCATGATCCCTGGTATGCGATAAATAGGCCCAACACCATAGTAGGAGAAACATGCCCATATCATGATGCTTGCACCTCCATGCTTCACTGTCTTCACTGTGTACTGTGGCTTGAATTCAGAGTTTGGGGGTCGTCTCACAAACTGCCTGTGGCCCTTGGACCCAAAAAGAACAATTTTACTCTCATCAGTCCACAAATTGTTACTTCATTTCTCTTTAGGCCAGTTGATGTGTTCTTTGGCAAATTGTAACCTCTTCTGCACATGCCTTTTTTTTAACAGAGGGACTTTGCGGGGGATTCTTGAAAATAGATTAGCTTCACACAGACGTCTTCTAACTGTCACAGTACTTACAGGTAACTCCAGACTGTCTTTGATCATCCTGGAGGTGATCATTGGCTGAGCCTTTGCCATTCTGGTTATTCTTCTATCCATTTTGATGGTTGTCTTCCGTTTTCTTCCTCGTCTCTCTGGTTTTGCTCTCCATTTTAAGGCATTGGAGATCATTTTAGCTTTTTAGAACAGCCTATCATTTTTTGCACCTCTTTATAGGTTTTCCCCTCTCCAATCAACTTTTTAATCAAAGTACGCTGTTCTTCTGAACAATGTCTTGAACGACTTATTTTCCTCAGCTTTCAAATGCATGTTCAACAAGTGTTGGCTTCATCCTTAAATAGGGGCCACCTGATTCACACCTGTTTCTTCACAAAATTGATGACCTCAGTGATTGAATGCCACACTGCTATTTTTTTGAACACACCCCTTTCAACTAATTCAACTAATTGCCCAATTGCACAGCTTAAGAGCGTGCATATCATGAATGCTGGGTCTCATTTGTTTTCTGAGAATCTACTGAACCTACTGGTAACTTGTTTGCCACGTAGCAATAAAAAAATATACTAAAAACCTTGATTATTCTGGTTAGTCACATTGTACTGCTATTATTTTGAACAATACTGTATGTGTAATTAATGGTTTTATTTAAAATGTTATCTTTTTTTGCTTAATTGGCTTAAAATGCTATTATATGGGTCTTTTTGACTCCAAATAAAGTTTGCTGAAAAAAAAGAAAAAAAAGAAAAGAAAATAGACAAAATCTAATATTACTCACTTTAATAATTATTTACTAAAATGTTTTACATTTGTGCAGTGTTGGCAGCCAATGGCGGGATTTCAGCATCATTAGGAGACTATAAAAATTACTTTTAGTTACATAATTTGTCAAAAATCAGCTCCAATGCAGAACACACAGAAATGGTGGAGTGACTTCAACCCAGCCGTCCAGTCACAAATACAACACTGCCCAACCGCCACATTTTGCTTGTATAATGTCAACAGTTGACAACAACAAGCATAAAAACTGAGCAAAATGACAAGAGCCAGAGCAAATACATTGTGTTGACATTTTTATATAGAAACAATACAGAAACCATCTGTGAACTGAGATACTATAGTAACACTTCCGTGGATATTCTGTATAACACACATACAAACGCGTCGCTGTCGAAGCACTCACAATGGGCACACTTCAGCCAAACTAGTCAATTATTCAACAAGAGAAATATGCAGTTATCCATCATTGTGCAACACAAGTCGGATACCACATTTCAACTTACAGTGCTTGACGGTTTCATAGTGAAGAGTTTTTTTGTTGTTGTTGTTGCAATTTTGAATTCATCATCGTGAACTCTTCGCATGAACATTATGGATACAGCGTGGCCCGGAACCCCCCCAATCTGGCAACACTGAGCGCGGGTTCGAGCATGGGAGTGAGTGACTGATTACCAGAGGTGTCAAGTAACGAAGTACAAATACTTCGTTACCTTACTTAAGTAGAAATTTTGGGTATCTATACTTTATTGGAGTAATTATTTTTCAGCCTACTTTTTACTTCTACTCCTTACATTTTTGCGCAATTATCTGTACTTTCTACTCCTTACTTTTTTTTAAATAGCCTCGTTACTCCTTTTTTTTTTTTAGCTTGTTTGTTAAAAAAACTATGCAGATAAATCGCGTCATCCGGATAGTGTGAATTTGACTGTGGTTGGATGAGAAGAAGTGTAAACATATACCATTCCAACACCCTATTGGTTACTACGAGATCCATCGCGCCCGCAAATTGTTCAGAGCACAAATCACTCACGGTGTTGCCAGATTGGGCGGGTTCCCGCGGATGAGCACGCACGTTCAGCCAATCAGCGATCAGCAGGCAGACGCGCTCATTCAGATCATGACAGCCAGGTTTTTAGCGCGATAACTCCGTATAGCTGACTGTATATTCAAGAGATCGCTATGCTTAAGTGGCATATATATATATATAAGTAGGCTACAGTAAGCTGTATCTACAGTAAAGAGTGGGAGAGTGAACCAACTCTCAAACGAGGATTACACCTGTGACTCAAGACTCTGTATAAATATAATCATGACTCCTGTCGATCATCATATACACACTCAGGACATCTGCAACCCCAACAGCTGCTGAAAGAGGTTAGAATCAACAATTCATCAGCTTTGACTGGGCTAAGTGTTCTACTTCACGAATGTACTGTCATTTTGTCAGAGCAAAGCTAAACGCATTGTTGTTATTTTTTATTTGCGGATTATTGTACAGTATCGCACATTTTGGCAGTGGTGTGTTAATAACGTGTGAAATGCCTGTCAATTACGGTGCTTTTTCCGATCTTTTATATTAGGCACTTTTTGCACTTAAAGTGGCTAATTCAATGATATTACATTATTTTCCCAGTTACAGTTTTTTTTCTTTTTTTCAGCGGGCTGATTTTGGTGAGCTTTGAGCCCTGCACGGCTTCAGTTCTAGGCCCTAGCCCGGCCGAGTCCGACTGGAGCCTGTGTTTAGTTTGTTTTGAATCCTCCTTATGACACACTGCTGCAGTCATTGAAACAGTTCAGCTTTGTTTTTAATGTCAAAGTAGTTATATTTCGTTCGTTTCTTTATTAAGTTCATTTAGAAAAATGTTTGGATATTTTTTAGTTTTTTTAAATTAAAGTTTTTATTTTTTAAAGTGACAACCAAGCAGTTAGCGGTCGACAGTGAGTTACACAATCTAAACAAATAAAATAAAAATAAAACATGCTGGTTGTCTTACCTTACACCTCTCCGGAAATGAATAGCTATAAATCGATGCGAGTTCACCAAAAGATATGAGCTGCATTTTATTCATAATCATCTCATTTCAAGATCAAAGACCGCAATATGACAAAAAGCGAGCTAAGCACTAGTAAGATCATTTAGTCTCATTCATTTTATTGAAGATGATTATGAGTGTGTCTCAATCTGCTCCCTAGTTCAGTAGTCAGGGCACTGATCTGGGATCAGCCTATTGACTTATGTCCTGATCAGTGCCCTGACTACTGAACTAGGGAGCTGATTGAGACACACGCCATGTGTTTTTGAGCATCTAAGACTTATTTTTAGTTTCACTATGGCGTTTGAGTGTTGAGTGTAGGCTACTCATTTGTGGCGACGCATGTTGCAGTAACGCGCCGGATCTGGCTACAAAAAGCCTATAACACGCTCTCACTCGCTTTATCTTTTAACAATTTGCCAGGAGTGAAATTTACATATGTGGTTTAAACAACCAGATGCATTTATACTTGTCCAGTTTTGTCTGAAATGTTTTGTAGACCACCTTCTGAATTGGTTTGTTTGAGTGAACACTCCTGATACTGCTGCTGGTGCGGCCCGGACTCTGAACACTGTGTGAGTCAGTTTTGACAATCGCCTATATCGCCTAATAATCGCTTAATAGCCTATCATGGTCTCATGCTGTTTCCACCAGCGCAGCACATCTCTCACTGTTTCTTTTAATTACTAAAATAAATATAAAATGAAGGAGAAGCCTAAAGGGCCCGGCCAGGCCCGCGTTTGAGGTATGACATGAAAATTGGCCCAAGCCCGGCCATAGGGCGTTAAAAGTCGGGTCCGTCGGGCTCAGCCAGAAATGTAGGGCTCTAAATCGACCCAATCTGGCAACACTGATTACACATGTAGCCTACATTTACATTCCAAAAAGGTAATTGATAACATGCCCCGAAGTTTAATGTTTTGCACCATTACAATACATATAGGTAACTAGTCATCATATCTTCCGCTTGATGAAACACATGTTAATGCTCAGCAGTACACATATATGGTATATTTGCATTGTACTAAAATGCATTCATTTTCAATGGGTATATATGCGGCCTGAACAGGTAGCCTAGTGCATCCCAAATTTTTCAACATTAATATTTTATTACAACATTATAGTAATTATGGCCTTTAGAAAAATGCTTTTTGAGGAGGTGGGGTAGTGCACTATAGACCCCTGTCTGTAATGCACTGTAGGCCCCTGCGGCCTAAGCTTTTGTCCTTAATGGCATTTTTCTCCTTACATTACTTTTACTTTTATACTTTAAGTAGTTTTAAAACCAGTACTTTTATACTTTTACTTAAGTAAAAAGCTTGAGTTGATACTTCAACTTCTTTAGAAGTATTTTTAAACCCTAGTATCTATACTTCTACTTGAGTAATGAATGCGAGTACTTTTGACACCTCTGCTGATTACCATGGAAACCTGGCGTAGCTCCTTCCATGTTCATTCACGACTGTCTCTTCCGTTAGCTCTCTCTGCTTGCCTGCTGCGTCATGTGGTACAGTTGCAGTGCGTTCAAAAACAGATATTTATTAAACAAAAACAAGTTATTTCGAGTCATTTAACTCAAGTCCGAGTCAAGTTTCAAGTCATGAATATCAAATCAAAGTCAAGTCGAGTCTTTTAGTAATATTTGTCAAGCGAGTCTCAAGTCCTAAAATGTGCGACTCAAGTCGAGTCAAGTCATGTGACTCGAGTCCCACACCTCTGCAAAATAAATAGTTAAAACAAGGACAAAATGTTTTTCATGAGTCATACCTTTTTTGCCTGTACATTTCTTGGTCAGCAACAGGAACCATGTGCATAAGCTCCAAACTAGTGTTTATGGTCTTCAGCATATCATATCGTTGTTTACCGCGGATCTAAAAAAAAAAAAAAACATTTTTATAAAATGACAATTCATACATTTCTTAATTCATAAATATTTTACCATGTTACACACATGAAGAATGAAGATATCATCATCGGAACTGGAGTCAGCCTTGATCTTGCACTCAGGACCAGCTGCAGGGAGTGGCTCTTTTAACTTATCAGGAATCTGACGCTCTGGTGTAAATGGGTTAAGGTGAAAAAGATTTAACAGATAAAACAGTTACAAATTATGTCAAAGTTAAATGCACATATTACTGGGACGGGTTAGATATTACCATTTTTCTCAATTGCTAAAACACTAAACCCCATTCTCTGAACCAAATGTCAAATCACTCTTGACAAAACCTTATTTTCTTTTAGACACCATTTCTCATGCACTTTTTTTGCAAAACTCTAAAAACATTCACACTCACTAAAACATTTCACACTTTGTAAAAAACACTACAACACCGTTATCATCGTTTACACACTACCACTTGTTCACAGTTGTTTTTAATGAGGTGATCAAAACAACTGTACAAAATATAAGCCAGTTCTGTGCACTGACGTCGATATGAACAGTAAACAAAATGATCTAGGAAGAGAAGCAAGAGTATGTCTAAGAGGTGGTGAACAAGGAGGAAGAGGATGAAGACGAGAGAGCAAGGTTTAGAATGTTGTCAAAGCCAGACCTAGCATTAAGCTGAGAAAGAATAAAAAATAAAAATAAAATGTAATATAAAAGTTCACGTTTCCTTTAACATATTTAGCTATTAGATCTATTTAATGACTTCAGTTTTTTTAAAACATATTTAAACAAGAGTATAAACTTATATAATATATTAGTTGAATTACTTAGTTCGCTTTTGTATTATTTTATAGTCTATAATAATTCGATTATATTGTAAGCCTAATAAAGAATTGATCTCACAAGGGGATTGTTTAGGGATCCTTGCCATTAAAGAGTTCAAAAAACAAAAAATCTCAATGCAACTTTTTCATATTATATTATTATAAAGAATGTAACTGTCTTGGGAGAGACTTTCAATAGTATTTCTTGGTAAAGAAGAATAAACATCTGTATAGTGAAACTGTTGTGTATAAGTTGGGAGTGAGAGCGCGAGACAGGCCAAATGCGTTAGAGTTGGCAACCCTGCACCCGTCTCTCTGGCTCGCTCCATGTTGCTTCAGGCATGCGACACACGTGAAGCTGACGAATGATGTAGGTTCTGTTGCAACGAAATAGAAAAAAAAAAACTGGATCAGCCCGTGGATCTGTTCATTTTTCCGATCCCCGATCCAGCTAATTTGTCAGTATTGCGGCTAATATCTGATCCTAATTTCGGATCGGTACTGGAAAATTGATTCATGTTGTACATTTTCGTTATATAATTTTCGTAAATCTTGAACACAAAAAAAGTTACGGACAGCAGCTTTAATTATTTTCATTGGTAAATTATTTTCGTCAAATTGAAAGACAGACACAAAGTGTTTTTTTGTGTGTTGAGAATCTACTTTACACATTGTGTGAAGTGTGAAACCCCATCAAAGTAAATTGAGAGCTGTTTAGATGTTGAAATCTTGTCCTAGAAAAACCAACAGAAGATTTGACAGATGTTTTAATTTTTGACTTCATTAATTGATTTTTCAAACCTGTGATTTTATTTGATTAAAACAAATTAAAAGAGAAAGATTTCTATTAATGTTAATATAATCTTCAATCTGAACCAAAGCAAAATGGGTGACTCTTTACTCATCATTGGCTTTTTTACCTCCCTCCAGTAGCCGTTCCCTAATTCTGATTTAATTGGCCCATACTAAACATCATTAACGATTCTTATTATTGATTAGTCGGATCTGCTCTTTGTACGCAAAGCATCTGTGTCCTCATTGCAAAACGTAAATTTTACAGGTTATATCCACTAATCTACATGGAGAACAGTAGTTATATCTTCATCTGTAAATGCAACTAATTCAAACCATAGTCACATGTTTACCGGGAGCCAGAGCGCCTGACATCAAAGCAAATTTAAAAGTGCTGGCTAATGCTAATAATAAATTCTCTAAGCTTATTATTAACGTCGGCACTAATGATGTTCGACTTCGCCAGTCGGAGTTCACCAAAATTAACATTAAAGAAGTGTGTGATCTCGCTAGTACGATGGCAGGTTCAGTTTTTTGTTCTGGTCCACTCCCCGTTAAAAGGAGTGATGAGATAGTTAGCAGATTATCATCACTCAATGGCTGGTTGTCGAAGTGGTGTCCGCAAAAATACATAGGGTTCATAGACAATTGGAAAAGCTTTTGGGGCAGACCTGGCCTGTTAAAACACGACGGAATCCATCCTTCTTGGAGTGGTGCCGATCTTCTCTCTAGTAATTTGGCATATAGTCTTAAAGTTAAACCTTGACTAACTAGGGCCCAGGTCAGGAAGCAGACAAACTGGCTTACCCGCCTGCTAGCTGCCTCCTGTTACAGAAGTCAGGTAAATCCCAAAACATAGACACTCTTTTACCTAGATATTATCACATAGAGACTGTGTCTATTCCGCAAATTAGTAATTACAAAAAACTATCAAAACCATTCAACGGTAATAATTTAATTGATGTCCAACAAATAAACAATATATATAATACGGATAATCAAATGATAAAGCTTGGGTTGCTGAATATTCAATCCCTTTCCCCAAAAGCACTCATTGTTAATGATATCATTACAGATAATAATCTAGATGTGCTGTGTTTGACAGAAACCTGGTTAAAACCTGACGACAACATTACTTTAAATGAGTCCACCCCACAAGATTACTGTTATAAACACGAGCCACGTCTGAAAGGTAAAGGGGGAGGGATTGCTGTCTAGTCTCAAATATAATTCCTTTGAAGTTTTGGTGCTTTATGTAACGTTATGTAGTGCAAATGATAAATCCCGTGTAACATTTGTGTTAGCTACTGTATATAGGCCACCAGGGCACAATACAGACTTTATCAAAGAATTTGCTGATTTTCTATCAGAGTTAGTTCTGGCCGTAAATAAATTACTAATTGTTGGTGATTTAAATATCCATTTAGACAACAAAAAAGACACATTGGGATTGGCATTTAAAGACATTCTAAACTCTATTGGAATTAGGCAACGTGTTAGGACCTACTCATCGCCATAATCATACTTTAGACCTAATATTGTCACATGGAATAAATGTTGATACCGTTGCAATTCTGCAGCAGAGCGACGACATCTCAGACCATTACCTAGTATCATGTATACTTAATTTAGCTAAAGCTGCAAAGCCGTCCACCCGTTTAAAAAATGGCAGGACTATCACCGCTGCGACTAAAGATTGCTTTTTAAATGATCTTCCTAATCAGTATCATCTCCTCAGCATTCCAGATAGCTTAGAGGAACTAGATGTTGCAACAGAAACTATTGACTCTCTCTTTTCCAGTACTTTAGACAAAGTCTCTCCCCTGCGCTTAAAGAAGATTAAAGAAAATAGTCCAATGCCTTGGTACAACGAGCACACCCGGGCCCTTTAAACAGCAGCCAGAAAAATGGAGCGCAGCTGGAAGAAAACAAAACTAGAGGTCTTTCGTAATTTGTGGAAAGAACGTATGATTGCATACAGAAAAGCCATAAAAACTGCTAGATCTGCTTATTTCTCGACTCTCTTAGAAGAAAACAAACACAAACCTAGGTATTTATTCGATACAGTGGCTAAATTAACTAAGAATAAAGCATTAGTGGACATGCATTGGCATGGTTTAAATCATACCTATCTGACGCGTTATCAATTTGTAGCAGTAAATGCTAGGGCCATTGCTCTTCACCCTGTACATGCTACCACTGGGAGATATTATTAGGAAGCATGGCGTTAGATTTCATTGTTATGCTGATGATACTCAGCTCTATATTTCTTCACACCCTGAAGAAACTAAGCAATTCACAAGATTAACGGAATGTATAGATGATATAAAAATTGGATGATCAGTAATTTCCTGCAACTTAATTCAGAAAAAAAATGAATTTTTAATCATTGGACAAAAAAGCTCCACAAGTAGTAACCTAGAATACTGTCTAACCCTCGATGGCTGCTCTGTCAAGTCCTCGTCGTCAGTTAGGAACCTGGGTGTGCTCTTTGATACCAATCTTTCGTTTGAAAGCCATGTTTCTAGCATCTGTAAAACTGCATTCTACCATCTTAAAAATATATCTAAATTACGGCACATGCTCTCAATGCAAAATGCTGAACAGTTAATACATGCGTTCATGAGCTCAAGGCTAGATTATTGTAATGCTCTACTGGGTGGTTGCCCTGCTCGCTTAATAAACAAACTTCAGCTGGTCCAAAACGCAGCAGCTCGAGTTCTTACTAGAACCAGGAAGTATGAACACATTAGCCCGGTTCTGTCAACACTGCACTGGCTCCTTTTTAAACATTGCATACATTTTAAAATCTTGCTTATTACTTACAAAGGACTAAATGGTTTAGCTCCCCAGTATTTGAGTGAGCTCTTAACACATTATACTCAATCACATCTACTGCGGTCTTTAAACTCTGACCTGCTGATAATACCTAGAATATCAAAATCAACTGCAGGTGGTCGATCCTTTTCCTATTTTGCACCTAAACTCTGGAACAGTCTTCCTAGCATTGTTCGGGAAGCAGACACACTTTGTCAGTTTAAATCTAGACTTAAAACACATCTCTTTTCTATGGCATACACATAAAACACTTTTTTCAATTAAATGATTATTAGGCTGCATTATCTAGGTCAGCCGGAACCGGGAACACTTCCCATAACACCTGATGTACTCGTTACATCATCAGAAGAATGGCATCTACGCTAATGTTAGTGTCTCTTTTTTATCCCGAGGTCTACTGCAGTCAGCCGGATCCAGGCTGTATCCAGATCAGACGGTGGACCTGCACCCAGATGTGACAAACACATGACGCTGAAGTGTCTGCAGAGACCATGTCATTTAGACTCCCCCTTAAGCTGCCTCATCGACACGGCATCCTCAATAAACCTGTCTCCGGCGGGATGACTCAGATTATTTGAATAGTCCTAGTTAACAATTCTTTAAATCGATGTCATCCTCAAAACAACCCGTCTCCAGCGTGTTGCCGCCGATCTTTCGAATATTACACTTTAGTAATTGTTTAATCAATACGGCATCCTCAATAAAAACCTGTCTCCGGCGTAATGATCCTGATATTTCAATTTTTTTATTTTTTATTATTATTTAATCGATACATCATCCTCAATAAACCCGTCTCCGGCGTGTTGCCTCAGATCTTTCGAATATTCAGATCGATTATGACCTCTGACCTTTAAAATAATAACTTTAATAATAATAATATGCTGTTTGTTAATTGGCCAGAGGAGAACTGGCACCCCGACTGAGCCTGGTTTCTCCCAAGGTTTATTTTTCTCCATTAGGTCTCCTGATGGGGTTTTGGTTTCCTTGCCCCTGTCACCTCTGGCTTGGCTTGCTCAGTTGGGGAAAAAAACTATTTTTCAAATATATTTCAAAATAAATCTAATTATTAGACTAAATTAACCATATAGACCAAATTACTTATCTGATTACTGATCTAAAGCCCACATTGTTACTGTATGACAATCAAAATATATTATGTTGCATTATTTTTCTGTTTAACACTGTGAAGCTGCTTTGAAACAATCTGCATTGTTAAAAGCGCTATATAAATAAAGTTGACTTGACTAAATCCATTTTCCAAACCGTGTTCTTGTCTTACCCTGATTCAATATGGTAAACTTATAATAATAAGTGCTTAAATTGGGACTATTTCAGAGTGGACTGGTAGGAACTGCTGTGGAGGAGCACAGTCCCTGCGTAGCTTTAAATATTTTATTTGACAAAACATAGAATATAATTAAAAACTACTGCCAATAAATCCCTTTTCTATCAGCACATGTAACAAAATGAATTGGAAATACAGAATTAGCGAACTTATTCATGAATCAAATGATTCAGTTCAAAGAGTTGATTAAATCTTTTTTGAACAGTTCATGTAAAAAAAAAAAAATAGAGTCTCTCCTTTTAATCGCGTCCAACACAGACGATTCCTCTCCAGAGAACTCTCGGAGGAGATTACACAGAACAAGGGGAAATGACCCAGCCTTGCAAAAGACAAGGCATTTGGCCCGTGTGCTGATTAGTTTAGCTCACGCTGTGTGTGCACGTGGAGTAACTTCCTCAACTCTGGTCAGAACGAATAATCTCTGAAATTTAACATAATATCAGAGTAATATCTGAAATGTCACTCACCAAAGCCAGATAGAATCACTATTTCCGATTATTCACAACAGATCCAGATCCGATCTATCTCTACTCCTCCGATTTCCACTTCACTCTTTCTCTCTCCGATGACAAAAGTTCAGCTGATGCATCTTAAGTCCAACTGTCCATGTGTATTCAATCAAATGTTTGTTAGATTACCGTTTAGTGCAGTTTTTGGAGAAACGCTCTCATATGATGTGCTCTGATCTGACTCTCTGAGTGACAGGCTGAATGCAGCGCTACTATTGGCTCACAAGAGTGTCAGTCACTGCAGTACAATCATTGATTGGAGGAATCTCTTTCCTCCTAGAACACTTTTATGCTTTAATTTTATGAACTTTTTAGAACTTTTAAATAATTTACTGGTGACATGGGTTACCAGGGAAACTTTTTTACTACAACACTATTACTTAAAATGTTCAAACAATGGTTCTTACTTAGATTATTATCCAGTGGTGTGGTTGTTGAGTTCATCAAGTAAAGACACTCAAAAATGACAATCAGTCCAGAACAGAGCCTCACGACTTACTTTAAAACTGTAATAGAAGGGCTAATATAATCAGAATGCACAAAACTTTAGGATGGCCACTGGTGAAAGATTGCTTCTCTGCTTTGTTTTAAAATAAATATTTCTGTCTAGAGTTCCTAATATCCTGTAATGTCAACTTTTATTTAGTAGTACTAGTCATAATTTCAACACCAGACAAACATTAAAGGGGTGTTTTTCATTACTGTACTAGAATAAAACTATTGTAAAACAATGTACGGCAACGTATAGATGATTGGAAATATGCAATGATTTACCATCAGATATTACATATTTTAAGTTAAAAAATTTTTTTAAGGAGCATTCAATTGAACAATAAATAGTAAATTGTTGATTTTGTTATTTGGAATGAATTTTGGGTTTGTATGTTTCACTGACTTTTTATTGTAGTGGATTTGATATAGTTTTGTATTTTTTACTTGTTGGGACTTCAGGAAGAGTAGCCACTGCCTAGGTACTGGCTAATGGGGATTCAAATAAAGAAATAAACTTGGATTATAGATGAAAAAATACTTTTTACAGCCAATTTACAAAGGAAAAAGCAGTTATAGAACCACGCCTTGCTCAATCTACACCACTTTTTGTAGGTGTCCTCACATTGTGTCCATACATGTTTCAAATTTGTTATAAATATTTCATTTTGAAGTTCTAGACTAGGGGTGTCACTGTCCTGAAGTTTACCTCCAGCTTGCCTCAATAGATACACTAGATATTTTTAAACAGATGTGTTGAGACCTTGATGAGCTGTTGAAGATGTGTTGAATTGGGGTTTGAGCTAAACTCTGCAGGACAGTGGCCCTCCAGGAGCAGGATTGGCTACACTATTATAGACTGTTACAGTATATTTATGAGAGTATAAAAATGACCAACGGGCAACATTGGTTGAATTTCACTTCCTATCATAATTTTGAGATTTGGACTTTATTGCTTAGCTATCAACCTATGTTATCAAATTTCCAGTGGTGGTTTTGTCTTGATCAGACTAACTGTTTCGAAGATAATTGCAAACATTTTAAAAGTGCTAAATGACATCGTTACACAAACCATAAGGCAAAACCTGCCATGTTTGGTATTGTTGGACTCAGCAAGGATTCAAGAGTATAAGGACTCCTGTGAAAAACACTGGCTTGAAACTTCTTAGGCTACTTCAAGGCATTGTGCCGATGATGCAAACTGTGATTTTAAAGATACCCCAAAGTTCTCATAGACTATCATGACACCCTGGACAAAGGCACTGCATGCCACTTATTATCAGATTAATGGTTGGGTGCAGATATAGCCATTTTCATGACATATTTTCCTCTTACAGCGCCACCAAGTGGCCAATCATTGCAATTTTTTTCAAGTGACAGAAGTTTGAGCTCATAGACATATGACCCAAGTTTTGCTAAAATATCTTGTTCCGCTCACAAGTTAAAGTCATTTTAGTAAAAATGGCCTCCGACGCTTTGAACATTTTGGTTCCCCTTAGCGACCATGAATCGAAAATGTTATTTTTTTTCATAATTATTAATAGTCTTTCTCCAAAGAACATTTCTACAGTGGTTAGGTTCCGATCATGAAAAAAATGTGGGAGTAGTTCGCAAAAGTAGGTTTTTCAAAAAACCTAAATTATATTGAAATTGGCGCCTGAAGGATTCCAACGATATAAGACACTTGAGCCCACGCCTAACGGTTTAGGAGTTATGAGCCATTTCGTACTTTTGCACGCTGTTGCGCCCCCATCAGGCCGATCGGGGCGTGCCTTGCTGCCACTGGTAGTCGGTGTGAGTACTACCAACCCTGAAAGTTCCAAGTCTCTACTTATGGTTTGGTCTGCCCGATCAGTTTTAGATGTAGAATGATGCATCATGGGAAAATCAGCAATTACAATAAGGTTTCAGCACTTCTTGCTTGAACCCCTAATAAAAAGGGCATAAAAAGAGCCTAAAAAAGCCTATAAAAAAAAACTATAGGGTCTCGGAACTTGATTTTCGGGCCTCTAGTTCCAAAAACTTTATCAATCGTTCTGACATGCACATCGGAGGGGAAAAGTCCGATTTTAGATTTTTCAGCTCATTTATCGTGGAAATGGGGTGCTTTTTTAACCTTTTAAACTGTAAAACTTCTACCGACGGCCCAATCTCCGTAAAAGTTTGCACGCTTCTGTAGAATAATATGACGCACGTGCTCAGCTAATTTGGTGAAGTTTTGCGCAGAGCAGGCCATGTTCCGGTCACTTACAGGTCATTTTGCATGGAATGATTTAGAGGGTTTTTTCCCACCTTTATAAGAGTTAAACCACCATTCATGGCCCAAAGTCCATCAAAGTTTGCAAGCTTCTTTAGGACCACATGACGCATGCGCACGCCCGACTTGGTGAAGTTGTATGCAAATCAGGCAGGAAGAGTGCCGCTTTCAGCCATTGAATGGGATTTTCCATAGCAATGCATCATTTTGACACCTTTTTAACCGTTATAGCACCACCAAGTGGCCGGCCGCTGCGTCCTTTTTGACGTGACCACAGAATGAGCTCTTACATAGGCGTGCTGAGTTTGGTGCAGATATCTCGTTCCGTCAACGAGTTCTAGCCAATTAATTGAAAGCGGCTCCTCCCACTTCGGACGTTTTGGTGGCCCTTTGGGACCGTGAACACAAATTTACACTTTTTTTTTATAATTATTGTCATTCAGACTCCAGAGAATCTTGCTGCACTGGTTTGGTTCCGGTCAGGCCAAAAACCTAGGACTAGTTTGCAAAAGTAGGTTTTCGGAAAAAGCCAAAATAGCTACATTTTTCCCAGGTGACGAGCCAATCCGAAGGCATGCGTTTTGTCCATCTTGAGCCAAGGATTCCAACGATATAAGACACTTGAGCCCATGCCTAACGGTTTAGGATTTATGAGCCATTTCATACTTTTGCTCGCTGTAGCGCCCCTGTCACGCCGATCGGGGCAAACCCTGAAAGTTTCAAGTCTCTATGACTTACGGTTTGGTCTGCCCGATCAGTTTTAGATGTAGAATGATGCATCATGGGAAAATTAGCAATTACAATAGGGTTTCAGCACTACGTGCTTGAACCCCTAATAAAAAATAACATTCCAATTAATTGCAGGTGGATGAGAGAAATCATTAATGAGTTGATTTTAAATTAAAGACACAGATCTCCTTTCACGGAAAAACGCAACGAACGTACACCACTCTTTCATACTTTCTTTTTTAACAGTGATGTCAGGTTTGTGAACTAATCCTTCTTTTGAACTGGTTATTTTTAGTGAACTGGTCGAACAGTTTGTGTCTAGAGTCAGTGCAGATCCACAAGTTAGGCTAGTAGGGTACTAATTAGTATTTCTCTTCAGGGAAAACCAATCAAGGAAAACATTTGCATATAGCACCTCCCAGTTGTCATTATATAAAACCCAAAGGAAAAATCTCTACACCAGATATTGGTTTATAACTTAAAAGCTTTAACTAAAAAGAAAAAAAATACACAAGCTTAACAGAAATTATTCTGATCATTTCCAACAATAAATGTAATGATAAAGTGACAATTTAAGTTTGAAGGGAGTAAAGCCTGTGTTTGGGCTATTAAGGAAATGTAATTTAGCCAAAGAAGAAGACCTTTTATTTTAATGTTAATTTAAAAACAGCCTACTTCAGTATGATAGTTTTAAGCATGATGATATGGTAACATGAGAATTGGAATAATTCTAATGTGATGATCAGGTGCAGATATCCAAGTCAGAGTATATTATAGGCTCAGGCAGGTTCAGGCAGTTGACGGGTGGATTTATTTTTAACAGCGGATTCAGGTGACGTTAGAGCTGATCCGCACATCTCTAGCACACAAGCCTTAAGGTCAAGCAAAGTTCAGGTAAGTGTCAGTGTACAGACTTTTCCTTTGTTAAATTTGCACACTGAATATGGGTTGGAACTCTTAATTTAGAATTTTCAAAGTGCACCAGATTTATGAATTTATCTTTAAAGGGGTCATTTAATGGTACATGCACTTTTACAAGTTGATTGTATGGAAATGTGTGTTGGCAGTGCCTGTACACAACCATCCTATAATGATAAAAATCCATCCAGTGTTTTTTTTTCTCCTTATATGTTTTCTCCTTATACAGGTCCTTCTCAAAAAATTACCATATTGTGATAAAAGTTCATTATTTTCCATAATGTAATGATAAAAATTAAACTTTCATTTATTTTAGATTAATTGCACACCAACTGAAATAATTTCAGGTCTTTTATTTTGGCTTTTAACCACAGGCTGATTGCCTCCATGCCACGGCGCATTGAAGCAGTCATTTCTGCAAAAGGATTCCCGACCAAGTATTGAGTGCATAACTAAACATAATTATTTGAATATTGACTTTTTTTTGTATTAAAAACACTTTTATTGGTCGTATGAAATATGCAATTTTTTTTAGATAGGAATTTTGGGTTTTCATGAGCTGTATGCCAAAATCATCAGTATTAAAACAATAAAAGACCTGAAATATTTCAGTTGGTGTGCAATGAATCTAAAATATATGAAAGTTAAATTTTTATCATTACATTATGGAAAATAACTTTTATCACAATATGCTAATTTTTTTGAAGGACCTGTATGTTATCATCATAGTCCGCCACTGTTGATACGCTGGAGCAGAATGGCATCTAAGTGATTGTGATGTTCTGTTCTTGGGTGTAATAACGAACACAGCAGTCATTTTTTATGTTCCTAAATCCAAACCGCTGAAGATGCAGTGCCTGATTTTGTTTTTGAAGGTAATATTCCCCCCGATCAACGTCAATCCTTTCATGTACACACAAATAATTTCTCACCAGACTGCTTTATAAACGAGGGTCAGTATAAAGCAGGATTTGCTAAGAAGCTGCTCGTGAAAAAAGGATCGGTACCAACTATTCGTGTTTCTGCTGAACCTCCAGAAGAAGTGAGTGTAACCTTTATATTAATCTTTGCAAATCGCTTGCACGCTTCACGATGAATGCGGCTAAAGTTTACAGGGCAAGTTACATTACGGCATGCTTTCTATGTATGACGTTCTCAATACAATTCATAATCCCACATTTATAATGAACAACGCATTATGGTTATTGTGTTATTACAAACTGTGTGCGCAGGTGATAAAGTTAACTTGGTAACACTACACTAAGCTTACTTTTGTAGATGGTTTATAACGGTGCTTGTTACTGATTAAACGTTTTTCATGGAATTAGCTGTAACACCAAACCGTCAATGAACTAACGTATACATCAGTAAACACATAGCATTCGTATCTCCAGGGTATATGAAGGAATCCTGAAGTTAATTTCAATACCTTTTTAAGACTTTTTGAAGACCTTCTCAAAATATTTTAAGACCTCATCGCACTTCAAGTTCTAATCAGCAACAAACCTTTAACTTAATAAACAGTTGTAGTTTGCAAATAAATCTATAGAGCAAAACCATACAACAGAACTCAGATAACCCCGCACTAACCAAGCATTTCGCAAAATACATGACGTCACCCGTAGGGGGACATTGCCTCACTAAATGCGGCATTTAGTGAGGCAAGAAAAATTGCATAGGACTACTCGCAACTACAATACAATTTTGCCCATATCGATTGGTATCACGATACAGTGATTCTGAAATAGCCTACTCTATTCATTGCCAGACCATTTGATCTGTGATACCTTGATGTAGACATATGTGTAACAGAAGAAGCAAGAAAGTGTTTGTTCACAGTATTTGTATTTATTCAAGACATTGTGATGTCTGTTTCGAAAACTGAACACTGAGATGAACCTGTCTCGCAAAGTGCCTGAAAACAACA
Source organism: Gobiocypris rarus (assembly GCA_023029165.1). Taxonomy (NCBI): domain Eukaryota; kingdom Metazoa; phylum Chordata; class Actinopteri; order Cypriniformes; family Gobionidae; genus Gobiocypris; species Gobiocypris rarus. Next base: position 17,280,460 of record CM040912.1, read on the forward strand.
TTTCTGGACTTCAGGAAATAACAGAAATACATAAATAAACAAATAATGAATGTAAAAAATAAATAAATACACATTTCAGTTCTTAACAAAGAAGTTCACCCTCTGCAGCAGCACTTTATTAAGAACTGAAATGTATATTTAATTATTTTTTGCTTTGATTATGTTTATTTATGTATTTCTGTTATACAGTATGACTGGTGATGCTTGACTGCATGAATTTAGAAAGCTCTGCAGCGAAACATGACTGTGGCGGAGGGGGCGTGGTTTAGCGAGGTCTGCAAGAAAACGGAGAGTTGGAGGAAGATTGCTGTGAAGTGTGTGTGAAGCTAAAAAGCGGAAAAAATGACGGAGTAGCGGAAAGTGACGAGGAGCGGCGGAGAATAGCGAATGAAACCGGAAGAGAGTGAAAGCGGAAGAAAGTGAAACTCACATGTCAGATACATGCATGCAGAGCTAGAGTGCAGATAGTCCGGAAAAAACGTGATCGCCACAGTGAGTTGACGTCGCAAATTAAAGATGCAAGTAACTTCCGTATGAACAGTGATGTGTGCAGAAAATTTAAAAGACTGCAGTGAGTGTAACACACAAGACGGGAAACGCATCAGAAATTGGTCATCTCAGGGACACTGATGGTATGAAAATATCTCTCTTTGGCTATGTGAAGGACTGACTATCACTGTTATTTGATTATAATGCATAATACAGAGGAGGTTAATTAGTTAATTATGTTATGCTGTTTGTATCTTTATAAAAATGCTGCTTTGTGTGTTTATAAGAACTGAAACAGTGAAATCTACACTGGGTTACTTAAATAGTTCATGGAAAATTGTAATGTTATGCTTTAGTAAGAAAAGAAAGTAAGCAAACATGTATATGAACAAATTGAGAGACAGTAGTATTTGGAAGTCTTTATTGACGTTGTATTTGTTCACATTTAAAATATCATAAGTAATTGTGTGTTCTTTTCTTTGTATGTTGATTTCTTTTTAAGGTTATCAACCTTATCGAATCATCGAGCCGAACTGTAAAATTACTGTCTGACCTGACAAAATTACCAAATACAAGAGCTGAAAAAGTGATTTGGAGTTGTTCCCTGTGTCCCCTGTGGTTGGCTAATGCTTTTGTCGAGTTAGGAGCAAGTACTGATGCAAAATTCCCAGATAACTCGACAGTTGATAACCACATGTAGCAGAGTGGATGAAGAGATCAACGGCTCAGTAAAGTCCAGACAAAGTGCTGCTGACACAAAGGAGTTAAGCGAATAGCATCCAAACTGAAATGGCTGAGGAAGCACTAGGAAAAACAGTTGATCAACTGAAAAAGGAGAGAACATCTGCAAAAAGCAGCTTCACCAAGCAAGCAAACTTTATCTGTAGAGAAGCACATAGACTGTTAGAAACAGAGCTCAAAGAAGAATTTAAAAAGTTCTCTTTTGAAGCAAGAAATGTTTTTGAAACAAATGATTATTATAAGGCGAGGTTACTGGCAGAGATTGAAGCTAACCATGAAGATGGTACAGAGGTATTACTGTCAGCACAGCAGGAAGCTGACTTTAGGAAAACCATGGAGGACTGTGACGCAAGATTTAAGGAAGTTAATGAGTTAGTGCGAGAAAACCTCTGGAAAAGATATGGAGAAAATGAAGTGTCAGCCGCTGTCTCTGCAGCAGAAAAAGCCTGTGAATGCACAGTCACCATACCTGTCGACGGCGTCGGCTACGAAAGTTATGAAGTGCAACTGGAGCTCTTGATGAGACTGGTGAAAGAGACAACTGGAGCTTTGTTAAGTTGGGAAAGATGGACTCCAACAACTGAAAGAGAGCATCTAGATTGTCGTGTACGGAAGCTGAAAGAGTTTAGAAATGAGCTTGAAGCGAGAAAAGTTGAATTTGTGTGGGCTCGAAGGGCTACTGAGGATGCTCGAGCCTCAGAAACCAATATGAGAGAAAAACTGAATGTGACTTCATCTGCAGTTCAGATCATACCAGTAGTGAGAATCAAACCTACAAGCTTACCCAAGTTTAGAGGTAATAAGAGGGATTTCTACCGCTGGAAAAGGGACTGGGAAAATCTCCAGAGACAGGGAGAGCCCACCGGGTCAGCTGAGGTTAAAAAGATCCAGCTCGTGGACAGCATTGATGAGAAGATTGTCAAAGAGCTCAGATTGTCTTCTCATAACACTGCTGATGATATATTCAGGGTGTTGGGGAACCGGTATGGAAATAAAATCACAATTGCCATGGAAATTGTTGAGGAGTTAGAGAGGATCCCTGCTGTGAGAGGAAATCAGACAAGAAGGGTTATAGAATTAATCCAAATGGTGGAAAAAGCCCTGGCAGACCTCACAGATCTTGGAAATGTAGGTGCGATAAAGAATCCACTTGTCATAAAGTCCATCGAGAGCAAGTTGCCTGAGTTCGTGAAAAGAGACTGGCTAGTCAACATGGCAGATCCTGCAAATGGCATCACACCAGAGAACCACTTTGATGCACTGTTAAAGTTCCTAAAGAAAGAAGAAGAGATTCTTGAGAAACTTGAACAGCTCAAAATCTCAGAGAGACCAGAAAGAACAGAAAGGAAATCTGAGAGAAGCTACGCTTTTACCAGAACAACAAAGAAGATTTCTACAGAAAGTGGATGCATCGTGTGTGGAGCCGAGAAACATACAGACAAGGTTTTCTTCTGCAGAAAATTCAAAGAACTAAAACTAGCAGAGAAGAAGTCAATCATGAGAAAACTGGGGGCATGTAAAAAGTGTTTGGGATGTCATGAGGATGATGACAAGTGCAGTGATAGCTACCTTTGCAAGAACAAAGACTGTAAGAGAGGACACTTGTCAGACCACCATTACTTCCTTTGCCCAAAAGGGGAACTCAAGAATGTTGGTGAAGGAAGGGCTGTCATCAAAGATAGTAACAAAGGAGGCAGACTGACAGATGAACAGGAAGAATTCTTGGCGGAGCTTTCACCAGAACTTGCGGAAAGGTGCAAAAAGGCATTCACCAACAAAGTTAAGATGGTACACTGCTCTGAGAACGATCAGATGGGTTTGTTGGATAAAAGTGGGCTGAAAGAGCTTCCTGTTATCATGATGCTGATGGAGGTAACCACGAATGCTGGACAGAAGATTGGCACTCTGATAGACCTGGCCTCAGACACAAACTATATTACCCATGAAGCTGCTGATAGACTCAAGCTGAGAGGTGAGAAAATAACCTTGGTGGTTCATGGAGTTGGCAAGATGGCCATTAGAGTGAGCACAAAAAGATACCTCCTCAGGATTAGAGTTAAAACTTCCAAGGGGACAGAGAAGGCTCACCAGTTGATCTGCTATGGGTTGGAGGAAATCGCCAAAGTTCACAGGAGTGTAACACCAGAACAACTAAAAAATTCTTTCCTGAAGCGGATCTTGAAGAATTGAAAAGACCAGAGAAAATTGAACTCCTTATCAGTCATCGAGAGGAGAGACTTGCGCCACAAAGAATGAAGATCGTGGGGGATCTCGTCCTATGGGACAGCCCGTTGGGAAAAACAGTGGCTGGAGCGCACCCGGAACTGTTAGAGATGGTAGACATGGCAGCGTATGAGTCTAAGACGCATTTTGCTCGGTCAATGAGGACAGCTGCAGTCAGGTATGAGGAAATCCTTGAAAAGGCTGAAGCTCTAAAAGAGAAAGATCACTCGCTGAAACAAAAAGCTCACTGATCAGAAATCAGGAGTTCCTTGAGTGGTGGAGATGGGACAGTGTTGGAGCAGCCTGCGAGCCAAAGTGTGGTGGTTGTCGCTGTGGTAATTGTCAACCTGGAGGGAAGGAAATGACCCTTGTGGAAGAAAAAGAACTTGAGATCATAAGAGAAGGCCTTACCTATGTTGAAGAGGATTCCCACAGTAAGTCTCCACACTGGGATACAAAGTATCCATGGATTCAGGACCCATCTACCCTTCCATACAACAGAAGTGGAGTGGAAAGTGTTTTCCTAAGAACAGAGAAACAACTTAAAAGGGTGCCTGAGTGGCAGAGCATTTATGCAGCTCAGGTCCATGACATGGTGGAAAGAAAGGCAGCAACAAAACTCACCAAAGAAGTGATTGATAATTGGAAGGGTCCAATTTGGTATGTCAGCCACTTAGTAGCGCCAAATCCCCACTCAACTACTACTCCTGTTCGGCTTGTCTGGAATAGTAGCCAAAAATTCAAGGGACTGAGCATGAATGACCTTCTGTTAAAGGGACCAGATGTACTCAACCCTATCAGAGCTGTCTTGCTTAGATTTAGGAAGGGAGTATTTGCTGCTCTTGGGGACATTAAGAAGATGTATAACTCCGTGTGGCTGGAGGAGCGTGAAGTACACCTTCACAGGTTCCTTTGGAGAGATACTCAAGAAGAAGAAATAGGAGAGTACGCTATCACAAGGGTTAACATCGGAGATCGCCCTGCTGGATGCATTGCTCAGTTAGCTATGCGTGAGACAGCAAGGCTAATAAAGTTTGCTCATTTAAGGGAGGAGCGCAGAGTCCTTGAGGAGGATAGTTATGTGGATGACATCCTTACATCCCACAATAACCAGGAGACGCTGAATGAGATAATAAATGGACTGGAAGAGATTCTGACAGCTGGCGGATTTGTGCTCAAGCCATGGGTTCGGTCAGGGCAAAGTGGGAGGCAAGTGACTGGTGTGCAAGCTCAAGGTCAGGTAATCATACTCCCAAACCAGATTAAAGAGGAAGATAGCAAGGCTTTGGGCACAGGGTACTTAGTAGAGTAGGACAAACTCTACATTATGACTTCCATTAACTTCTCAAAAAGAAAGAAAAAAATGAGGATGGGCAAAAACCTCCTTAGGGATGAAGTGGAATTGAAAACACCTAACCCTTTGACCAGAAGACATCTGCTAAGTCAAGTTGCTGGGCTCTATGACCCGATTGGTCTTGTCACACCTGCCAAGCAAAAGGGTGCAATTCTTGTCAGGAAGGCATTCCAAGAGGCAGGAAAAGGGAACTTAAGCCGACAAACATGGGACCAACCCCTCTCTGAAAATCTCAGGAATGAAGCCATCAAACTCTTTGAGGTGTATGTACATCTTGGTCAAATTAAATTTCACAGAAGTCTCACACCAGTTGGCTGGAAAGGAAAACCATGGGGGATCACATTCTCAGATGGTAGTGAGAAAAGCTATGGAGCTGTATTGTACCTAAGGTGGGACACGGATCAAGAGATAGATGTCAGACTAGTCGAGTCAAAGGGCAAATTAGCACCATTGGACCAGAAGGGAGATGCTGTAAAGGCTGAGATCTGTGGTGCAGTTTTCGCTGTACGTCTCAGGAAGTACTTTAAGAAGCATGGGCGGATGGAAGTTGAGCGTTGGTTCCACCTGGTAGACAGTCAAACCGTGCTGGGGGCCATTCAACGTGATAGTTATGGGTACCAGACGTTCTTCGCAAATAGAGTCGGAGAAATCCAAAAGACTGGATCAGTCAGTGATTGGTGGTGGATCCAAGGGGACTTCAATATCGCAGACCTCATCACAAGGGGGTGCAATCCTAAGGATCTTGATGATGATTCTGTATGGCAGAAGGGGACCACAATTCCTTAAGCATCCTGTAGAAGAGTGGCCTAAGAAATCTGCGGCTGAGGTTGCTGCTGATGCGAGGGAAAGGGTTAATAAACTTCAAAGGAAGACATCCTCTGCAGTTCTGACGAGAGCTCAAACAGAAGGAAGTCTCAAAGTATCAAGCCCTGCGAATAAGAGCAATTCAACTAACATCACTTCTGACCCAAGCATCCATGAGGATGCAGGAGAATCAAAGCTTGAGGAAAACTTACCAAAAAGGACACTAGATGACTTAGTTGTCAAAAAACTAGTGAATGTGGAAAAATGTAGTAGCTTAACCAAACTAGTCAGAGTCATCTGCTGGGTATGGCGTGCCATACGGAAATGGTTAGGAAGTCGAAATCAGGGTCCAAAGGATGGAAATTGGAAAGTGCCATTGAAGAATGAAACAAGAAAGGCTGTGCTTACTGTAAAAGAACAAGAGGATGCACTAAGAGGGCTCTTTCTGGCAACTCAGAGGGATGTGACTTTTCCTGACACCACACTTAATAGACTGGCTGTATACAGAGAAAACTCAGGGCTCTTGGTCTGTGGTGGCAGAATTCAAATCTTCAATGAGGAAAAGGTTGCAATTCCAATATTACCTGACAAAGCATGGGTGTCTATGTTATTGGCCCGAGAAGCTCACAATGCAAATCATGAAGAAGTAGCAGGAACACTTCTCAGGATGAGAAAGAGAGCATGGGTGATTAAAGGTCGAAGACTAGCCAAGAAGGTTGTAGACAGCTGTGTGATTTGTAGGAAGGCAAGAGGAAAACGATGTCAGCAAATCATGAGTGTCCTTCCTCCTGAAAGGGCAAAACCAGCTGCAGCTTTCGAATTCACAACCTTAGACTTGTTTGGTCCTTACGAAGTAAGGGATGAAGTAAGGAAAAGAGTACGACTAAAAGTCTGGGGTATTGTTTTCTGCTGTATGGCTTCTAGAGCTATACACACTGACGTTGTGAGTGACCAGTCTGCTGAAGGCTTCCTGCTGGCCTACAAGAGGTTCACAGCCCTTAGGGGTCATCCGAGAAAATTGTGGTCTGACCCAGGCTCAAATTTCATTGGAGCTAAACCTGCTCTCACAGAACTCTACAAGTTCCTCGATAAGGTGCAGAAATCGGAGCTGGAGGGAGAGGCTGCTAGACATGGTACTGAATGGTCCTGGAAAATCCATCCAGCAAGCTCTCCTCATAGGAATGGAGCTGCAGAAGCCGCTGTCCGCATTGTAAAGCACGCCCTTCATAACTTGGGAGGAAATGGTATTTTCACATGGGGTGAGTTCCAAACCTTCCTCTACATGGCAGCCAATCTGGCGAATGAGAGACCTATAGACGCGAGAACCCAGAGCAGAGAGGATTGCATAGAGTATGTCACTCCCAACTCTCTCTTGTTAGGAAGGTCAGGACCAAGGGGAGACCCAGGTGACTTTGATTTTGTAAGCTATCCCTACAAGAGATTAAAAATCATTCAGGGGGAAGTTAACAGATTTTGGAAGAAATGGAGTCAGTTGGCAGGCCCAAATTTGTTCGTAAGGAGCAAATGGCACACGAAAGAACGGAATGTCGCAGAAGGAGACATAGTCTGGTTGGCTGACCAAAATGCACTAAGAAGCCAGTACAAGTTGGCCAGAGTGGTCAAAGTGAATCCTGATCACAAAGGTGTTGTCAGAGATGTGCATGTTAGAGTCTTTACACACTACCCAGTCTCAAGTATAAAACCCAACAAAGTGAAAGGCGCAGACGAAAGGGAAAGAGTCACCAAATGTTTAACCAACAAAATTCCTGCAACCATCCTCCATAGGGATAACCTACTTGGGTTCAAAACCAGTAGGTCAAGTGGGAGGTGTGAAGATAAAAAGCGGAAAAAATGACGGAGTAGCGGAAAGTGACGAGGAGCGGCGGAGAATAGCGAATGAAACCGGAAGAGAGTGAAAGCGGAAGAAAGTGAAACTCACATGTCAGATACATGCATGCAGAGCTAGAGTGCAGATAGTCCGGAAAAAACGTGATCGCCACAGTGAGTTGACGTCGCGAATTAAAGATGCAAGTAACTTCCGTATGAACAGTGATGTGTGCAGAAAATTTAAAAGACTGCAGTGAGTGTAACACACAAGACGGGAAACGCATCAGAAATTGGTCATCTCAGGGACACTGATGGTATGAAAATATCTCTCTTTGGCTATGTGAAGGACTGACTATCACTGTTATTTGATTATAATGCATAATACAGAGGAGGTTAATTAGTTAAGTATGTTATGCTGTTTGTGTCTTTATAAGAATGCTGCTTTGTGTGTTTATAAGAACTGAAACAGTGAAATCTACACTGGGTTACTTAAATAGTTCATGGAAAATTGTAATGTTATGCTTTAGTAAGAAAAGAAAGTAAGCAAACATGTATATGAACAAATTGAGAGACAGTAGTATTTGGAAGTCTTTATTGACGTTGTATTTGTTCACATTTAAAATATCATAAGTAATTGTGTGTTCTTTTCTTTGTATGTTGATTTCTTTTTAAGGTTATCAACCTTATCGAATCATCGAGCCGAACTGTAAAATTACTGTCTGACCTGACAAAATTACCAAATACAAGAGCTGAAAAAGTGATTTGGAGTTGTTCCCTGTGTCCCCTGTGGTTGGCTAATGCTTTTGTCGAGTTAGGAGCAAGTACTGATGCAAAATTCCCAGATAACTCGACAGTGTGAACAATTTATATTGAACTGAGTTGTTGAGAGCGCTAAATATGAAGCAATATTCTCACCAGTGTTCAATCAGCTTGGACATATTTAAATTGGATATTTGTGATATTTTTACCTTTTTATAAAGGGCATTCTTATTAATTATAGGCTATGCTTCAGTTTTTTTATTTTATATTTTTAAATTTGATCAATAAATGATAATACAAATATAAAAAATTTAAAAAGACACTATGGGGCTGTTACAAATCAAATTAAATAATTTACACTGATAAATTACAACTGCATTAAATAATGTTATGAGAATGTTTACAATATTTTTTTTTAATATACAAATAAGAAATATTGTAAAGAAAGTAGGTGGCGCAGGTTCAAACGATTCGTTCAAACGGCTGATTCATTCGCAAATGAGGCAATCGTTTACGAATAGGTCATTGGATCTTTGATTCAACCGATTCATTCAAAACGCTGAATCGTTCAGTAACACACTGTTGCTGTAAGATGCGTGGTTCTGCTGTGATCTTTGTTTGGAAATATTTAACCGGAGTATCCTCAATCATAGAAAAGCTCCCGTATAATCTACAGAGAAGTGGATGTCCTACGGCTCTCAGATAAAGCAACAGCATCAGATTTCCTTTCCCCCATTCGGCGTGTTCGTCGATTTCATTCAGAACCAAGCCAAAGCAAGAAACGATCCCAGTTTCAGAGTTACCATGCCACTTCTGCCTGCCACAAATAGGGACAAACCCAGAAACATCCACAGTAGAGTCAACCAGTCTGTTGCAGTCCACAAGACTCAAGTCGTCGAGTCCAGCCAGAAAGGTGAGCCTGAAGCTGACTCTCTAGATCTCACCAAGCAGTGCCCAATACACAAAAAGCCCCATTCATTAGGAGCATGTAGGAGCTTTAGAGACAAACTGCTAGCTGACCGTAAACAATATCTCAAATACAATTTCATCTGCTACCAGTGTTGTGCTTCAACCACACATATTGCAAAGAACTGTGACAAAACCATAACATGTGCAGAATGTCAGAGTATCAAACACGTCGAAGCCCTCCATCCAGGTCCATCACCATGGATAGCAAAGCCACCACCATCTACGTCAGAGAACAGCAGGGAGGGCAGTGAGAACCAACAGCCTCCAGAGACTGTCTCCTCCAAGTGCACAGAGGTATGCGGAGAGGGTATGAGTGCTAGAGGTTGCTCCAAAATATGCTTAGTTAGTATCTATCCACAAGGCCAGAGAGAAGCAACAACTAAAGTGTATGCCATCATTAATGAGCAAAGTAATAAATCTCTTGCACATACAGAATTCTTTGAGATATTCAGCGACAATAGCACTCCATCTTCATACACGCTCAAGATGTGTGCGGGCAGTATAGAGACTTCTGGAAGAAGAGCTTGTGGCTACATGCTGGAGTCACTGGACGAAAAGACCTGCGTCCCTCTTCCCGTCCTCATTGAATGCAATGAACTCCCGAACAACAGGTCTGAAATCCCAACTCCCAGTGCAGTTTTACATCACCCTCACCTGAGATGCTTAGCCAGTGAGATTCCTCCATTAGACCCCAGTGCCCAGATACTGCTGTTGCTAGGGAGAGACATTTTGAGTATACACAAGATCAGAAAACAGATCAACGGCCCCGACAATGCCCCATTCGCTCAAAAGCTAGACCTAGGCTGGGTGGTGATCGCCGATGTGTGCCTCGGCATAGCACACCGCCCCTCCTCAGTCACTTCTCTCAAAACATGTATCTTGGAAGATGGCCGCCCTAGCTACCTCACACCCTGCTCCAGCCACCTGCGTGTGAAAGACCCTCCACACAGCCACTCAGTCCTTCATGATCCTCCATCTCAGCAAGCAGCTGTGCACACTGCTGCTCTGTTGCACGGGGATCACCTGAAGTCCTCTGTCTTCCACTGCACCGACAAAGATCACCAACCTGCTCCATCCATTGATGATCTCAATTTCCTGAGGATCATGGATACTGAGGTATATCAAGATAGCACTCAAAACTGGGTCGCACCCCTACCCTTTCGGACCCCGAGAGAACGTCTGCCAAACAACAGAGACTATGCCATGAAAAGACTCAAGTCAGTCTGCCGCACACTAGAGAAGAAACCTGACATGAAAGAACATTACATGCAGTTCATGCAAAAGATGATTGACAGTCAACATGCAGAGAATGTCCCCGTCCTCCAAGAAGGACAAGAAAGCTGGTATTTGCCATCCTTCGGCATCTACCATCCCAAGAAACCCGAACAGATTTGAATAGTGTTCGATTCAAGTGCTCAGTATGAAGGGATTTCACTGAACAATGTCTTGCTCAAAGGCCCAGATCAGAATAATGACCTTTTAGGCGTCCTCATAAGGTTTAGAAAAGAGAAAATTGCTGTGACTGCAGATATTCAACACGTTTTACTGTTTTGTAGTCAAGGAGGAGCACAGAGACTACCTGAGGTTTCTATGGTTCCACGACAACAAATGGGACAGTGAAATTGTAGACTACAGAATGCGTGTGCATGTGTTTGGCAACACACCGTCTCCTGCTGTAGCAATCTACTGCCTCAGGAGGGCAGCGAAAGAAGCAGAATCTGAATTCGGCTCTGATCTCAGAGCGTTCATCGAGAGAGACTTTTATGTCGACGATACTCTGAAGTCGTTTGCAACAGAGACCGAGGCCATCAACTTGGTGAAGAAGGCACAAGAGATGCTCTTCCACAACAGCCTCCGGTTGCACAAGATTACATCAAACAGTGCAGCTGTCATGGCGGAATTCCCCCCTGAAGACCTTGCAAACAGCATTAAAGACCTGGGCTTCGCCACGGATAAAGTCCCTGTGCAGCGTAGCCTGGGTATCAGCTGGAACATAGTCACAGACACATTCACCTTTCAAGTACAGCGAGACGACAAACCTTTCACACGCAGAGGCGTGCTCTCAACCATAAACAGCATCTTTGATCCGCTCGGCTTTCTCTCACCTGTCACCTGTCATGCGCCAGTGGTTTCGCTCACATGTGTTTGTAGCTCCGCCGAATTGACTCATAATCCTTGATTTTCTTCTTAACACTCGCCATACAACGAATACTTTCTATTATTTACAGCGTGTGAACATATCACCGATACGATTCTCTATAAAAACAACAATCGGATTGCTTTGATATCGCTATATATCCGAACTTCCGCTACTAGCCGTAGAGACCGCTAGCATTGCACGCGTGGTAACTTATTTACACCCGTAACCACTGAAACCTACAATTCGCCATTGTAGCACATTTACTACAATGGCGAATAACTCGGATCTGTGTCTAATGTTACCTTTGAGTGCAGGTGAGGACACGCTCGAGCTGCATTCGTGCAGTTGGAGTTGGAGTCGTTGGACAAGCAGATTCGCAACCTACAAGACAGACGAGCCGTGCTGAGAGAGCGACGCTTCAGCGCTGGAAACATCACGCCCGATGCTCACAAGTCAGTGGTTGGTAACCTTTGACTCCGACCTCGCCTACTCCGTGTGTTTCTCTGCACAGGACCCAAGCACCCAGGACGCGATCATCCCTGGTTTCGCTTCACTCCGCACCGACACAGCACCATGGACCCTGGGTGTTTCCACAGCGGAAGACGCGAGCCAGGACCAGAGCAAGGACCTCTCCACCCTCCCGGTCTTCGAGATCTCCACTCAGAACCGCTTCCCTCTTCGCGAGACGGAACGCGACGCTGTGGTCATCGGTACTTCCATCGTCCGGCATGTCCGCGCTACTTCAGGTAAAGGTAAGGTGCGCACTCACTGCTTTCCTGGTGCTCGTGCTCGGCGTCGCTGCGCAGGTTCCCGAGATCCTGAACGGTGACGAGCGATCGGAGCTGTCGTGCTGCACGCGGAACGAACGACATCAGGCCGCGCAGACGGAGATTCTGAAGAAGGACTACAGGAGTCTGGTCGAGACGGTGCGCAGAACATCGCCTGAAGCAACGATCATCGTGTCTGGACCCCTTCCCACGCATCGACTAGGACATGAAAGGTTTAGTAGATTACTTGCTCTAAATGAATGGTTAATGTCATGGTGTAATGAACAGAAGCTGCTCTTTGTAAATAATTGGAATCTGTTTTGGGAGCGACCTAGGCTCTTCCGTCCTGATGGCCTCCACCCCAGCAGAATCGGCGGCTCTACTGTCGGACAACATCTCCAGGGCGTTACACACCACCATATGACTAGTAAGTCAAAGTTCAAATCACAGTCTTTGCTGTCCTAACTTAATTGACATAAGTACCAATGTAGAACATTATATAGAAACTGTGTCTATTCCTCGTTTAGTGAGGTCAAACTTTAAATCTACTGTAAGATCTAGGAAAAATCTAATTGTGATTAAACCAGAAAATCTCAATATTAGTGAACAAAAACAATTTCTAAAACTAGGTCTTCTAAACATTAGATCGCTCACACCTAAGGCGGTTATTGTAAATGAAATGGTCACAGATAATAGTTTATGTGCTTTGCCTTACTGAAACCTGGCTTAAGCCAAATGATTATTTCGGTCTAAATGAGTCTACTCCACCAGGATACTGTTATAAGCATGAGCCCGTCTGATTGTTTGTGGCGGCGGTGTTGCAATAATCTATAGAGATATTCTAAATGTTACTCAGAAAACAGGTCACAGGTTTAATTCGTTTGAAGTACTAGTGCTAAATGTTATGCTCTTAGATGTAAGAAAGAAAACCGTTTTATCTCTAGCCTTGGCTACTGTATATAGACCTCCAGGGCCCTATGCTGATTTCCTAAAAGAGTTTGCAGACTTTCTATCAGATCTATTGGTCAATGTCGATAAAGCATTAATTGTTGGAGATTTTAACATACACGTAGATAACACAAATGATGCATTAGGGGCTGCGTTTACAGATCTATTAAACTCCTTTGGGGTCAAGCAAAACGTCACTGGTCCGACTCATCGCCTTAATCACACACTAGATTTAATTATATCACATGGAACCAACCCAACCGATATAGATATTATACAACAAAGTGATGATGTCACTGACCATTACATGGTAACTTGCATACTGCGTACTGCTGAAATCTGTCATGTTGCGCCACGTTATCGACCAGGCAGAACGATCCTTCCAACCACTATAGATAGATTCTCAAATAGCTTACCTGATCTGTCTCAGCTGCTCAGTGAACCCAAACAAACAGATGAACTAGAGGAAATGACTAGCAGTATGAGCACCATTTTCTCTAGTACATTAGAAAATGTTGCACCAATTAGATTAAAAAGGTTAGAGAGAAAACTAAAGCACCATGGTACAACAGTGCTACACATGTTATCAAGAGAGAAACTCGTAACTTAGAGCGTAAATGGAAACAAACTAATTTAGAGGTCTTTAGAATCGCGTGGAAAGATAGTACGCCACGTTATAAAAGGCCCTAAAAGCAGCCAGGGCTGAGCATCTCCGCAAACTAATAGAAAATAACCAAAATAATCCAAGGTTTTTATTTAACACCGTGGCTAGATTAACAAATAAACAAGCATCGCCTGAGCAAAATATTCCGTTACAGTTTAGTAGTAACGATTTTATGAATTTCTTCACTGAGAAAATAGAAAGCATCAGAAACAGAATTCTAAATGTACAACCTTTAATGATGTCTTATGATTCAACCTCAATTATCGCCCCTCAAGAACTACTACACCGCTTTACAACTATAGGACAGGAAGAGCTAAATAAACTTATCATTGCATCTAAACCAACAACATGTTTATTAGATCCAATACCCACTAAACTACTGAAAGAGCTGTTACCTGTAGTGGAAGAGCCTCTTCTCAATATTATTAACTCGTCTTTATCTTTAGGTCATGTTCCAAGAATATTCAAGTTGGCAGTCATAAAACCTCTCATTAAGAAGCCACAATTAGATCATAATAACCTAGCAAATTACAGACCCATTTCAAATCTTCCATTTATGTCTAAAATACTAGAAAAAGTTGTGTCTGCTCAATTGTGCTCTTTCTTGCAAGAAAATGATATCTATGAAAATTTCAATCCGGATTCAGACCACACCATAGCACAGAAACTGCGCTCGTTAAAATCACAAATGATTTACTTCTAGCTTCTGACCAAGGCTGTATCTCAATACTAGTTCTACTCGATCTTAGTGCTGTTCGATACTATAGATCATAAAATACTCTTAGATCGACTTCAAAATTACACTGGTGTTCAGGAAAGGCATTAAACTGGTTTAGATACTTATCAGACCGCTACCATTTTGTCTGTCTAAATGGGGAAAAATCAAAGATAACGTCAGTAGACTATGGGGTGCCGCAAGGATCTGTGTTAGGCCCTCTGCTATTCTCAATATATATGCTGCCACTTGGTAATATTATAAGAAAACATGGAATTAATTTCCACTGTTATGCTGATGACACTCAATTATATATCTCATCACGACCAGATGAAAACGCTAAATTATCTAAACTGACAGCGTGTGTTGAAGATATTAAATACTGGATGACGTGTAATTTTCTGCTATTAAATTCAGATAAAACAGAGGTATTACTTATTGGTCCAAACCTCTCACAATACAACTTTAACTTGGAAGGACGTCCTGTCACTTTATCCACTACAGTAAAAGACCTGGGTGTTATATTAGACCGCAACTTGTCTTTCAAAATCATATTTCATATGTTACAAGAACAGCATTTTTCCACCTTAGAAACATTGCTAAGCTACGTAACATGCTATCTATTTCTGATGCAGAAAAGTTAGTTCATGCATTCATGACCTCAAGACTAGATTACTGTAATGCTTTATTAGCTGGTTGTCCTGCATCCTCAATAAACAAGCTACAGTTAGTCCAAAACGCAGCTGCTAGAGTTCTTACTAGGTCAAGAAAATATGATCATATAACACCAATTTTATCATCTCTACACTGGTTACCTATTAAGTTCCGTATCAATTACAAAGTATTGCTACTGACCTATAAAGCCCTGAATGGTTTAGCTCCTGTGTATTTAACGGATCTTCTATCGCCCTACAATCCATCGCGCTCTTTAAGATCACTAAACTCGAGGCTTCTGGTCATTCCTAGGATATCTAAGTCCACTAAAGGAGGGAGGGCATTTTCACATTTAGCTCCTAAACTCTGGAATAGTCTTCCTGATATTGTTCGAGGTTCAGACTCGCTGTCCCAGTTTAAAACTAGATTAAAGACGATCTCTTTAGCCAAGCATTCACATTATAATTACCTTTTATACTACAGTTAAATCGGATCAAAAGAATTAATATTCTGAACAGCAGCTATGCTAATTATTTCCCATCTGCTTTTCTGTTATTATCTCGGGACACTAGTTCCGAGGTAAATAGTTGGTCAGCTCCAGTTTGTATCCAGCCTCTCATGGAGACTTCAGATGCCCCAACACCTGTGATGAGACGACTCGACGCCTGTGAAGAGACGACTCAACGCCAGCGCTGTTATAGCGGCCTAAAATAATACATGATTGATTAACTTTTTCTAACATTTTTCAATGTACATTTATAAATGCACTTTCTGTAAAGCTGCTTTGAAACAATGTGTATTGTGAAAAGCGCTATACAAATAAATTTGAATTGAATTGAATTGAATTGAACTATACAAGGGAGATCGTTGCTGAGAGAGCTGACCATAGAAAACGGTGAGTGGGACGCTCCATTACCTGGACACCTCCAAGCGGAGTGGGTTAGATGGAAGTCCTCCCTTCAATGCCTTCAAGACATACAGATTCCCCGCTGCTACACATCTCTCTCCACCTCTGCAGCATGCACGAGAGAGTTGTGTGTGTTTGCGGATGCTTCAACCAAAGCAATCGCAGCAGTTGCCTACTTGAAGGTGACCGATGAAAATGGACGCTCCAAAGTCAGATTTGTGCTTGGCAAAGCAAAGCTGAAACCAGTGAAGGAGACTACCCCCAGACTCAAACTCTGTGCTGCAGTCCTTGCGGTTGAGATAGCTGAGACTGTTGTGAGTAGCATGGACTCGCACATAAACTCTGTCACTTTCTATTCTGACAGCAAAGTTTTGTTAGGTTATATTAAAAATGAGCAGAGAAGATTTTATGTTTATGCAAGCAACAGGGTCCAACGCATCAGACAAGCAACGTCACTTCAACAGTGGAAGTATGTCCCCTCAGAGCTCAACCCGGCCGACCATGGTTCCAGATCTGTTACTGCTGCATCATTGAGAGACACGAACTGGCTGACAGGACCTGCTTTCTTTACTGGTAAGCCTCCAGCTGATCATCAGTCACTGTTTGATCTAGTTGACCCAGAATTAGACTCTGAGATCAGACCTCAGGTCGCAACGCTAGTCACTGAAATCACACAGCCCAGCTTTGGAACTGAACGCTTCGAGCGCTTCTCAAAGTGGACTTCTGTGTTAAGAGCACTTGCGGTCCTGATTCACATAGCCCAGTGTTTCAGACAAACGGACAAAGACAACACATGCAGAGGGTGGCATACCTGTAAGAAAGCAATCACGCCGGAGAACCTGGAAAAAGCAAAGAAACTACTGATCAAGAACATGCAGCTGGACAGATATCCTAGTGAATTCAGTAACATTCAGAGTAAGTCAGTGTAACGATGTTCGTTGTTGTGGGCAGGAAGGAGGCGGGAACCGGCGAACGTTCAGAAGATTTTAATGAAAATAAATAAACAAAACAAAAGTAAACCGCGGGCAGCCCCTCACGGACGACTGCCCGCAAACACTCACACATAATAAAACGTGGGCAGCCCCTCACGGACGACTGCCCACCAACACAACAAAACATAAACAAAACTCAACATAAAATCCAGGCCTGGTCCTCTCTCGCCTTCCGCTGTCTTCACTCCTCCTTTTATGCTCCCGTCACTCGACCGCGAGACGAGACCGGTGTGACGCGCAGCTGGCACTCATTATCACTGCCCCCGGTCCCGCTCGCGTCCTCGCCCGCTGTGCTTGCCACATACCCCCATCGCCCCTCGCAGGCCGGGGGTACTCCCGAGACTGCGCTCTACACCTCTCACGGGGCCGATCACGGCGGCCGCGGGACATGGGGGTAAGGACAGAGAGGCGAGAGAAATGAAGACGGGACCACGAGGAGCGACAGGACGAGAGAGGGGAGAGAGGGGAAAAATTCTGGTCCGGCTCCCTGACACACTGCCGCCGGTCCTCAGCCAGCTGAGAGGCTCTTCCTCGCGGTGCCATGCGATGGTACTGACGCCGATGGACGGCTCGATCCTCCTCCGCCTCCTGGCGGCCGGGCGGTGGCTCTTCCGCTGAGGGCAGCCGGCAGCGAGTCCCGCGCTGCTCCTCCCCATTATGGCGGACGGCAGCAGGCTCCGCCCACGGCGAACGCCGTGACTCCTCCGCTCCTCCAGGACGGCCGCCACCCCACCTCGACCCAGGGCGCGCAGCGAGCTCTCCGTCCCACCGATCTTCGGCCGCTCCAGCACCATCGCCTCGGGCAGCCACCCGCGGGCTTTCTCATCCGCGCTGCCCGAACTCCTCAGCACCGCGATCCCCTCAGCAGCGAGGGCTCTTCGACAGCATGTCCCTCCTTCCTCCCGGGTTTCGCACCACTGTAACGATGTTCGTTGTTGTGGGCAGGAAGGAGGCGGAACCGCGAACGCTCAGAAGATTTTAATGAAAATAAATAAACAAAACAAAAGTAAACCGCGGGCAGCCCTCACGGATGACTGCCCGCAAACACTCACACATAATAAAACGTGGGCAGCCCTCACGGACGACTGCCCACCAACACAACAAAACATAAACAAAACTCAACATAAAATCCAGGCCTGGTCCTCTCTCGCCTTCCGCTGTCTTCGCTCCTCCTTTTATGCTCCCGTCACTCGACCGCGAGACAAGACCGGTGTGACGCGCAGCTGGCACTCATTATCACTGCCCCCGGTCCCGCTCGCGTCCTCGCCCGCTGCTTGCCACAGTCAGGCGTTTCAAAACAGAGCAACATTGCAAAGCTGTGCCCAGTGGTTGACAGCTTTGGACTTCTCAGAGTGGGCGGACGCATCACTCAGTCTGGCCTTGAGATAAACCGCACCAATCCCCTCATCATCCCAGCTCCGCACCACCTAACGACTCTCCTTGTGCGGCACTATCATGAGCAGGTAAAACACCAGGGCAGACACTTCACAGAGGGGGCCATCAGGGACGCTGGACTGTGGATGGTGGGTGGAAAGAGATATATTAGAGGCACTCTGTCCTAATGTGTCACCTGCAGGAGACTGCGTGGAAAAAAAGAGCATCAGCTGATGGCAGATCTGCCTGCAGACAGGCTACAAGCTGCCCCACCGTTCACGTACGTCGGCTTGGACGTGTTTGGCCCATGGGAGGTTATCAGCCGTCGGACGAGAGGAGGGCAAGCAAACAGCAAAAGGTGGGCGGTAATGTTCACCTGTCAGTGTGTGCGTGCCGTACACATTGAAGTGACAGAGACACTGAGTGCATCTAGTTTCATAAATGCTCTACGGAGATTTTTCTCCATCAGAGGCCCTGCCACACAGATTAGGTCTGACAGAGGCACTAACTTTACTGGTGCTTCAAAAGAATTGAATCTGGAAGATGACGCAGACGTTACCTACAAGACCAACAATGCACATGGATTTTCAACCCCCCACACGCCTCCCATATGGGAGGTGCCTGGGAGCGACTTATCGGAGTGGCTCGTCGCATCCTAGACTCCATGTTCCTGCAACAACGCTTCTCTTCATTGACACACAAGGTCCTCGTCACACTCATGGCAGAGGTGTGTGCAATTATGAATTCGAGACCCCTGCTACCCGTGTCAACTGACCCTGAGAACCCTCTCATACTTTCCCCCTCCATGCTTCTGACACAAAAGACAGGAGACCCATCGTCGCCTCCGCCTGACTTTGGCAAGGCAGAGATCATCCGTCACCAATGGAAGCTGGTACAACATCTCGCAGAGACATTTTGGCACAAATGGCAACGTGAATACCTGAGCACCCTGCAAAGTCGTGCCAAGTGGCTGGACAAAAGGCCTAACTTGCAAGAAGTAGAAGTCATCTTGATGAAAGACAATGCAGTGCGAAGGAACCACTGGCCAATGGCAGTGGTCATCAAAACTTTTCCCAGCAGAGATAAGGTTGTCAGGACTGTAGATATCAGAGTGATTCGTCACGGCACTCCTAAAGTGATTAAAAGACCTGTAACTGAACTTGTCCTACTTTTCTCCCCTAAACAGGACGTTACTTGTGTTTAAGTAAAGTGTGTACTTTTAAAAGGAACAGATGTGGTATCCTTAAGATACCAGGCAGGGAGTGTGTTGGTCTTAATAAGCATTCATTCATGCATTTTGTGTTTCTTTAATTATTTGCAGTACGTTAACGCCATCTAGCGAACACTTGTGGTAACGGCAGGTTTGGTGTACAGTTTCTATTTCCTGTTGTATTCTCATTTGTATTCTCGTTTGGAACGAGATAAGTGTTGAGTTAGTTCACGTCTTTTCCATAGCGAGTTGTACTTAGTGCTGTGTAAATTCTGCTGTCAAGTTTCTTCAAACTACGCTCAGTTGTGTTTTCCTCGGGGGCAATGCCGGTGAGTAACACTGTGTGTAATATAAGGCGTTTTATATTAGTCGTTTCTTAAGATGTGTAGTAAGAAAATTAACGTGTTGCCACGATGTGTAGATTTCTCTGTGTCCCATGTAATGGCAGCTCATGCTTAGTAGAAAACGATGTATGTGTTGCATTTGGTTTTGGAAATGATGGAAGAAGGCAATTTGAGTTAATAGGTACTTTTATTAGTGTTTACAGTTTTACAGCTTGTTTTTGCACTGCTGTGTGTAAAATAAAGGAGAGGAGAAAAAGGACCTCGGGATAAAGCATCATCTCTTTTCTTTGTTCACCTCACCTGGCTGTTTATACGCACTGGATAGCTAAATACGCATACGTTTAGTGAGGCCAGTACAGACATTTTAATCAAGTACTTGTCCGCCGGACAAGTAAAATTCCCTTTCACTTGCCCCTTCAAAAAATCCACTTGTCCTGGACAAGCGTTAATGTCGAGCCCTGCTTAAGGCCGGGAATACGTACTTTTATGTTTTTCTGTGTAGGCTTGTCTTTCAGTGGCAGCTTTCCCTTGACTAGGCTACTAACGTCCACTTCACAGCGTTACAGTGTGCTTTTTTTATATAAATTTGTGCTCTTTTGTAGCCCGACAAACCAGACCAACATCAAGATGTTTCCAAGACACTCGCGGAAAATTAGATTTACTGCCGCTAGGGTGCGTCTAGATTTCTAGGCTAGCTATTTTGCCCATTCCAGATTAAGTGAGGTCTTATGTTTCGGCAGTGTAAGGTTATGATATGACACAGTCAGCACGTCGTGATTGTTTACATTTTTAACCAATGATGTATCAGATATTTATTTGATTGACAGCGCTTTCAGGCAATTTTTTGTTTGACCAGACAGGATAAGTCGCTATGCTGCTGCATCCCAATAAAGATTCTAGAGTGTTTTTTTTAGGCCGATGCAGTGACTCCAAAAAGGAGGACAAATGAGTGTTGGACAGGGGGGTTAAAATTCAGACATATGGCCACCACGCGCGACCCGAGCCGATCACACTGACTGAGCATGCCGTTGTTTTTTAATAGTTATGGGGATGAAAATAAATATATTCATGAATACTTTTAGGAGTCAAACTCCTTTGACAAAGCTTGAACAAAATTTAATACCTCAAAAAATCGTGATTAAGACTTTTTAATACCTTTTAAGGGCCTTAATTTTCCCAAAATGGATTTATCAACTTTTAATACTTTTTAAGACCCCGCGGACACCCTGATCTCACTATACGATACGGTTGCACAGTTGTGTCCTAAGAGACTCCAGTTGCCATTCTCCAAAATGTACCCTCAACTATTGTCAAGCCAACACACCACGTGTGTTGTGTCAAAACGTCCCACAGAACAGAGAGGTGGCAGGCAGGCAGACTTTATCATTTAAAGTCACATGCACTGAAATGGCTTGCTGAAAACAGCTGTTTTTGACAAGGTAAAATTAGTGTTTTCTTACAATACTAATAAGAATTTTTAATTAAAGTATATTACAAACTTTTCATTTAGACACTAAAGAACCATATTAACTTGTACAAAAATGGCATCGAAAATGGTTTTCCCTGAAGAGATATACGTTGTTGTTGAAAAAGAAAGTATAGAGTTCTGCACGTTCACTGCATTTTATGAAAGTTCATTGAGAGAAAAATCGTTAATGTGACTTATTACACACCCACAATTAATTGGAATGTTATGGTTTTATTACTTGGCCCGCCCCACGTGCGGCTTATCCACATTGTCCGCGGATACACGCATCACTATCGTGCTCTCGCAGAATGTCGTGAGACCCGGCTCCATTCAAGACCAATACATTTTAGGGCTGAAGCTGAACTAACCTTTTCGGAACAGAACCGCCTCTCTGCTGTGGAAATGCCTGCAACGGTTTGAGTATGGACATAGGCAGGCAACCCGCAATCATATGACAGTTTATCGCGATATTGACATGTACGATTATCATATCGTGAGCATTTGCTTATATACGGTTTTGGAAAAAAAAAATGAAAGCAGATCTCACCCGCGCATATGCAACTTCATTACACGTCACTGCTTAGACTCCACTCATACACGTACAGTTGAGAAAATGTCAGAGCCAGAGACTACAAATCATAATCTCTATCCCCCGACCAAAAAAAGTTACAATCTGCAGTATGGGAATACTTTGGGTATCCATAAAAAAAAATTAACGCGGGTTTGTCATTAAAGATTGTTATCCAGTTTGTACAAAGAGTGGCTGCAAAAGCAGGAAATACGTTGAACATGTTCTCCCATATTCGTGAACACCATCTATCCGTGTAGATAAAGATGTTCTGTTTATAACTTAAGACCATTTTATTTCCGTGATGCAGGTTGAATCCCAAAATCCGGTCATGAAAATGGAATTTAGGTATCACAGATTACATTTTAACGCATTAAAAATATAATTATATAGTCATTTTTATATACATTTTTGCCTAGTTTTACATTATATGATCACGCTCTTATTCATGTAATGCTTTTAAACCATCTAAGCACGACAAGACAGAAGAGAACACGCTGTATGTCAATGTCCTGACAAATAGGCCTGTCACGATAACAAATTTTGCTGGACGATAAATTGGCCAAGAAAATATTGCGATAAACGAAAATATTGTCGTTCTGAGACCATTTTCATCTATAATAATGATAATGGCATAATAATGCAGGTACACTTTTTCAAAGATCAATAAACTTGTATTTCTAAAGACTATTTAACACTGAAATGGAAAGCATTTTACATATCCACAACAAATGAACAAAACAACCAAAACAAAAAAGCAATGGACTCTCAGTCTGTTAACAAAAAAATGCACTTGAATAAACAGGTGGGAAAACTGCAATGGATGATTGTATTTTAGGATGTGCTGGGAATGGAGTAAAAAAAATGTTGTATTGTCATGTTTTCATGTTGACATTACATTACAGTATAACTGAAAGATACCAATTTCAACATTCATTAGGCTTTAAAAATGTTTTTTAATTTAAGTGAACTTAAAACAACTAACTTTAAAAAAAATGTTATATTTACCTGTGCCTTCCCTGTTAGACATAAATGTAATAGTTATCAACACCTTTCTTAACTACATAAATAAATAATAAATGAAACATAGATTAATAATCATTCAAGCTACAATTTTCTGTTCCCGTTGTTCTTTGATGGACATTAATGACAGGCATCATCAGTGCTCCTGTTACTTTAAGAACAGCCACTGCCGAACATAATGCGCATCTCATTTCCTCACAATTCTTTAAGTTAATTTAAGACGTTATTTAACTAATTTAAAACTCCTAATATGAGAATACTCAAAATTCTCTGTGTTGTTGTTATTGTTTGTTCATGAGCAAAAGAGAACTCGATGTGAGCAGGAGACTTACGCAAGTCTGTCTGTGAGTCGAGTGAGTGAGTGTGTGTGTGTGTGTGTCAGAGTGTCGCTCGATTAGCTGACATGAGACGCAGCCACACAGACAGGACATTGACATACAGCGCGTTCTCTTGTGTCTTGACGTGTTTAGAAGCATTTACATGTATAAGAGCGTGATCATATAATGTAACGCTCTACAAAAATGGATATAAAAATGGACGCTGGAAATTATCGCGGTCGGAAAAATTATCGAGCTCATTTTTTTTATCGTGCGATTAATTGATTTATTGACTATCGCGACAGGCCTACTGACACACACACACGACAAGACAGAAGAGAACGCACTGTATGTCGATGTCCTGTCTCGTGCACACATCGAGTTCTCTTTCCCACTTGAAAAAACTATAACAACAACACAGGCAATGTTGTCAAAATGCCAGTTTTGTTGAGTTTTCTCATAATAGGAGTCTTGAAATAGTTAAATAACGTCTTAAATGAACGTGAGAAATGAGATGCGCATGAATTATGAATTATAAAAAATTATAATGAGTTTATTTAAAGTCAAGTCAAGTTCATTTATATAGCGCTTTTACAATGACGATTGTTTCAAAGGAACTTTACAGTGTTAAACAGGAAAATATATAACAAAATTATTCGGCTATAAGTTTGCTTTGGAGAAAACGGTGATGTCATCAGCTAATTTCAATTTATCATATAGTGATAATGTGGGCAGATCAGAGATATAGTTGATATAGTTAATTAGTTCAGTAATTCATTTTATTTGGATATTTAGTTGAAAATTTAGACCAAAATTTTAGTGTCCCCAACTGAGCAAGCCAAGCCAGACGCGACAGTGGCAAGGAACCAAAACTCCATCAGGGCATAATGGAGAAAAATAAACCTTGGGAGAAACCAGGCTCAGTCGGGGTGCCAGCTCTCCTCTGGCCAATTAACAAACAGTGTATGAGTATTATTCTGGTACCTTACAGGTCAAAAATCATATTAGATCGGAATACTCGAAAGTTCGAGGCATCTTGGATTCATGTAAACGGAGTGGTGGAGAGCAAAGTGAGTGTTTCAACTTTTCAAATTAACTTCCTATTAAAATTTAAGCTTCCAAAGACATGGACTGAAAATGCATTAGACGGATCACGCGCTGTGAATGTATGCGGCCGCGAATCCCGCGATTACCTCAGCTCAGCTCATGTGATGAATGAAATCTGAATCCTGCTGCGTTTGTGCCGTGACACTCAATCGGCTCACTCACAATATATTGAACAGACACGTTCAGTTTTTTTCAGTTAATTGTAGTGTCTCTAACTGAACTGGTTTTATGAAAATGAACGCAGTGGGCAAGTGATCCAGTAATCCAGTAGCCGTGCCAGGGCAGCGAAGTGCATTCTGGGAATTGTTGTCTTTCATCCCCATGAGACAAAAATACATTTTCTGTGTTTTCTCAGTCTAGAAGGCACCAAACTCAAAAATAATTTCACATTTCTACTACATTAATGACCCAGTTTAAATACAGATTCATCTTCCACTTTAAAATATGCTGTCTTTAAATGGTTTCTACATTAATTTGGAGAATAACTGAAATTACTACAGTAGTTTTTTCAAAATATTAAAAACTCAAAAAATATTAAAGTTTGGTTTATTATTTTCTAATCTAAAGAGAAATAGCATTCCTTATGTTGTTCGAATGGGGGATTTTTTTTTAATTTCTTGTATTTGGGCCATTGCTCTTCACCCTGTATATGCTACCACTGGGAGATATTATTAGGAAGCATGGCGTTGGATTTCATTGTTATGCTGATGATACTCAGCTCTATATTTCTTCACACCCTGAAGAAGCTAACCAATTAACGAAATGTATAGATGATATAAAAAATTGGATGATCAGTAATTTCCTGCAACTTAATTAAGAAAAAACTGAATTTTTAAACATTGGACAAAAAAGCTCCACAAGTAGTAACCTAGAATACTGTCTAACCCTCGATGGCTGCTCTGTCAAGTCCTCGTCGTAAGTTAGGAACCTGGGTGTGCTCTTTGATACCAATCTTTCGTTTGAAAGCCATGTTTCTAGCATCTGTAAAACTGCATTCTACCATCTTAAAAATATATCTAAATTACGGCACATGCTCTCAATGCAAAATGCTGAACAGTTAATACATGCGTTGATGAGCTCAAGGCTAGATTATTGTAATGCTCTACTGGGTGGTTGCCCTGCTCGCTTAATAAACAAACTCCAGCTGGTCCAAAACGCAGCAGCTCGAGTTCTTACTAGAACCAGGAAGTATGAACACATTAGCCCGGTTCTGTCAACACTGCACTGGCTCCCTATTAAACATTGCATACATTTTAAAATCTTGCTTGTTACTTACAAAGGACTAAATGGTTTAGCTCCCCAGTATTTGAGTGAGCTCTTAACACATTATATTCCATCACGTCTACTGCGGTCTCTAAACTCTGACCAGCTGATAATACCTAGAATATGAAAATCCACTGCAGGTGGTCGATCCTTTTCCTATTTAGCACCTAAACTCTGGAACAGTCTTCCTAGCATTGTTCGGGAAGCAGACACACTATGTCAGTTTATTTCTAAATTAAAAACACATCTCTTTTCTATGGCATACACATAAAACACTTTTTTTCAATTAAAAGATTATTAGGCTGCATTATCTAGGTCAGCCGGACCCGGGAACACTTCCCATAACACCTGATGTACTCGTTACATCATCAGAAGAATGACATCTACACTAATGTTAGTGTCTCTGTTTTATCCCGAGGTCTACTGCAGTCAGCCGGATCCAGGCTGTATCCAGATCAGACGGTGGACCTGCACCCAGATGTGACCAACACAGAACCCTGAAGTGTCTGCAGAGGCCTTGTCATTTAGACTCCCCCTGAAGCTGCCTCATCGAGACGGCATCCTCAATAAACCAGTCTCCGGCGTGATGACTCCGATTGTTTGAATAGTCCTAGTTAATAATTCTTTAAATCGATATGTCATCCTCAAAACAACCCATCTCCAGCGTGTTGCCGCCGATCTTTCGAATATTACACTTTAATAATTGTTTAATCAATACGGCATCCTCAATAAAAACCTGTCTCCGGCGTAATGACTCCGATATTTCAAATTATTTATTTTTAATAATTATTTAATCGATACATCATCCTCAATAAACCCGTCTCCGGCGTGTTGCCTCAGATCTTTCGAATATTCAGATCGATTATGACCTCTGACCTTTAAAATAATAATTTTAATAATAATAATACGCTGTTTGTTAATTGGCCAGAGGAGAACTGGCACTGAGCCTGGTTTCTCCCAAGGTTTATTTTTCTCCATTAGGTCTCCTGATGGGGTTTTGGTTTCCTTGCCACTGTCGCCTCTGGCTTGGCTTGCTCAGTTGGGGAAAAAACTATTTTTCAAATATATTTCAAAATAAATCTAATTATTAAACTAAATTAACCATATAGACCAAATTACTGATCTAATTACTGATCTAAAGCCCACATTGTTACTGTATGATAATCGAAATATATTCTGTTGCATTATTTTTCTGTTTAACACTGTGAAGCTGCTTTGTAAACAATCTTGAAAACAAAAGCACTATATAAATAAAGTTGACTTGACTTGACTTGACTATTTCACCCCCCAAAAAAGGTAGATTAATACTTCCATAAGTTTTTTTTATTTTACTTTTTTATAAAGTTTGATATAATAAACCATATGTTAAATAAAAAAAACGTATGTTTTCATTTATTGAAGGGTCATTGTAGCTGATGATTATAATAATAAACAGAGCAAAAAGATAAAGATTTTTTAATACCGTAAACCGTGAAACTGTGATATTTTCTGAGACGATCAACATAACATGAAAATCTCATACCGTTACAAGTCTAGAGGGGCCAGTCCATCATTTTCCAAGTCTGGAACTCAACCCATCGAGCACATTTGGGGCGAGTTGAAAAATAAACTGAATGTACAATAGATCTGTCCAAAGGAATGCCTTTCTTAAAACTCGCTGTTTGACTTGCTTCTGAAATTTGATGGTCAGAACAACCATCTGCATGTTTCATGAACATTATGAGATGAAATGTTTTGGAGGCAAAAAAAGATCAGTATTTTCAGATCTGCCAGGTGTTCTAAGAATTTTGTCAAACACTGTATACGTGCATTAAAGGGGTACTTAAGCGCTGGGAAGATGAATCTGTATTTAAACTGGGTCATTATTGTAGTAGAAATGTGAAATTATTTTTGAATTTGGTGCCTTCTAGACTGAGAAAACACAAAAAAATGTATTTTTGTCTCATGGGGATGAAAGACAACAATTCCCAGAATACACTTCGCTGCCCTACTCAAGGCATGGCTACTGCCTGGATCACTTGCCCACCGCATTCATTTTCATAAAATCAGTTCAGTTAGAGACACTTCAATTAAAAACTGAAGTTGTTTGTTCAACATAATGTGAGTGAGCCTGAGTGTCACGGCCGTCATGGCACAAACGCAACAGGAGTCAGATTACATTCATCACATGAGCTTAGGTAACAGTGGGATTCGCGGCCACATACTTTCACAGCGCGTGATCAGTCAATTTCCGTTCATGTCTTTGGAAGCTTAACTTTCATAGGAAGTTCATTTGAAAATTTGAAACACTCACTTTGCTCTCCATCGCTCCTTTTACATGAATCTCCGCAGCTCCCCGAGCCGAGTGATGTGAGTGCGATGTTTAAAACACGCGGAAATAGCACCCACTGCTGGCTGTAGTCTTTAGCCTCTGGCAAAAAATTCCTCCGATGACGCAAAATGATGATATTTGCATCATCGGAGGATTTTTTCCAGAAATAAAATACATAATTCTCTCATCTCAGGGTGATATGAGGGGGGAAAGTACGATAATTTGAATATACTCCCGGGTTCCTACTGATACAAAGCTTAATGCTAATCGCTGAAGTAACCCTTTAAACATGTATATGATTATAACATGTACAAAATTTGGTTGTGTAAAAGAAATGGTTCTTAGCAATTCTGAAACAGTGTAATTTGAAGTGGTTAACCACTGAAACTCTTACTTCTCTTTGTCCCAGTAACCATGTCCCCATTAATCTTTTTCAGGTTTTCTTCCTCTGTTTTGCGGTCACGGCCTGGACATGCACACACACGAACTTCAAAACATCGGCGACCAAGAACCTGTTCGCTGTGAACGTAGAACACCACTGAACATTCAACCCTGATCTCCAGCACTGCTAGGAAAAACAAAATTAGAAGAAAAAAAAAACAGGAGAGAAGGACTTACTCAAATGTCTCCAGGGTCAGTATGGTGAGAATTGGCCTCCTATTCATCCCACCCATACAGCTGCTATTGCACATGAAGTTCAGTAGTATGGTGGTTACCACTGAACCCAGCTAGAGGGACAAAGCCAAAATACAAACAATGAAGTTACAGAGGAGTGGTTTTCTTTTAGTTAGCCAATTCAGCAACCATGTCTCCCTTTATTTTAAAGTTCCTTCTCATCCAGCTTAAAAAAAAAAAAAAAAAAATATATATATATATATATATATATATATATAGCTGCAAGCAGCAATACCGGGGCCAAGCGCAACAAAGGTAAACAAGGAAGCTAGCAGCAAAAGTGAGTAAAGACATTTGGAGAAAGAAAAAATGTTGACACCTCACATGAATACATTGAGTTGTATAGAGACAATTTCATGTTTTGTTTAATTATAGCGCCACCAAGTGGCACAACCCTACCAATTTTTTTGTGTGTCCTCGGAGCGAGCCCATAGATTTTGAATTTTGGTGAAAATATCTCATTTCGGTTTAGAGTTATAGACATTTATATGAAAAAAAAACACATAAAAAACGACTGACACCTGACTTTGATTGGATTTTACTACCCTTTACTATGAATATTTTGACATTTGATCTGTAAAATGTAGCTATCGACCTATGTTTCCGAACTTCTGACGCTGGTTTCGTCTCGATCCGACTAGCGGTTTCGAAGATATCAGCTAATGTTTTATACAAGCTTAATTACTGCACTGCACAAACTGTATGCCGAAACCTTGCAAATCTGGTATCGTTGGACTCAGAAAGGATTCAGGAGCCAAAAAAAAGTTACTCCCATGAAAAAAAGTCAACCAGACCCAAAGTTACAAGCGTTTGAAGAAGAAAAAAATCTCCACTAGGTGGCGCTGTTTCGAAACTTCTCAGGCTACTTCAAGGCATCGTGGTGATGACCCATACCGAGTTTTGTAACAATCCGTTCATGCTTTCCAAAAATACAGCATTTTTGCACATAATTCAAGATGGCCGACAGTCAAAATGGCCGACATGGTAAAATTGGATATCCGTCGACTCGGCATGATGTCCTGAATCTAACGAGACAATTTTTTATGATTTTTGGACAAACGGTTCAGAAGTTAAGCAAAAATAGCAATTTTTTGTATCTCCGGACCAGTAGGTGGCGCTGCGCCGAAACGCTGCATGTTGCCTCAGGTCATGGTTGTGATGACACGTACCAAGTTTGGTCTGAATACGATAAAGCGTTACGGAGAAATAGCCTTAAGTGCATTTTCCAACAGCTACGTAAAATTTGTCCGTGCGTTTATCAAAAACGGTTTGACAAATCAACTTGAATTCCATACATTTTTGTCAGCAAGGTCTGAAGATTATCTGGTAAAAATTTCGTGCAAATTGGAGAATCGGCCTAGGAGGAGTTTGCAAAATTAGTTTTTTCAAATAATTCAAAATGGCGGAACATTTGCATAACGGAAATGACGTAATAGGGTGCGATCGAATCGGCTTGATCCAAGGAATCAGAGGAAAAAAGAATTTTGTTTCTACCATTAGGGTTCAAAAGTTATTAGCATAAACATGAGTGAAACTTTGGACAGTTGGTGGCGCTAAAGGGAATGATTTAGAGACTCCAAATTTGGTGTGATTACTATTGGTAATGGCCTCTATGAGTGTACCAAAATTCATAAATTTCCCGCAAACGGTTCTATGGGCTGCCATAGACTTCAATGGCGGAATAATAATAATAATAAGAAATCTAACGGTTTCAAAAGGTGCCGTCGCACCTTCGGTGCTTGGCCCCTAAAAAAGATGTAAGTGGTGGGCAAGTGATGTAACCAGTGTTGCAGCTGAACACTGGTAACAGACTATTGCAGCAAGTAGGGATGTGATGGTGAGGAAATTTTCCCACCAGTTAAATTGACGTGTGACAACACTGGTAATACCAGGAACAAAAACTGGTAGAGATGTTACAGTGAGGAAATTTTGCCACCGGTTAATCGACGTGTGACAACACCGGTAATACTGGTATCACCGACTGGGCTTTTAAATCGCTAATTCTATATAACCAGAAGTAATGCACACGGCCGCTCTGGCATCAATAACGGAGCAGAGCAAAGCGAGTGGTTTCAATGAACTCATTCCATATGCATGAACTGAAAATGCGCCAGTGCACACACCGTGAATGACAGTTCGTCCGTAAATGTGCGCTCTGTGAGGCCAAGAATGGATGACAGTGCAGCCGTAAATGCATGCTCTGTGCAGATTTGCACGTTTTAGTTTCGGTTTTGGAATAGCACCAATTCAGGAGCGGGTTTCTTGAATTGTGATTTCATTAGCCTATTATTCTTAATGAAAAACACTGAGTACAATGAAAAACTCGCTTAATTAGGTGCCTTTACATTTCAAAATAAAATCTTCCGCGTTCATCTGGTCTTTCTGCTCTTGGCTCTTGTGATAAACGAAATCGGACTCCTGCTACATTTGTGTTGCGACACTCGGTCTGAACATGCTTTATTAAGCAGACACGTACAGTTTGTATTTGTACTGTCTGTCCTCAAACTGAACAAATTTTTTTTTTATCAAAATGACGGTGGGGGGCATTGCCACGGTGTGCAAGTGACAATTCAGGGGCGGGTTGCTTAAATTGTTGTGTTTTTCATTAAGAATAATAGGCTAATGAACCCACAACAAAACAGCACAATGACAAACGGTACACGGTACTCTGTACCAATTTCGTACCACAGCTAAAGTTTTTTATAATTTTTTTATTTAACTATTTAAAAAAAAAATTAAATGTATTAAGTTTATTATTTATAATAATCATAAGTAAATAAATACACATTTAAAGGCTGTATGCTATTTAAAAGTAAACATTGTTAATAAAAAAGATCAAGTGAAAAATGATCAACCATCTAGGCATAATTATTATTATTATTAGTAGAGACATATTACATAGAGACTTAACAAAATCTACTGTTGGTTACAACAGCCTAATATTCTGTCAATTAATTTTTTTTAAACAGAACTTTTATTTTGACGGGTTGCCGTGAAGACTTTTGAGAATCTGTGATCATGATTTGTTCGTTTTCTCAAATGAAGCGGTAAAGTCTCAAGAAAAGACGGTTTATGCGTTTGTCCCCTCATATATAGCGACCCGACACACGGCAGAGACTACTAGGCCTACATCAAAGACAGCGAGCGAGTGTCGCGCGTCATTCACACAGAGACGCAGAAAATGCAGGAGTAATATTTAAATAGTATTTTGCAGTTTAATATTTACAGACACAAATACGGCTACAGTCTGGAGCCCTGCACTTAGGTAAACACGGAAGCGACTGAACGCAGCTGCGGGGGCCGCAGGAGTCGGTACTAACTGTACGACAGAAATGCTGCTAGTCGTCACATTTTTATAATTTCAGTACCGACTTGGTACAGAAGTACCGGTATTTGTGACATCCCTAGCACTGGTGATGCAAGGCCCTTCGCGTTAATATTTCCATGCACTGGCGCTCCTTTCTGGCACGCGCACCTGTTCGCAGTTCACTGAATATGAATCACTGCACTAGTAATACAATTCTCGACGGATAAAAGCCCTGCCCACATGGTGCACCACCTCTCGAGATTTCTGCCATTTTTAGAGAGAAGCATGTTCAGCCCCTTCCCTCCGAAGCTTCGATTATTCGGTGTGAAATGATAAATCAACTTTTCATTCAGGCTTTGATATTTAAAAGTTCATTGTGATATAAGAATATCCTATAAGTTTCAGAGCTGAAAACCTCCTTGTTAGTCAAAAAAAAACTTTTATTGACACCAGGCCCAGCAAACGCTCAATCTCAGAATATGCCAGACTCTGACGTCAAAGTGTGATGAAACACCGCCTCTGCAGAAGATCAACCTACCTCATCACTGCTGCCTGTTTAGCCCCGCCCACTGATTCACACAAAAGCCTAGTGCTAAACCAGATCGATTTACCAAGCAATAAACATGACGTTGAGGATTACAAAATATTGTGCAGTGCCTGGGCTCAACAGTAATGCAAAATGTAAGTAACGGTGTTCATTCTAATGCCTGATCTTGAATGTAATGATTCATGCAGTCAGATGTTCTTTGTCTGTGTGTCAGTAAATCAGACCAGTGACTAAATGTCAACTTGTGTCGTTTCTCTTAGTAGATGAAAATAATATTGTTTAATAGTGATTAAATTCTATAAAGAAAGTGATCAAAGAAATCTCCCATTACAACCGTTGGAGCAGTGCACGCTGAAGCTGTCAATCAACAGTGAAACATTTATCAGTGACTTTGTTCAACTAATCTCTTAATTAGATCACGTTTGCACTGTTAGTGAAGATGAAAGCATTCTTTAGTGTACAGTAACTGAGTTGCAATGATGAGATCACTGCATTCATGAGTGTGTGTGATGATCATGTGTGTGAGATCAGCTACAATGATCATCACTGCAACCTTTCATGCCACGATCTTAATATAATTCCATAGATCTAAATATAATGCAAAACTTTTCACGATTAGTTAGCCATGAGAACTGTAAGAGTAAAAATGCACTTAAAGAGAGAGTAATACTATTTCAAATAGAAAGATGTTAGCCAATCACAGCAGTGGGTGTTTACACTGAACTCACAGCAGACACACCCCTTAAAACAGAGCAGAGGCTAAAATCAGGGTAGGAAAAATGCTTGTTATTTATCAACTCTGACCATTTTTGATGTAAAAAGCATTCTAACATTATAAGTGTATCCCAGGAAACAAAAAACAAAAAAACAAAAAAATGCAGTTCATGACGCCTTTAAAATGGAGCCCATCAATGGTCTAGCTGGACAGTAACAAAAGATACTCCATTTGCACCTAGAAATGCAGAGTAGACAATGAATAGGAAACTTTGTACATATGTTTTTTACCTTTTGTTTCAGAATACATTTGATTGATATAACACTTTTGCTGATTTTTAAAGTGTTACATAAACAGGAAATAGTGCTGGGCGGTAGGCTTGCTACGATTGTCGGTGTTGCCGGTGTTCAGACTCAACACCGGTTACATCACTTGCACACCGTGGCACCGCCCCCCACCGTTGTTTTTTTTCATTTTATTTTTTTATAGTAATAAAATAATTTAGTTCAGTTAGAGACAACAGACAGTACTTAACGTGTCTGCTTAATGAAGCATGTTCAGAGCAAGACAAACGCAGCAGGAGTCAGGACAGCAAAGAGCTGAAAGACCAGATGATTGCGGAAGATTTTGATTCAAAGCGAAACGTACAGGCACCTAATTACGCAAGTTTATCATTGTACTGTGTTGTTGTTGTGATGCAACAACAACCTGCTCCCAATTTTGGAGCTTATCCAAAACCGAAACTAAAATGTGCGCCGTAGTGCGCGGCCGCACGAGACACCCCTCACTGCGGCCTGTAGCACGATGACGTAGCTGGATCAGATCCAATATGTACTGGATGGTGGTTCGTTATGGCGACGTACCGATCTAGTTATAATGCGTATGTGCTAGTCTTAAGTGAGATGTATGGTCAATATTGTGTATAGATTATGTTCTAACCTGTGTAGTAGTAGTAGCCTACTGATAAATAGTAATAAGTAATTTTTCATGAATAAGTCATCATAATGCTGAAGTTATCCTAGTTTCTCTCAACATACATGCCAAAACAGTTAAAATTGTAACATATTCTGGTAATTTTTTCTGTTGAGTGGAAGCAAAAATGAGTTAAGTAGCCTAATTGTCTGTAATTTTAATCCTCAAGGTACAAAACAAGATTTGTAAACAATTTAAAATACCACACATTCAAGAGAAAATTCAAAAGTGTGTCCTGATTTCGTGAGCATGTTATTAATAATTGTTTTTGCGCGAGCGGTTTGAGTATGTATCTATCCAGTTCACCAAAACTCTCAACTGCGCGTGCACGTGTGACGTCATCAAAATGTGAATAAAACCACCGCGCATGCGCATCCAGTACGTGTTGGATCTGATCCAGTATGTCATCGTGCTACAGGCTGCAGTGACAACTTCTTGGGCCGCATTTTGGAGTGCGCATTTTGGGCTGCACTATCATCCATTCACAGCCTCGCAGAGCGCGCATTTCAGGACGAACTGTCATTCACGGTGTGTGTGCACTGGCGCATTTTTAGTTTATACATATTATGGAAGCTTAACTTTCATATGAGTTAAATGAACAGTCGGAACAGTGTGCACACATGGTCATACTTAGAAACAGTGTTGGGCAAGTTACTGAAAATAAGTAATTAGTTACAGTTACTAGTTACTTCTTTTTAAAAGTAATTGAATTACTTTACCAATTACTGTATATCAAAAGTAATTAGTTACTAGGGATAGTAACTTTTAAGTTACTTTTATGTTTGCTTTTTAAATGTAAATAGGAACAGAACTGAACATTAAAACACAATAAACATAATTTTTAGACCTATTTATTGTCATCAACAGGGCAACGGGCCTTCAAAATCAAATCCAGCAGTAGCCTAGTATAGGGTGTGTAGTGTCCAGCAGCAGCGCAGCTGGGAGAGTAATGGCCTTTTTATACCTGCTCACTTCATTCATTTTCTCTGACCAGATATCTATCTGCTTGTGAAAAGACCAGAAATATCTGGTTGTGTAAAACACCTATGGAGCTACATTTTACTACTGGCAAATTGTTAAAAAATAAACTTGTGTGAGCGTGTTACCTAATATATGTTCAGATATGACGCGTCGCCGCAAATGAGTAAAGCAAGAACACACGCAAACGACCGCAAGGAAAACTGAAAGTCTTAGATGCTCAAAAAAACAATCATCTTTATTAAAACTAATGAGACTAAATGATCTTACCGGTGCTTAGGTCGCACTCTCTCATATCAAGGTCTTGAAATGAGCTGATGATAAGATGCAGCTCGAATCTTTTGCTTTATTTCGTTGACGTTAACTCCGTTAAATGTGCATATGCCGCGGGAATTGAAGATCGGATTTATTTCGCGGAGAGGTGTAAGGTAAGACAACCTGCATGCTTTTATTTTTGTATTTGTTTAGCTTGTGTAGACCGTTTTGTTTGCGAGTGCCTATAGCCTACGATCAGCCTAATAGCCTAACCTAAACTTATCAAAAATGCCTTTTTGCTGTGGTGGTGATAATAGGCTAAACGTTTAAACTTGTTATGCTCTTAGTATTTTTCACTTTTTTATATATGTTTTATTATAGGCATGACAAGTCCAGTGTTGATTTGAGAGGCTAAAGCATTGGGTTAACTCACTGTCGGCCGCTGGCCGCTTAGTCTCACTTAAAAAAATTAAAACCTTTAATTTAACAAACAAAACAATGCTCCAAACAGTTTTCTAAATTAACTTAATAAAGAAACTAAACGAATTATAACTACTTTGACATTAAAAACAAAATTGAACTATTTTAATGGCTGCAACAATGTAACATGTAAAAACACAGGCTGGGCTAGGGTCTTTAGATTTGAGCTTCTTGTCTGCAAGCATTCATTTTTCACAATAGAGAGTAACGCGAGTAACAAACTCATTCAAAATTCAGTAATTGTAATTGCGTTACTTGATTAAAAAAAATATTTAGTTACATGCGCGTTACTGCTAAAAGTAGTGGAATTACAGTAACGCGGTACTTTGTATCGCGTTACTCCCAACACTGCTTAGAAAGTGTGTTTCAGGGTTCTGAAAATATTAATGATTCGTTTAGTTGGCATACACTTGATGCATGTCTCATAAAATGTAAAAATGTAAATGTCTGGGAGAAAGAGAAGAGTAAACAGCTGGGAGAATATGGGATGTGTATCAGTGTATTGGATCCGTGCATTCGGCATTAAAATGACAGCAGCTTTGTAAAGAGCTTTGTTACTTTTATAAAAGTATTGGAATGAGTTTAAGGTAGTAGTATGCTAGAATGTTAGCATCACTAACTGGTTTAAACCACCATTAGCATTTATACAACAATAATAAAATAATGCATTGACATGAAAAAAATGAAATGTACTTTTGATACTTAAGTACTTTTAAAAACAAATACTTCTGTACTTTTACTCAAGTAAAAATCTGTTTTTAGAACTTTCACTTGTAGCGGAGTAATATTTGACCAGTAGTACTTTTACTCGAGTAATGGAGTACTTTGTCCACCTCTGCCCGAACGGCCGTGTGGATTACTTCTGGTTATATAGAATTAGCGATTTAAAAGCCCAGCCGGTGATACCAGTATTACCGGTGTTGTCACACGCCAATTAACCGGTGGGAAAATGTCCTCACCATCACATCCCTACTGGGCGGTATGACCAAAAATTTATATCACTGTATTTTTCTAAATTAAATCAGTTTAGCGGTATATGACAGTATTTTTTTCAACCTTATGCAGGACCAGATGTTAACCACATTTTCAAGTGATTGAGAGAGGAAATACTGCAGTAGATTGACTAGAATGTCCTATTTTACTGTCATGACGAGTGAATATTGTAGAAAAAGTCCACACTACAGTTAATACAGGTTGACTTGAGGGCAACTTAAGCATTTTACAAATCTAACCCTATATAACAAACTTTTAAAAAGAGGAAGAAATGCGGAAGAACATTTAAAATGTCAAAGGGTATTTTCAATACATTTAAGAACAATAAAGTCTCTAAACAAATGACACACCAAAGTTTAACACAGAAAGAATAAAGCAGTTACTTTTTTGCCCATTCTTTGAATTGTCAGTCTTTTTATTAACTTACATCATTGTCTTCCGTAGCAGAATAATCTATTGCGTCATCGCGGTCGTGATGTATCAGTGTCCTTTTGCATACATTTAATTTGAAGAAGACACAATGAAATGTGAGCATACACCCTGCTGGTTCATGTTTAGAGCACTAGAGTATATGAAATAGGTCCATAGAAAAACTCAAACACGCTTGCTCCGGTCTATATGTGCTATATGATCACTGATCTACATAGATCAGTGTATATGATCCATGTGGTGAGCGTTGTTACTCTCTTCGCAGCGCTCCACACAGAAACCGCTCTCTCGCGCGCGCCGAATGTAGTTTGAATTCTCTGTGGTAATCAAGGGCTGAATGCGAAATCGCCCCCTATAACCTCAAATAGAGCATTATTTGAGGGGACAGCTATTTATAGTGGTGTCCGATACCATAGTGAAAGTTATTGAAGGCACTCATTCAATCTGACATTGCATTGCAATAACGAGTGTACAGCTGATGTAGCCTACACGCAACGGCTGTCCGAATTCACTAACTCGTTTTCATTCACTCCTTCAAGTGAACTATATGGATAACGTAGTGAATGAGGCTTTAGGGGGCGATTTCGGAATCAGACAGGCTATAATGCAATCTCAGCTGTGCTCTCTCAACATTACAACAGTGAAAAGGGGCCTCTCAAACAGTGTTGCGCTGCGCCGCGTTCCGAACGTTGTTTAAGCTTCATATACCGACCAGTATTGCGATATAAACAAAATTCTTATCATAACAAAAATAAATACCGGTATTCGGTATACCGCCCAGTACTAATAGGAAAGGTACCATCTACACAACAGACGTAAAATGTAAAAACTTAAATTGTTCTACTGTTTCCAAGATATTTTGAGTTCAGCACATCAAAATACATAATAAACAGCACATTTTATCTCTGAATTAGATGACTTTGGAGATAAATTGTAGACTAGTGTTATCAGTTTAAGCATTTTGAGTATACAGTAGTAAATAAATGCTTCATTCATTCAGGAATTTAAGTGGTGTGTTAAATTCTTGTGTACCTGTGGGGAATCGTAAGGCAGCGTCACACTTTGCCTCTTGGTGTTTAGATCCTCGTGGTACTGTATTTTTTGACTGCCCTCCACACGGATGAGATGACTACGGTGAGAAACACCTGAGAAGAGTAAAGGGCAATCAATATAGACAAACTGAATACTACTGACTGGCACTGCTGACTTTCTAATATCAACTTGTATTATACAGTATAATAATTTGGATTTTTTCAAACAAATTTGTAAGTCTTTTTCGTTTAAATTGCATAAATTTTTAGGCAAAGCAACAATCGTTAATTGGGTGACAAGTGTTCAGGGTAGATTCTTAAACTTTTACATTTGGCCCACCCTAATCTTTAGTATATAGTTTAAAGGTGTACTATGTAGGATTTTTGCAGTAAAATATCCAAAAACCACCAGGTCAGTGGTATATATTTTGCTCAGTTGAGTACTTACAATATCCATTACCCTCGGTTTCCGGTTTTATTTAGCTGAAGGGTCCTGTCCCAAATGGCACCCTTAAACCCTCACAGTCTTCCTCTGAGTCCGCACTTTCACAACGTAATGCCGTTTTGACTGCGAGTTAAAAATCCTCTGCGTAGCTCGTAAACTTGCGGGCTCAGCTGAAGTGCGAATCGAGGGTGCACCAAAAGTGCACATGAAGTGTGCCAGGACAGGGCCTTTCTGCAGTGTGAACAAGTGTCATAGCAGCAACTGAGTGAACGCACAGAGTAACGTCATAATTCTCAACATACTCAAATGTATCAAATATGAAACAGAGCTGCATTACCTCATACTCATGACCGGAAAAGCGTAAAGGGCGCCGGCAACCCGTCATAATAAAAGTCCCGCTAAGTGCGAGCTGTGTGTTGCATAACAATCGCTCCAGCGGCCTTGCTCAGCTCCCACAACACTCGGTCCTGCTTAGGGGTGCACCGATCCGACTTTTTCAGTCCCGATACCGATGCCTGGGCTTTGTGTATCTGTCGATACCGATCCGATACTATTGTTGAATTAATAATAAACTGTATACCTTCCTCGAAGAGACTAAAGGCTCGTTAGACTTTACTAACTAAACATACATACATATATACACATATACATATATATACATATATATATTTATTATATTTATATATATTTATATATATATATATGTATATGTATATATATATATATATGTATATATATATATATATATATATATATATATATATATATATATATATATTAGAAGAAAAATATTTTAAGTGGTGATTAATTGAAAATAATTATTGCCCAAATTAAGTACCAAAAGATCTCCTCAAAATATTCAATAAATATTATTGAACTATAGAACATTTTTTTAATTGAAAAATAGTTACATTGTATGGTCACATTTGACCATCAATGAGTATGAGTGTGACCAATTAGTAAGGAACACTTGAGGGCTAAATACAAGAATAACATTAATGTTAAAAATGTTGCATCTCTATCAGTCTCCATAATAAGGCAATCCTGTAAATATGGTTGACTTAATAATCAATGCACACTATGCTGTACTGTTTACCAAAACTTGCTGCAAACATCTGTATAGTGAAACTGTTGTGTATCCACGTAAGCCATTCAAATACATTGACACAGCGCTAGAAGTATTGAGTGCTCCATGAACCACGTGACAGTGCGCGCCGCTGGGAGATGAGAGCATGTCGCAATTCCATTTTTCAACACCTCTGGCTTTAACATTATGCCACATTAGCGCCAAAACGCTATTTATTGTTTGAATTTCGCATGAAAACTTTGCTTTGCTTTGTTTAATATCAAAAGCAGGTTTGGCAATTTGTTGTGAGATTAAGTTGGGCAGAGTGAGAGTGTGAGCAACCCTGCACCCCCCTCTGGCACGCTCCATGTTGCTTCAGGCATGCGACACACGTGAAGCTTACGAATTACGTAGGTTCTGCTGCAAAAAAAAAAAACCCTGGATCAACCAGTAGATCTGTTCATTTTTACGATCCCCGATCCAGCTAATTTGTCAGTATCGCGGCCGATATCCGATCCTAATATCGGATCGTGCACCCCTAGTTCTGCTCTGCTTCACACTACAGTAACATTAATAATCGCATCCATGAACATGATTTCTGACCGAGTCCTATCCCGATTCTTCCCCGCCGGCTCACATGTCCCAAGATTCTGCGCTCAAACTTGGTGTCAAACTACGCCTTTGTTTTGAATAGGCACCCTCTAGCTGACGGAAAAGTTGCATAGTGCACCTTTAATCCCGACCCAATGAAGCAAACAGCAGCTCTCTTCTAGCATCTTATCACATAATTTTAGTGCACCTCATTTGCAACACATGCCCATGCAACATTCTATCAGATGAGTCCTGGGCTGACATAATTTTTCTTAAAATTGTAAAATCTTTCTGCTCTTCCTTATACATGTTTTATTTAGTATGCTTTCTTATTTGAGAAGCTTGCTATATTTGAAACATTACATGTTTGTAGTTTTATGTTTATACTTCGCAAACAGTGTGATAGTAGTCATTAATGATGCGGCCCTCTTGCCAGCCAAACAAACTTCCATTGCAACTTGGCAAGTGTACATGGATTTTCAAAAACTCATTACACAAAAACAAATTTAGCAGTAGTTACAATACAAACCTTCATTATTATCAGCAACACTCTGGTGGTGTGGGCAACGGATGACCACCTCAGATACATGCTCCGATTTCTTATAAATTGCTGTGGCTCTCAGCATGGCACCCTGAGGTGGTTCTCTGCCCACTAGCACATCCACAGGACATGTTTTTGCAAGTTGACAGTACAGCTTATTCAGCAGCTGAGAATACTGTTGGAGAGATAGACGAAGGGTTACAGCAGGACGAAGCTCACATTTTTTTTCCAATATAGTTATTATATGATGGGAATGACAGGGTAAATTTGATCAGAAAAAGCAGGGGATCCTTTGTGCTTTTTACAGAATGTGTTATAAAAATAAATCAAATAAATACATTCACTTAACTTGTTTTACCTTAGAAAGCCAAATGTTTTACATGCTAGCTTTACATTCAGACATGCAACTTAGAAGTTTTACCTAATCTAACCAAGTTGCTCAGCTTTGTGCCAATTAGTCTTTCAGACTCGTAAGGGTAGGATTTGGTGAGCAGAGCAAAGCATCTTTCTCTATCAGGCCATGCTTTAACTCTTTTCTTGTCAATATGCATGGTTCTTAAGCATACGACTGATCAGCTACCGAATGCTTTTGAACGATAAACCGCTTCTAATGATTGGATTGGCGATCTCTCAATTTGCCGATCTCATTAACCAATCCCATGCTGATGACGCATTTGTTCAGACACTTTCGCAGACGCCAACAGGCGTCCATGCCAACAGGAACAGCTTCATCTAGGCCAGTCCTACGGGAATTTGTCGCTGGCTCTTATGTAGGTAGTGGTTTATTAATTTGGTGTATATCAAATGGGCAATCTTTGGTCTTATTAATCTATGACATGGGACTGCTCCTGAGCGACTGCTCCTGCCTGATCGATTGCTTCAGTCTCCTGTCTGCCTCCTGCTCAGCTAGTGTTTGTAGCTCTGTACAGTCTTGCTTTTGAATCTCTATTTGATATATTTTCTTTGTTCTACTGCTAAATATAACTTACTCATCACTATATATTGTTTAAATATTGCCAATCACGTTAAATCGATGATATAAAAAATTGGATGATCAGTAATTTCCTGCAACTTAATTCAGAAAAAACAGAATTTTTAATCATTGGACAAAAAAACTCCACAAGTAGTAACCTAGAATACTGTCTAACCCTCGATGGCTGCTCTGTCAAGTCCTCGTCGTCAGTGAGGAACCTGGGTGTGCTCTTTGATACCAATCTTTCGTTTGAATGTTTCTAGCATCTGTAAAACTGCATTCTACCATCTTAAAAATATATCTAAATTACGGCACATGCTCTCAATGCAAAATGCTGAACAGTTAATACATGCGTTCATGAGCTCAAGGCTAGATTATTGTAATGCTCTACTGGGTGGTTGCCCTGCTCGCTTAATAAACAAACTCCAGCTGGTCCAAAATGCAGTAGCTCGAGTTCTTACTAGAACCAGGAAGTATGAACACATTTGCCCGGTTCTGTCAACACTGCACTGGCTCCCTATTAAACATAGCATACATTTTAAAATCTTGCTTATTACTTACAAAGCACTAAATGGTTTAGTGTTTTAGGTAGCTTGTTTTAGGTAGCTTGGATCACATTTCCAGCAGCAGTTCACTCTGATCTGTATCCAGATCAGATGGTGGACCTGCACCCAGATGTGACCAACACATAACCTTTGAAGTGTCTGCAGAGACCGTGTCATTTAGACTCCCCCTTAAGCTGCCTCATCGACACGGCATCCTCAATAAACCTGTCTCCGGCGTGATGACTCCGATTGTTTGAATAGTCCTAGCAACAGTAACTAAGGAGGGCGGGGCTTAGCGAAGGGTCAATTACACATTGTTAACATGAATATTACACATTAAACAGCACACACAGCTTGCCCTGTTAGGTGCTTTGACAGATATGATACGCCTTATGCTAATGCATTAGCTTTAAAGTATTCTCATGTTTTAGGTAGCTTGGATCACATTTCCAGCAGCAGTTCACTCGGTTTCCTCCACTATTTTTAGATGCATTTTGTCCAACAAAAAAGAAGAAAAAAGCAGCTTTATTTAGTGCTGTAATTAGACACGACTGGCAAAGTTTTCTGTGCATGGTGGCAGTGTTGTAGTCGAGACCAGCTCATTCGAGTCCGAGTCGAGTCCGAGTTCAGAAAGGGTCGAGTCCGAGTTGAGTCCGAGTTCAGAGAGGGTCGAGTCCGAGTCGAGACCAGAGAGAGCCGGCTGAATAATAGATATATTTACATAGATTCCCCATTCGACCGATCCACGCAGGGCAGGCACTAATGAGGAATCTATATTATATATATATATATATATATATATATATATATATATATATATATATATATATATATATATATATATATATATATATATTTATTAGGTGGGCATAGATTAATTTTTTAATCTAGATTAATCTCACTGTGATTTTGAAATTAATCTAGATTAATCTAGATTAAAATGGCTCATTTGAATTCTGCCGAAGGCATTCAGAATATGTGTGCTACCCAAATAATGACTGGTGCTTTCACACTTGGTTCAATTGCCTGGACCG
This sequence comes from Gobiocypris rarus, assembly GCA_023029165.1. Classification (NCBI taxonomy): domain Eukaryota; kingdom Metazoa; phylum Chordata; class Actinopteri; order Cypriniformes; family Gobionidae; genus Gobiocypris; species Gobiocypris rarus. The sequence goes on from CM040912.1 coordinate 17,323,975, forward strand.
AACCAGAGTTCGATTGCTCCCTGGACCGTGTTCATATTATATTTTTGGGTCCGAAACCAGGGTTTGTTTGCGTCATCAAAGCACCAGCTGTTTCCCCCGTTACTTGGTAACGACGTTGAGCGAGGAGGTGGCAAAATGAATAGCGTTGTTCACCTAACGTTTATATTTTTGATTTTGAACCGTTAGTTTTGTTACCAAAGCTTCAGTACGTAATGGCACTTGCGTCTATCTGGCGTGGATGTACTGCAAATGCTCTAAAGAATGCTGACGACGAGCAGAAATGATATGTACAGCTCTCTGCTTGCAGTTTTGTGCATCAGGACTCGAGGACGGTTCGCGGTGCGGAAGACAGCGTTCACGCTTGATGTGGTAATTTCACAGTGGGCATACACGCAGGTTCGAAGACTCGTTCTCGCTCCCTACAGTGCAATTCGGCTAGGTAGCTATACATCCGCGCTAAAACATCACTGTGAAAGTCATCATAGCTTGCGTAGTATAGACCCAGCTCCCAACCCAACTTTGAGAATAGATTAACGGCGATATTTTTTTTATCGCCCGATAAGAGTCTCACGTTAACGCAGCACGTTAACGCCGATAACGCCCACCACTAATATATATATACATATATATACATATATACATATATATATATATATATATACATATATATATATATATATATATATATATATATATATATATATATATATATATATATATATATATATATATATATATATATATATATATATATATATATATATATATACATATATATATATATATATATATATATATATATATATATATATATATATATATATATATATATATACATATACATATATATATACATATACATATATATATATATACATATACATATATATATATACATATACATATACATACATATACATACATATACATATACATATATATACATATATATATATATATATATACATATACATATATATATATATATATATACATATATACATATATATATATATATATATATATATATATATATATATATATATATATATATATATATATATATATATATATATATAAGGGATGCAACAGTACAGTTAGTCCACGGTTCAATACATACCACGGTTTTTAACCACGGTTTTCGGTTTGGTTTTTTGCTATTCTATTCTTAGGTGACAGGAACAGAAAGTTTTTATTGCAATACTCTTTCTTTATTTTACTTATAAGACTTGAAAAACCTTACTTAAACTTTTTTTTTTTTAAGTTTTAAGTTGTACACATTCCTAGTGTATTGTATAATATAAAATAAATATATATAAATGTTTAGGCTACAGTGGAGGCTCAAGAGATGTACAGTAGCATTTAGGTATGAAATTGAATTAATAAACGTATAAAATTAAAACTACATAGTCTTCAATATACAATATACATTGATTTAAAGCTACTGTATTAAAAAGTTTTTTTTTTTTTCAGTGATTGATTTTCTCTTTGTCTTTTGTTGTTTTATTAACATAATTTTATAATTTTGGAGGTCAACTGTCCCTTTAAGGATAAGTGTTCACGACCTGCTGGCATCTCATATACAGACATATGCAGATTTTACTTTCACTTTAGACATAACCGACTGTGTTTATTTTTGTAAACCTGAACTTTCTGCTACATCACCTTAAAAACTCAGACCAGACAGTCACCTCTTTCAAATGGAAACATATGTTAATAAAGGGAATTTAAATTTAATCACTCTACCATTTTCCTGGATTGAAAGAAGAGACCAAATGGCTCCAGAAACCACACTCATTATAATATGCAAGATATATCTAAACTCTTAAAACCATTGTTATCTTCTTGAATATTTCTGTGGGGATGAGATATTTGAAGACATTTCCAATGATATCAAACACATATATACTGTTTAGTATTTGTTCATTTTTAGATCATATAGATATTGGGTATGTTTCCGATGGTCACGACATGAGGGGGTGAAGTAGGATGGGGGAAGAAGCAACTGAAAGAAATACATGTAAATTAGAGCCATTCTTATTTGATTCACTCAGTGTGATGTCTGCAAAAAAGTGTCCTTTGTTTTCCACCAGACAATCTGGCATTACTTTTTAAAACCTTTCACAGGCTTTTAGTGTGCGCTTAGCGCGCGCGAATGAAATGTTTAACCGGCAAGGCTTTAAAACGCATGCAAATAATGAACTTTCGTGACTGTGAATAACTAGTGTTCCATGAGTATAACTCTCTGACACCAGCATTTCAAGCGTGGCTAAACACCTCCTAACTTTTGTGCATATGATTGGATATTTGCTCATATCAGCGCGTAGACTCACAATATTTCAAACGGAGAGAAATAGAAATAATTAATTAAATGCAAAACCAAGAAAACCGCAATTCACAAGCGCGAACGGTTCAATATTTTATTGAGAACTGTGTTAGGGAAATAAACAGGTCCTTCTAAAAAAATTAGCATATTGTGATAAAAGTTCACTATTTTCCATAATGTAATGATAAAATTAAAATTTTATATATTTTAGATTCATTGCACACCAACTGAAATATTTCCGGTCTTTTATTGTTTTAATACTGAGGATTTTTGGCATACAGCTCATGAAAACCCAAAATTCCTCTCTCAAAAAATTAGCATATTTCATCTGACCAATAAAAGAAAAGTGTTTCTAATACAAAAAAAGTCAACCTTCAAATAATTATGTTCAGTTATGCACTCAATACTTGGTCGGGAATCCTTTTGCAGAAATGACTGCTTCAATGCGGCGTGGCATGGAGGCAATCAGCCTGTGGCACTGCTGAGGTGTTATGGAGGCCCAGGATGCTTCGATAGCGGCCTTAAGCTCATCCAGAGTGTTGGGTCTTGCGTCTCTCAACTTTCTCTTCAAAATATCCCACAGATTCTCTATGGGGTTCAGGTCAGGAGAGTTGGCAGGCCAATTGAGCACAGTAATACCATGGTCAGTAAACCATTTACCAGTGGTTTTGGCACTGTGAGCAGGTGCCAGGTCGTGCAGAAAAACGAAATCTTCATCTCCATAAAGCTGTTCAGCAGATGGAAGCATGAAGTGCTCCAAAATCTCCTGATAGCTAGCTGTATTGGGCCTGCCCTTGATAAAACACAGTGGACCAACACAAGCAGCTGACATGGCACCCCAGACCATCACTGACTGTGGGTACTTGACACTGGACTTCAGCCATTTTGGCATTTCCTTCTCCCCAGTCTTCCTCCAGACTCTGGCACCTTGATTTCCGAATGACATGCAAAATTTGATCGACAGTCCAGTGCTGCTTCTCTGTAGCCCAGGTCAGGCGCTTCTGCCGCTGTTTCTGGTTCAAAAGTGGCTTGACCTGGGGAATGCGGCACCTGTAGCCCATTTCCTGCACACGCCAAATGAGCTTCCGCAGGTCCCCCAAGGTCTGGAATTGGTCCTTCTCCACAATCTTCCTCAGGGTCCGGTCACCTCTTCTCGTTGTGCAGCGTTTTTTGCCACACTTTTTTCTTCCCACAGACTCTGGGAACAGCCTATTCATTCAGAAATTTCTTTCTGTGTCTTACCCTCTCGCTTGAGGGTGTCAATGATGGCCTTCTGGACAGCAGTCAGGTCGGCAGTCTTACCCATGATTGCGGTTTTGAGTAATGATCCAGGCTGGGAGATTTTAAAAGCCTCAGGAATCTTTTGCAGGTGTTTAGAGTTAATTAGTTGATTCAGATGATTAGGTTAATAGCTCGTTTAGATAACTTTTTCATGATATGCTAATTTTTTGAGATAGGAATTTTGGGTTTTCATGAGCTGTATGCCAAAATCATCAGTATTAAAACAATAAAAGACCTGACATATTTCAGTTGGTGTGCAATGAATCTAAAATATATGAAAGTTTAATTTTATCATTACATTATGGAAAATAATGAACTTTTATCACAATATGCTATTTTTTTTAGAAGGACCTGTATATGATTCCACCAGGATTTTGACCTTCTATGACGGAAGTAATGAAGCAGGGTAATACTACATGAGATTCATATGATATGAGTTAAAAAATAAATACTGTTGTGTTAGAAACTCGCAGAAACCGATCGTTTCGTGTCTTAAGTGTAATCAATATGTCAGCACGAGCCACAGGGTTTAATAAAAAAAATAACATTGATTTCTCAATGTTAAGTGGTCTCTTAATTTTTTCCAGAGCTGTATGTTAAGAACTAGAGGCTCGCTCCACATGACATCCTCTTCCTGACCTGAGTCCTGCTACCTTTGCGTTAGTTATGCGCAGTTGCGCTTAAGAAAACTACACATTGTTAGACGTGTCAATTATCAATTTAAAGAAAAATATTAACATACAGTAAAGTAATAATCATGAATATTTTGAATGGGACTCGAGTGGACTCGGAAATAAGTCAGAGTCCTAATATGTTCGAGTACGAGTCAATTCCGAGTCCAAATGCACCCGAGTCCATGACAAGACCGAGACCATTAAAATATGGTCCGTTTTATTTAATTGAAGCGCCACCAAGAGGCACAAACCTACCGGCCCCACTTTATATTATGTGGCCTTAACTACTATGTACTTACATAAAAAAATAAGTACAATGTACTTACTGTGTTCATATTGTGTTGCAAAACACCTTTGCTGATATTGAGGTGGGATACGGGTAGGGTTAGGGACAGGTGTGGTGGGATGGGTAAGTTTAAGGGTAGGGTTAGGTGTAAGGGAACTGTCAACTGTGTAATTACAAATGTAACTACAGAAATTAATTACAGATGTAATTACATGCAGGTATTTTTTAAAATGTAAGTACAATGTAAAAACATGTATGTACACAATAAGTGCAATGTATCAAATTATTAATTAAAATGTTAGTACATAGTAGTTAAGGACACCTAATATAAAGTGGGTCCAAACTACCAATATTTGTGTGTGTCCTCGGAGTGAGCCCATAGATGTGTGTGAATTTTGGTGAAAATCTCTCATTTAGTTTTTGAGTTATAGACATTTATATTCAGATCAGATCAGATCAGATTCAGATTCAGATTCAGATTTACTTTATTTGGCACACAACCAGATACACAAGTGCAACAGTAGGTGCAATGCTTTCTTAGGTGCTATTCCAAGCAACATAGTAACATGACACAAGACATATGACAACAAAAACACAACTGTATACACAAGTGCAACAGTAGGTATTCTTACTCCGTTCCAACAGCAAAGTGACAAGACATGGGACATGATGACCAAGACAACATAATCAGCTAAGGGTTCACACCAAGGCAGCCTTCAAGGGCGCCATCTTTGAACCAGAATATAGAAAAATATTAACATACAGTAAAGTAATAATCTGTTACGACAGCAAAACACTTCTGGAAATTGGTTACCGCTACACTGACCTGTTTCAGGACACTTTCTCCAATCTTCCATCTGTGATTCGCCGACGCCGAGTTGAACAATGGCCACGGCGAAGATTCAAAAACACCGCGGAAACGCGCTGGGATCCGCAACAGACTGAGAAAAGAGCATTCAGTCCTCCTCTCCGAGCATTTTGCTTGCAAATGTCCAATCCTTGGAGAATAAGATGGACGATCTTAGAGCCAGGATAAGTTTTCAACGGGACATGAGAGACTGTAACATCTATTGTTTGTCGAAACATGGCTCACTTCGCGGTCCCGGATACAGCTGTGACGCCGTCCGAGAACTTCTCTGTTTTTCGGATGGACAGAACAGCCGATGCCGGTAAATCCAAAGGCGGTGGAGTGTGTTTTATGATAAACAAGAAATGGTGCGATCCTAGGAACATCTCCATTATTTCGCGATCCTGCTCGCCTCACCTGGAACATTTAACTATCATTTGCCGTCCATTCTATCTGCCGAGGGAGTTTTCCTCAGTCATCGCCACTGCCGTTTATATTCCACCACAGGCGGACACGGGGCTGGCATTATCTGGCCTCCATGATGTGACCAGCGGCTTAATAAACAAACACCCCGACGCTGCTTTCATCGTCGCGGGTGATTTTAACAAAGCAAACTTAAAGAAAGTATTGCCAAACTTTCACCAGCATGTCTCCTGCCCCACACGAGGAGCAAACACACTGGATCATTGCTACTCTCCGTTTAAGAACGCCTACAAAGCTCGTTCACAGCCAGCTTTTGGCAAATCGGACCATGCCGCCATTTTCCTCACACCGGAATATAAACAAAGGCTCGTTCAAGAACCCCCGGTGAGGAGGGAAGTTAAACGCTGGTCATCCCATTCAGAGTTCGCGCTACAGGCAGCTCTTGATGACGTCGACTGGGACATGTTTCGCGCGCGAGTTCTGATGACGCCAGCGAGTTCACGGATGTGGCGCTCTGCTTTATCAACACACTGACAGAGCAAGCCACACAAACAATAACTTTAACGCGTCTTTCCCTAATCAGAAACCGTGGGTGGACAGTTCTATCCGCGCTGCAGTAAACACACGCACTGCAGCCTATAATGCCGGTCTCCTAACAGGGGATATGAGGAGTACAAAGCATCATGTTACGCCCTCCGGCGCGCCGTCAAAGCCGCAAAGCTCCGTTATAAAGACCGAGTGGAATCTCATTTCCAACTCAACGACTCTCGGCGGTTGTGGCAGGGACTTAGGACCATCTGTGCTTTTGGAACTAAATCCCCTGCAGAGGTGAGAGCTGATCCGCTGCTTGTGAACGAGTTAAACTCTTTCTACGCCGCTTTGATTGTAATCGCGGCAGCGCGACTCCGCCGAGTGACGCGTCAGAGAGAGTCCTCAGAGCAGCAACAGTCACGTGATCTCTGTCTCGGAGGACGAGGTTCGGAGGGCACTCAAGCGTGTGGATGTCAGGAAAGCTCCTGGGCCAGATGGTATTTCAGGTCGTGTTCTACGGTCCTGTGCTGATCAGCTCGCTGGGCTCTTTACATCCATATTTAATGAGTCCCTTGCCACATCCGTTGTCCCCACCTCCTTCAAAAATCCACCATCATCCCTGTACCTAAGAACAGTAAACCCTCTTGCCTAAATGACTATCGTCCAGTGGCTCTCACATCTATAGTCATGAAGGTCTTTGAGAGACTCATTAAAAACAACATTTGCTCCTCCATTCCTGACACTTTGGACCCTCTTCAGTTTGCCTATCGTCCCAATAGATCGACTGAAGATGCCATCTCTCACATCACTCCTGCCTCACTCACATCGACAGCAAAAGTGGGAACTACGTCAGGCTGCTATTTATTGACTATAGCTCAGCCTTTAACACCATAGTTCCCATTAAGCTAACACACAAACTCCTGGATCTCGGCCTGAATTCTTCTCTCTGCCTCTGGATTGAAGATTTCCTCACTGGCAGACCCCAGGCGGTGAGAGTAGGCCAGTTCACCTCCACCTCCATCACCCTGAGTGTGGGAGCTCCACAGGGCTGTGTGCTGAGTCCCCTGCTCTACTCTCTACACCCATGACTGTTTGTCCACACACAGCTCCACCTCTATCATCAAGTTTGCTGATGATACTGTTGTCCTGGGTCTCATTTCCAACAACAATGAGACGGCATACTTGGACGAGGTGGAGCAACTGACATCATGGTGCCAGGACAACTGTCTCTCTCTGAATGTTAGCAAGACCAAAGAACTGATTGTGGACTTCAGGAAGAGACAGCAACGGTCATACTCCTCTCATGATCAGCGGGACACCGGTAGAGAGTGAACAGCTTCAAATACCTGGGTGTGAACATCTCCGAGGACCTGACCTGGACTGCACACATCCAGGCACAGGTGAAAAAGCCAGGCAAAGACTGTACCACCTGCGCCAGCTGAGGAAATTCAGGGTTATACCAGATATCCTGAAAACTTTCTATCGAGGGGCGATAGAAAGTGTCCTGACTCAGTGCATCACAGCGTGGTGCGGGAACAGCACCAGTCATGACTGCAAAGCCCTGCAAAGAGTGGTGCGCTTATCCGAGCGCATCTCAGGGTCAGCTCTCCCGTCTCTGCAGGACATTTACACCAAACGCTGCAGAGGTAGAGCTACTAAAATAATCAAAGACATTACCCACCCTGCGAACTCTCATTTCACCCTGCTGCCATCTGGTAAGCGCTTTGAAGCCTGATGGCAAAAACTGAAAGGCTCAGGAGGAGTTTCTTCCCCCAGGCCATCAGACTCCTGAACTCAGTCACGTGACTGCACTTCACCCCGCACACACATAAACATCCGGTTTTAACATTAACATCCACATACTGTCATTGCACTGCACTTTATGTTCTTATTGTTACTGTGTAACAACCTGTTATAAACCTGTTTGCACATTATACTTCTGTTTGCACATTACATTATACCTATTGTTTGCACATTATACTTTATATATATATTTTTATGCTAACCAGTTATTTAAGTCTACAGTTTATCCCACTTATCATATTCCACTTATTTTTATCTTTATTTCCTATTTTTATCTTTTACTTGATTATTTATAACTCTACATATGTTTAGTACTTTTTATTCTATTTTATTCTATTTCTATTTTAATCTCCTCTTGTGTTTTCTTGTAACTGTTATTTGCACTGTCTTTAGAGCGGACCTGTTTACATTTCACTGCCAGTTGTATATTCTGTATATAACTGTGTATGTGACAAATAAAACTCTTGAATCTAGAAAGCAGATTCACAAGCATACATATGCAACAAAACATAACATAGCATGAAACAGTACACGTGGTCACGTGCTGGGATTTTTGTGTGGGAGTATGAAGGCAAGGGGAGAGAAGAGAGAGAGATTGTGAGAGGCAGACGGATGGAGGGGGGCTGGGATGGGGAGGGTTATGTATGGTGTGAATAAGAGTCAGTGATGTGTGGTGTGAGAATGTCAGCCAAAACTTCAGATGTTTTCAGAGTTCAGTTCAATGGCTTGTCCTTGAAGAGAGATAAGGCAGTGCACAGGAGTGATAGCAAGAAACCGTCTGACAGGCTGACCTCCCAACCGAGAGAGCTAGGAGAAGGGGAGAAGTTACTTTTTAATTTGTATTAATCCATTTTTCTGATCTTCGGTAATTTGTCCGGATCATAATTAATCAAACCATTCTGATCCTCAGCGTTCCTGGCGAACCGGTTCATGCAGTGACTTAGACATTTCATCCAGCCGCAGTCAGACCGGTCAGAGTCCGTAAAAGTTCACCAGCCTGACCCCCGATGGAGCCCACTCTTGCCTGCGCATCCGCAGTCCGGACTGAGATGTTACGGTTCAGTTCCTCAATCAGTATCACTCTCTGATCTAATACCTTCAGTCGGTCACACACATCCCGAAGTGCCCGTTAATTTCCGCAGACAGCGGCTGGGTGAATTTACTGGCAGCTGTCTTACCAATCTTCCGATAGGTCAGGGCAATCCCAAGGCCGAGGAATAGGGACCCCACTATCACAATTCCAATTATGAATAAATCTTCCACGTCCTCCACGGACAGAGCCTCTAGACACACGGTTTGCCAGGTGTTCCAGGCGTCCCATCGTGTAGCCATGAGCGAAGGTCCCGTCCGGGCAGGTGGGTTCTCCCGGAGCACCCTTTCTTAGTGAAAAATCTTGTCAATCGCGCTGAGGACCAGTTAATCAATTCCATTTCAGTATTCTCAGGAGCCCAGCCAAGCAGGAGTTTGGAAAAAAGACCAAAGGACAAAGCGCAAGAGCAAGAGCGGGAGCAGAGAGAAAACACGTCTGCCCTCTATGAGTACAGGAAGTTCAGAGTAATATAAAATAACACATAAAAAAAATGACTGACGCCTGACTTTGATTGGATTTTACTACCCCTTACTATCAATATTTTGACATTTGGTCTTTAACATATAGCTATCGACCTGTTTTCTTCTGATGCTGGTTTCGTCTTGATCGGACTAGCGGTTTCGAAGATATCAGCTAATGTTTTATAAGCGCTTAATTACTGCACTGCAAAAACCATACGTGGAAACCTGGCAAGTCTGGTATCGTTGGACTCAGCAAGGATTCAGGAGCCAAAAAAATTTACTCGCATGAAAATAAGTCAACCACACCCAAAGTTATAAGCATTTGAAAAAATAAATTCTCCACAATGGGGCGTGGTTTCGAAACTTCAGGGCATCCTGGTGATGACCCATAGAGAGTTTTGTAAAAATCTGTTCATGCGTTCATAAAATACAGCATTTTATCACATAATTCAAAATGGCCGATATTCAAAATAGTCAACCTAGTAAAATAGGATATCAGTCGACTCAGCATGGCATCCCAAATCTAACGAGACTTATGATTTTTATGAGGCATGTTGCCTCAGGTCATGCTTGTGATGACATTTGCCAAGTTTGGTTTGAATACTAAAAAGCTTTGCGGAGATATAGCCTTAAGTGTATTTTCGAAACAGCTACGTAAAATTTGTTCGCGCGTACATCAAAAAGATTTGACGAATTAACTTGAATTCCTTAACTTTTTGTCAGCATGGCCTGAAGATGATCTGGTTCAATTTTCGTGTAAATCGGACCAACAGCCTAAGAGGAGTTTGAAAAAGTTGGTTTTCGGTTAATTAAAAATGGTGGATGCAATCAAATCGACTTAACCCAAGGAATCAGAGGAAATTTTTTTTCTTTTTCTACCCATTAGGGTTCCAAAGTTATTAGCATAAACATGAGTGAAACTTTGGACAGTTGGTGGCGCTAGAGTGAATGATTTAGAGACTCCAAATTTGGTGTGGTTACTATTGGTACTGACCTCTATCAGTGTACCAAATTTCATAACTTTCCCACAAGCGGTTCTATGGGCTGCCATAGACTTCAATGGCAGAATAATGATAATAATAATAATAATTAAAGCTGCAAGCAGCATTTATCAGGGTTCAAGCATTTTAGGCCTTTTGAATTTAAGGCCTTTAAACAGTTAATAATTAAAATTGAGCACTCAGTGAAATGAAGTGTTGAACTGACAAAATGTGATTTTAAATGTTATAATGGTGACTCTATAAAGTATAAATGTGAATTATAGAACATAATTAGTGAGTAGCATGACAAAGACTATTTTAACCAGCAGGTGGCAGTAGAGGATCAGTAATTGGCTCGTTTTCATTCTTAAAAGTGTTTGTTTTTGGTTTCAAAGTACATTTTCCATCTTAAGTCTATTAAAACGTGCTTACACAAACACGCTCTGTTACTGTCATTTCTTTATCCTGTAGAAAAGTTTTGCATTTATATTCAAATTACATGCTGTTATCCCTTTACAGTTACTACTCTCATAAAATACTTGAATGTTGACATTTAAAACAAAATTTAGCATCAAACAGCAGATATTTCAGCTATTTTTAGGTTTTTGCTCTGGATATTAATTGTCTCCCTCTGAAATGCGTTCTATCGGTTTGCTCTCCTATACTCGCTCAGTGAAGTTTAACGCAGACTGTCAGGATGCGCTTTCATGCAAAATAGAACTACTCGTGTGAATTAGTAGCATTTACAGATGAAGATATAACTACTGTTCTCCATGAAGATTAGTGGATATAACCTGTAAAATGTACGTTTTGCGCAGAGGACACAGATACTGACCAATCAATAATAAGAATTGTTAATGATGTTCAGTATGGGCCAATTAAATCAGAAGTAAGGACTACTGGAGGGAGGTAAAGAAGCCACAGGTGACTGAAAAGTCAACCATTTTGTTCTGGTTCAGATTGAAGATTATTTTAACATTAATATAAATTGTTCTCTTAATTTGTTTCAATCAAATAAAATCACAGGTTTGAAAAATCAATTAATGAGGTAAAAAATTAAAACATCTTTCAATTCTTCTGTTGCTTTTTCTAGGACAAAAATTCAACATCTTAAAAGCTCTCAATTTAATTTGATGGGGTTTCACACTTCACAATGTGTAAAGTAGATTCTCAACACACACAAAAACAGTGTCTCTGTCTTTCAATTTGACAAAAGTAAATTTACCACAAACCTTCAAACAAAATGTATTCGATGATATAATATTTAATATAACCAAAATGTAAAATTAAATGAAAGTAATTAAAGCTGCTGCTCATATGAAAGTTATCATAGACTAGCATGACACCCTGGACAAAGGCACTGCATGCCATTTATTATCAGATTAATGGTTGGGTGCAGATATAGTCATTTTCATGACATATTTTCCTCTAACAGCGCCACCAAGTGGCCAATCATTGCAGTTTTTTCCAAGTGACCGAAGTTTGAGTTCATAGACATGTGACCAGAGTTTTGTGAAAATATCTTGTTCCACTCACAAGTTAGTCATTTTAGTAAAAATAGCCCCCCGACGCGTTGAACATTTTGGTTCCCCTTAGCGAACCATAGAGAACTTAGAGAAAATTTTAATTTTCTTCACCATTATTAATAGCCTTTCTCCAAAGAACATTTCTACAGTGCTTCGGTTCCGATCAGGGAAAAAAAAAAGAAAATTAGCAATTACAATAGGTGAATTGCTAATAAGAAGAAATCTAACGATTTCAAGAGGGGCTCTGCACCTTAGGTGCTTGGCCCCTAATTATGGCTGGGCGATAAAACGATAACGATAATTAACGCTAAATAATTTTCCTCGATAAAATGATTAATGTTTAGGCGCTATGCGTAATGCTGCGCGTATGTTTTACAGACCGGGCTTCCAGACATTTTTACAGACCGCACGCGGTTTTGTTGACAGTCACAGTGGCTGACAGGCTTGAAGGATTGGAGTGAAGTGGAGCGAGCAAAATGAGCAATAGTGAAGAAAATTCAGCGCTCACGACCAGCTCGGAAGACACAGATATCATTAACAAGAAAGTCCACTCAACTTCAGTGGTTTGGAGATATTTTGGCAATTTGCAATCCAACATAAAACAGAGCGACATGCACTGCTTATCATAGGTTCACCACACAGTAATATAATTATTAAATTATCTTGCTTCTTCGAAGTTCTTCCATATAGTATTGAGCCCAACACAGCAGTAAATCTAAATTAGCCTAACATCAGTTCACGTATCGGCTTATCGCCTGGTTAGATGTAGTTGTAAATAAATCTACCTCAGTTTTGATAAATTGTTCACATGTTCGGGAAGTGTTTGTCATGTTTTGACAATAAAGGATAGTTTAAAACCACAGTTAACAGTCTGTTTTCTAAATCTTTCAGTCAGGAGCAAAAAAATATGCATTTAAACTTTAAAAGAAATAAAGATTTTACACTTATTGTGCTAATTATCAATATTGACTGATATGGAAAATTATATTGTGATTTTTTTTGGGGCCATATCGCCCAGCCCTAATAATAATAATAATGATAATAACCATTTTGTAAAACAACAAATCAAACAGAAAAAAACAAACAGAAAAATAATGCAACAGAATATATTTCGATTGTCATACAGTAACAATGTGGGCTTTAGATCAGTAATTTGGTCTATATAGTTAAGCGAGCTCTTAACGCATTAAACTCCATCACGTCTATTGCGGTCTCTAAACTCTGGCCAGTTGAAAATACCTAGAATATCTAAATCAACTGCAGGCGGTCGATCCTTTTCCTATTTAGCACCTAAACTCTGGAACAGTCTTCCTAGCATTGTTCAGGAAGCAGACACACTCTCTCAGTTTAAATCTAGACTGAAAACGCATCTCTTTACTATGGCATACACATAGAACATTTTTTACTTTCTTTATTCAAATCAAATGACTGATTGTTAGGCTGCATTAACTAGGTCAGCCGGAACCGGGAACACTTCCCAGAACACCTGATGTACTCGTTACATCATAAAAAGAGTGGCATCCACACTAATGTTAGTCTCTCTGTTTATCCCGAGGTTTACTGCAGTCGGCCGGATCGGATGGTGGACCTGCATCTGGACATGACCAGCTCATCCTGGAGTGTCTGCTGAGACCGTGTCCATTAGTGTCTCCTCTGAATTTGCCTCACCGCACGTCATCCTCAATTAACCCGTCTCGGCGCAATAACTCCGATCTTTCAAGTATTCATATTCTTGTAATCGACGCCATAATAAATGAACCCGTCTGCGCGTGATACCCAAAATTTCGAATATTCCTATCTAATATGATTTATGACCTGCAAGGTTGCCAGAGTAATAATTATACACTGTTAATAATAGGCCAGAGGAGAACTGGCACCCCGACTGAGTCTGGTTTCTCCCAAGGTTTATTTTTCTCCATCATGCCCTGATGGAGTTTTGGTTCCTTGCCACTGTCGCCTTTGGCTTGGCTTGCTCAGTTGGGGACACTCAAATTATGATCCAAGTTACTCAACTAAATATACAAATAGAATTTATTAATTTGGTCATATATAATTCTATAAACTATCCAAATTAAACTAGCCAAATCAAATTTTGTTGCAATGTTGTCCTGTTTAACACTGTGAAGCTGCTTTGAAACAATCGTCATTGTAAAAGTGCTATATAAATAAAGTTGATTGATTGATTGATTGAGATAAAACCAAATTAAATACAAAATGTTTGCGTTTACTGAACAGGTTGGGAAGACCACATTTTTTTTACATTTTTTTAAATGTACTTTTATAATTACAATATTACGGAAGCTCTGAACCGCAAAGTAAAAAAAAAAAAAAAAAACTCTAGAATTTCGAGTTTAAAGTCGAAATATTTCGAGATTAAAGTCGAAATATTTCGAGATTAAAGTCGAAACGTTTCGAGAATAAAGTCGTTATATATTTTTAGTAGCTAAAGAACTGTGCTGGTGAAGAACTGGTCCAAACTTTATGTGGCACGTTGACTCGTATGATAACATTAAAACGTACGGCCTCTGCTCGGATTCTCACGAAATGTGATGTGGTTGAAAGTGTATTTCACCAATAATGACCGAAAAATCATGCAACATTTTTATTGAGACCGTAAAGAATAGAGATGGTTGTCCTAGAAGGATCCGTTCCGATAGTGGGACTGAAAACGAATTGCTATGGAGCAGATGCAGATCTTTCTTCGACGAGATGCTTTGGCAATAACTGCATTATTCATATAAATATGGAAATACCCCAAGATGGCTTGATAAATACACATAAACCATATATGATCACATCGTGTGTTAACTGTCCTCATGTTACATCAGTCAAAATGTTCTGCTTTTTATTCAATTAAGCAGGATGGTTTTTTTCCCCATTTACTGGAACGTCATATCATGACTTCTAGACGGTTTATTGTTCTGCGTGAGAGCGGCTGAGGCTATAAACTGTTGAAGTTACACTACATAAGGCACACATGATCATCTCATTTTGAATAAGATAAGAATAATCCAAATCCGTCAGGTCACGCATATCTGGTCTCTCTGAATTTAAATCTAAATTTATCCACATTGACCCATAGAAATCTTTTAAGTGAACACATCCGAAAAAGTGTGGGGATTTTAAGATTATGCTCTCAGGACAGATAGCCTATTAATGTAGGCTATAAAATAATATTGATAAAAGGGTTTATTTAATCATATTCACAATCACTGCAGCTTAGGCCTATATCATTCTTTCTGAGCCTCGCTAGGCGCTCGCAGTTTGAAAACTCCTGTTTTGACTTTAATCTCGAAACATTTCGACTTTAATCTCGAAACATTTCGACTTTAATCTCGAAACATTTCGACTTTATTCTAGAAATATTTCGACTTTATTCTAGAAATATTTCGACTTTATTCTAGAAATATTTCGACTTTATTCTAGAAATATTTCGACTTTATTCTCGAAATTCTAGATATATATATTTTTTTTTTACATATATATATTTTTTACTTTACGGTTCAGGGCTTCCGTACAATATAGATTTTTAATTTGATCTTTAAAAAAAAACACAAGCAAAACATTCAAATTACAAACAATATGACAAAAACAGTGCTTTATTTTCAGCTACAGTGGGTCTATTTAACAGTAGCAAGTCAAGAAATAAATCAAAAATCAAATAAAAAGTCTTCAGTCTATAAATTAACTATAGGCTACACTGATTCTTAATAAATATATTAAAGTTGTTTAGCCAAGCATGGGGTGGTTTTCTATTTCTCGTTGTTGTTTGATTAACATTAAATGGTCCGGGCATTTAAGAGCTCCACGGTTCAAATTCATTGTAACACACGATTTCTCGCTCAACTCTGTGTACGACATGCACTACTGTGTTTACCTGAATACTCGCCAGGACGTGCATTTTTACATTTGTTTGACCATTGAAACCCAATAATCCATGAAGGAACTGAATCCCGATCGTGTCTGAAAGGCGTGTGCGCGCGCTTCAGGTCAAAGTCCAGCATTATTTATAATGTATTATTTCTCTCATGTGTGCATGTTTCTGTTGCTTTCTTTGTCATGCGCTGCGTGTATATATATATATTCAACTTTTTTTGCTTCCAATGTTTAGTAAACGGTGGAAGCAGACCTCTGCGTTATCTGGTAATATTATTTGGGAAAGTTTGCATGTTGAATTTGAAATATTCGATATTCACGATATTTTCAAACTTTACATCGTCGTCAAAATTATTGCGATATTATAGCTAATATTCAATATATCGCCCAGCCCTACTGGTCACCCAATATTCCGATTTCCGTGAATTTTAACAATAGGCCTAACGTTAGTCCATTTTATTCCACTGGACATCTCGTTTCTTTTCCCAAATCTTCTCTCGCGTCACACTCATTTTCGCAGGGAATTATAAACATTTCTTCCATTCGTTTGCTTTAGTCTATTATACCCATTCAAATCTTTAACTGTGGTAAAGTAGAAAAACAATGTAGGAAGAAATTTTATATGTATTTTATTTTATTTTTCTCCATTAGGTCTCCTGATGGGGTTTTGGTTTCCTTGCCACTGTCGCCTGTGGCTTGGCTTGCTCCGTTGGGGAAAAACTATTTTTCAAATATATTTCAAAATAAATCTAATTATTAAACTAAATTAACCATATAGACCAAATTACTGATCTAATTACTGATCTAAAGCCCACATTGTTACTGTATGATAATCAAAATATATTCTGTTGCATTATTTTTCTGTTTAACACTGTGAAGCTGCTTTGAAACAATCTGCATTGTTAAAAGCACTATATAAATAAAGTTGACTTGACTGACATGTAGCCTAAATGTCTTGACCCTGTGGAAGATAAAACATAAATAAATAAATAAAATCGCTCTTCAGACGTTTTACAACAAGTGTTGCTTTGCAACATCAGGAGAAAACATGAAGATGACATAGATATTCGAGAAGGTGTCTATCCAGCTCGTGTCCCACCTTCATCTCAAAGCGCAGAGCGGCATATATGACGCATCTTTACGGGGAAATAGGCTATGAAACAAATATTTTTTAAACAATTATTTAATTTTCTTATATTCTTAAGATTACCATTATTTACTTATAATCATCAAATATTTTACAGGCTGTAGTGTGTTGTTTCACTGACGGAAAATAAACATGCATGCTTATGAAATGGATGTTTGAGTGTTTATTATTTCAAATTGTAGGCTAGACTACAGTATTTAAAATAGCATATGCATAGTTATACTCTCAATTTAATCTACAGAGCCAAGTTTTTAGTTTAACTATAGAAGAGGATTAATGTGTGTCGCACTCACAACAAGACTCGCAACATGGGGCGTGGCATCACGATGGTGGCGCTCCATCGCGATGGATGGGGTCTGTTTGGGGGTTTAAAGCGGTTTACCGCTGAACCGCATAGGAAGTTCTTGCTTTTCAACCGCGGTAAGAAAAAATCCATACCGTCCCAGCCCTAATAAGCACTGGTATGTTTGAACATGTTTCTTCTTTTAAATAAAATTACTTCATTACGTTTAAGTCATGTCATGTACTTCTATAAAAACTGTAAAACAAATTTTTTAAAAAAGTGACCAGTATTGGTTAAATCGATATCATGTGTCATTATATATAGCATTCTAGAAAGCATGTCATTGGAGTGATCTATTTAATGAACACGCCCAAATTTACTGGTCGCACATGTGCGACTGGATGTAAAATTCAGTTGCACTCTCTCAAATTTTGGTAGCAAAATGCAACCATTTGGTGGCAGTCTTGAGCCCTGTGAGGCATGTGTCAGTGTTTTGATGTGTTCCGATTCCTTACTGCTAACCTCTGGCGTGTGTATTTGAATGTTGCGCAAGAGTGTGAGTAAATTTATTTATTTCTTTGTTTTTTATATCAGAGGCTATCATCTCATTGACCATGAAGTGAAGACACAGGTCAGCACTCCTGCAGAGATGGCACATCCTTCCCAGAGAGGAAGAGGGGGAGGGGGAGAGGGGAGGGAGTGAAATGTAATCCCTGTTTCACACATACTCCATCTGCAGCGCTTATGCGGTGCATGTTGCGGTGCGTATGCACTATGCAGTGCCGGAGCCGCGCACTCCGTTGTGCTTTCACATATGCTGCGTTTGCAGTGCGCAACTGATCCGCTGTTGCATACTACAAACATAGCATTTATTCATTTTTTTTTTTTACTTCAAATCCAAAAGTTGTTACTGAACATGGCTCGTCAGAATTGCAATTCTCTTTGTTTACACTTTCATAAATGTCAGGTTAACATACTACATTTAAACAACGTTTTATTCAATTCATTAAGTTATATTTATATAGCCTACTTTAGATTTAGCTCACACAAGTGGCAAATCATTTAAACATAGGTTATAGCCTAAAAATCACAAACATTTTAAATTAGAAACTTACAATAGGCTATTCAAAAACAGCCGACTCTTGTCTTTTCTTTCGTTTTTAAACCCTTTTAAAAGAAATCCTGCAGGTCATAAAGAACTTTGTTTT
This sequence comes from Gobiocypris rarus, assembly GCA_023029165.1. NCBI lineage: Eukaryota > Metazoa > Chordata > Actinopteri > Cypriniformes > Gobionidae > Gobiocypris > Gobiocypris rarus. Next base: position 17,342,717 of record CM040912.1, read on the forward strand.
TCCACCTCCAAGAAAGGACAAGTGCTATCCATGTCACATATTTGTATTTAAATGCCAGGTAAGGTGTTGTTTCCTTGCTTTACACAAGAAAAAAAGCCAGGTGTTGACTTTGAAACAAGAAATTATATGTATCTGTGGTAAAACTTCTAGATTTCCACATCAGTACATGTTTATTTTAATGCAAACAATGTTCTGTCACTTTAATGCAGCAGTGCCGCACAGCAAAAAATAGACTCAGTATTTAAACGAACAGCGCACTGCTGCAGACGCACCGCACCTGGAACGGACTGACGGACAGCATCCGCGTGCAGTGTGAAAGCTGTAATCATGGGTATGGAAAAAAATTATGCACCGCATACACACTGCAGAGGGAGTATGTGTGAAACGGGCGTTAAGTGTGACAATAGTTTGACATTATATATATTAGTGTGAGTTTTAATATTAAAGAGTTTTATAAATACCATAGTACTTGTTTTGTCTATATTTGCACAGTTTTAATTCAAGAATTGAAAAAAACAATATAATATACACTAATATTTATGTTTCAGCAATTATTCACAAAAATATTTTAAATCTGGATAAGAAACCTTTCATTAGAGCCCAAAACTATGTCTGTACATCAAAGCATTCAAGAATAGCAGCATTGTATGTATCAATGGTTACAACGGGACATGGAGTCTCCAAGTGGCTTTTTTTGGGGAGTTCCTAGACATAAACTTAGAGAAGCATGTGCAAAACACTAATTTTCTAAAAGTGTCAGGGGTGGCACAGTACTTGAAAAAAACAACAACCGTTAAGACAGTTAGCTTGTCTCGGTTCGGAGTGTGTCCGTCGCACGGGTCGACGCATGCGCAATGTAGCCATGCATGCGTGGTGACCTCAGACAGTGGTTGTCCTTTCAGAGCGATATAGAAGGTTTAAAATAATTAAAACAAGACAGTAAAAGTGCAGTGCTCCAGGTCATGTCACGTGTAAAAATTGCAAGTGGGAGAGATAAGAAAGGCTGCCCGGAGTGTGAGGACGCGCCAGCGTCATATCCTCGCGTTACAGCTCGACCATAACGCCGGCTCAACACTGCACGCGCAAGCAGTGAGTTGGCAGGGTAGAAGGGAGTACTTGTTGAGAAGGACCCGTTGTGCATTCACACTGGCAGCGTTTGCCTCACACAGCTGAACCACAGCTCGTTTATCTAAAAAAATTAGCATAGAGAGGACCAGGCCTGGATTTTACGTTGAGTTTTGTTTATGTTTTGGTATGTGTGTCCGTGTTTTGGCAGTCGTCCGTGAGGGGCTGCCCGCGATTTACTTTGGTTTTGTTTATTCATTTTATTTAAGTATTTTTGAATGTTCGCCGGTTCCCGCCTCCTTCCTTCCACGAGCTTTACTACAAACTTATTAACTTAATAGGCTAATTTAACTTATTAACTTTATACAATGGCTTCACGGTTTCTTTAGCGCAGTTAGCATACCCAATTAAACTAAAATTAAATAAATGCCTCCACTGTAGACTATAAATAATCAAATTTTAACATTTACCATAATGTTTAAAAAAACAAGCACATTTCTTTCAAGTAATTTCCCACTTTAGCCTTATTAACAAACACTTAAATTGTACGAATATGACTAATATTGATAAGTAAATAGGCCTACAAATTAAAGATATTTAAAAATATCAGGGTTTTTTTGTTAATACAATAACACCACACTAATTTAAAAATAAAAAAAAATAAATAGAAAATAAAGGGGCATTTTGGGGTTATGGAAACAGTTACCATGGTGAATACAAAATACATCATGAACTGTTAATGAAACATGAAAACTGCTCCTAATGATCAGAATGAACACCTGCATGCAAATCATTCCCAATTAACTAGGGCTGTCCCCAAATAGTCGACTAAACATTAGTCGATATGAAGAGGGCTTGGTCGAATACATTTTCATTAGGTGGTTAGTCGCAAACAAAATCACGTGAAAACATTACGCAATCAGGGGCTGTGCAGTCAGTGTATGACATGACATCAAAGCAACGAGAGATCAACGAGACCTCGTGCCACGCGGTATACCAAAGCGTACTTGTGGGAGAAAAATGTACTTGGCAGATAAAACAAAGGTTGATTCGGGATCATTGGCTTGGTGGCAAAAAAATTAACTTCGATATCCAAAGCTATATATATAAAAAAACGGGTATTTTTATAACGGGTAGGCTATACAAATAAATAAATACATATTTATTTATTCGTTTTTATAAAATGCATAAGTTGTTTTTTATTCTGTAAGAAAAATGAGTCTGATGTTTGCAATTTGTTGTTTCAGGTCAAGACTCATCCGTTGTCTTAATGGCAGTTTGCGGCTTTGCTCTGATATTTTTTATTTGTATTAGTGTTCTTTAAATTATTTGTTCCACATTTTGTCTTAAATATAGTTGTGCGATGTGCTATGTGCATTTATTAAACTGTTCGTTTTTGTTAATTTTCCTTTTGAACAATATAAAAATTATATACATTTTCCACTGTATTTTTAAACCAAACAGTGTTTTTGCTACAGTACTTGTTTTGTACTAGGCCTAAATTACTATACATTACTATACAATACATTTATTTAATTTATTTTAAAGAATGAATTTTATTTTATTTTATTCAAGACTGTTTTTTTGTGTGTTTTTTTACATGTAACTGTTACAGTTTGTATTTTTGATAATAAATTATTCAAATGCACAGGCAGTCTGATTGCTGTTTTTATGTTATAATTAGCCTATAATGTTCTGGCCACTGATTTTTGTGTCTGTAAGCTGTATACTTTAAACGCTTTACTTTTCTGTTTTAAGCGCTTCATTTTCATTTTGAACGCGCTAATATCATGCTTTAGCATTTTCTGTCATATGGAAGTGTTAAACTTCAACTTGGACTATACCTTTCCTTGTATATGCAAGTTTTTATATTAATATCATAAATGAATGATTATTCGACTAATCACTAAAATGCAGGAGTGTTAGTTCCTAGACTAGGAATATCTTTAGTCGGGGGCAGCCCAACAATTAACGCACAAAAAAATTATTGTAAGGTGAAGTGAGAGCTTGGCTGGGGCAGCAGGGGGCAGGGCTCGCTCAGTTCGACATGAGAGAATCGCGGTTTAAACCATGGGTGGTGTATTGCGTATTTTCGGTTTGAAAATCGTTACACCCCTACTATGATTGATCAAACTCTTCTTCTTTTGCTGTTGCTTGATTTGAGGACTGCGCATGCACAGAGGCGTCACCAGGTTTTTGCCTAGTTTAGAGTGACAAATCCTACCAGCGTACTTTGAAGTCAAAGTGCGCATCCACTGCGTTGGCAGGTCTGCTTATTGATAATATGTACCACTTTACCTTCTACCTTGTCAGTCCCCTCACCTCAAAATTGACCTCCTCAAAAACTCCTGCGTTCTCTCCTGCTGTGTTCAAGGACTCAATTCATCAAGCTGTAGCTAACGTTAGCTAAGTCTATGTCAACAGAGCTCCTGGGTAACTTAACTTTGATATACCAGAAAATATTCAAATTAGTGAAACCATCACTCACCAAATTCAGTCAGGTAAATCGCTGAGGCAAGGCATGCTTTCAGCTTCTGATGGTGTTCTGCACTGGTGATGCAAGGCCCTTCGTTAATATTAACATGCACTCGCGCTCCTTTCTAGCACGTGCACCTGTTCGCAATTCACCGAATCGCAGTTCGCAGTTCACTGAATCTCGCACTCCCTTCTGGCACGAAACCTGTTCGCAGTTCAATTCTCATCAAATCTACACAATTCACGTAGGTCACCTATTTTGGTTTCAAAACGGCGAATTTTGCCGAAAGGTGAGGGATTTTCATGTATGGCATATCAAAAATTGTAATCTTAAACAGTTTGGTGGTTGAAACACACAAACCATGCTCAGACCCCTGAAAAGGACCAAGTGTGAAAACACCCTAAATAATATAGTTCTAGGAAATAATTGTCATGACTTTTTAACTTCCAATGACCCTTTACATTCAACAAAAGAATACATTCACATTATGTAAATTTGGGGAGGAAAAGAAAGTACATTTAAAATTGCTTATACATTCAAAATCTTTCGCTCACTCACTGTGGACGTAGCTGACTTTGTAGTGCTGGACTGATTAAAGCGTAACTGGAAATCATATTCCCCAGGATAGTCAGAGATGGAGGGCACTACAGTTGCAGAGGGTGGAAAGTTGTCCACAACTGGGGCCACATCAGGTGCAGGAACCTCAGTGTTCTCTGGGAGATCAAGGTCAAAGCCTTCTGTGAAAGGGCCATCGGGCAATGCCTGTGTGGTAGTACAGAGAGTTTAAATTTAGGTATGGAAGCTTTTGATGCTGCATTCTGTCTCAACAGTTATTGTCAAAAGAGCCGTTGGACCTTTGGTAGCAGAAATCTCGTAGTCATTTAGGTCATATTTAAAATAAAATAAAATAATAATAATAATTTGGTTAATAATTTGGTTATTTGGGCCGCGCAGAAAGAATAAAATGTCGCACAGACGACAGATGCGACATGTGGGAAGAAATCCATTTGATTGTAGAATAAATGGGAAATAATTGTAGTGCTCTGTTCAACCACTAGAGTTAGTATCACTATAGTGTTAGAACCGGTGAATGCGGTTACAGGTTTCATAGAAAGAATGTTTGTGAGCGGCAGTGAGTCATGTTTGCGGTCCAAATAGTTCAATATGAGAGGCAACGTGAAACACAAAGACATGCGAAATAAAAAAGGTTTTAAAGAAGAGTGGCTTGATTAATTGTTGGAAATAACAGATGATAGGCACGTCACAGTAGAAATGAAATTATAGAAATGGCACCTTAAAGGTGTCATGAACTGGCTTTTTTATTTTTTTATACTGTTGTCTGAGGTCAACTAAAGACGTTTGAGTGGTTTTTACATTCAAAAACATCATAATGAATAAGTAATAGGCTATTTTCTACACTGGTTTTGAGTCTTTCTCCTGAACGATGGGTTTTGATGGGCGTGCCACACTGGATACTTGGAAGTAAACGCCAACAGCTGGGATTGGATAAGATTTGCATATTTAATGAGCTTTAGCTCCCCTGTCAATTCAGATTAGGGAGCGTTCGTTTTGAAAGCGGCAACCGGAATGATTCTCTCGATCACAGGGCTCGTAAACGTCTTTATCAAACAAACACAATTATTTATTTCTCATCCACCCGAGATTGATTGGAATATTATTTCTGTATTACATGGCCCGCCCGATAAGCACGAACCACCCACCCACACACACACACACACTTGTTTTTGTGAAATGTGGGGACATTACATAGGCGTAATGCATTTTATTCTGTACAAACCGTATTTTCTATCCCCTTACACTGCCCCTGCCCCTAAACCTACCCATCACAGGAGACTGTGCAGTTTACTTTCTGTGAAAAAAAACCTCATCCTGTGTGATTTATAAGGATTTTTAAAAGTGAGGACATGGGGAAAGTCCTCATATTTCACCCTCTTTTTGTAATACCTATGTCATACCCATGTCATTATACACATTTGTGTCCTGATATTTCACAAACACACACACACACACACACACACACACACACACACACACACACAGAAAGGAATATTATTTCACTATTTGAGATTCATAGGCCTGCCGATGGGCTTACGTTTTGGTAGCCCTGGGACTACCATTACTATGAAAGAGACGTTTTACTCACATAAGTTAAGTTTGTTGCACCATTCCTGTCGAATCCAATATAGAAGGCACAACACTGTGTCTGCAAATCCAGCACCTGAGACTTGTTTACAAACGATTCCGCAGTGAAATGAAGCGAACACACGTACATGTCTTCCCCACGTGAGCTGGAACTTCATTAAAAATAAAGTTCAACCACTCATTCCTAATATTAGCATCCGAAGGAAGCTTACGCAGCGACTGTGTTCATCCACAACCTGGCACAGAGCATTATATTACTTTGCTCGCCATGATTACTGCTCTGCCACCTGAAGCTCCTCGACTCTGTGGGCGGGGCTTCAGAAGCATGCATACATATTCATCAGTTGAGTTGTGTTTCTTCTTCCCATGACGTCATTGAATTTCAGCTCTTGTTTTCTGGGCCCGGTGTCTTTAAAAGCTTTTCTTTGACTAACAAGGACGTTTTCAGCTCTGAAACTTATATATTTATATCATGATGAACTTTGATATATCAAAGGCTCAAGGGAAAGTTGGTTTGTCAATTCATCACCCCTTTAAAGTTAAAAGTTACAACTGCACGAAGAAGCCATTTTTGTGTGCATTAATGTTCGCTGTACAGGTCTGGTATTAAGAATGTTTTTGCTCAGGTGACCAAAATGTCCACCCAATAAAGAAAAGTTTTGCTCAGCGAGAACAGAAATTGCTTTGAAGTGCAACTCAAAAAAGATCAAAAGGACCAGCTTACAGCAGTAAGCCAAGCATCACTGTTTGTGCGAGGAAGCTCCTTGATCAGCTCACCAAATCCTCTATGGAAGTAAATAAATAGTTATTTTATGGATGGGGATGCATTTATGTTTTAATGATAATAATAATAATAATTAAAAGACATACGTTAAATGTAAAACTTAACATGGATGACTGAATGCACATGCAATGATCCAGTTTGTCACTAATGTAATATGGTGAATATGTTGCTGATATACATCTCATTACTAGACCTCAACAAAGACTAATTTTTATAGTGAAACGGACTTACAGGTCCCCCCAAATCTGCTCAAACTTGCCCTGGCTCAGAGGCAGCTCAATCATCTCGCCATCACTCATCATGACTGCAGAAACAGAAAAGAGCAAGCCACTGTAACAGACAATATGCTCAACACACAAATCATATATTTAGGAAAAAGTCAGTGTGCATAAATATTGACAACACACTGGACTGTGAAACTAGAACCCTTACAAATATCTATTGGAAATATTCTCTCTGAACCAGAAAGTGATCACGAATATAATAATAATTATACCTAATAAAAAAAAATGTCAAAACTGCGACTGGTGGTTAAAAAAACAAACAAACAAAAAAACTACCAAACCCCAAAACTCACAGTAACTCGAAACCAAAACAAAGAAAGTTTGCAAACTTCATTGTGGGATCAAAGATATATCCTGGAATATACTGACAAACTAAGAGGTGTACAGTGTGTTGACGTTCACACAAGAGAAAAAAAATTATAATTCACCTCTCAGTGTTTAAATATAAAAGTGTAGCATACCATGTCTTCACATCAGGCCCAAATCTAAACACGGAGAAATCGAACAATAACGTAAAAAACGCTTTTCAGATAACCCGCAAAAGAAAAGAAAGCCGTATGTTAAAATCAACCATATTTCGTCACTAGTGATGGGATGGTAGCGGAATTGTTGATTAGATAGCTAGCTCACAACAAGAAGACTTTTAAACATGCGTGTTAATCAATCAGCTGATCGATCTCGCCTCACAGTAAAGTTCATTTCCCAAATCTCTTCACACTTACCGCTTCTGAAAAACACTCGTACTGTTTCAGATAAAAGTTATCTTGCAGTTCCCAGTCGCTTCATTCATCCAGTGAAAGAGCAGCGCAGTCACGTGGGGGTGGTCATGTGACCAACAAATAAACATGCATTTTTTAATTCCACAATCGAGAAAGTATGAAAGCGACTTTTTTTCTCAGAATTGCCAAGTATTAACGTACAATTGCGTGTTTTAAAGTCAGAATTACAGGATAAACTGGCAATTGGGACTTTTTATCACGTTACATTAAACTAGTCTAAAATAATATTAGAATTTCTCACAAGAACACTTGGCTTAAAATTGGCTTAAAGCTGTGATTAAAAATTATTTATCGAGCATCTCAGCCATAATTAACCAACTATGTGGCCACATAGCAAGGCGGTAACTAAACCACTCTCACAGACATGCATCCTTCTCTTTTGGTTGTCTTTTAGTAGATTTCATAATTAACCATTTTGTTGCAGATCACAATATAGATTTAATAAAGACAGGCACAGCTGTATTTGGTTCTTTTTCACAATTTTTTACCATACATGACTAGTGTAACATTATCGGCTATGAGTCTAATATCTCGGGGATAATTAAATCAAAAGGGATTTAATATTCATAAGTTTATGAATATAATTTGCTAGTCGTTCATTACATTTATTAAAATTTTCCGATAAGGCAAATGTTTAATTAAATACAAGTAACCTTTAAGGAATTGCTTGAAGTTATCTTACTAAGTTTGTCCTGCAAATTAGTTATAGACTTTCAAATCAATTCTCAATAAGGGATTACTGCTTTACGAGAGCATAAGAAGCATTAACTTTACTGATCAGGACAAATTAATATTTCGTATGTTCGTACAGTTTTGTTACTAAAATCAGCATTAGGTAACGTTCAAGATTTGCAAGTTTCATTGACTTCGTGTATGTAGAAGAATAACAGCTTCAATTCAAAATTATCTTTTGGAAGTTTAATAACACAGACTAAAGATAACACTACAATTAACACAGAAAGTACATACTAAATATGCATCAAGAGAGTAGAAATATAGATAGGAAATGAAACTAAAATTGTATTTCGTTTCGTTTCGTTTGTAAATTGTTTTCGGCGCGAAACTAAGTTCTTTGTTCGGCTGAGTTCCTCCTCCTGGCTACTATCCGGGGCAGACAGATTCATGCATTTTTCTTTACAGAGCTGGCATCTTTGTAATAATGCATGTCCTTTAAATTATTTTACCAGATTCGGTACGATGGAGTTCTCTCGGTTCTAGAGACACCATGAACCACTGGTCTGCGGGGTGGAAAACACATAAGTCCAGGTTTTCCACTGTCCATTGTCCTAAACAGTTGAGTTAACATTCATATAACCCTCCTAATTATTACAGACACCTATACAAACATTCTGACAGCAAAGTATACATTTATTACGTTTTTAGGGGGCTTTTAACCATCTATTCTTCCATGAGCTTGGTGAACATTTCATTTGTGCCTCTCTATGTGTGTGTGTGAGGTGTGAAAGTTCGCGATAGGGCCATTTGGCAATAACAGACACTCCGGAGCTTGGCTGTTATCTCCCCAGGGAGATCAAACGAGTGCTCTTTTAGACATTGTGACGCCCTTAATACTATCAATCGCCTTATCGTGATCTGATAACGCGCTTCACGAGAGGTGCGAGACGTCGGGCCGTTTGCCAGATGACCATACATCCTCATTGTGGCTACAGTCCCCCTTTTTGTTCGGCTGATGTCCTGTGGTCATTATCGGACAACCCACCCCATCACAATGGACGGATGGTAGGTGAGTCGGGCGGTCGGGCAGCAGGTGTTTGTTACGGCTGGGGAGCCAGCTCGATGAGATCTGCCTCTGCTTCGGGCGTGGTAACCTCCCTCCGTGGTTTCCATCGGAGACCTCCAGACACGGCTGTCGTGAGCTTGGCTGTGGAGGTTCTCATCTCGCTGAATTTTCTGTACAGGAAGAAGGCGACGCCCAGGGTTAGGGTATTGCCGAAGATCATAGAGACACATAGTGCAGTGTCAGCTGCGGTCCAGGTTTGGACAACAGGGGAGGTATTCAGGATAGGCATTCGGGACAATGCTTGGAGGGCTGTAACAAGGGGAGCAATGTCAATGAGCTGGGGTCCCCCTTTTCTCAATCCACACTTCTAACACGGGAGCGAGGGTGAAGTTGTGGCCCTTGAAGAAGGCGGGGATTTCTAGTTCTGATTGGTACTATTCACTTGGGAGGTGGTACCGGTCGGCGAGGTTTGTCCCAGGTCTTCTCGTTTCAGAAACGGTGGTTGAGTTTAACTTGCATTGGCCCCTAACTGTCTTTCTCTGTTAGTGGCCACATGTCTCTTGATCTGGTTCCGGTGAACCCATTTGAGAACCGGTTCTCTATGTCCCCGGTTTAGTTGAATCTGGTACGCGACGGGAGAGAGTTTGTTCGTAATCTCATGAGGTCCCGTCCAGTGGGGCAGAAATTTCTTTGACAGCCGCCGGGGGCCTGTCAAAGGTGGCGGGTTGAAGTTGTAATACCAGATCTTGTCGCCCACCTCCAGTTCTTGGTGTGAGGCTTTGCGGTCGTAATAGGCTTTCTGACCTTCAGCGCTCTTTTGCAAGTGTTGCTGGGCAAAGGCGAAAGTTGTTTTTAAATGTCTATGGAGCTCATCGAGGTACTGGAACGTGGTGTCTGCGTGACAAGGTTGGAGTCGCCGGGTTGGTACAGCAGGTGTAGTGGCAGAGTCATCTGCCGCCCAGTCATGAGTTCAAAAGGGGATACCCGTGTCGATTCCTGCAGGGTGGCTCTGAGGGCCATCAGAACGGGGGAGTTTCATATCCCAGTCTTTCTGGTTAGCAGACACATACTTTCTCAGCACAGCATGGCGACCACCGTTCTGTTCGATCTCTCAACTTTCCCTGATGCGATGGGGTGGTGGCTGACGTGCAGTCTAGCCCGTATCCCCAGGCATTTCCAGATCTGTTGCATGATCTCGGCAGTGAAATGGGTGCCTCTGTCTGAGTTGACTCTCAGTGGCAATCCGAACCGGGAGAAAATGTGGTTTAACAGTAGGTATGCCGTGGTCTGGGCAGTGTCGTTGGGTGCTGGTAGACATTCCACCCACTTGGTAAACTGGCACACCACTGTGAGAAAGTACCTGTTGCCTCTTGTGGACCTGGGCAGGGGTCCTACCCAGTCGATTTGTAGGTCTGACCACGGGAACGTGATCCCTCTGCGTTGCAGTGGGGCTCTGTGGTTTGGGTTTGCTGGCTGGAACTGACAGCAAACCAGACATTCTCTGACGTACTCCGCAACATCTTGTTGCATGCCGGGCCAATATGCCACCTGTTTCAGTGTGTCATACGTGGCTCTGGTGCCGTGGTGTCCCGCACATGGTGTGTCGTGGGCGTACATTAGCATCACCCCCCTTTGCGATCGTGGCACCACAAGCCGTGGCGTTGTGCTGTCATCGGGTGCAAACCACAGAATGTCGTCCTGTATACGCATCATGTGTTTGGAGTTATGTAGATGCTTGAGGCTGGAGTCATTAGAGAGGTCAGAATCAGTGATAGGGTGGTTGGAGGGGTCAGAGAGGTGGTTGAAAATTGTCTTTATTGCCGTGTAAGAAGCTTGCATTTCCGCGATGTCGTTGTGGGAAATCTGCGGTATTAGTGATAGCGACTGTGAGGCAGGCATTGTAGCCGGTGCCGATCGCTTGCTGCGGGTTAGCACTGCAACGCTGGGGCTGGATGTGGGATTTGGGGGTACCCACAAGTCGCCATGTAGTGCGCCAGTCTTCGCGAGGGCATCAGTTTGGTCGTTTAAGTCTTTGTCGAGGCCTGGTAACTTCGAGTGGCCTTTGACCTTCTTCCAGTACACTGTTAGGTCATGTGTACTTTTGATGTTGTCACATTCCTGGAACAGGTGTTGGTGTTTGACTGGCTTGTTGTTAGCAGTCTTGAAACCATTTTGTTTCCAGGTTGGAAGGTGGCACACGAAGCTGAGTCTGGCGTAGTTAGAGTCTGAGCAGATGAGCAGTTCTTTGATGTCATGGGCTGATGCGATCTGAAGGGCTATGAGAATGGCTGCTATTTCTGCATATTGCGATGAATGGGGGCCCAACTTGAAGTGTTGTGGTGGGCACGGCTGATCGTTCACCCACAGCACACCTGCACCTGCTTTGAGGATGCCGTGGTGGTTGTAGGAGCACCCATCGACGTAGGCTGTGGGCATGCCCTGGCACGTGTTCAGTTCAAAGTACCTGTGACAGGTGAGTTGCTGTTGTTGTTGGGGTTCTTGTTCATCAGAAGCAGCTGCAGGCGTGTTATCAGAGCAGTTCTGGCAAGCAGCCAGGCCATTACCCAGCGCAGACTTGTGATTCTGTGCATATCGTGCCTCAACGTTGCGTCCCTGGAGGGCCATCAACCACGTGGCTATACGTGTATTAGTGTCCACACCGTCTCGGATGCGTTGGCTGTTGAGGAACATTACGGGCTGGTGGCAAGTCTCTATGATAACTTTCTGTGCCCCAGTAGTTGGAGAAACGCTGAATGGCCCACACCGTGCAGAACAGAGCTTTTTCACAGTCCGAGAATTTGCACTCCGGTGGGAGAAGCGTTTTGCTGGCATATGCAACCACCTTTTTGTCTTGGTCATGTCGTTGATATAGGCCAGCACTAAGACATTGGTCGGAAAACCCGGCTTCCAGGTAGAATTCCTTCTGTGGATCGGGGTAAGCGAGGCATGGAGCTGTGCATAAATGTCTTTTTAGTGCCGTCATGGCGTATTCTTGAGCTTCTGACCAGACGAACGGGGAGTCTTTCTTTAGCAGGGCTGTTAAAGGTTAAGCGATGTCCGAGTAGCTTTCAATGAACTGTCGGGAGTAATTGCATACCCCCAGAAAACTGCGCAGCTCAGAGACATTAGTAGGGGGCTTAATGTTTTGAATGGCATGAATTCGGTTAGATTGAGGTTCAATGCCTTGGGATCCGATGAGCAGGCCAACGTAGTTGACCTTGGTCCGGCACCATTGTCCCTTGTGGAGGGCAATCTTAGCACTGGCTGCGGATAGTTGGTTCAAAACATAGTCTATTTCTTTCAGGTGGTCGGCCACCATTGTGCTCTTCATGAGAACGTCGTCTACATAGATCAGGTTGCCTCTTACTCTGGCATCTGGGCAGGCTTTGTTCAGAAAGATGTTAAACTCAGCTGGCGAGTTGGCATAGCTGAACGGACACCTGTTGAAGGTGAATTGTCGGTGAATTGTCGGTTGCCGAATGTGAATGCTAGCTTGTGTTGGTCTTCTGGGTGCACTGGGATGGTCCAGAATCCAGAGGCCACATCCAGTGTAGAGAAGATTGTAGCTCCCCTGATTCGGGGTATTTCTTGTTCCAGTTGGGTCATTGGCCATCTTGACAGCGGCACCTGTTGATTCAATCTCCGATAGTCTATCGTTGGGCGCCAATTCCCGCTGGGTTTGAGCACGGGCCAAATTGGGGTGGAGTAGGTGCTGTTACATGGACGGATGACACCTTTTTCGAGCATGGATTCGATAATCTCCTGCACTGGTTCGTATGAGGCAATTGGAATCTTGTACTGCTTGACAAACGTGGGAGGCGCACCAGGTTGCATTGGGATGCGCACCGTGTGGAGGTTGGTGAGACTGCAGTCTAAAGAGTCTTTGGCAAAGGATTCTTTGAACTTATAGAGGACTTGTCTGAGTCCCTGACGTTCTGTCTCGCTCTGGAGCGCGTTAGCGTCTCGTAGAATTTGTTGCACTTGAGACTCAAAACCTGGGTACGGTTCCTCCGCCTGGGTGTCATCAGTCAGGTTGGTATAAAGAGGTGAAGCCGGTTCATCCGTTTCCATGACAGGCTGTTGGGAGACTGTGTATACTACAAGGTGGCTGTCCTCTGTCAGTTCCGTTCGGCAGACCTGGTCTTTGGTCGCCGGCATGACAGATGTTATGGCGATGAACTTGAAGGGTACAGTGAACAGTGTGTTGTCTGTACTCCCTTCGGGTATCAGTGCGTGTGGAATGGGTCCAATGATGGGTAACACAAGTTCAAAGTCATGAAAGTCATTGCTGATTAGCCATCCCAGCCGAAAGGCTTTGGGAATGTTGATGTCAATTGCTGTGCAGTTGTTGAACAGGATGTAAACAATACGAGATGACACTTCAGTGAGGGGTGTGGCTTCAAGTGTGAGTCCGAGTTCCACACATTCGGGTGAGGGTTGGAAGAAACCCAGCGTGTGGTTTAAGGTTTGACCACATCGCATGTTGAGCCGCACGGCGACCCCTTTGGTGTATGCTGGTATCACAGTTCCTTGTTCACTGACAAGCGTGCAGACTTCTGGGATGGTCTGTCCTGACATGAGATTGTCATGACTGATGGAAACGTGTGGCTGTGAAGTTAATGGAGCCCATACCACTTCGTTACACACGTCCACATGAGCACGGAGGTGAATCAGAATGTCTGCTCCGATGTAAACATCGTGGGGCGGGTCCGGCAGGACCAGGAAATAATGGGTAACGCACCGGTGGTTCCATGTCAAGCGCAGCGCACAGATTCCTCTGGCAGACACCATAGAGGAGGGGTATGAGTTCAAAGGGAAACGGGTGCGCTTGCTGGCGTAAGTGTGTGGTGCATTTTCACTGATTGACTTGAACAGTGAGAGACTAATGGCTGAGTTATCGGCCCATAGTGCGAGAATACTGTTCGTTGTGGTGATATCATTCAGCTGTAGGTCATTCATGACCTGGGGGCAGAAGGTATCGGAGTCTTTGGTGAGCTGAAATGTGCAGAGTAGCGAACTTGAACTTGGCTTCGTGGCTGAGGCTGTGTTTTCACAGTGTGCTGCAGGAGGTCCCGTGACCTTTGTGACCTGGCAGTCTGGCTCTGTGGGAGTTTCCGTGACCTCTGTGACTTGACAGTCTTGCTCAGACGATGTGTGTGTCTGAAGGGGCAGAGGGTCGCGCACTTGAGCCCAGAATTTCAGCTGTTTGAAGTCCAGTAAGGGTTCGAAGCGGTCCAGCAGGTCTTTTCCGATGAGAAACGGATACGTGTTCATCGGGGAGACATAGACGGGGTGCACAAGGCTCATAGGTCCAATCGTCAGGTGAATGGGAGTTATGTGCTTGAGCTGGATGTCATTTTGGCTATACGACTGCACATTTAGCTTGCAAGTTTGAAGGTTAAGAGTGCGATTTTGTCTCTGTGCTTCAAATCTGAGTTTTTCAAACAGTTGGGCGGAAATCAGTGTGAGATCGGAGCCAGTGTCAACGAGGGCTTCGAGCTTAACTTCCCTTTCCATGGTGATGGTTAGATAGAGTTTTCGAGCCATTCCCTTCTCGATTAGGTTTCCCAGGAGTCTTGGTGTGGGGACCTGTGTGTTGCTTGTTAAGCCGTCGGGATATGTCTCTGGTGTCTCATTGTGAGTGCAAATAGTCAAAACAGTGCTTTCTGGTATCTTGGGGTGACAAATGATGCTGTTTTGGTCAGGGGCTGTTGCTGTCAGCTGTAGTGAGTGTGTGCTGCTGACGTGTGGGGGTGCAACAGTCAGTTCAATAGTCTGTGGTTGAGGAACAGTGTTCAGGGTGCTTAATGCAGTTGCAGGAGGGTCGGGAAGGTTGATTTCAGGTTTCAGATTTAGTCATGCTTTATCTGGCCCATCCTTCTTGTCTTCCTTGTGAGGTTTCTTTTGGAGAAACTCTTTCAGTGTTTTTAAGAGCTCTGCAACTTCAGAAGCGGCTGCACTTTCTTTGTTGGATGTGGGCTCAGGTCTGAGCTTACCATTATCACGTCAAGAGTGGCCCCTTTGCTGGCTTTCTGGGCTGGGTGGTCTCGGAGGTTCGTTTCGGCTCCGTCTGGGTTGCCGGCCGGCTTCCCAGGTGCTCACCCCCTTTTGGTTGTGGAAGGGGCGAGGCGGGTCCCAGGATCCTTCAGAGCGATCGCTCTGGTGCCGTGGACGGCCGCCACCATGACCACGCTGCCCTCTGCTGGCTTGGAGTGGTTTAGACTCTCTGTTGACGGGTCTGTAAGTGTGGTTCTGTTCGGCGCCCTCTAGGGTTAGCTCTGGGTGGTGCTCAGAGACAGGGCAAATGGTGGGCTGTCTTACAGTCTTTTCAGAAATGGTTTTCTGTTTGACGTAAGCTTTGTGAGCTAAGTCTCTCAACTGCTGCGTATCCATACTGCTACAGATACAAGTCTATGTCTTTTAAGTATGCGTGGACGTCGTGTCCTCCTGCAGGGTCTGGGCTGAAGGTAGGAATATTTCTGGCCAGCTTGTCAAGGTTCTTTGAAGCTCATTGGCTGTTGACCTTGACTTCCTGGAAGGTCTTCCTTTCCTCTGCTGCAGACGGGGATTCGTGGAGACTGGCGGGTGACATTTTAAACGGGGGCCTGTCGCCCCCCCTCGTAGCTCTTGCTTCTTGGCTGAAAGGTGCGGAGTAACTGGTCAGGGGAAACTCTGTGTTGTGTGTTTTCCCCTTCCGGTCACGTTGCACTTTATATGATTGTCTCAGTTCTCTTTGCACCATGTCAAGTTCATCTTTGAGCTCGTGTCCTTGCTGGACGAGCTCATCAATCTCGGCTTGTGCCGACTGCAAATGTTTTGCATAGGCTTTGGCTCTAACGTCTCTGTCTTTAAGTTCATTATTGGCTCTCTCCAGGAGGGATTCGCCACGCCGAAGCTGTTCGTCGAGTTCTTTCCTGGCGTCTTTCTCTGATTGTACTCGTCGGTCGGCGTCAAGACGGAGCTCCTCCAGGGCCTTTTGAAGTCTTTCTACTTCCTTTCTCTGTTCTTTGTCCGTTTCATCAGCTTTCTCTGTTTGTAGAAGCTGATCTAGACGAAGCTGGGTGAGGGCTTGGTCTCTCCGGGCCTCCTCGGCTTGAAGCTTTAGCGTTGCTGCATCCTGTTCCAGATTGGCGTAGCTCCCTTCGCTTAAACGCGTGCCTGCGCGATGAGGACGTGGGCGAGGCTTCCGAGGATCTTGGCCACTTCTTTGTTAGAGTAGCTCTGCATTGGATCGTGTGTCATCAGCTGGTCTAGCTCGGTGTCCAGTTGCTCCTGGCTCAGCTGCCCCAGATTCCCTTGACTGGTGGCCGTTAGCGCTCCCAGCCATGTCGCTAGGCGGTCCCACGGGACGGCAGGACTAGATGAACGGGACATGCTGGCTCACTGTGGACGAGAGAAACACAGCACACACACACACAGAGAGAGGCCAATGCAAGCTTGTTTTAACGCTAACGAGCTATCGTACGGGCTATGCCGTAGATAGGAATTTTGGCTAACTGATGTAGACAGTTAGGCAGTTTAGACAATTAGACAATTTGGACAATCAGGTGGGCTGTAGCCCTGGGGGTCACTTGGTGACCCGCTGCTCGGTCGTCACTTAATTACTAAGTTCTCCTTGGGGTCTCTTGGTGAACTGAAAGAAACACAATTATGACAGTCCAACAGTGAGGATAGGAAAGAGCACAGTGGGGACAAACACAAAATGAATTGGTCTGTAATGCACGGAGAGTAAGCGTGAGCGCTAGAGGTGTTAGAGAAACCTAAAGGGCTAAGCCTGTTACTTTTCGTAAGAGTTTCTGATAGGGCCTACGCATGGTGGATACCAGGGTAGGAGACTTAGGAAAAAGGTACGGCTTAGAGAACAAGAGAAAAAAAAAATTAATGGGCCAAATGCTCAGGATATATTAAAATTTGGCTTATACTATGGGTTTTATCCCATTTAGCTCATCCGGGGTGAATTGAGGTCGCTCAGGTGGAAAACCCAGCGGTGTGGTCGGCCTTCCAGACGTTTCCAAACACCCAACTGTCGTGTCCTTGGTCCTTTGTTACTCTGTCGCGTTACGCCCACTCAAACAGCTTATGACTTTAAACACAACCTGACAACACCAATCCATCAACCGCCAGTCCGCACAGCAAAATTGGTACGTTCCCTAGAACCCTCTCTTTCAAGAGTGGCCCCCTATTAGGCCCCGGTTTAGGTACTGGTCCCAGAAATTGCCTTGCGTGCGTGAGCTGGACTGGTTGACTTCTTTGGAGTGTCAAATTGCTGATGTCGCCACTGCGGGCCGCAACGGCAGACAGAGATAAAAGAAACCGAGATTCACACACAGTCGGTGTCAGTCACGTTGGTCGGGCAACCCTGCTGGTGGAGACCAGTTTGAGACGATTCTCAACTCACCATAGATGCTTGTGAGCCCTACACTAAATACACAAAGAGGGTAAACAGGTGGAATCAAAATGAATTAAAACTCTCCTGTTCACCGGATCAAAGGATTTATGATTGTAGGCGAAAAGGAAGTGGAAAATTACAATATCAAGAGCAATTTAGAAAAAGACAAAAGTTTCTGTCAAATAATGATAAAACAAAAGCACTTTTGACACTGTTTGTAATTACCAGAATTAGCTTAACCCCACTGGGAGGGGAAAAGAAAAACTTTTGGAGGAAAAAAATTTAAAAAAAAAATTATAAATAAAAAAAAAATTATTACCTTCGAAGCAAGTTTAAATGAAATTTAACTAAGCCTGTAAGGAAAATCAAATAAAAGAAAGCAATAAAAATACTATCCTATAACGATTAATCGCTAAGTGAGAGTATCAAAATAAAAGAATTAATCAGAAAGGAAATAGGGAGTTAGTGGTGCGCTGACTTAGCAGGGTACAGCCACAAGGTGGCGTCCTTCCTTCTAAGTGGACTGTCTGTGACTTAAACCTAATTTCACTTTGAGTTAGAGAAAAGTGTTTTTCTTTTTAAACTTCAAATTCGAATAAGGGTGTTTAATCAGCGAGAAAGGAGACTTGGTTGTTGCTAGGAAACAACAACAATAACAACAAAAATTGTATAAATGAAACTGTGCACAACAGTAATCAATAAACAATTTATAGGCTCAAACTTACTTTGTTAAGGCGGAATCAAATAGCGGAGAGTGACACTATCCGAATGTATCCACGCGATGGCGCTGTTGCGTCCGCCCTAGACTAGGGTTAGTTAGGCAGAAATTATCCACCAGATGGCGCTATCTGGTTTTAGAGTCGCCCTCTGGCGTTCACACGCGGCGTTGCAAACAGGACAGAAATCAGTTTCTTTTAGAGTCGCCCTCTGGCGTTCACACGCGGCGTTGCAAAACTCACAATTACTTCTTAAAAACACGGGGGTTTCTCTCAATGCTGTACAGGCACAGGAAACAAAAACGGTGAATACAGGAATTTTCCGTCTGTCTATCACACATTTACAAGAAGAACTCCAATAGACATTTATCAAACTGGATGACGGTTTTCAGCAATTTTTGATTCAAATGTTTTAAGGTCTCAGATTTTGGTTAGCTAAGCCAAACTTAAACCAGTTATCGTTTATCTTAACGATATAATATTATTATTAGGCCTATTATTGACTCAAGGAGTCTCGCTCGGGTCAATACCTCGTGTTGATTCCTCAATACATTTGTTTGGAAATCACGCGGACGAAACAATATTGCGCCTACGGCTGCAGAGATTTCGTTGTTTTCTGTTTCAATATTGGATTTGCGTGCCGTCTATACTTTCATTAATATAGGCCGGCTATTCCAACATGTGTTCAGCATCTGTTTATGCTTGGATTTACGTTTACGTGCCGTCTATACTGTCATTAATATAGGCCGGCTATAACATGTTTATGCTTGGGTCGCTTTTCGCGGTACCTCTCAATTAAAAAAACGCGCGTGCGTGTTATTAATACTCCCAAAAATACACAATGAACAGGATATTGTTCACACATACACAAACGTTTGAAACTTGCCCTATAATTCTCCACCAAATAAACTGTAACAATATCTATGAGTATGATATCTCGGGGAATAATTAACTCAAAAGGGATTTAATATTCATGAGTTTATGAATATAATTTGCTAGTCGTTCATTACGTTTATAAAAATTTTCCGATAAGGAAAATGTTTAATTGAATACAAGTAACCTTTAAGGAATTGCTTGAAGTTATCTTACTAAGTTTGTCCTGCAAATTAGTTATAGACTTTCAAATCAATTCTCAATAAGGGATTACTGCTTTACGAGAGCATAAGAAGCATTAACTTTACTGATCAGGACAAATTAATATTTCGTATGTTCGTACAGTTATGTTACTAAAATCATAGCGCTAGGCAGCATTAGGTAACGTTCAAGATTTGTAAGTTTTATTGACTTCGTGTATGTAGAAGAATAACAGCTTCAATTCAAAATTATCTTTTGGAATTTTAATAACACAGACTAAAGATAACACTACAATTAACACAGAAAGTACATACTAAATATGCACCAAGAGAGTAGAAATATAGATAGGAAATGAAACTAAAATTGTACCTAAACGAAAAGAATAAAAGAAAACAAAATAAAGGGAGAGAGAGAGAGAGAGAGAGAGAGAGAGAGAGAGAGAGGATAACAGCGTTCACTTCAGTTCGTTACAAAGAGCCCTCAAAGTTAATCTCATCCCAAAACGGATGTAACACGACTTTTCAACAGCAGCTTGGATTGTAGAAATAAGAATACTTGCTTTGGTCTTGGCTTCTCGCGTGTACGTGTATTCTGAGTTCAAATGTCCCACGCGTTCCGTGGTTCCTTTTGAAGTCGGTTGGTATTGGCTCTCAGTTTGCGAAGAAGTTTAGCTGGATGCGGCCGGTTCTCTGGGAAGTGCTGTAAGCGTGCTGTATCTCTATGTGTGTGTGTGAGGTGTGAAAGTTCGCGATAGGGCCATTTGGCAATAACAGACACTCCGGCTGTTATCTCCCCAGGGAGATCAAACGAGTGCTCTTCCAGACATTGTGACGCCCTTAATACCATCAATCGCCTTATCGTGATCTGATAACGCGCTTCACGAGAGGTGCGAGACGTCGGGCCGTTTGCCAGATGACCATACATCCTCATTGTGGCTACACTAGTTTGGGTGCACACGTTCTAGTTATGTTGTGTTAACATTTATTCTATTGAGTTTAAGTTACCACATGTGGAAAGCAGTGATGGCTACTGGTCTGTCAGAGAGGGGAAGCTCATTTTCGGCCTACATCATAAAATTGTCTATTTATTTAAAAGTAAATTCTGCCCTACGTTCCTTTTCAAGAAAATGGTCTGTGACTCTGTCGTACCAACTAGGAGTCTTTTCAAGTGACTTGACCAGTGTCCTCTCAATGGCCAGCAGAGCTAGGCTGCTTAAACGGCCTTGGCCCATTGTGTTTCGGGTGTAGCTCCTTTCTACACCTGCAGATGTAGCTCCAATTGTTGCCACTAATGAGAACAGTTTGTAAAGCTGAGGCATTGCACTGTCCAACTCCATGTCTTTAAGGAACACCAAGTAATCACACAGCTTTCCCCTGTTACCCTGCAAGTCCTGATCTGAATACAGGACTTGAAGTTCTGACCTCAGTCTTCCTGAATCAAAGTGATGGCCATAACTTTTCAGGACACTTTGGAAGGCCTCCTCTGGAAATACATGTCATCAAATTTCCCTGGATTGACTAATTCTAAGAAGAGCATGCTTTCCAAATTTGAAAAACGTTGAGGAATCTGCTCCAAGATGTTATCATGGATGGCCATGTACAGATTTCTGTATCGCACTTGGGGATCCTGCAATTGGGTCAGACGGTGCTTTCTCATGGGCTCATCTCGTGGGTCTGATGTGAGATCTGCTGTTTTGGCATAAATGGCTTGGAAAGCCCCCTCTGACCTCTTCTCTTTGACAAATGCAAGAAGAGATTCAATTCTGTTCTTGCATGAAAGAACATCCATCGCCCTCTGCTGGACCATATCAAAGACCACATCAGTCTCAGAGAAGATTTGTTCATATGTGTACAACATGAACACAAACTCAAAATCCTCCAGTTTCCTCACAAAGCCTTTGGCACAATCCAGTGTATAATCATCCATTGTTGTATCTGCAATGATGTTCTCAAATGTCTGCAGGAGGCCATCATAATTGTTTGCCACAATGCTCACTATCCTTGATGTGAAATTCCATCGAGTAGGAGCGTTTCTGGGCAACCTTGAACAGCCTACAGACTCCAGAAAAGATGTCCTCTTTGTGGATTTTGAAAAAAAATGTGGCAAATCCAGAGAGTGATGAAAAAAAAATTCTGCACTCAGGCAAGCATTTAGCCCCCTGTGACAGCACCAGATTCAGTCGGTGTGCATAGCAATGCACAAACATTGCACTGGGGGCTATTGCTTTCACTTTAGCTAGCAGACCATTGAGATCTGAAGCCATGACAGCAGCCCCATCATAGGTCTGTGCCACAAGCTTGTCCTTAAAATTGTAGCCCTGCATGTTCTCATTTAATATTTCAAAAACGGACTGGGCATCTCGCCCCCCCGAAACATAAAAAAATCCAATAAAGCACTCCTGAATTTTACCTGCACTATCCACATAGCGAACAATGACAGAGAGTTGGGCATGGCAGGATATATCAGTTGTTTTATCCACCTGCCATCCAAAAAAGGGAACATCCTGAATTTCATCTCTGATCTGATCAGAAACGGTGGCTGCAAGAGCAGAGATCAAATCATTTTGAATAGTATGGGACATACCAGAAAACACAGTTGAGGACTCGAATTGTGTGGACAGGACAGAGTCATATTTAGCTAATGTTTCTGTGAACTCCCTGTAATTCCCCTTGTTGGATGATTCACTACTTTCATCATGTCCCCTAAATGACAGCTCCTGCCGGCCAAGCAAGGATGTCACATCAATAAGCCGGTTTAGGAAGGCCCTGTTTTGTTTGACTATTTCATTATGTTTAGCCACTTGAATGCGAGCACTTTCATTTATTGCATGCTCAACCCTGATCCTGCTCATGCAACTTAATCTTGCACATGCACTCACATGTTCATTGCTCTTTTCATGTCTTTTATATGCCCTGTCAAAGTTAGACAGCTCTCCAAACCCCACCTTTGACCAAACAACACATCCGTGAGATGATTTCATCAAGAGGCATGGCCAGCAGTATATTTTATTTGTCACAGCACTTCCAGTCAGCCAGCTAACTTTGTCATACCAGGAGAGCTGAAAAGACCTGTTATTTTTCCCTATCTTTTGCACTAAATCAATCTTAGGTGTTGATCTGCCCTGCTGTTTAATTCTAAGTTTTTCCTTGTAAGGAACACTTTCAGATGGCTTCGCCAAAATCAGGTCGACAATATTAGCACCGCCTGCCATCGTGCGCAGTTTCACCCACGACGCTGCCTAGCCTACTAACGTTATATGAATGAATGAATGAACGATCTAAAAAAAAAAATGTAACTCTGTAAAACTGAAACAAGGAATGTGGTGTATAATTGTGTGAAATGTATGATGAAAATCAAGCAATTTCACCAAGCAAATATCAAAGAAATAGGTTGCAGCAGCTTTTATTTCGACTGAACTTGAGAAATCCGCGATGGGACTGAGCGCGAATAGCTTCAGTGAATCCTTATAGTACAGAATCGCTGTCAGACAAAAGGAGATGCAGTCTTTCGACAGACCCGCCAATCATCACGCAGAAGCTCAGAGTCCGGGCCAACCCTGAGCCGACGGACCCTGAGCCGACGGACCCTGAGCCGACGGACCCTGAGCCGACGGACCCTGAGCCGGCTGACCCTGAGCTGAACTCTGCTGGCCACTCCGGCCCCCCCGGCCGCCTGAACTTTGCTGGCCACTCCGGCCCCTCCGGCCGCCTGAACTCTGCTGGCCACTCCGGATCTAATTGTGGCTTCTTAATGAGAGGTTTTATGACTGCCAACTTGAATATTCTTGGAACATGACCTAAAGATAAAGACGAGTTAATAATATTGAGCAAAGGCTCTTCCACTACAGGTAACAGCTCTTTCAGTAGTTTAGTGGATATTGGATCTAATAAACATGTTGTTGGTTTAGATGCAATGATAAGT
Organism: Gobiocypris rarus; assembly: GCA_023029165.1. Classification (NCBI taxonomy): domain Eukaryota; kingdom Metazoa; phylum Chordata; class Actinopteri; order Cypriniformes; family Gobionidae; genus Gobiocypris; species Gobiocypris rarus. Next base: position 17,366,109 of record CM040912.1, read on the forward strand.
TTATTTAGCTCTTCCTGTCCTATAGTTGTAAAGCGGTGTAGTAGTTCTTGAGGGGCGATAATTGAGGTTGAATCATAAGACATCATTAAAGGTTGTACATTTACAATTCTGTTTCTGATGCTTTCTATTTTCTCAGTGAAGAAATTCATAAAATCATTACTACTAAACTGTAACGGAATATTTTGCTCAGGCGATGCTTGTTTATTTGTTAATCTAGCCACGGTGTTAAATAAAAACCTTGGATTATTTTGGTTATTTTCTATTAGTTTGCGAAGATGCTCAGCCCTGGCTGCTTTTAGGCCCTTTTTATAACGTGACGTACAACCCTGCTGGCCACCCCGGCAGCCCGAACTCTGCTGGCCATCCCGGCCGCCCGAACTCTGCTGGCCATCCCGGCCGCCTGAACTCTGCTGGCCATCCCGGCCGCCTGATCTCTGCTGGCCGCCCCGGCCGCCTGAACTATGCTGGCCACTCCGGCTCCCCCGGCCGCCTGAACTCTGCTGCCCACTCCAGCCCCCCTGGCTGCCTGAACTATGCTGGCCACTCCGGGCCCCCCGGCCGCCTGAACTTTGCTGGCCACTCCGGCCGCCTGAACTCTGCTGGCTACTCCGGCCCCCCCGGCCGCCTGAACTCTGCTGGCCATCCCGGCCGCCTGAACTCTGCTGGCCACTCCGGCTCCCCCGGCCGCCTGAACTCTGCTGGCCACTCCAGCCCCCCTGGCTGCCTGAACTCTGCTGGCCACTCCGGCCCCCCCGGCCGCCTGAACTTTGCTGGCCACTCCGGCCCCTCCGGCCGCCTGAACTCTGCTGGCCACTCCAGCCCCCCCGGCCGCCTGAACTCTGCTGGCCACTCCGGCCCCCCCGGCCGCCTGAACTTTGCTGGCCACTCCGGCCCCTCCGGCCGCCTGAACTCTGCTGGCCACTCCGGATCTAATTGTGGCTTCTTAATGAGAGGTTTTATGACTGCCAACTTGAATATTCTTGGAACATGACCTAAAGATAAAGACGAGTTAATAATATTGAGCAAAGGCTCTTCCACTACAGGTAACAGCTCTTTCAGTAGTTTAGTGGATATTGGATCTAATAAACATGTTGTTGGTTTAGATGCAATGATAAGTTTATTTAGCTCTTCCTGTCCTATAGTTGTAAAGCGGTGTAGTAGTTCTTGAGGGGCGATAATTGAGGTTGAATCATAAGACATCATTAAAGGTTGTACATTTACAATTCTGTTTCTGATGCTTTCTATTTTCTCAGTGAAGAAATTCATAAAATCATTACTACTAAACTGTAACGGAATATTTTGCTCAGGCGATGCTTGTTTATTTGTTAATCTAGCCACGGTGTTAAATAAAAACCTTGGATTATTTTGGTTATTTTCTATTAGTTTGCGAAGATGCTCAGCCCTGGCTGCTTTTAGGGCCTTTTTATAACGTGACGTACTATCTTTCCACGCGATTCTAAAGACCTCTAAATTAGTTTGTTTCCATTTACGCTCTAAGTTACGAGTTTCTCTTGATAACATGTGTAGCACTGTTGTACCATGGTGCTTTAGTTTTCTCTCTAACCTTTTTTAATCTAATTGGTGCAACATTTTCTAATGTACTAGAGAAAATGGTGCTCATACTGCTAGTCATTTCCTCTAGTTCATCTGTTTGTTTGGGTTCACTGAGCAGCTGAGACAGACCAGGTAAGCTATTTGAGAATCTATCTATAGTGGTTGGATCGTTCTGCCTGGTCGATAACGTGGCGCAACATGACAGATTGCAGCAGTACGCAGTATGCAAGTTACCATGTAATGGTCAGTGACATCATCACTTTGTTGTATAATATCTATATCGGTTGGGTTGGTTCCATGTGATATAATTAAATCTAGTGTGTGATTAAGACGATGAGTGGGACCAGTGACGTTTTCCTTGACCCCAAAGGAGTTTAATAGATCTGTAAACGCAGCCCCTAACGCATCATTTGTGTTATCTACGTGTATGTTAAAATCTCCAACAATTAATGCTTTATCGACATTGACCAATAGATCTGATAGAAAGTCTGCAAACTCTTTTAGGAAATCAGCATAGGGCCCTGAAGGTCTATATACAGTAGCCAAGGCTAGAGATAAAACGGTTTTCTTTCTTACATCTAAGAGCGTAACATTTAGCACTAGTACTTCAAACAAATTAAACCTGTGTCCAGTTTTCTGAGTAACATTTAGAATATCTCTATAGATTGTTGCAACACCGCCGCCTCAACCAATCAGACGGGGCTCATGCTTATAACAGTATCCTGGTGGAGTAGACTCATTTAGACCGAAATAATCATTTGGCTTAAGCCAGGTTTCAGTAAGGCAAAGTACATCGAAACTATTATCTGTGACCATTTCATTTACAATAACCGCCTTAGGTGTGAGCGATCTAATGTTTAGAAGACCTAGTTTTAGAAATTGTTTTTGTTCACTAATATTGAGATTTTCTGGTTTAATCACAATTAGATTTTTCCTAGATCTTACAGTAGATTTATGTCACATGCCTGTCCTGTCTTGTGTGCACATGTGGGTTTTGTTAGTGTGGCCATGTGCCTCTGTCATTGTCAGATCCCACCCCCTTGTTATCTCGTTATTGGTTTAATTTGCCCCACCTGTGTTTGCCTCATTCCCTGCTTGATTTCTCCCCTTTATAAGTTCCTGTGTGTTTGCAGTCCTTGTCGGAGGTAGGTTGGCTGTTAGTAGTGTAAGAGTGGGTCGCCTACAGTGGTTCAGGCTGCAGGGTTTCCGACAGACTAAAGAAACTTTATCAGCAAGATGGTAGAAAACTGTACATTTCTTGTCTATAACCACCCACTGCTACTTATACCAACGACGGAAATAAGCGCAGTTATAATAGCTAAATATGTGGGAGAGCGTTGCTATATGTGACTATATTGTATTGCAATAGGTAGCACTTCAAAGTCAATACCAAATCCAAACTAGTTAGCACATCATTTGTAATTGAAAGAATTTAATGACAAAATCTGGTTATGGTTACACTTAAAATAGTTACAAAATAGATGAGATGATAAAAACTTTTAACCATTAATCGTACCCAGCATAAATGTTACCTGAGAGATAGAGAGAGAGAGAGAGAGGAGAGAAATAGAGAGAGAGAGAGAGAGAGAGAGCCAAAGAGCAGGCCCTATAAGCAGAGAAAGCCAGAGAATGAAAAGAGACAGAGCAACAATTACAATCTTCTTTTATCCTTCTCTTGACCATGTGACTGAAACCAAAATGTGAGACATTCAAACTGACCAATCAGATCAAACCTCCCCACTGTATACAGGTGTGACACACATTTGGCCTACAGGCCTTCAGAATCTCTTTGTCTTAAGGAATTCCAAATGGCCCTTTGAATAAGAGAGGTGTAAAAAGTAAAGCAAATGTCTTTGTTCAATCTCAAATAACAAATATCTTTGATTATTTTCAATCCTACAATTCCCCTCTTGGCACCGTTGTACAATCATTGAGTCCAAAGGTGGCACAGTCCACGAAGACATGCTTTCTGTTGTGTGTAGATGTCATCTTCAGACTTCTGTCCAGACTTGTTGCAAAAGCAACTGGTCAGTCTTCAGTCTTGGTTCTCATTTCAGTACTGCCTGAGAAGGCTCCGTCAAAATGGTATTGCACCAATCATTGATATGCAAAACGTCCATTGAATACTTCACACCTCGAGAACAGTCACTGAAGGTTAGAGCAAACGCTTGTTCCACTTTTTAAGAAAGGACACAGGATGTGAACTTGTGCAGCAGGGATCCTGTGATTAAAAGAACATATAGCACAACAAAGAGCAAAAGCATACATGGCATTTGTCATTAGTCAAAAGTTTGATGTGGTCAGATTAAAATCATCTCTGGCAATAAGCCCTTAAAACGGTATACTTAATAAACTGGTCAAGGTTGAGAATAAAAGAAGAGAGAATAAATCTCACAAGCTCTTACATTGTTCCTGGAAACATTCAAAATAAATTGCATTATAACAAAACAACAATCATTGTTGGTTTTAAAACCTCCTTGTCATGAAGAGTACCATCAAAATATTCAGTGTAACCAAATACAGAGATTCAATTCAATAGATGTCCAAAAACATTGTTGCAAGTCAAATGGACAAAATACAAAGAAGCAGAAATCAAATCATTTCACAATCAAATGCATTGTTACAATACAATGATAAAATAAATGTCTGCACTTAGGTAGGAATTTGAAATACTCTTTTGATATTTAACTTGGTGAGACAAATAATGACTGATTTAATAAATCTAAAGAAAAACAAAACAAACAATAACTGGAAAAATATTAAAGTTATAATAAAGTCTAGATGTAAAGACTTAAATAAAATAGAATGCATACATTTTGTGAGGTTGTTGTAGGTATAGATTTGACTTTGTGTGTGAAGATCAAATCTATGTGGCTGTATTTTTCTGTGGCTATGTGTAAATCATGCCCCCAACATGGTGAGGAGGGTTTACAATTGTGATGCAAATTTGGTCCTGTTGTAACAGGCTGCCAAGCATGAGAATGTGAGTTAGGTGTGTTTTGGCTTAAAATCTTTCCACACCAATGTTTTTGTTATAGGGACATGATAAAGTGCAAAGGTCAGAGATACTGAATCCTGCTGTGATGAAAGCATTTTCATGATTAATGCAATTGTAATTTCACTGTAGCCACATGGCAATTCTATGCTCCTGTACATGGTTTTACTGCAGCTATATGGAAAATAGCAGAGTTTCCACTCAGAAGACAAACAAATTCAACATAGAAACATATGCAATTTGAATTTGCTATACAAATCCAGTATTAAAGTTATTCCGATTTTCACTAAATACATGGCCTAGAATGCATCTACAACTTTACCTAAGTGTTTAATGCAACACTTACAGTAAAGCAATCATGTGTTTTAAAGAATAAACTTAACTAGCCTATGTGTACATGTAGTAGCACAAACAACTATAATGTATTCTATGTGCAAGTGCTTAGTACAATTACAAATTTGAAAATACAAACAGGATCATTGCAATTTGATGTTTAACTATTAAACTCACTGCTATTAGGCTGCTAGCCCACTAGCCAGTGAGGTTAACAGCTGAAGGCCTTGCATGAACAATGCAGTTAACTCACTAAGAGTTTTACCTGCAAATGGGTGCTGATCTTTGCCCTTAGAAAGTGATTTCCTATTTTTCTGAAAATAAGGCGGAGGTCGACCCTTCCCAGTGACCAGCATTTTTCCTCTGAATGGCCTATTTTCTGACAGGAATTGCAAAACCTGTTCTCTTTGCCATAGGGTTGTCTGCTATGTACTCCTGGAGTTTGAGGATATTCATGACTCTCTAATGCTTGTACACCATGCGTTCTGGTACATGACTCTGCGCTATTGCGGTGCTGCATCACCTTAAGAACTGAAATAGGCACACTTTCTTGTTTTGCCCATGCATTTTCTGAACTAAACGTTTCAGATTCATTAGAGCAAGTCACCTTATCTAAGAAGTGAACATGCTTTTTAGTCCCATCGCTGTTGAGCGTTTTGGGAGACATGAACTTTGTAGCATTTAGCTTAGCCTTGAGATCTGCAATGGTCTCCTTGTGATTTTTACACTTCTCAGTCAGGGCTAACCGCTCAGCTAATAATTTATCTAGCTGTGTTTGAAGATCTTGAATCTTTGCCTCAGACTTTTCTGCTTCTGCATTTTTAGAATGCAATTCTTTACATTTAGCATCTAGACTTGATAATAGAAATGGTGTCACATTATGTAGCCTTTTAAAACTTATGAAGTTTAAAGCCTCAATTATTTCACCATGTTTTGATTTCTTTTGGTGTTTGCCAATTATGTCCCACCATTTAAGAATTTCATCATCTGAACTTTTAATTCCAATATACTCTTTCTTGAGTTTGGATAAGGTAGGCTCAACTTTTTCGCTCCATAAAGCAAACAATACATCACTGTTATTAGATTTTTCCCTTCCATCCCGAGGTGATATTCTGAATATTCTTGGACTGTACAGTAATGGGACTATTGAAGCTGTTTAAAACCTTCTATGTTCTGTTTTATGCAATTTATCAACAATGAAAACAGACTTACCCATTCCTTGGTCAGAAGGTCAGCTTTAAACCATTAACAAGATCAACTGTGAAAAAAATGTCCTCATTCTGATGAATTTCAGAAAATTCACTGCAAGGATCCCGGGTTTCGCACCATCTGTAGAGTGGGTCGCCTACAGTGGTTCAGGCTGCAGGGTTTCCGACAGACTAAAGAAACTTTATCAGCAAGATGGTAGAAAACTGTACATTTCTTGTCTATAACCACCCACTGCTACTTATACCAACGACGGAAATAAGCGCAGTTATAATAGCTAAATATGTGGGAGAGCGTTGCTATATGTGACTATATTGTATTGCAATAGGTAGCACTTCAAAGTCAATACCAAATCCAAACTAGTTAGCACATCATTTGTAATTGAAAGAATTTAATGACAAAATCTGGTTATGGTTACACTTAAAATAGTTACAAAATAGATGAGATGATAAAAACTTTTAACCATTAATCGTACCCAGCATGAATGTTACCTGAGGGATAGGGGAGAGAGAGAGAGGAGAGAGAAATAGAGAGAGAGAGAGAGAGAGAGAGCCAAAGAGCAGGCCCTATAAGCAGAGAAAGCCAGAGAATGAAAAGAGCCAGAGCAACAATTACAATCTTCTTTTATCCTTCTCTTGACCATGTGACTGAAACCAAAATGTGAGACATTCAAACTGACCAATCAGATCAAACCTCCCCACTGTATACAGGTGTGACACACATTTGGCCTACAGGCCTCTAGAATCTCTTTGTCTTAAGGAATTCCAAATGGCCCTTCGAATAAGAGAGGGGGTGTAAAAAAAATAAAGCAAATGTCTTTGTTCAATCTCAAATAACAAATATCTTTGATTATTTTCAATCCTACAGTAGCTCTGATTACCTCACGCATTTTATGTTCATACTGGAGGTTTTTGTTTGTAGAGCGACGATCGTTTAGTGTGGCGTTTCCTTGCGTTCTGATCAGACCGATCAGAACGCAAGTAACTCTCACCTCTATCTGGAATACGAAGTGCGATCTTAAGTGCTGGTGAGTCGATTGGGGAGTGGTGTGGGAGTGCATCGGCCGACGGCCTGTATAGGTCCGGTAGCGGTGCTCTCTCACAGCTTCTAGTCGGACATTAAGCTAATAATTTTGTTGGGATGGCAGGGAGGCAAGTAGATGGTATGGAGTGTAGTGAAATAGAGGGGAATGGCAGTGATGAGAGGAGGGAAAGTGAGTGGGAGGAGGTAGGGAGAGTGCACAGGGACAAGAAGGGAGTTGGTCGTAAAAGAAAGAAAAAAGGAGAAGTTTGCTCAAGTGGGACGGAAAGTGAGGAAAGAGAAGATGAAAGGAAGGATCCCAAAAGCATGCTATTTAATGTAGTGGTACGATTTGAGGGAGAAGGAGGAGTTAAGAGAATTGATCCGATTAAGTTAACCAAAATAATAAAAGAACAGGTAGGAGAAGTGAAATATGCAAGGATTTTGGGAGATGGAAATTTAATGATTGGATGTTGTAATGAAAGGCAGATGGAAAAAGCAAAGAAGATGAGTTGCATTGGAAAAATTAAAGTAGTAAAAGTAGCAAGAGTGGGGGAAAAAAGAACAGGTGGTAGTAAGGGAGTGGTATATGGAATTCCACGCACAGTAAGTATGAAAGAGATGGTAGAGAACTTGAAAATGCAGAATAGATCACTTAAAAATGCAGTAAGAATGACAAGAGGAATTGAAAAAATAGAAACGGAGTCTGTGTTGGTTGAGTTTGAAACAAAGGAAGTGCAAAAAGAGTTGTATTATGGATTTATGGTATACAACATAAGGGAATATACCTAAACCAATGAGATGCTATAACTGCCAAGAGTTTGGGCACATGGCTAAGGTATGTAAAGGAAAGAGAAGGTGTGCTAGGTGCAGTGGTGATCATGAGTATGGAAAGTGTGGTGAGGAAGTAAGGCCAAAGTGTTGTAATTGTGGAGGGAGTCATAGTGTGGCATTTTGGGGATGTGAAGTAATGAGAAAGGAAGTTAAAATACAACAGATAAAAACAAAGGAAAAAATTTCTTATGTTGAGGCTGTTAAGAGAACTGAGCAGGAAAAAGAACAGAGCAGAGGACATGTACGGGAGGTAAGGGAATGCCAACAAGAAAAGAAGGAACAATGGTAGGAGGAAAAAAAGAAAATAGTGAAATTCATAGCAGGGGTGATAAATGGTACAGCTGAAATCAGATCTAAAACGGAAAGAATTCAGATTATTGTTAAAGCAGCAATACATCATCTGGGTATGACAGGATTGAAATGGGAAGAAGTGAGGGATGAACTCAGTGTACAGTCGAGTCAAGAGACAACATGTGTAGGTTAATAATAGTAATGCTAATCCTTCAATGGAATGCAAGAAGCTTGATTGCAAATGGACAGGATTTTAAACAATTTGTTAAAAGTAGAAGAGAAAAGCCAGATATTATTTGCGTCCAGGAATCATGGTTAAAGCCTAATTTGGATTTTATCATATATGGATATGTATCAGTTAGACAAGATAGGAAAAATAGTAGTGGAGGAGGATGTGTTACGTTTGTAAGACAGGGGATACCGCACAGGGTGTTAGGTGTAGGAAATGGGCAAGAATATGTTGTAATAGAAGCATGGGGTGAAGGAAAAAAGATTGTAGTCATAAATTATTACAATCCTTGTAGGAAATTAGAGATAAGCAAGCTTGAGGAAATAGAGGGGCAAGATAGAAGTAATATTGTGTGGTGTGGGGATTTTAATGCACATAATGCATTGTGGGGTAGTGAGAAGATTGATGCTAATGGACAAGTAATAGAAGATTTATTGGAGGAGAACAACTTAGTATGTTTAAATGATGGAAGTAAAACAAGGATAGAGGTTACTACTGGGAAGGAGTCTGTACTTGACCTTACACTGGTTTCCAGTAGTATGGCAGCTATATGTAATTGGAGTGTATATAAAGATGGAACAGTAGGAAGTGATCATTATCCAATATTATGTAAAGTCAATATTTCTGTATCTCAAAGTACAAATGGAAGAGGAGGAAGATGGATATTTGAGAAGGCGGATTGGGAAAAATTTCAGAAAGAAAGTGATAAAGGTATGAATCAGGTTGATGATAATGAGGATATAGAAACAATTGAAAATAAAATAAAGCAAGGTATAATAACAGCAGCAATAGAGTCCATTCCAAAAAGTAAAGGTAATGTTAAAAGGAAAACAGTACCTTGGTGGGATGAAGAATGTAAAGAAGCAGTCAGAAATAGGAATAAAGCATTTAAAATAATGAAAAGAACTCATAATTTTACACACATGATTCAATATAAGCATGATCAGGCAATAGTAAGAAAAACTGTAAGACAGGCAAAAAGAACATATTGGAGGAATTACTCTAGCTCAATTGGGAATACAATTCAGATTGGAGAGGTGTGGACAATGATTAAAAAGATGAGTGGAGACAGGAGAGAATGGAATTATCCAGTTTTGAGTACTGGAAATGTAATTGCAGTGACGAATAAGAAAAAGGTTAAAATGTTAGTAAATGCATTTGTCAATGTGCACAGTTCTAATAATTTATCTGAAGAAGGGAAGAAAGGCAGAGAGAAAACTAAATCTGAAAATATAGAGGCACTAAGGAAGGTGAGAAATGTTGAGGATGAACAAAATGAAATGTTTAATATGGGAGAGTTAAATAGAGCAATGGCCAAAACTGGGAAGACTGCCCCAGGAAAAGATGACATTTGCTATAGCATGTTGAAACAGTTAAGCGAAGAGGGAAAGAAGAAGTTGTTGATGCTATACAATAAAGTGTGGGAGGAAGGGAAACTACCAAAGAGTTGGAAGGAAGCAATTATTGTCCCTATAAGAAAACCTGGGAAAGAGTCTGGTAAACCAACAAGCTATAGACCTATTGCCTTAACATCCCATGTATGTAAGTTAATGGAAAGAATGATAAATGAGAGACTAATGTACATTATAGAAAAAAGAGGTATGGTGGCTGAGTGTCAGATTGGATTTAGAAGAGGGAGGAATACTACGGATGCAGTATTAAGCTTGGAAGATGACATAAGGAAAGCACAAGTAAATAAAGAGATAGTAGTGGCAGTATTCTTTGATGTAGAAAAAGCATATGATATGCTATGGAGAGAGGGATTATTGATTAAATTGCATAATATGGGAATTAGGGGGAAACTCTTTAACTGGGTAAAGGATTTCCTGGAAGGGAGGAAAATTCAGGTCAAGATAGGGGCAGATTTATCAAGTGAATATATAGCAGAGAACGGAACACCTCGGGGAAGTGTAGTAAGTCCCACATTGTTTTCAGTAATGATAAATTACATATATGGAAATATACCAGTAGGGATGGGAAGATCACTGTTTGCAGATGATGGGCAATCTGGAAAAAAGGAAGGAACGTAGAACATATAGTTAAAAAAGTACAAGAAGGGATCCATCAGGTTGAGAAGTGGGGAATAAAGTGGGGTTTTAAATTTTCTATAGAGAAAACTAAAGTGATGTTTTTTACAGGGAAGAAAATCAAGGACAATATTCATTTAAAACTATATGGAAGTAATTTGGAGAAAGTTAAAACATTTAGCTTTTTAGGAGTACACTTTGATGCAAGGTTAACATGGGTAGAGCATGTCAGGAATGTGGAGGACAAGTGTAAGAAAGTAATAAATATAATGAGATGTTTAACAGGACTAGAATGGGGAGCAGACTATAAATCGCTGAAGTATATATATGTAAGTTTAATAAGATCAAGGATGGATTATGGAAGTGTGGCATATGGATCAGCAGCCAAATCTGTACTAATGAGGCTTGATGTAATGCAGGCGAAAGCACTGAGATTATGTTTAGGAGCAGTAAAAACATCGCCAGTCTGTGCTCTGCAAGTTGAAGCGGGAGAATTGCCATTGAACATACGACGTAAACAGTTGCTTGTAAATTATTGGATAAATATAAAAGGACATGGAGATAGTCATCCAATCAAAATAATACTGCAAGATAACTGGGAAAGGGAGAGAGCACAAAAGTTAAGTTTTGTGTGGATAGGTGATGAGGCAGCTAAAGACTTGGGAGTGTATGAAAAGGAGATTTGTCCAACTGTAACATGGCCTGATACCCCGGTTTGGAATCTAGAAATCATGGAAGTTGATTTTAAGTTACTGCAAGTCAAAACAGTGAGCAATAGTACAGATTTGGCAGCTGAATTTTATAGATATACAGGAAATAAATATAAAGATCACGTGCAGATCTATACAGATGGATCAAAGGATCCAGAAACAGGGAAAACTGGATCTGCAGTTTACATTTTTAATCAAAGAGGTGAGATTTGCAGACGAACTACAAATGATCTGAGTGTATATACAGTGGAATTATACGCTATTATGATGGCATTAGAATGGATTGAGGAAAACAAAATAAGTAAAGCTTTAATTGGAAGTGACTCTATATCAGCATTGTACAGTCTCATGATAGGCAAGTCAAATAGTCATCAGGACCTACTGCATGCAATATTGACAATATACACAAGAATAAGGGAAAAAAGTGGTAAGATTCAACTAATTTGGATTCCAGCGCATATCGGCATTGTGGGTAATGAGAGAGTGGACAAGTTAGCCAAACAAGCTGTTAAAAAAGAGAGTATTGAAACAAATATTAAGCTGTCAAAATCAGAAGGAAAGAGTATTATATGGAAAGAAACCATTAGAGAATGGCAAAATCAGTGGAACAGGGAAAGTAAAGGTATAATACCTTTTGTATAATATTCAAAATAAAGTTGAGGATGTGAAGAATAAGGAGGAAATAGAAAAGAAGAAATAGTTATGAACAGATTAAGGATAGGTCACAGTAATTTGAATAGCACTCTACACATTATAAGGAAGCATCCAACGGGTTTTTGTGGTTATTGTCAGGTGGCAGAAACTACAGAGCATGTGCTGATGAGTTGCAAACAGTATGATGAACAAAGAAAAGAAATGATGGAAGAATTAGGAAAAGAGACAGAAGGAAATACTGGAAAGTGGGCGAATTAACAAAGAAGAGAAATTTTATTCAATTTTTTAAGAACGACAGGTCTGATGAAAAGAATATGATGTAGTGGACATTACAGGAAAGTGAAACCGGAAGATGGCAGTAGTGCAACGCTAATGGATGCAAGCTGCCGTTAAACCCTAAAGAAGAAGAAGAAGAAGACAGTCCTTGTCGGATCGTTGTCTTGTCTACGTCTCCCAGTTCCCCGTGTCGGTATGTTCTTGTCTTTTCTAGTTTATGTATTTTTCCCCCCTCGTGGGTTTTGTTTTGTATTTTGTTTGTTTTATTTTTATAATAAAATTCATTTCTGCACTTGAGTCCTCGCACCTGTTTGTCCCTTGTTTAAACGTGACAGAACGATCCGACCATCTGAGGACTCAGCAGAATGGGAATCTTCCTATTCCCATCTCCCTGCCCTTCCGCTGCATCAGGAGAGGAACATCTAAGCAAACTCCTTTCCCTTAACCAGGAGAAGAACAGCATTAAGGAGTTTGCTTACCGGTTCCTGTTTGCAGCGGAGGGGCTTAACATCAGTCAGGCGGAACTTAAGGACATATTTAACAACAGTCTTAATGATCCTGTCATCGCCTGGGAGATGGGAATGCTGGGGACACTATCATTTTGGCAGTTTGTGGGGTATACGATGACCGTGATGGGGCGGAGTGCCCTGGAGGGTGGTCTTCCACCTCTTGGGCCACCCCATTTTTTCCCACAGACTGCCAAGTCCCCAGTCCTCCGATGATTCTTCGGGAGAGGGAGGAGGAAGAACGGGGTCACCCCTCCGGTGGTCCCTGTGCCAACGGACCCAGTCCCGGTGGATCGTGTGCCGGTGGTCACTGGGCCGAGGGTCTGTGTTCTGGTTCCGGTGGTACTTGCCGGAGGAGGAGAAGGAAGGCGCGCCATGACTGTTCCGGTGGTCCCAGTCCCGGTGGATCGTGTCCCGGTGGTCCCAGTCCCGGTGGATCGCGTTCCAGTGGTCCCTGTGCCGGTGGATCGTGTTCCGGTGGTCCCTGTGCCGGTGGATCGTGTTCTGGTGGTCCCAGTCCCGGTGGATCGTGTGCCGGTTGTCCCAGTTCCTGTGGTCCCAGACCCGGTGGGTCGTGTTCCGGTGGTCCCTGTGCCGGTGGATCGTGTTCCGGTGGTCCCTGTGCCGGTGGATCGTGTTCCGGTGGTCCCTGTGCCGGTGGATCGTGTTCCGGTGGTCCCTGTGCCGGTGGATCGTGTTCCGGTGGTCCCAGTGCCGGTGGATCGTGTTCCGGTGGTCCCAGTCCCGGTGGATCGTGTTCCGGGGAGTCCTGATCCGGTGGTCCCGAGTCCGGACATGGCCTGGAGGGCTGTGACCGGATACTTTATGGTGGCCTTCTGGAGGGCTTGGGAGAAGCACAGGACTTTCTCCGAGCCCCCAGAGGCAGTCCCGGTGGTCCCAGTCCCGGTGGTCCCAGTGATCCCTGTTCCGGTGATCCCTATTCCGGAGGACCCTATGCCGCTGAACCCTGTTGGTCACTCCGGCTCCCCCGGCCGCCTGAACTTTGCTGGCCACCCTGGCCCCCCCGGCCGCCTGAACTCTTTGTTTTCCCTGTCCCTCCCTTGTTTTCCCCTTCCTTATCTGTTTCTCCCAGGTCTGTCTCTCCCGTCCCGCCTGGTCTGTCCCTCCCGTCCCGCCCCTGGTCTATCCCTCCCGTGCCACCCTGGTCTGTCCCTCCCGTGCCGCCCTGGTCTGTCCCTCCCGTGCCGCCCTGGTCTGTCCCTCCCGTGCCGCCCTGGTCTGTCCCTCCCGTGCCGCCCTGGTCTGTCCCTCCCGTGCCGCCCTGGTCTGTCCCTCCCGTGCCGCCCTGGTCTATCCATCCCATGCCGCCCTGGTCTGTCCCTCCCGTGCCCCCCTGGTCTGTCCCTCCCGTCCTAGTGGAGCGCCTGGTAGCCGCTCCAAGGAGGGGGTAATGTCACATGCCTGTCCTGTCTTGTGTGCACATGTGGGTTTTGTTAGTGTGGCCATGTGCCTCTGTCATTGTCAGATCCCACCCCCTTGTTATCTCGTTATTGGTTTAATTTGCCCCACCTGTGTTTGCCTCATTCCCTGCTTGATTTCTCCCCTTTATAAGTTCCTGTGTGTTTGCAGTCCTTGTCGGATCGTTGTCTTGTCTACGTCTCCCAGTTCCCCGTGTTGGTATGTTCTTGTCTTTTCTAGTTTATGTATTTTTCCCCCCTCGTGGGTTTTGTTTTGTATTTTGTTTGTTTTATTTTTATAATAAAATTCATTTCTGCACTTGAGTCCTCGCACCTGTTTGTCCCTTGTTTAAACGTGACAATTTAAAGTTTGACCTCATTAAACGAGGAATAGACACAGTTTCTATATAATGTTCTACATTGGTACTTATGTCAATTAAGTTAGGACAGCAAAGACTGTGATTTGAACTTTGACTTACTAGTCATATGGTGGTGTGTAACGCCCTGGAGATGTTGTCCGACAGAAGAGCCGCTCCGATTCTGCTGGGGTGAAGGCCATCAGGATGGAAGAGCCTAGGTCGCTCCCAAAACAGATTCTAATTATTTACAAAGAGCAGCTTCTCTAAATGTAGAAAAGAAGTTGAATAAGCCCTATTTCTAAAAACGGTGGAGTGTTCCTTTAATTGATGTTTGTTGTCCTCCATGTGCATGTAATGGATTAGTCCTTTGTGTATATAAGTTTCCAAGTGTGGCATTTGGGAGGTCATGTTTTGTTTGATTAGTTTGCTTGCTAATTTAATTTGTAACTTTGTTTTGCATTCAATTAATACATTTTTTATTTGTTGTTGTTGGAAATCCTGTGTGCTTTGCTGTTGACAGGTTTCCTATTTTTGGTTTTCCGCTTTTTGTCCTCCCTGTTGTTGTTGTTGTTGTTGTTGTTGTTGTTGTTGGCCTGGAAGAAAAGGGGCACAAAGGGTGGTTGTTGTTGTTGTTGTTGTTGTTGTTGTTGTTGTTGTTGTTGTTGTTGTTGTTGTTGGCCTGGAAGAAAAGGGGCACAAAGGGTGGTTGTTTTTGTTGTTGTTGTTTTTAAGCTATGAGTTGGCTTGGAAGAAAAGGGGCACAAAGGGTGGTGCAAAGCACAGGAAGGACAGTTGGAGACCATAGAGGATGGTGAGGAGATTGTCACAGAGAAGGCCGGAGGTCTGGAGCCAGCGCTTGCAAATCTGACTAGTTTGTTCAAAGCCCATATGGTGCAAACGGATGCTCGGGAGGTCGGGTAGGGCTCAAGAGCAAAGGGAACAAGAGTGACGATTTAAGGCATTGCAGCATCAGTTTGGCCTGCTTCAGATGGAGGTACAAGTTTGTACTCGTAGGCCTCAACTGAGTTCTCTCCTTTTGAGTTATTATATGGACATGAGGTGAGAGGCCCTTTGACCCTGCTTCCTGAGCTGTGGGAAGGAACCCAGGTTAGCTGGGACTTGGTAAATGTAATCTCTTACGTTGTGCAAATAAGGGAATGGTTGGAGGCGATGGCAAGACTGACTCAAACTCACATGGCTGAGGCACATAGATCCCAGAAGTCATTGAATGATTTGTTCCGCTTGTGAAATTAGTTTTAACCCTGGCCAGAAAGTGCTGGTGATGTTACAGAGTCAAGAGAGCAAACTATTGGCAAAATGGCAGGGTCCATTTGAGATCCAGTGGAAGCTGGGACCCTCCACTTATGAAATTGCCACACCAGGCCTAGACAGGCCTAGTAAAGTATTGCATATTATTTTGCGGAAAGAATGGGTTCCTTATCCTGAGAGACACAAGTTCTGATGATTAAACAGGTGATGGAGGAAGAGGAACTGGAGGAGCAGTATTTGCCTTAGCCGGTTGCAGAATGTGTTAATCTGGAGCATTTACCAAAGGATCGCTAATCACAGGTGACAGCGCTTTGTCACCCTGACCTTTTTTCTGAGTACTCTGGAGCCACAACATTGATTGAACTTGAGATTGTGTTGAAAGGTGATGCTATTGTTAAAAGGATGAGTTATAAAATACCTGAGTGATTACAGGTCTCCTTGAGGAATGAGCTTGATCTGATGCTGACGTTGGGAATCATAGAGCTGTCTAAGAGTAAGTGGTGCCACGGTTTTAGTTCCAAAAAAAGATGGAACCTTACGGTTCTGTTTTAATTTTTGATTCCTGAATTCTGTCTCTAAGTTCGATACCTATCCAACACCCCGTATAAGCAACCCAACCTAATTGACCGCCAAGGACAAAGCAAGTATCTGACCACCATTGACCTCGCCAAAGGATATTGGCAAATTCATCTCACTCTTCAATCTAGAGAATTTACTGCCTTTAGAACCCCATTGGGGTTATTTAATTTTAGTCCTCCCTTTTGGTCTGCATGGGGCTCCAGACACTTTTCAGAGGCTCATGGACCAGATATTGCATGGTTTGTCCTTTTACGGCCACCTATTTAGATGACATTGTTATCTACAGTGACACGTGGGAACAACACCTACAAAATCTTCAAGAAGTTCTTGAAGAAGCCGGAAGTGGGCGTGTCTCTACTTTTATTCACTTTTGTTTTATACAAACTATTCAATCAACCATCACAAACTATGCATCATTTTAAAGCTAAAACACTCGAGATCCATGTTCTGAACTCGTTTTTGCAATAAATACACCAGAGAGGAAAGGGTTAAATGAAATGCTGAAGCACTAGCTATTTAAACATTAGCATAATAAACCAGGTACTCATCTTTCATCTCCTATCGTGCAGATCAGATCGGATGAATCCAAAAAACAACCGCATACATGTCCGTATAAGAGTCCACTCTTCAAAATGCATCCCACTTTTTAATCCAAAACAACGAAAAAATAAGGAAAAAAACAAAAAATACTCCTTCGTTTGCATGAGCGTTTTGAGTTAGAGTAATCAATCGTGTCCATTTTCAATGAAATATCAATTCTAATCCGTTTCTGATGATCTCCCCTGTGCTGTGGACTCTTCCTGTCACGTTAAACCCTCCCATGGTTTTCGTTCAAAAAGTGAAACTTGTATATTATATTCGTTCATTACACACTGATATATTTAAAATGTTTATTTCTTTTAATTTTGATGATTATAACTGACAACTAAGGAAAATCCCAAATTCAGTATCTCAGAAAATTGGAATATTGTGAAAAGGTTCAATATTGAAGACACCTGATGCCACACTCTAATCAGCCTTTAAATGGTCTCTCTTAGTCTAGTTCTGTAGGCTACACAGTAATGGGGAAGACTGCTGACTTGACAGTTGTCCAAAAGACGATTGACACCTTGCACAAGGAGGGCAAGACACAAAGGTCATTGCAAAAGAGGCTGGCTGTTAACAGAGCTCTGTGTCCAAGCACATTAATAGAGAGGCGAAGGGAAGGAAAAGATGTAGTAGAAAAAAGTGTACAAGCAATAGGGATAACTGCACCCTGAAGAGGATTGTGAAACAAAACCCATTCAAAAATGTGGGGGAGATTCACAATGAGTGGACTGCAGCTGGAGTCAGTGCTTCAAGAACCACTACGCACAGACATATGCAAGACATGGGTTTCAGCCTTCGCATTCCTCAAGCCACTCTTGAACAACAGACAGCGTCTGAAGTGTCTCATCTGGGCTAAAGAGAAAAAGGACTGGACTGCTGCTTAGTGGTCCAAAGTTATGTTCTCTGATGAAAACAAATTTTGCATTTCCTTTGGAAATCAGGGTCCCAGAGTCTGGAGGAAGAAAGGAGAGGCACACAGACCACGTTGCTTGAGGTCCAGTGTAAAGTTTCCACTGCTGGTGTTGGTCCACTGTGTTTTCAGAGGTCCAAGGTCAACACAGCCATATACCAGAAAGTTTTAGAGCACTTCATGCTTCCTGCTGCTGACCAACTTTATGGAGATGCAGATTTAATTTTCCAACAGGACCTGGCACCTGCACACAGTGCCAAAGCAACCAGTACCTGGTTTAAGGACCATGGTATCCCTGTTCCTAATTGGCCAGCAAACTTGCCTGACCTTAACCCCATAGAATATCTATAGGGTATTGAAGAGGCTTTAATGATTTATCATCATTAAACGTCATAACTTGCACTTTCTTCCTGTGATCATCAAAGTTAAACATTTGAAATATATCAGTCTGTGTGTAATGAATGAATGAATATAATATACAAGTTTCACTTTTTGAATGGAATCAGTTAAATAAATCAACATTTTGATGATATTCTAATTATATGACCAGCAGCTGTTTTGTGTCAAAATTTATTTGTTTTGAGTTTAAGTGACCTACATATGGAAAGCGGAGCTTTGGTGTTGTCTGGGCGAAGCGCTGCACTTCTGTGGAGGTCCGTTCTAATAAAGGACCGGCGGGCGTCACTTGCTGCCATTTTGTTCCAGTGGTTGAATCCATGCTGCAGATATAGGGTTGTTTATTTGTTTGTTTTTGTTTATTATAATTGTTTGTGTATATGACTAACTCTTTATTTTTTGTGACTTAATTACCTAATTCGAATTATGTTCGTTGATGTTTGTTGTCACCCATGTTCGTGTAATGGACTAGTCCTTTGTGTATACAAGTTCCCCAATGTGTGGCATTTAGGGGGCCATGGTTTCTTTGTTTTGTTTGATTAGTTTGCTTGATTACTGTTAAGTTTGGTTTTGTTCAGTGTAACCTTTTTATGGGCTCAGATCTGACATTTCATAGTAATTTAACTTTTAACTTTGTTTTGCATTCAATAAATAATTTTTTTGGTTGGAAATCCTGTGCTCTGCCCTTTACTGCTTGGTCCCTCACAGAAGGGTAGGACTAAATCTTAAATTTCAGTCTTAGAGATGATTCACGACACTTTGCTGTGTCACAAATGGGATTTTGGATGATAAAAGCATAGACCAATCACTGAATAGATTTCCTTATTTAAGAATATCCTCAGATAAATTCACACTGAATGGTGAAATTCCTATGAATTGTTTACATTGAACACACATTTGACAAATCATTTTTAAGAGGATACATGATCTACACATTGGAAATGAAAGCTAAACATGTTTTCCACGATGTCTTAATTACAAATTTTAAACCGGTGTGCTGTTAACTGACCTGCCAATATATAGCCTAGATTTTATGATATAATCAGCAAAAAAAAAATTGAACTGAAATATGATGCCTGTCCAAACCATACCGTTTGATTCTCCTCAGTGCCATTACAAGCCCCAACTGGCAACTCCTAATCACTTGAGAGACCTCTCGAGCTGTCTTAAATAACTGGGAGAGTAAATGGGAGATTTTATTGGGAGTAAATCTTAGCTTTAAGAAATGTGATAACTTGCTTTAATACTTAAGTTTGAAAGTAGGAGTACATTTCATGAATTCACAGCACTTAAGAATAAAATGGCACTTTGAGAAGCTTGATAAATACAGGCCCTGGCCTTTTGGTATTACATTCTGCAAGAGTATAGCTAAACATTGTGCACTATAGAAGCAGAAAGAGCCAAATACGTATCATGACTTTATTATTATAGCCTACTCTCTGTACGCAAGACAACATAATCGTGTCTCAAGTGAGATATTATTTTAAACACTGACTTGGCACTTAAATATATGTACTTAAGCCCAGCAAAAAAGAACTTGTTCCAGCAGGTATTGGAAAAAAATGCTTAGGTCTTCATAACATAAGGTTAACTAAGATATAGATATGTTATAGATATAAAGCAAAAATAATAATTTGAGAATAATAAATGAACACAAGAAAATATGTTTGATTATGAATAACCATCAAAAGGAGGTATATATTCAAGGACATTAATTTGGTTGGTGCAAGAATATCTAAAATGCACAGTTCAGTTTAATGATGTGAAGTTAATAAACGTAATTTCGGGAGGAAGTACGCCCATCTAATCTTCCAATTAATACCAAGGTATAAAACCAGCAGCCTACCTCTTCCCATTGTTAGTTCTTGCAGCATTTGACCCGCCCAAACCGCATCATGACTGACTTCCCGGAAATCGAATTGTTTCCCTCAGACGACGAACTCTTTAACGTGCCAGAAACACCTGCACGCTCTTCTCCCAACAGTTTGGATTCTCCTTCACTGCACATTTCACCTGTTGATCGTCCAGGTCGCCGGTCTCTTCGCTCCACGAACCAAAATTTGGATAGATCCTCGTGATTCATCTCGTCCTTCATCATCATCAGCATCATCTGCAGCGAGCCCTTCAGTCCCTCCCGTCGAGAAATGGACCGTCAACGCGCTCAGGCAAGCGTTATCCAACGCGGGTATCAATTTCTCCCGGAGGAACTCAAAAGCGCAACTTCACAATCTGCTCGTGCGCTTTCACCAAAACACCCAGTGTCCTCCAAGCACCACGCAAGCCTCAGCGCATGCATCTTTACGATCCGCACTGTTTTCCTCCATCCCGCTACAGTTCCAGCCGGCAGCCGCAGCCGCCACAGCTTCCTCGTCCGCCGATCATGCGGCGGCCGTCGCCTATCGCGTCGCAAACATTAGTTCCGCGGTCGCCCGCGATAATTTTGCGCTCTCTGACTGTGACTGTTACCTTTCCTCCTGCCACAGGTGAGTATATCAGTATATGTATATGAGTATATGTCAGTTCCTCCTGTCTTTAAACCCCAGTTAAGTCCATCTAGCCATGGAATAACGTTAAATATAATTTGAGGCTACGTGCAAATGCCACTATTACCCCCTCTTTCCCCTCTAACTAATTTCTCCTCTGCTATCGGCACAGACCCAAGTGTGAGGCTGCCTCCCCAAACGGTCATGCCACCCCTTCCTTTTCCCTTTTTAATAATTTCTCCTCTGCTATCGGCACAGACCCAAGTGTGAGGCTGCCTCCGCAAACGGTCATGCCACCCCCTCCTTTTCCCTTTTTACTAATTTCTCCTCTGCTATCGGCACAGACCCAAGTGTGAGGCTGCCTCCGCAAACGGTCCTGCCACCCCCTCTCTTTCACTTTCTGCCGCCGATGGAGCTGATCCAAGCATGGGGTTGACTCCCCAAGCGATCTATTCTCCAAGCTTATTCCATCCAGCCACTGCTTCCTCAACAGTTCCTCGGCTCCCAACATATACACTCTCAACTGCATCTGCTCTTCCAGTTCTTTCCAACGCCCTTGCTATGGATCCACCACCCGTCTCCACCCATCTACAAATTCCATTCCTCCTAGAAAAAGTTTTCCTCAACTTTCCCTCCTATCAATGTCTTCATCTCATATCTCCACCAGATCAAGTCAATCCAACCCAGTACCATCAAAGTCTATCTCAGTGGCATTCAATTTTTGCAACTAATCTACGGCCATCCAGGTCCTGCCACAACAAACCCCAGATCACACTCCTAATCAAAGGAATTCAAAACCAGCCCTACTCATTCTGATTCCAGGCAGCCTCTAACCATTGATCTTTTAGCTAAATGTCTGACCTTCCTCCACTCTGGTCACATGCCCCAGATACAGCAAGAACTCTAGATGCCATGTTTACCCTGGCCTTTTGGATTCCTCAGAGTTCCTGAATTCACAACCAATTCTATATTCAACCCAGCCATCCATTCCAAGTTTTATACAAGGACACCTTCCGTTTCCTGATCAAACGTAGCAAAACTGATCAAATTATAAAATGACCATTTCATCCATATCTTCAATCTCCCGTCACCCATCCAGCCATATCAATCTCTTTCCTTCTTCCTTGCACAAAGGAGGCTCAGATCTCCTCTAAGCTCGACCCACCTTTCATTGATGAGACCAACCTTCCTGTCACCAAGCATTGGTTCCATAAAAATCTTAAACATATCCTCAACCACTCTGGCATCCAAGCTCACTTGTATTCATCTCACTCCTTTAGTATTGGAGAAGCCACAACCACAGCCAAAAGGTCCGCGGACCATCAAATCAAACTACTAGGACGGTGGTCCTCAGAAGCTTTTCAGTCTTCCATTCAATCTAACCTCAGCCTCATCAAACAAGCCATCTAAATCTCACTTCTCTTTAAGATAGCTGCCCATTGAAACTCAATCCAAATTGTGCCTGCAAACTTGTTGAATCGATGCTGCTGCTGTGTTGTGCATCACTTTCCTTGATACTACTGCTGGCTTAAGACTGCTGCTGCAGTGCCCAGCCAATTCGAGACTGCCGCTGCAGTGCCCCGCCAATTTGAGACTGCGCTGCAGTGCCTCGCCAATTTGAGACTGCTGCAGTGCCCCGTCAATTTGAGACTGCCGCTGCAGTGCCCAGCCAATTAGAGACTGCAGCTGCAGTGCCCTGCCAATTAGAGACTGCTGCTGCAGTGCCCCGTCAATTTGAGACTGCCGCTGCAGTGCCCAGCCAATTAGAGACTGCGCTGCAGTGCCCTGACAATTTGAGACTGCTGCTGCAGTGCCTGCCAATTTGAGACTGCCGCTGCAGTGCCCTGACAATTTGAGACAGCCGCTGCAGTCCCCCTGCCAATTTGAGACTGCCGCTGCAGTGCCCCGTCAATTTGAGACTGTCGCTGCAGTGCCCGCCAATTTGAGACTGCTGCTGCAGTGCCGGACAATTTAAAACTGCTGCTGCAGTGCCCGCCAATTTGAGACTGCCGCTGCAGTGCCCCGCCAATTTGAGACTGCCGCTGCAGTGCCGACAATTTGAGACTGCCGCTGCAGTGCCCGCCAATTTGAGACTGCCGCTGCAGTGCCCTGCCAATTTGAGACTGCCGCTGCAGTGCCCTGACAATTTGAGACTGCCGCTGCAGTCCCCCTGCCAATTTGAGACTGCCGCTGCAGTGCCGGACAATTTGAGACTGCCGCTGCAGTGCCCGCCAATTTGAGACTGCCGCTGCAGTGCCGGACAATTTGAGACTGCCGCTGCAGTGCCCGCCAATTTGAGACTCCCGCTGCAGTGCCCCGCCAATTTGAGACTGCCGCTGCAGTGCCGGACAATTTGAGACTGCCGCTGCAGTGCTCCGATATCATGCTGCTGCAGTGCTCCTCCAGTTTGATGCTGCTGCCGCACTGCTCTACCCGATTCTGCCGCTACAGTGCTCCACCAGTTCGATACTACTGCCGCAGTGCTCCGCTGATGCTGCCACTGTAGTACTTCGCTTGATCTGCCGCTGCAGTGCCCCACTCAGACCATGCTGCCACCGCAGCACCTCATCTGTTTAAAACCGCCACAGCAGTGACCTGCCTACCCCAATACTGCTGCTGCAGTGCAGTACAGTTCCATTCCTTCTGTTCTCCAATTTTGGGGGGTCTTATAGACTATTGCAACAATCATGCAATTCCTGAAGTAATCCGTTAAATTACAGAATTCTTGCTGCTGTCTGATTCTGCATTCATGTTTTTTGGGGGGGCAATCGGAGCTCGGGTAGAATACCCTCTCCGAGCCCTCTAAGTTTAAATTACAGAATTCTCGCTTGCTGTCTGATTCTGCATTCATGTTTTGGGGGGCAATCGGAGCTCGGGTAGAATATCCTCTCCGAGCCCCTCTATAGCAGACAGCAAGCCAAATCTGTTTACCACTTTTACTAAGATTATATGGGCACACAAACTCGTGAAGTGAAGTTAATAAACGTAATTTCGGGAGGAAGTACGCCCATCTAATCTTCCAATTAATACCAAGGTATAAAACCAGCAGCCTACCTCTTCCCATTGTTAGTTCTTGCAGCATCCCTCCTCCTCCCGGCTCTTTTTGAAAAATGTTTTTGCCTGTTATAGGGGGGCAATCGGAGCTCGGGTAGAATATCCTCTCCGAGCCCCTCTATAGCAGACAGCAAGCCAAATCTGTTTACCACTTTTACTAAGATTATATGGGCACACAAACTCGTGAAACGATTTTTATTTTAACCAGGCTATGCCATTGCTGTCACATGCCTGTCCTGTCTTGTGTGCACATGTGGGTTTTGTTAATGGTGGCCATGTGCCTCTGTCATTGTCAGATCCCACCCCCTTGTTATCTCGTTATTGGTTTAATTTGCCCCACCTGTGTTCCCTCATTCCCTGCTTGATTTCTCCCCTTTATAAGTTCCTGTGTGTTTGCAGTCCTTGTCAGATCGTTGTTCTGTCTACGTCTTCCCCTTCCTGTGATCTCCCGGTATGTTCAGTTTATAGTTGATGTTGTTTTGAGTTATGTTGTGTTTTCCCCCTCGTGGGTTTTTGGTTGAGTTTATGTTTTATTTATAATAAATCTTCATTCTCCAGCTTTTGAGTTCTCACTTCAGTTTTTTCCCTAACACACTGTAATAATTGCATGGAATGTCTAATATGTGAGTGGAAGTTTCGTCAAGGACTGGCCTAAATGCATGATTAATTTTAACAAAAAAAAATTGATTAAGGTTGGGGTATAATAGGGTTTGAATAGCTCTCATTTTTTCAGGTTTCACATCTGTCTGGTTTCAGCCTGTTTTTGCTAAACACATGCATTTGTAGATTTTTTTAGGCCAATCTTACATTTGTCTATCAGTTTTCTACTTCTCAATTTCTCTAACAGCTTTCTCAGTCTGTCATGTGAGTCTTTGTCCTCTCCACACTTAAGAATGTCATCCATTACATTAACAACATCTGTTCCTTCCAAACACCTTTTGGAACACCTATGGAGCTGACGAAACACCAAACGGAAGCCTTGTAAAATGTAAACTGATTTTCTCATGTCAAGCTTCAAGGCATTCAGGGGCCCGTTCTTGGATTTCACTGTTGGTGATTTGACATGAGCCAGGATTGTTAGGTTTTTTGAAGCTCTTCCCGGAGTTGCTTTCATAGCAACAGGTCCATAAACTCAAACCTGCTTTAGAGCAGGCTTATTTCATGTAAACATGATTAGATTGCATGTTTTTAAGCGGAGATGATACTTTAAGTCTGTCCCAGCCACTGCTACTTTTTTACAAGATTACCTTAATGATCTAGGGACAATAATAATAATTAAAAATTAATATATTTAAAAATTAATTTGAAAATAATATTATAATGTTGTGTAGTCTAATCATAATATAGACATAAAACACCGCTTCTGCAGAAGAAGATCAATGCCTACTTCATAACTGCCTGTTTAGCCCGGCCACCAATTCGTGCATGCAACATAGCCCCAGAGCCGATAGGCTTGTTCGACTTGATGCAGCAATGCGCAGACAGATCAGCGGCTGACTTGAAACAGTGCATGCCGGTTATGTTGTCCTACTTGAGTCAGCGCAGATGCCACGTGACAGTGACGTATAGCATCAAAGTACCGCAAGAACAATTCGAGAGCAGCCGGTTAATGGGTGCAGCTTCTCTAGAGCTGCATTCCACTCCACTTTTAGACACACACTTGCAAACTTCCCTAAGCACTTCCACTCGGGGGAATCCCCGCTGCCATTTTGAAGTGCGTTCCACTTTGTGAAGTGGACGAGGGAAATTTATATGGACAGACCCTTGCTCTCTCGATTTTGACCGTTCCCTCGATTTTGACCGTGAAATGTTCTGCCAGTGAACATCCGAGTGAATGAGATGGAGGGAAGTAAGCGAGTGAAGGGCATAATAAAAACAAACTGGAACCAAGCGGCAACCTCCCGCGGTCTCTCTTGAAGTGAATACGGAAGTGACTTAAGCTGCAGTTCATCGACTGGCTCCAGAAGGCTCCAGAAGGGAGCAGAATCTCATTGAGCCCCATGTTAAAAATTCCAACTTTACAGTAGAAAAAAACATGTTTACAGCCTGGTACAAATTCTAGTTTTGGTCTAAACTGACAGGACCCAGCCTAGAACTCAGGTCTCTGGTGTAAGAGCTAGGCGGTAATACCACTGTGCCACCAGAAAGCAAGGGTAGGATCCAATTGAAACACAGTTCAGAATACGAGGTCTCAGGTAAGGTGGTTTAATGAACAAAAGATGATGACGAAAACTCCAACAAAAGTTATTCTCAAAATGGAGGTATAATAACAAAAGGAAACAAACAAACACAACAGATACAAGAGAACTTCTTTAAATAACTTAAACAAAAAAATCCTTACAATCACACAAGGTCTCAAAAAATCCTTAGGAACTCAGAGTGCCAGGCAGACATCTCATACAATGACCAAGTAACAAGGGAGAACAAAAACAGAGCTTAAATACACAGGGGGAAACAAGGTGCAGGTGAAGATGATTACACAAACGAGAGACAACAGGTGCGTGAGATTACATCTAGTGGCAGAACTAAGGAAACAGCAGACCCAAATGCTGACAGGAACCCGTTCCCTAGGGACGGCTCCTGACGTTCCTTCCAGAACACCCCGGTCTCCGGGCATTAAATTCCCGTGAGACTCCCGACCACTCACTCGATGGTCGTACACCCACTTGAACTCCTCCACAAAGAGAGCGGAGGGGGAAACAAGGTGCAGGTGAAGATGATTACACAAACGAGAGACAACAGGTGCGTGAGATTACATCTAGTGGCAGAACTAAGGAAACAGCAGACCCAAATGCTGACATAAACGGCTAATTTTGCCCTTCATGACAACTGTGAGGGGGGTGAATTTTTGTATAACTTATTCGTTTACATTATATAAAGCCGTAAAGTTCTGCATAACTAAGGGTGGGTAGCCATTTATTTGCTGTCTGTTAGTCATCGCGTCACCTCAGCTCCGCCCACGTCCTGCCTCTTTGCCCACGCCCATCCGGGCGTGACACACGATGATGCGCTGCTAAGATGGCAATGGCCACCTCGTCCCTACTTTATGCTTCAAAACTGCTCTTCAGAATCCTATGGGTGACGTCACAGACACTACGTCCATATTTTTTTACAGTCTGCAGCTGCGTCCGAAATCGTATACTTTTCTACTACATAGTATGCGAAAAAACAGTACGCCAACAGAGTAGTCTGTCCGAATTCATAGTATTCGAAAAACAGTAGGCGAAAAATACCCAGATTACCTACTACTTCCGGAGAGATTCTGAAGTGCGCATATGATGGACACTTTACTATCCCATGAGGCCACGGGAGACGATTTATGAATGAAGGTGATAGGATGCAACGACATTGGTCATGGCGGATGTAGTACGTCCAGATTACATTCATACTACATTAATTTATATGTAGCCACAATGACGGTCTGTTCATCTGGCGAACGGCCAGATGTCTCGCGCATCTCGTGAGGCGCGTTATCAGATCATACTAAAGCCCATGTCTAACCCCCCCGGCATACCGATACAATTTATGGTATGAAACGGCACCACGATGTCTGAAAGACCACTCTTTGATCACCCTTGGGAGATAATAAACGTCTTGACTTTTATGGCTCCCAAATGGCCGAGCCAGAAAAGTCTACGCGCTACACACACACCTAGTCACACACACTTCTTACAGGAAAGATAAGCAATGATCGTCATGTGACTTTTATTGCCCCAAATGGCCAGGCCGTATAATCGGACACCTCACACACACACCCACGAGAAACACACATGAAATGTTCACCAAGACCATGAAAGAATAGATGGTTAAAAGCCACCTCAAAAACGTATTAAATGTATACTTTTCTGCTTGAAGTGTTTTTATATGTGTCTGTAATAATTAGGAGGATTATATGAATGTTAACTCAAGCTGTGTACGACAATAGACAGTGGAAAACCTGGATTTGTGTGTTTCCAGCTCTCAGACCAGTGGTTCATGGTACCCTTGTAATCAGAAAAATGCGATCGTACCGAATCTTGTAAAAGAATTTAAAGGACATGTATTATTACAAGAATACCAGCTTTGTAAGGAAAAATGCATGAGCATGTCTTCCCCGGATAGTACCCAGGAGGAGGAACTCAGCCGAACAAAGAACTTTGTTTCGCGCCGAAAACGCTCAGATTGATTGGACCATCCAGGAAATGGGCGTCGCTCTACCTGATCTACAAGTACCAATGTGACCCTCATTCCTTTGCCTTTTGCTATTGCATTGCATTGCAATCCGCCAACTGCTTTCCAGCCCCGAGGGCATTCTTCAGAGAGGAGGAAACAGCAACTTCCAGAAACATCCAACAAGAGACCCGAATTCGGCCAAACCTCTTCTCCACAAAACGAGAGCCACACCCAACCGACCTTGGAAAAAGGACCACGGAACGCGCGGGACATTTGAACTCAGAATACACGCATACACGCGAGAAGCCAAAACAAAAGCAAGTACTCTTATTTTTACAAATCCAAAACTGCTGTTGGAAGGTCGTGTTATTCCCCTTTTAGGGAAGAGTTTAATTCATTGAGGGCTCTTTGTAACGAACTGAAGTGAACGCTGTTATCTTCTCTCTCTCTCTCTTTATTTTTGTTTTCTTTCATTCTTTTCGTTTAGGTACCATATTACTTTTGTTTACTGTCTATATTTCTACTCTTTTTATGCATATTTAGTATGTACTTTCTGTGTGAATTGTAGTGTTATCTTTAGTCTGTGTCTATTAAACTTCAAAAGGGTACTTTTGAATGGAATCTGTTATTCCTCTACATACACAAAGTCAATGAAACTTACGATCCTAAACGTTACCTAAAGCTGTCTTGTGCTTCTATTTTAGTAACATAAACTGTACAAACATACGAAATATTAATTTGTCCTGATCAGTAAAGTTAATGCTTCTTATGCGCTCATAAAGCAGTAATCCCTTATTGAGAATTGATTTGAAAGTCTATAACTAATTTGCAGGACAAACTTAGTAAGATAATTTCAAGCAATGTTACTTGTATTTAATTAAACATTTTCCTTATCGGAAAATCTAAATAACGTACTAACGACTAGCAAATTATATTCATAAACTCATGAATATTATATCCCTTTTGAGTTAATTATTCCCAGAGATATTAGACTCATAGTCAATATTGTTACATATACTATATACTATACATGCCCCCCCCACTTTTTGAAAGTCACCCGCACTTTACTTAATGCTATGCTTTTGCTTTGAGAGTCGACAAAAACGCTTCGGTTACTAACGTAACCTCGGTTCCCTGAGAAGAGGGAACGAGTATTGCGTTTGCTAACGCTACGGGGAATTCCTTTCCTCGAGATATTGAAGCAAAATTTTTATCCTAAAAATTACCATATAACACGCAGTGCAGCTGCACAGCTCTCAGCAGGAAGCTGCTGCGTGCTGATTGGCTGTGCCGCTGCAACTGCAGCAACCTATGGCGAGACCGCTGGGCGGGACGGACCAATCGGGTCCCTCTATATTCCCGCCACAAGGGGCAACAGAATTTGCATAGCCAAGGGTACATAAGTCCCTGTCTCGCTAGGTTAGTCAGGTTAATCGACTGAAGCGACTCCTGAGAAAGCAAAGCACGGCAACGCAATACTCGTTCCTCTTCTCAGGGAACCGAGGTTACGTTAGTAACCGGCCGCCCCTTCGAGAGTACTCAGACAAGTGCTTGCTAACGCCACGGGGAACCAATGCAAAACGCCGTGCTTGCTTAACGGCTCTGAAGCCCGGAGACACCATACCCCAGCCGACCTAAGTGGGCGTAACATGGTATCATGAAGTCCAATATAAGCCAGACCTGAGTCGGGCCATTAATGAAGTAACACATAAGATACAATATATATTTATATATATATCTATATATGAGTAGACCAGACATAGTCAGGCCATGAATAGTGAATGACCAGATAACTGAGTCATATAAGGAGTGCTTATGACTTATACAAATACTTTACCCAGGCCAGGATACCGAGCCTTAATGGGTCAGATGTATTTACACAGCAAGAAGCCCAGCCTGTAGGGCAGGAACCTCTAAATTATAAAACCTGATAAAAGTGGACGGTGAGGCCCAGCCTGCCGCCGCACAGATATCATTCAAAGAAATGCCAGTAGACCAAGCCCACGAAGAGGCCATGCCTCTAGTCGAGTGGGCTTTGACGCTAAAGGGCAGCTGAGATTTTTAGACTCATAAGCCAGTGAAATAGCATCCACTATCCAACGTGACAAGGTCTGCTTTGAAACCACAGATCATGGTGCGGCGCCAAAGCACACAAAGAGCTGTTCAGTGTGCCTGAAAACAGCAGAACGCTCTATGTAAATTCTCAGCGCTCTGACAGGACAGAGCAAATTAGCATCCTCTTCATCTAACGATGATGAAAGTGCTGAAAGTGAAATGACCTGTGCTCTGAACGGAGTTGAAAGCACTTTAGGTACATATCCATGCCTTGGTTTGAGGACGACTTTAGAATCGTTTGGCCCAAATTCCAGACAAGAGGCGCTACAGAGAGCGCGTGCAGATCACCCACCCGCTTAACTGATGCAATCGCCAGCAGAAAAGCGGTCTTTAGTGACAGGAGCTTTAAGCTCACCGAATGCAGAGGCTCGAATTTAGAACCTTTCATGGCATTCAGGACTGTAGACAAGTCCCATATAGGAACTGAAGGGGCGAGGTGGGTGAAGCCTTCTAGCCCCTTTAAGGAAGCGCACGATAAGATCGTTCTTTCCCAGTGACAGTCCGTTCACTTGAATGTGGTGCGCTGCTATAGCGGCCACATAAACTTTGAGCGTGGAGGGGAACGACCCGCCCAACAGCTCTTGTAAAAAATGAGCACCTCTGACACTTCACAATTGTGTGGGGTCAGGGTCCGTGTTTTACACCAGTCTGAAAAGACTGCCCATTTGCCTGAATAGAGCCGCCTGGTCGCTCTAGCTTCAGCAATAGTGTTTAATACATTTTCAGAGAGGTTCTCATGTACCCGTTGATGGGCCAGACATGAAGCGCCCATAGATCGACGGGGATGCCAGATCTGCCGCTTTGCCTGCGTGAGGAGGTCTCTCCTCAGCGGAATCGGCCACGGAGCAGTATCTGACATCTGACTTAGCAGTGAGAACCATGGTTGATTTCTCCAAAGCGGGGCTATTAAAAGCACAGCGCAGTTGCTCTCCCAGATCCTCTCTATAACCTGAGGTAACATTGAGACTGGGGGAAAAGCATAAAGAGGAAGATTGGGCCATTCGTGGGCCAACGCATCCTTGTGCTTGGAGAAATATGTTAGGCATTGAGCATTGTCTTGTGAGGCGAAAAGATCCACTTTTGCCTCTCCAAACCTGCCCCAAATTGTCTGAATTGTGTGTGGGTGAAGAGACCACTCTGCTGGGGACACTTTGTCCCTGGACAGCATGTCCGGACCCAAATTCAGAATGCCTGGCACATGAGTCGCCCTCAGCGAACTCAGGTTGCGCTCTGCCCATATTAGGAGTTTTTCCGCCATTGCGTGCAGATTGAAAGATCTTAGACCGCCCTGGCGATTTATATAAGCTACCACCGACCTGCTGTCGGACTAGGACGTGGTGGTGCTTTATGTACGGAAGGAAAGCTCTTAGCGATAACGTGACCGCTTTCATCTCTAGACAGTTTATGTGAAGGCTCTTTTCCGAGTCTGACCAGAGACCGGAGACTGGCCTGCCCTCGTGAAGGGCTCCCCAACCTAGGTTGGATGCATCTGTCGAGATAACCTTCCACTTCGTAACAGTGCCCAAGCTCACCCCCGCCTGATACCAGACAGGATTTTTCCAAGGAGCCAGAGCCAAAACACAGCTGTGATCTACCTTGATTCGTAATCGGCCCGAGAGCCATGCGTGAGCTGAACGCGGCGATTCAGCCAGCGCTGTAATGGGCGCATGTGTAACAGACCAAGTCTGAGAACTGGGGCCGCCGAGGCCATGAGACCCAACATCCTCTGAAAGTGTTTGAGAGGGTGAGTGCACCGGACCTGAGGGAAACCACTCGGTTCTGAACAGAGAGCGCGCGCTGTGACGTCAGCCGCTGCTCATCTGCAGTGAGTCCAATACTGTTCCCAGAAACGAAATGTTCTGTGTGGGAGACAATGAGCTCTTTGCCACGTTGATTCTGAGGCCCAAACATTTCAAATGGTTGAGAAGCCAAGATCTGTGGTTTAATAACTGTATCTCTGACTGAGCTATTATGAGCCAGTCGTCGAGATAGTTGAGAATTCTCATTCCCGAAGCCTCAGCGGGTTAGCGCCGCTCCATGCACTTCGTGAAACGTGGGGGCCAGAGATAGACCAAAGGGTAGCACCCTGTATTGGTATACTTTCCTCGAAGGCGAATCTCAAGAATGGCCTGTGATGAGGGGCTATCTGTATGTGGAAATAGGCATCCTCTAGATCCACAGTGAAAAACCAATCTCCCGGCGAACGTGCGCGAGGATTTGTTTTGTTCTCAACATTCTGAACGGGCGCTTCATAAGGGCTTTGTTCAGGTGTCTGAGTCTAGGATGGGTCTGAGACCACCGTCCTTTTTGGTACAAGGAAGTAGCGACTGTAAAAGCCCGACTCGCTCTGTGAGGGTGCACGGCTTCCACCGCCCTTTTATTAACAGTTTTGATATCTCGGTTGAAGCACGTGACTTGTGTCGCTTCTCACCGTTGTTCTCTCCACGCGCGAAGCGGTGGTCTGCGCAGCAAACTGTAGCGAGTAACCTTGTTTTATTATGTTCAACACCCATTTTGAAATGCCGGGATGGCCTGCCAGGCCTCGCCTTCGGCCAGGGGCTGGATTAATTTGTGGGTCGAGTCGCTGAGTAACAGGGACTCGTGGCCCGATAATGTTGCGTTAGAGTGGCACTTATGAGGGAATTGTTTCCGCCGCCTGAGTACAGGGGCTGGGGACATAGAATATAGGTGCTTGTGTACAGGCGAGCGCGAAGCACGGGCTCGTTGTCTGTGGGGATAGTGTTTCCAGCCACCTGAGTGCAGGGAGCTGGGGAACATGGGGAGTGATTGAGTGTAGGGTACATGCTTTATTGCTGGCACACTGCCTACAGAGAAAAACTCTTTCGTGACTCCATGTGGGTCGCCGTAAAACGGCGTTTGTGTACAGGCGAGCGCGTTTGCTTGCGGGCTCGTTGACTGTGTATGTGATGTTCCCAGCCACCTGATTGAAGGGAGCTAGGGAACGTTTTGAAGAGAGCGAGGTGGTAAACCGGCCGAAGCGGGCATTATCCAACCTCTCTTCGTGCCTCTGGCTAGGACGGCCGGGCGGCTCAGGTTTCGACACATTGCTGGGTCGGGACCTCGACGCCCGGAGGTTTGCTGCGGCTCGTAGAGCGGAGCGCTGTCTGGGCTTGAAGCCCGCGAGGCTGTTGAGCTGGCTGCGCCGCCTGGTGGGCTGGGCCGGTCCAGCTTTAGCATGGCGGCTAGTAGAGGAGCTGAACGCTGGGCAGGAAATGTCGCATTGCCTGTGAAGCCTTTTGTGCCTCAGTGAAGCGCCCGTGAATCCAACCACGGAGGGACCGAATAGTCCTGAAGGCGACATGGCGGCCCAGGAAAGCAGTCTTGTCCGAGTCCTTCATCTCGGTTAGGTTAAGCCACAGATGGCGCTCCAATACCGTCAAGTTGGCCATACATCTGCCGATCGCCCGGGCGTTGGCCTTTGTGGCACGCAGGGCCAAGTCAGTGGCGCCGCAGATCCTCAGAACCTCGTTATCCGGGGACAGACTCATCCAAGGAACGGAGGAGTTTGGCCTGGAAGACTTGAAGCACCGCCATAGAGTGAAGCGCTGAAGCCGCCTGGCCGGCGGAGGCGATGCTCGACCGGCGAGGTTGGAAGTAGTGCGGCAGGCTTTGGAAGGGTGCACAGCCTTAGACTGCCATCCTCTGGGCGGAGGGCGGGCAAAGGTGTGCGGCGACGGCTTCCTCGAGGGGAGGAAGGGCTTGATATCCTCTTTCTGAGCGCCATCGACCACCGAGCGCTGAAGAAAAGGAGGACTTGGCGCGAGAAGAAAATGGCGCCTTCCACGACTTGGTTAGTTCCTCGTGGACTTCCGGAAAGAAGGAGCGGGTTTTGAGCGGTTGGTTGGCGACGGTTCTCGAAAACCACTCGCCAAGTCTGCTTCGTGGGCTCCTCGGTTGAGACCAGTCAATGCCGAGGTCGCCCACGGCCTTGGTGAGCAGGCGTATGAGCTCAGCGCCCACCGAGTTTTGCGCCGCTGGCAGTCCGCGCCAGTGGCGTGCTCCGAGACGGTATCCGACCACCCGCTTCGGATGCAGCAAGAGAAAGGCTGTCATCCTCCTCTTCCTCCTCCGGTCCGCCAAGGAA
This sequence comes from Gobiocypris rarus, assembly GCA_023029165.1. Taxonomy (NCBI): domain Eukaryota; kingdom Metazoa; phylum Chordata; class Actinopteri; order Cypriniformes; family Gobionidae; genus Gobiocypris; species Gobiocypris rarus. The sequence continues at coordinate 17,400,172 of CM040912.1, forward strand.
ACAGCAGCCGCCAAACGAGGGGAGCTGTGGTGTTCTCGACGAACATGACAGGCGATGGCGAGGCACGCGGGAAATGACCGGCGTGTGCTCGCCAGAGCGCTCGGGGCCTCTGGTCGCAAAGTTTCTTTTTCCGTGGCTCGAGAGGCTGAGAGCAAGGGACGGGATTCTGGTCGAAACTGGCGAGCCGAGCCCGGCGGGTCTGCAGCGCCAGTTCGTCGCGACCGGCAGCCGCCTGGTTGAGTGCAGCCTGCGCGTGGTCTCGTCTGAGACATGATGCGCAGATGATGTGTCGATCCTCGTCCGCAAGAAAACCTCTGCACGAGGCACAAGAATGAGACATAGTAATTGTAAAAGGATATATGCCGGATGGCGCAGCTGGAAGGCAGGCTGAAGGCGGAGATTCGGCGCCTCAGGCTGCAGAGTTCCGCTGGGTGCGTGTCGGCAGGCTTCAATCCAGAGCTCAGCGAGGTGAGTCGCTGAAGAAGAATTAATCTGACTAACCTAGCGAGACAGGGACTTATGTACCCTTGGCTATGCAAATTCTGTTGCCCCTTGTGGCGGGAATATAGAGGGACCCGATTGGTCCGTCCCAGCGGTCTCGCCATAGGTTGCTGCAGTTGCAGCGGCACAGCCAATCAGCACGCAGCTTCCTGCTGAGAGCTGTGCAGCTGCACTGCGTGTTATATGGTAATTTTTAGGATAAAAATTTTGCTTCAATATCTCGAGGAAAGGAATTCCCCGTAGCGTTAGCAAACGCAATACGAGAGTACTCTCGAAAGGGAACTTGATTTTTACATCATCTGTGTGTAAATTAGAGGTTACAGCACTCTTGTTTAAAAAAAAGAAAAAAATAGATATATTTAAATTACCTTTCAGAGCATGTGAAAGACGGTCGTGACAGTCGATGGAACGGTCAGTGGTGAATCTTTACGAAAGTTTATAATTTGCTCGTATTTAAAACCTTGCAAAAAAGCTGCACGCAATCACCTCCAACAGAAATAGGTCTTTTAATTATTTTTGTGCTTCAGTAGATAAAGGTCTATGATTTTGCATATAAGGAGAATGGAAATGAAATTTAAAACTGTTAAAAGAAAATCCTGCATGAGAGAAACTAAGAAAGAAAACTGCTGCATAGGAGCGCTGCGCGCTTTGACTGTGTTGCTTCAAGCGCATCATTCTGCACACTGGATGTGCTTAAGTGCTTTGTGACACGCTGTACTGGAGCCTTTCATATTATAATACTTTTGCACAATGAAAGAATATTAATGGCATATCTTGTTCTGTCCTACCTATAATATGTTGCTTTATATGTATTTATATATAATTAGTTTACCCTTGTTTATCAGTTTTCCTGACATTACACATTTTAGCACAAAAGCCTAAAATACTTTGATTGCTGTTAGGGTTAGCTGTCATTAGATTCCAGTGTGATTTTTATATTATTAATATTATGTATTATTATTATTTGTGGATGTCCCAATCAGGATGTAGGAGGATGTGACATTTTGAAATAAATGTTTATTTTATATATTTTGGTTGTAGTTATTAATTAATAAAAATGTAACTGGTTGTGTAAAATAGGCACATAATATTGAAATATTGATTAATTTAACCCTGAATGCTAAATAAACCAGGAGATAGGCAATTAAATATTTTTTTATTATTATTAGTCCTTAGTCCTTCTACATTTTTTGTTAAAAAAATATTTTGATTTATGGAAAAAAATCTAGTCTATGGGATTCTACTTCCGGAACCTGACAGACCTCCAAGAAAGATCACAATTTAGAGCCTAAGCATGAAAAGGCAGCTTAATTTGCTGGATTTTTTCAGATGTCACAATTGACCAGTGTGAGTGCCCGCGATCACTAGAGGGCACTCCAACCCGGACTGTCATTCTGTCATAGACTACATCTCCCATAATCCTTTACCCGGACTCATCAGCACTCATTGATTACATTCACCTGCACCCCATTACCTTGTTACCTCACACTATAAAAACCATGTTTACCCTGTCAGTCACTGCGAAGTCTTGTTTAGTGTTACACTGCAGTTCACTGCAGTGTTTTCCTGGTTTCATGTCTCTTGGTTCATTGGATTTCTTGCCTGTCTTCGTGGATTACCCTTTTGCCTGTCGCCTCTGTTTTGTTTGCCTTATTGGACTGATTGCTTGTGTATGACCTTCTGCCTGCTTTCTGATTACGATTGTGGATTACCCTCTGAATAAAGCTGCATTTGGATCTTCAACCTTCTGTCTCAGAGCAGTCGTAACAGAAGACTTCGCCAGCATGGATCCAGCAGCAGTCACCCTTGTTCGACTACGCCAAGGAACTTACACACTCGAGGAACACATCAGAGACTTTCTGAACATCTCAAACACCACAAACCTGCCGGACTTTATGTTAATTGACTTTTTTTGCCATGGACTCAACAAAGAGTTACAAACCCAACTCATCCATGATGGTCCTCGAGGGTCCCTGAGTGAGCTCCTTGATTATGCCCTTCAGGTAAGCGGCTCTACTTTCACAGTGGGTGTCATGGATGAGGGTCATGACATTTCCACCGCATCGGCCACGCCTGTGTCTTTGGACAAAATGTCCGCCAAGCCCGTTTCCTCAGACAAGATGGCCACCGAGCCTAGTGTCGTCTCAGCAGACCTTCCAGAGCCTCGTGTCGTCTCAGCAGACCTCCCAGAGCCTCGTGTCGTCTCAGCAGACCTTCCAGAGCCTCGTGTCGTCTCAGCAGACCTTCCAGAGCCTCGTGTTGTCTCAGCAGACCTTCCAGAGCCTCGTGTTGTCTCAGCAAACCTTCCAGAGCCTCCAGCTGCCACGGACACTACACCAGATTCATCAGCCTTCACTGGTGCCTCACCAAAGTCTTCAGCCATCATGGACGTCCCATCTGTGTTCCCGTCATGAATGCTGCACAGGAAGACATTATGGCTCTCCCTAGACTCTTGAGACTGGCTTCAAGTCTGGAGGACGCTCCGCTGATGTCAGTGAGAGCAGCTGGCATCTATGTAGTAAAGCCAAGCCTTCGGGACTCTGAGATGGTTCCACTGTCGACAACACTCCCTGCTAAAGAGATGTCTCCAGCCACTGACCTGCATCCCGAGAGGGCTCCAGCCACTGACCTGCGTTCAGAGAGGACTCCTGCCCCTGACCAGCATCCAGAGACGGCTCCTGTCCCTGACCCACGTCCAGAGGTGGCTCCTGCCACTGACCCGCATCCAGAGGTGGCTCCTGCCACTGACCCGCCCAGAGATGGCTCCTGCCACTGACCCGCGTCCAGAGATGGCTCCTGCCACTGACCCGCGTCCAGAGATGGCTCCTGCCACTGACCCGCGTCCAGAGATGGCTCCTGCCACTGACCCGCCCAGAGATGGCTCCTGCCACTGACCCGCGTCCAGAGATGGCTCCTGCCACTGACCCGCCCAGAGATGGCTCCTGCCACTGACCCGCCCAGAGATGGCTCCTGCCACTGACCGCGTCCAGAGATGGCTCCTGCCACTGACCGCGTCCCAGAGATGGCTCCTGCCACTGACCCGCGTCCAGAGATGGCTCCTGCCACTGACCCGGCCCAGAGACGGCTCCTGCCACTGACCCGAGTCCAGAGAGGGCTCCGGCCCGTCCGCCGAGTCCAGAGAGGGCTCCGGCCCGTCCCGCCGAGTCCAGAGAGGCTCCGGCCCGCCCGCCGAGTTCCCAGAGAGGGCCTGCCCGCCCGCCGAGTCCAGAGAGGGCTCGGCCCGTCCCGCCGAGTCCAGAGAGGGCTCGGCCCGTCCCGCCGAGTCCAGAGAGGGCCTGCCCGTCCGCCGAGTCCAGAGAGGGCCTGCCCGACCGCCGAGTCCAGAGAGGGCCTGCCCGACCGCCGAGTCCAGAGAGGGCCTGCCCGACCGCCGAGTCCAGAGAGGCTCCGGCTCCGCCTAGTGTCCCGAGCCCAGAGAGGGCCTGCCCGCCAGTGTCCCGAGCCCAGAGAGGGCTCTGGCTCCGCCAAGTGTCCCGAGTCCAGAGAGGGCTCCGGCACGCCTGCCGAGTCCAGAGAGGTCACCTGCTCCACCGTGGAGGTCTTCTAGACCATCTAGTCCGCAGTGGAGGGCTTCAACCTCGCCTGCGCCGCTGTGGTGGTCGCCTGGTCCGCCGTGGGGTCTTCAGCCTCGTCTGCGCCGCTGTGGTGGTCGCCTGCTCTGCCGTGGGGGTCATCAACCTCGCCTGTGCCGCTGTGGTGGTCCGCCTGCTCCGCCGTGGGGTCATCGACCTCGTGTCGCCGCTGTGGTGGTCGCCTGCTCCGCCGTGGGGGTCTTCAGCCTCGCCTGCACTATTCAGGTGGTCATCTGTTCCGCCCTGTCCGGCTGCACCACCCTGGTCATCTGCCGAGCCTGCTCCGGCCTGGCCTCCTGCTCTGCCTCAGTCTCCAGGCCCACTTCCACTCCACGGGCCTGGCCCTCCATCCCACCCCAGGTCCGCCTCCGCTCCACCTCCCTCCTGGACAATTTTAGGAGCGTCTGGAAGCCGCTCCTTTGAGGGGGGGCTATGTCACAATTGACCAGTGTGAGTGCCCGCGATCACTAGAGGGCACTCCAACCCGGACTGTCATTCTGTCATAGACTACATCTCCCATAATCCTTTACCCGGACTCATCAGCACTCATTGATTACATTCACCTGCACCCCATTACCTTGTTACCTCACACTATAAAAACCATGTTTACCCTGTCAGTCACTGCGAAGTCTTGTTTAGTGTTACACTGCATTTCTGAGCGTTTTCCCTGGTTTCATGTCTCTTGGTTCATTGGATTTCTTGCCTGTCTTCGTGGATTACCCTTTTGCCTGTCGCCTCTGTTTTGTTTGCCTTATTGGACTGATTGCTTGTGTATGACCTTCTGCCTGCTTTCTGATTACGATTGTGGATTACCCTCTGAATAAAGCTGCATTTGGATCTTCAACCTTCTGTCTCAGAGCAGTCGTAACATCAGATATCCGAAAATAAGGAAGCGTATAGCGATTATGTGAGTAATAAAATATCTCACCTGTTTTACTCTAGTAAATTAATTGATTATCGTTGCCTTAATTATTATTATTATTGGAATAAATATGCTATCAAATTTTATTACGCACGAAACTCTGGCAGTGTCAGAAGATTTGGCGCACAATCCTGTAGTGTGACTTCTCCTATGACGACCGTCAAATTATCTTTTTTTTCAAGACAAACCATGACCAAAATGAGATTTCTTTGTAGCCACCATTTAAATCCCGCCTGTAATGCAGCTCACTGTCACCGAACGCGTCATTCATTGATGATATAAAACTGGACGATTTTCTTGCATGCGTCCGTTTTAACGCGCCTCAACTATTCTACAGTCTGACATTTATGACAACTTAGATCTTACAGTGTGACATGGCTTACAGAGGGGATCTTGTTCGTACAGTATGACACGAAAGAATCTTAAAGGACTGTTATAAATCGCACAGTGTGTACTCGGGGCTTAAAGGGTTACTTCAGCGATTAGCATTAAGCTTTGTATCAGTAGAAACCCGGGAGTATATTCAAATTATCATACTTTCCCCCCTCATATGACCCTGAGACGAGAGAATTATGCATTTTATTTTTGGAAAAAATCCTCCGATGACGCAAATATCGTCATTTTTCGTCATCGGAGGAGTTTTTGTCCAGATGCTAAAGACTACAGCCAGCAGGAGGCGCTATTTCCACATGTTTTCACAGCACTCGGCTCGGGGAGCTGCGGAGATTCATGTAAACGGAGCGGTGGAGACCAAAGTGAGTGTTTCAACTTATCAAATGAACTTCCTTTGAAAGTTAAGCTTCCAAAGAAATGAACTGAACACACGCCAGACTGAACTTGCGCTGTAAATTCACCCACGATTACCTCCGCTCATGTGATGAATCTAATCGGACTCCTGCTGCGTTTGTGCCGTGACGGCAGTGATACTCAATCGGCTCACTCATAATATATTGAACAGACACGTTCAATATATAGACGCGTCTCTAACTGAACTGATTTTATGAAAATGAACGCGGTGGGCAAGTAGACCATGTGTCTAGAGTAGGGCAGCGAAGTGCATTCTGGGAGTTGTTGTCTTTCATCCCCATGAGACAAAAATTAATTTCTGTGTTTTCTCAGTCTAGAAGACACCAAATTCAAAAATAATTTCATAATTCTACTACATTAATAACCCAGTTTAAATACAGATTCATCGTCCCAGCGCTGAAGTACCCATTTAACTGACAAGTCGAATTGTGGCAAGTCTGCACGTTTTATTTACATCACTTATATAGGCTACGTTTTACGTTATTGATTTAGCCTATGTATCTATACAAATACAGTCTTGATAACTTAACGTTTAAAACAACTGTAGGTTAAAACTGACAATTGAGTCTAATGAAACAGGTGTTATTTAATTCTCAGAAGTGGCGAAGGTAAAGTTATGCTATTAACATTGCGTAACTCACAGCTAAGTTAATTATTCTAACTTTGTAAGGAAAGTTTTCTCAGTTTTCTCACATTCGTGTCCAGTCAGTTATATGTCAGTTATCAGAAATAAGCAGACCCACTTTTGTATATTGTAATTAAAAGTAATAATGTAATTAAAAGTGATTATGTGAATTGCTTGCTGCATAATGTCAAAATAATGCCGAGAGAGAGAGAGAGAGAGAGAGAGAGAGAGAGAGAGAGTAGCACAGACCAGCAGAGAGAGAGAGACAGTAGCACAGACCAGCAGAGAGAGAGAAACAGTAGTGTAAAGACAACCCGATCTCACGGCAATTCGTACATATTTTACGAGGTGGCTAATCTGCGAATTTGTAATGACCTCACTCAGATTTAATTCATACGATTTTTACTAAATCGTACATATTTGACGAGTTGGCAAATTCGTATGAATTCGCATTTAATGACCTACTCAACCCCGCCCTAAACCTACCCATCACTGGGGTTTAGGCAAAACGTACGACCAGACGAGTGAGGTCGTACAAATTTGTACGAAATAGCCACCTCGTAAAATATGTACGAATTGGTCGTGAGATAGCGTTGGTAAAGAAGTTTCAGTGCCCTGAGAAGGCTGAAAACCTGGCTCAGAAGTACCATGTCACTGTGTCGACTCAACAGTGTGGCACTTTGTCACATACACAAAGACAAACTTGACCTACTTGACAAATAGACAATCTTTAAGTGGGTGAAAAAAAAAAACTCCTTCATTGTTCGTTCGTGGACAAAAATGTACACCCATAGGAATGAATGAGAAAAACTGTAATTTAGAGCATTCTTGATGTTTTTTTGTAAAAAAAAAAAAATTAAATCCAATGCAATGTATATCTAACATACTCACAAATGAACGGCTGATCCTGTACAACATTCTCAACATGGCAAAAACTCTCAGTCATACACACACACACACACAAACACAAACACACACAAACAGCGCATTCAATGAGCCTATGACAGAGCTGGACTTTTAAAAAAAAATTTTTTTATAAAAACTCATTCACACATACAAAAAATGATCCAATCAATGATGACAACCAATGAAATTATCCAATCAACCCCCTGGCTCACAGAGCTAAACATATCTAAGCATATTTTGGCATCTTTGTATAGTCTCACCTAACACATATATATATTTCTTTAAATTACAATTTTAACTTGCGAGGTCAAATTCATTGTATACAGTGGTTCACAGAGTTCAGCCTATATGCAGCCATTGAGCACTATATAGCCATAGTGGCTATTAATATAATTAGTTTTTTCTTAATTTAAGACCAATAAGAGACACCAGATGGCAGCAAAGACAATTCATCTTTAGGTTTTAACTCTCAGAACTTAGTGGAATGATATTTTTTATTGTAGTTAAATAAATATTAAATAAAACATAAAAATAAACATAATTTACAAAGAAAATGTGGTACTCTTAGGAGTAAATAAATTCAAATACTGCAAAAATAAATACAAAAACACCATAAATGGATAGTATAAATTTTATCGAAGACATTGATATAACATTTATAATAAATAAAAAATTTGATCACACCTGAGACCTCCGTGCCCACATTTGTCCACGAACGAACAATTAAGGGCTGTTAAGTGAATGGGGTAAGAGGGTTAAGGGAATGTAGGGGGAGGGTGCCCTTTTTGTTTGTATTATCTCTTTCTCTTGGTTATGGCGAGGGACGTTGTATGTATTTTATTTGTGGATTATCTTTGTCTAGGAAATTTATAACATTATTGGATTAGTTAGTTTGGCGGCGGGGGAGGTGCTGAGAGAATTTTCTTGTGGTGCCCCCCTCAGCACTTGGTGCCCTACGCGCAGCGCGTGATGCACGTGGTTGGACTGGAGTGGGCACTGATATTAACAAACGAAGACAACGTGAAACAAACAGAATCCAAGGTTATTGGGGACATAAACTATATTAACAATCTGTCCGCATTGACATGATAATTGAAATTAGCTGGACAACATCCGCGTTTTCACCAGAGCGGCTGTACACCTGAATCAAATTGTGTTGCATTATTTTCCTGTTAACACTGTGAAGTTGCTTTGAAACAACTGGACTTGTTAAAAGGGCTGTATAAATAAAGGCGAATTAACTTGACTTGACTTAGTTATCTTTTTTTTCTTTTTGCTGATTTTGTTACTGGCTCCCCAGCTCTAGATGGGTAGCTATAACATGTGTTTACAATTTTTTTTTAAATATTTATTATGAAGTACTGTGTTGACTACTGTTTACATATATAATACAAATAACCTATATATATATATATATATAAAACAATGTATTTTGAGAATGGCAAAATTGTTCTTTGTACGGTATTATTAAAAAAAAACCAATTCAAGTCTTAAAAGGACTTAAAAAGTCTTAATTATTTTTTATTTTTTTAGATGTACAGCAACCCTGCCTTTATATTATACTGCACACATATGGAGAAACTAATACTCATTTAAGATACATTGAATAATAAATACCATTGTGCATGGAAAATATATGGAAACATCAAATCAAAAATATTATTTATATCATATATGATCTACTTTATGCATTAGATGTTCATTAGCAGACCCTGTGTCTGTCTTTAAGGCATCTGGTTTCTCTGGGTTCAGTGAGAAAGCCACACATGACTCTGGCTGCATGGGGCCCTTCAGCTGACAGGTATCAGATTCAACTGCTCTTTCTTCGGCAGGAATATCAGAGGATCAAGGAAAGAGGGTGTTCGATGGGAGCAAGACGAATGAGAGGGAGAAAGTTCAGGGGTGTGGGGTGGATGGTAATAATGGCTCTTAAATTGAGTGAATGACATCATACATTTTTCCATTGCACCGCTCACTCATTCAATGTCAGACTCTAACCCCCACACAAAACTCTGCTTAAAAAAAGTGTTTTTTTTTAAAGCAGAGTTTAACACACACCTCAAGATATAAGTGGTATAGTCTACAATTCAGGAGCACCTGTTGCCTGGGGATGATTCTTTTCATGTGACATGGGAATGAGTTTGTAGGGAGGGGCTTATAGGCAGAGTTTGTGACCCCTTAGGCATGTGTTCCAAAATAGTAAGGGATCTATGAGCTAAGAAAAGCTGAACAATAGAGACTAGGTCAGTCCAGTAAAACATTCTTAGCCAATACTGTTGGGTTTTAAACCATGAAGGTGGGCAACTGCACTGTGGTGGAAGTTGAACTAAAGAAGTGATTATTTGATATTCTCAAACCACCATGCTAAAACAATACTTTAATTACCCATAAACAAGGATACACAGAATGTCCAACAGTTTACAAATGCTTACATTTTTATGTCCCACATACAAATGTCATGTCCCACATGACATCAGACATCATGTGAGACATGACACTGTACTCCTGGCTTTTTTATGCAATGACACTTAAGGTCAAGACAATTTGTACGGTGACAAACCAACCTTTTATGACTGAAGCTAATGGAAACAGCCAGTGAAACTATCTAAACCCCTCCCCTCCAGTCCAAACTTCTAAAAACATGCGGGTGGAGAGTGTGTGAGCATGTGTCACCATGCCCTCTTCTTTAAACCTCCCGTGTCACAGAGGAAATTATAGACACTGCATGGAGAAACACACAAGCCTTGATTCATATTCTGGACTTTTTGTTTAGTTCTTTTCTGTGTGTGTGTGTGTGTGTGTTTAAAAGTATAACTTAAATACACAGATCAGTGCTTTGGAATAATAGTGCTTGGAGAGGACTGTGAGACAGGACCAAAACTTTAAGTCACGCACACTCAGAGTCATGCCGGCTGGGTTTCAGCAGTTGGGAGGGGAGGTAATGACAATATCGTTTATGCATGTACGATAATGTGAGCAGCACAGTATGATAATGATGACAGTTTAATTTGGATCTTTAAAATCTAAACATTTTAAACAATTTGTATTGCTCGAAATTTAAATAATAGAATGTTTATATTTAAAGTAAAGGTTATGGTGTTATTATTTGATTTAAATACCTAAAATAATAAGAGAATGTGCCCATGTACTGATTTAATATTACATTCACATTCAGACGTGCAGCCTTCCGTTGGTTTCGGTAAGATTGTCACTGGATATTGCGATCCAGTGAGAGTGTGAGATAGCAATAAACATTGCAGTTTGATGAAGTATGTAAATTGTCACATGTTTCAAGGTCAAATCTTTGCTTTAAAATGACTCAGATATACTCAGTAAAACATTTCAGTCACACAGTGGACTTTAAATGATAACGTACTAACTTCTGTATCTTAGTGCTTGCCGGTGCCGCACTTTATGATGTGCATAAAGTAATCACAACACTGAGATGTCACTATTGCCAACTTCAACAATATTGTTATTATGCCACCATATCTGAGGAACTCATTTTAATGTTTTGTTAAGGAAGTATTTTCCTGAAACTGAAAAAACACACAAAACAAGTTACTGCAAAAAAAATTATATTACATCATAGTTTAATTTAAACCTTTTGATTTTCATTTTTGACATAATTGTGTAAAAATTAATATACGAGCAACAAATATATGTTAATTAAATTTATATTGTATATGATGTTTTATCAGAATGCAACAACTAATTAAAGAGTTTTTTAGATTTTAGTCAAAACAGCAAAAAAAATATCATAAATACAGTCAATAGTAATATGATTTAATTGCTTACCACTTTTTATCAAATTAATGTTGTGTAGTCAGTGAGCGGTAACAATAACATACAAAGTTTGGTGTCAATATTATTAAGCTTTGAAGAGTTGCAGGCAGCCTCAGAATCAGGTTGGCATCATGCCATTAAATTAATTGATGCATTATTCAAGAATGGTTTGGTCAATCAAAAAGATATTGATACATTTTTTCCAGAATGGTGTCACAATGACCATATTTTGATCAAAACAGTCTAGGATGAGTTTATAAAAGTACATTTTAAAATAAATCCAAAATAAAGGACAGCAGTTTTTTCCTGACTATGGCATAATTGCTATCATTGTTCTCTGTATGACTCAAGGAATCTTTTAAAAAATAAATAAATCTCATCATAAAAACTTTTTAGATTAGATTTTTAATGATTTAATTATATAATAATCATTTTAACTGTCTCAACTTGTTGAGTAACTTCAGGGCATGGTACGATAATGTCTTCATAAAATACAGTATTTTAAGTAAAAATGCCCAACATGGCTGATATGGGAAAAATTTTGTACCAATTGACTCTGTATGTCATACCAAATCTAATGAGACCTAATGAGAATCTAATGATTTGTGATTTTGGGGCAAACCGTTCAGAAGTTAATAAACAAAAATCTTAAATGATGAAAAAAAATATCTCCGGACCAGTAGGAAGTGGTATGGTGAAAAATTACAAGTTTCCTCAGGTCATGCTTGTCATGACATACACCAAGATTTGTCTCAGTATGATAAAACATTGCACTTTTTGATGTGCTATTTGTTGAATTTGCTTGCATATTTTTCTAGAGCGGTTTGGTTTATCAAAAAGCTTTTGATAAAGTTTTGCCAGCACGGTCTGCAGATGATCTGAGCCAACTTTGCTAAAAATCAAATCAGACAAACCGTTTAGGACGAGTTAGAATAATGCTAAAAAAAATGTTTTTAAAAAGGCAGCATTTTTTTTGTGTGTGACAGAAAAATATATCATAAGTTTGAATCATCTTGAGCTAAAGATTCAGAGAAAAAAAATTATGTGTCTGGGACTTATGGTTCAAAAGTTATTCGCATAAACAAATTACAAATTTGGACAGTTGGTGGCACTATAGGGATTGAGTTAAAGACTCCAAATTTGCTGTGTTTACAGTATAGACTGTGTCTGTGTGGCAAATTTCATAACATTCTCGCAAGAGGTTCTATGAGCTACCATAGAATAAAGGAGCAGACAAAATTAACAGATACAATAGGTGCCTATGCACCTTTGGTGTCTGACCCCTAATACTGTATTAATGCCAGTAAGTGTTACACAATGAATACAGCATTTGTTTAGAACAATGTTGATGTGTTGTACACTCCTTTGGGCTGTCAGCAGATATAAACAAGAGATTAGTCGGCTCTTTTGCTTCTGTCACTCAGTGAAAAGACAGGTGTGTGGCCCATGCTGCTAAAGCAAGATGAACCACAAAGACAAGGGAACAGACTGAACCATTTTTCCTCAAACACGTAATGGAAAAGAGCAGAACAGAACAGATCAAATTAGTATAGGGCTTAATGTTAAAGCAGCAATCCTCAATTAAATATGGTAATCAGACAGATATCTTTTTTTTTTCTTTATCTCAAAATGTTGAACATATTGCTGTGAATTCTATGACCTTATGGTTTCATTATGTACTGGTTGAGGCAATATCTCACGTATTTATCTATAATCTTTTTTTTTTTTTTTTGGAATATGTATTTACATTTTATCCCAATATATAAATATAGAATTACAATATTTGACAACAATATAGAAAACATATATTTAAATTTACAGAGTGAATATGATGGTATTGCTGTAATAACTTCTTTTGACATTTGTAACTTAGTTATTTTAATATTTGATTATACTTTAAACACCAGTGTGTTGAGATTACATGAAAATATTCCTGCTTCAACAGACTTATGGGTCCGTGTATCATCTGATCATTTAATTTCTTACTTGAAATGGAATAACTAGAAAAGAAGACGGCTTGTTTATTCGTTTTTTTCTTTAGATTATTGCACGGAAAATGAGATTTCGGCTAGATTTCTCGTTTTTCGTTTGTGATTTACAAATCGGTTTATGGCCTCGATATTTCATTTGCACATGTTTTGATAGTTTGTTTTCCAAATTGAAATGAAATGAGCAGAAACGAAAAACGGCCCTTTTATTCGTTTTTTCAAAAAACGAAAAAGTGAGATTTCGGCTTGATTTTTCGTTTTTTGGTTCAGGGGTAAAAAGACATATTAATGACTTAAATATTTGTTTTTCACATGTGGGCGGTCATGAGACGCCCCTTTCCGCCGATTGGTCAAGCTAATCTGTGCGTGTGACGTAATCTGTCGTTCCCCAGGCCAGCAGGTGGGACATTCTAAAACGCTTAACGTGAAAAACGCTTAACGTGGCTTACTGTACCAAGACAGTGTTATTATCCGACCAAACTCAGGAAATATCATATTAATAAAGTATACTATGTACAAAACATCTGATGAGCCCAGAATATGAACGCAACGCGCGTTTAATTTACGTTAAGCGTTTTCCTCCCATAGAAAACCATTATAAGAAAACGCTTAACGTGGCTTACTGTACCAAGACAGTGTTATTATCCGACCAAACTCAGGAAATATCATATTAATAAAGTATACTATGTACAAAAAATCTCATGAGCCCAGAATATGAACGCAACGCGTTTAATTACACGTTAAGCGTTTTCCTCCCATAGAAAACCATTATAAGAAAACGCTTAACGTGGCTTAATGTACCAAGACAGTGTTATTATCCGACCAAACTCGGGAAATGTCATATTAATAAAGTATACTATGTACAAAAAAATCTCATGAGCCCAGAATATGAACGCAACGTTTAATTTACACGCTAAGCCGCTTTTCCTCCCATAGAAAACCATTATAAGAAAACGCTTAACGTGGCTTACTGTACCAAGACAGTGTTATTATCCGACCAAACTCGGGAAATATCATATTAATAAAGTATACTATGTACAAAACATCTGATGAGCCCAGAATATGAACGCCACGCGTTTAATTACACGTTAAGCGTTTTCCTCCCATAGAAAACCATTATAAGAAAACGCTTAACGTGGCTTAGCCTACTGTACCAAGACAGTGTTATTATCCGACCAAACTCAGGAAATATCATATTAATAAAGTATACTATGTACAAAACATCTCATGAGCCCAGAATATGAACGCAACGCGTTTAATTACACGTTAAGCGTTTTCCTCCCATAGAAAACCATTAGCCTATATGTTGGAGAGGTTTTGGACTGTAAGGTTCTGATTGGCTAATGAATGAGTGAACCCCCCTGGGTGCCGGTCAGAGCACCAATAACGAGGAGACAGGTGATCAGCTTAACACTGTATATTGAAGGTAGAGGTATGGAATACAGATGAACATCCAATGATGTAAATAGTCTGGAAAATAATAAGTACAATAAAGATAATGAATAAACTATAACATTTTAACAATAATAAGTGTTCACTGATACATGATGGAAAATAAGGATTCCTAATTACCATCAGTAACATTCCTCTACTAAATATCCAGTTACACAAATGGAAATAAGGGATCTTTACAGGAAATGCTTTTCATAAACAACATAATGACCATATATGGACATCCCTTTAGCGCATATGAGCAGCATTCAAACAAACAAAACGTTAAATCTCTTGTTCAATATTGTAATAGTTTAACAGATAAAGATTGCCTCATTAAGATATCATTAATAACCTGTAACACTGATCTGCATTATCACCAAATGACGCCACAAGTGAAATAATAATGCATATCTGAATAACACAAGACGATTGCTACAGGACATGTCTGGGCATGCACATATAACACGGACGCATATAACTCTATTCAGAGCACTGTTAATACGAAATATAATCTGAGAAGCTTACTTTGAGTTCAGTGACTAACATCACAATGTTACATCAGCCGAAATCGCCACAAACAAACAGGAATGAACCTATTTACAGCTGACAGCTCGCACCGATCACACAGACATAGCGGACAGCAGCAACACAACTAACTATGCTGTTCACTGGTGGAATATTACCGCGACTCCGGTTTCATAATAAAAGTCCCAACTAAATGAGCCTTTAATACAGCCGCCCCCAAAGATGTGTAGCATCTTTGCTTCTATGAAAGGCGATAGAACTAATCAGGGCTGGGGGCATTAGGTCCATCTTTTGGTATGGCCGGCAGGATAACAAGGCGGGCTACCGGTCTAGTGTAAACTTGGCCCTTTATATCCACATCAGCAGACCTGATATGACCATCCAGGCTTAGGTGTGTCTTGACGACTTTTCCCACAGGCCATAAGCTCCGAGGAAGTTGGGGATCTACGATCAGGACAAATGTTTTCTCCTTTAAGTCAGGTGGAGAGGCTTGCCATTTCTGCCGAGTTTGAAGGCTAGGAAGATAGTCCCTTATGAACCTGGCCCAGAATCGGTCCGCTAAGACCTGGGAATGTCTCCAGGGCCGACGACTCAACATCTCTGATTCGGGGTAAATAACTTGAGGCAGAGATCCATCTGCCCCATGAGGAGACTATTTGGCGTCACCGGGTCCGGGTCTGCCACGTCTGTCGACACATATCCCAAGGGCTTCGAGTTCAGGATGGCCTCTACTTCCAGCAAGACACACTTCCTCTGGAACTGACTGTGAACTCAAAACAGTGTACAGGGCTGATTTAACGGATCTCACCTCTCTCTCCCAAACTCCACCAAAGTGGGGGGCCGACGGGGGATTAAAGTGGAAGTGGATCCTCTGGCGGGCAAGCTGACTCTGTATGTCAGGAACCAAGGCGGCATAAGCTTCCCGTAACTCCCTTTCCCCACCGCGGAAGTTCGTTCCTCGATCCGACCATAACTCTGCTGGTGTTCCTCTCCTCGCAACAAACCTCCTAAGGGCCATGAGGAAGGAGTCTGTACTCATGCTGGGGAGTAAGTCTAAATGGATAGCTCTTGTGGTCAAACATTTAAAGAGGATACCCCAACGCTTCTCTGTACGCCGTCCTATCTTGACCAGTAGGGGTCCAAAGCAGTCTACTCCACAGGAATGGAAGGCAGGTTTGTAAAGTCGAAGGCGAGCAGAGGGTAAATCTGCCATCTTAGGGATTGTCGGCTGTGCCATCCACCGTTGACATTCTGAGCAGCTATGTTGGAATCGGCGAACAGCTTCTCGACCACGAAGAACCCAGTAGTATCGCCGGATTTCCCCAAACAATCGTTCTGATCCAGAATGGTGTAACTGATGGTCATAATGTTGAATGATTAAACGGGTGACCGGGTGATTAGGATCCAGGACCAGAGGATGTAAACGGAATCCTCAATGCCTGAAAGTCTCCTCAAACGACCTCCTACCCTGATCAGACCAGTGGATGGATCCATTTCAGGGGCTAGAGTTACCAGTCGACTTCCGGACCTGACCGGCTTTCCATTCCCTAACTGTACATAATCCTCAGGGAAGGATTCCTGCTGCACCCGTTTGAGGATATGGAGCTCAGCCTGGCGGTAGTCCTCAGCCTGTGGAGAAGTCCCTGGAGCAAGGGTAGCTCTAAGGTCTTGGGCCGTTATGTCCAACAGTTCCTGCCAGGTGTTGTAATTCCATCTGGTGTTAGGAGGTAAGTTATTAATCCCACAGAAGACAGATTTCCGCAGTTCGACCTGGTCTGCCAGGGTTTCACTTTTAGGTATTACTGGCCACTCCATGGGATCCTGGAGGAGAAAAGAGGTCCTTGAGACCATCGATTCGGTTCAGTAAGGTATTGGAGAGGTTTCCCTTTTGTGAGGTCGTCGGCAGGGTTGTCTGCAGAGCTGACATAATGCCAAGAACACTTATCCGTCAGCTCCTGGATCTCTGCGATTCTGTTTCCCTACGAAGACTTTGTATCGACAGGACTCCGAATTCAGCCACTGGAGGACTGTGGTAGAATCTGTCCACAAGGAAATAGACTTGATACCTAGGGTCAACTCATTCTCCAGTAACTTTGCCAACTGTGCTGCGACTAGACTTCCGCAGAGTTCCAGTCTAGGAATGGAGTGAACTCGTTTTGGAGTGACACGGGAGCGTGCTATAATGAAGGACAGATAGGTCTGACCTTCCTGGTCAGTGGTACGGAGGTAAGCCACTGCTCCATATGCCTTCTCAGAGGCATCTGAGAAGATATGTACCTCATGAATAGCACCATCCATCCTGACTTCAGGGGGTACATAAGGCCGGGGAAAGGTGATACAAGGAAGGTATCGGAGTTCCTCCTCCCATGCATTCCAAGACTGGAGGAGCTCAGGTGGTAGGTTGGGGTCGTCCCACCCTCTCTCCTTGTTCCACAGTTGCTTAATGATGACCTTCGCTCGAGTCGTATATGGTAGAAGCCATCCCAGAGGGTCGTATTGGGTAGCTAGGACCTTATAGATGTTTCTCAAAGTGGGAGTGTTATATACCACAGGTCGATATTTGTATACTAACGTGTCTGACTGCCAGTTCCAGCTCAGACCCAGAGTTGACTCAGGGATGTCTGACTTCTCCTGCGTCAACCACAGTTCCACACTCGCAGATCGGGCATTGGTTGGTAGGTGACTCACCACATTAGGATCATTACAGGCCCACTGGCGAATATCAAATCCAGCACCAAAAAGGATATTCCGTAGTCGATCAATCAAGCTTCGTGCTGCAACAGCAGTGGGCAGGCTCTGCAGGCAGTTATCGACATAAAAACATCTCTCCACTGAAAACCGAATCGCCTCATCTGTCTGGGGGTGTTGTCGTACCTGGCGTTGCAGTGCGTAGGTAGCACAGCATGGACTGGAAGTCGTGCCGAAAGGTAATACCTGCCACTCGAGTGTCTTGGGTGCCTCATCCATCTTCAGGTCCCGCCAAAGGAAACGAAGTAGAGGACGGTCTTCAGGGAGAAGACGAACCTGGTGGAACATCGCCCTGATATCCCCACTCACTGCCACATGATGCTCTCTAAAGCAGATAAGGACGCCCAACAACGAAGCCCCAAGGGTGGGCCCTGGCAACAGGTACTGATTGAGGCTTTGTCCTTGGTACTGATGAGAACAGTTAAAGACAACACGGAACTTTCCATTGTGGCTAACAACGTGGTGAGGAATGTACCAGCATTCAGCTGAATCAGGTAAAGGGTCAGACACTTCCCGAACTGCTCCTGTCTCAATGAGTTTCCTCATTTCCTCTTTATAGATCTCAGCCTTTTCAGGGTCCTTCAGTAAGCGCCTCTCAACACTGCGAAGGGTGGGCAGGACTGACTCTTTAGGCGCATTCAACAAAGGCATGTCCTTTCGCCGTAGAAGGGGAGTAGCCAGCCGGTGGATTCCCTCAGTTTCTAAGGTGAGAGTCTTAATTTCAAGCAGCCGAAGAGCCTCCTGATCCTGCTTAGAGCGGGTTACCTCTTTGCCCTCCCAATGAGGAACCGTATCCAACTGCCACAGTCGTTGAACATTCTGGAAGAGTTCATCCTGGATTGGAGCCATGGAGGTTAACAGACATTGCCGTGCAACAGGAGGCCGCCCCATGGTAGGTATAGGACCCTGAAGCGTCCATCCTAGGCACGTATGAATTGCAGCTGGCGCACCCAGGCCGCCCCATCGAACAGGCTCGGTTGGAGTTATGAGATGGGGCTGATCGAACCGATGAGAAGTAAAGGCTGGACTTCCGCAAGTGTCGGGATAGGGAGACCCGCAGATGTCTATACTTCAGTTGTAGCTGTTTGACAGGGTAAGACTGGCGTGACAGGTTAAGACGGTCTGAGGTAAAAGCATGATGGATTTTATAACTGGTTTGTGGTTTACAGAGGGGAGAGATCCGGAAGGATATGGAGGAACCATGAAGGACCTGAGTATCATCTTTTACTGTCCGCAATGGAAGATCTTCAGGGACACCCTGGATGCCCA
Source organism: Gobiocypris rarus (assembly GCA_023029165.1). Taxonomy (NCBI): domain Eukaryota; kingdom Metazoa; phylum Chordata; class Actinopteri; order Cypriniformes; family Gobionidae; genus Gobiocypris; species Gobiocypris rarus. Next base: position 17,419,276 of record CM040912.1, read on the forward strand.
AAGCCTTAACGGCAGTAGAGAGCAGAATAGTCCTCTCTGAGCCATCATCAAGAAGAGCGAATGTGTCCAAGGTGCGATCTTCATAATGCAAATTTACAGGAACCACTTTGAGCATCACTCGACCTCCGACAGAGGGTTTATCCAGGAAGAACCGATCTGGAGATGAATTAGTCAGGCAGCTCTTCTCCACATTAGCTGAATCCTCCCTCTGGGATGGACTAACATTCACCTCATGAAGAGGTCGGAGATGGGTACCTTGGCAGAGGTTGCAGGGCTTTTTCAGATCACACCGAGCGGCATGGTGTGCTCTGGCGCAGCGCCAACAACGGTTGTTACTACGAATCCAGGTCCTGACCTGGTCGGAGGTAAGCTTAGCAAAGGATGCACACTGGCTCAGGTAATGCTCAGTCTGGTCACAGAAAGGACAAAAGCGTTTCCCTTTAGGAGGCTTAGTTTGTGGAACGGCACCTTTCCAAGAGACGGTAGTCCCACCCTGTGATTCTCCAACACCATGCAGGATGGTCACAGTTCTCTTTCCAGAGTCTGACTTGAGATGCGAGACTTTAGACATTGGTTCAGCATCGTAGCTGTGGCACCAGGTTTCGTAGCGGAGCCAGTTCGAAAGGTCAACCAGATTAGGGTTACACCAGGTTGGCGGAACATATGGCGTCTGAACTCAGCACGCTGCTCAGGGGGAAGCTTACACAGAAGGCGTGCAACATGGGACCCGCAACTCAACTCCAGTTCACCGTCACGTCCCAGAGTTCTTAGAAGGCCCACTAGTGACTGCACCTGGAGAGCAAACCTCTGAAAGGCGGAGATGTCACCTCGCTTTATGTCAGGACTCTCAAGAACCATGGCAATCCTCCTTAAAGCTAACTGATGCGGTTGGCCGAATTTTTCATGGAGTGCAGCCATTGTATCAGTGAATGGAGTAGGTGAGTTCAGATAAGCATCAGCTATCATTCTAGCCTCCTCAAGTTTAAGATGATCAACTAAGATCTGGTATTTGAAAAGTTCAGTCCCGTCTGGAGGAAGCAGGTTCTCCAAAGCTATCCGGAGTCGAGCAAACTCTCCTGGATCAGGCCGGCAGAACTTAGGAATCGTGAGGGCAGGTCCTCTGTACACATATTCAGACCCAGAATAAGGTGCTACAGGTCGTAGACTGGGCTCTGCCTTCTGTGCTAAGGTTGGAGGACTCAAACAAGCAGGAACTGAACTGAATCGTAAGAGAGGCTCTGTGGTGCGGTTCACAGGTAAGTGCATGGCCGCAGGTGTTAGTAACTCTTGTAGCTCTTTAGGGTCGGAGGGGAGGAGTCCCCAAGCATCTGGAACATAAGGCTGAGGAGGGCATGACTGAGTAGCTGCAAAAACTGAATGATACTTTCTAGTCTCTGGTGCCACAGGTTGGTAAGTCATGGAACCGGTGTCAGATAATGCAAGGGCACCTATCCGAGTCTTTAGGTCAACATCGGGCTCCGGCCACGGCGGTGGGGGAAGATCAGCTAAGTTTCCATTTTCAGCTTGACTTGTGGAATTATACTGCCTTCTAGGGGAACTGGATAACTGCAAAACCGATGGCTGTGCTGGAGATATGTTCTGGATTCTAGCTTGACTGAGGTCGGCTCGAAGAGACTGAGCCACTTGAACTAACTCTCTGAATTCTGCACGGACTTCTCTCAACTCCCTCAAGTCTACCTGGAAAGCATGATGGGTCTGGATTAGTTGTGCATGCTCACGTCGCAAATGCTGTAGCTCGCTGTCATGTACAGAAGTAGTGAAATCAACTGCTTGAGGTGAAGGAAAGGATGGCTGTGTGAACGCAGCAGGCTGTGTAAGCTTATAACTCGAGGACCTAATCTGTGAGTCATCAGAACATACAAGGTCACCACCAGAGGGGGTAGTGAAAGGTTGGAAGGATACAGGAGGAGTCCGGTGGACAGGTGCCTCCCAGGTGAGTGGAACAACATGCTCAGCGACAGGTCTCCTTTGAGTATATTGTACTTCATACTGCTGTAGGTAAGCTGGTGGGCGGATATGGCGCCGGGCGAGCTCCTCCAATAAACTCCTCATCAGATTCCATAACGTCAGAAGGGAATACTCATCCGGCTCGAAGGACCAGTTTGTTGGAGAGGTTTTGGACTGTAAGGTTCTGATTGGCTAATGAATGAGTGAACCCCCCTGGGTGCCGGTCAGAGCACCAATAACGAGGAGACAGGTGATCAGCTTAACACTGTATATTGAAGGTAGAGGTATGGAATACAGATGAACATCCAATGATGTGAATAGTCTGGAAAATAATAAGTACAATAAAGATAATGAATAAACTATAACATTTTAACAATAATAAGTGTTCACTGATACATGATGGAAAATAAGGATTCCTACTTACCATCAGTAACATTCCTCTACTAAATATCCAGTTACACAAATGGAAATAAGGGATCTTTACAGGAAATGCTTTTCATAAACAACATAATGACCATATATGGACATCCCTTTAGCGCATATGAGCAGCATTCAAACAAACAAAACGTTAAATCTCTTGTTCAATATTGTAATAGTTTAACAGATAAAGATTGCCTCATTAAGATATCATTAATAACCTGTAACACTGATCTGCATTATCACCAAATGAAGCCACAAGTGAAATAATAATGCATATCTGAATAACACAAGACGATTGCTACAGGACATGTCTGGGCATGCACATATAACACGGACGCATATAACTCTATTCAGAGCACTGTTAATACGAAATATAATCTGAGAAGCTTACTTTGAGTTCAGTGACTAACATCACAATGTTACATCAGCCGAAATCGCCACAAACAAACAGGAATGAACCTATTTACAGCTGACAGCTCGCACCGATCACACAGACATAGCGGACAGCAGCAACACAACTAACTATGCTGTTCACTGGTGGAATATTACCGCGACTCCGGTTTCATAATAAAAGTCCCAACTAAATGAGCCTTTAATACACTATAAGAAAACGCTTAACGTGGCTTAATGTACCAAGACAGTGTTATTATCCGACCAAACTCAGGAAATATAATATTAATAAAGTATACTATGTACAAAACATCTGATGAGCCCAGAATATGAGCATAGCGCGTTTAATTTACACGTTAAGCGTTTTCCTCCCATAGAAAACCATTATAAGAAAAGCGCTTAACGTGTAATTAAACGCGTTGCGTTCATATTCTGGGCTCATGAGATGTTTTGTACATAGTATACTTTATTAATATTATATTTCCTGAGTTTGGTCGGATAATAACACTGTCTTGGTACAGTAAGCCACGTTAAGCGTTTTCTTATAATGGTTTTCTATGGGAGGAAAACGCTTAACGTGTAATTAAACGCGTTGCGTTCATATTCTGGGCTCATGAGATGTTTTGTACATAGTATACTTTATTAATATTATATTTCCTGAGTTTGGTCGGATAATAACACTGTCTTGGTACATTAAGCCACGTTAAGCGTTTTCTTATAATGGTTTTCTATGGGAGGAAAACGCTTAACGTGTAATTAAACGCGTTGCGTTCATATTCTGGGCTCATCAGATGTTTTGTACATAGTATACTTTATTAATATGATATTTCCCGAGTTTGGTCGGATAATAACACTGTCTTGGTACAGTAACCCACGTTAAGCGTTTTTCACGTTAAGTGTTTTAGAATGTCCCCAGCAGGTCTGTTCAACAGGCTACCGCTTCTTCAACTGTAGCCTACATGGCAGGTCCAAGATCGGGCTTTCTTCTGTGCAATTTAACGCGTTTCACAAAACAAATTATATCAGAAATATGAAATATTAATCTGCACCCAGCCTGTTTTATTTAGATGTGTGGAGTTAAACCTGTGTGGTGAAGCTGCGCTAGACAGTGAAGAGCAGGTGCCACAGTCGGCCTGAAGCACATGCTGTAAATACAGTCATAACCTTTCTTTACAATACGCTCAGTTTTGGACAAGGGATGATCATTGCAAATACTGTCATGAAAATCGTCTGAGGGTGGGCACCGATGATGGTGAATTTAAATTTTACTGTAATTGTAGTAATCATCATAGCCGCCAGCGAGAGTGAGACATGATGATTGACAGGAGGATAGCATAGGCAAAAGCGCAAGATAACTTGTATTAAAAAAATAAAAATAATAATAATAATAATATATATATATATATATATATATATATATATATATATATATATATATATATATATATATATATATATATATATATATATATAATTTACTACAATTAAAGTAAAATTTAAATTCACCCTCGGTCGATTTTCATGACAGTATTTGCAATGATCATCCCTTGTCCAAAACTGGTAAAGAAATGTTATGACTGTATTTACAGCATGTGCTTTAGGCCGACTGTGGCACCTGCTCTTCACTGTCTAGCGCAGCTTCACCACACAGGTTTAACTCCACACATCTAAATAAAACAGGCTGGGTGTAGATTAATATTTAATATTTCTGATATAATTTTGTTTTGTGAAACGCATTAAGTTGCACAGAAGAAATCCCGATCTAGGACCTGCCATGTAGGCTACAGTTGAAGAAGCGGTAGCCTGAACAGGCGCTGGCCACTGCCAGGGGAATGACAGATTACGTCACACGCACAGATTAGCTTGACCAATCGGCGGAAAGGGGCATCTCATGACCGCCCACATGTGAAAAACAAATATTGAAGTCATTAATCTGTCATTTTACCCCTGAACCAAAAAACGAAAAATCAAGCCGAAATCTCGTTTTTTTGTTTTTTGAAAAAACGAATAAAGGGGACGTTTTTCGTTTCTGCTCATTTCATTTCAAACTGGAAAACAAACTATCAAAACATGTGCAAATGAAATATCGAGGCCATAAACCGATTTGTAAACCACCATCGAAAAACGAGAAATCTAGCCGAAATCTCATTTTCCGTGCAATATTCTAAAGAAAAAAACGAATAAACAAGCCGTCTTCTCTTTTCTAGTTATTCCATTTCAAGTAAGAAATTAAATGATCAGATGATACATGGACCCTTATGATACTGTGCCAATAAACATTGTGTGTTTTTGTGTTCTGCAGAGAATAACTGGAACCCTTGCACTGTCAGTGTTCACCGCTGTACTGGGTTCCTTTCAGTTTGGCTATAACATTGGTGTCATCAACGCTCCACAGAAGGTAATATTGCATCTATATAAAAATCTGTTACATAAATATTTTAGACATATTATAACTGTATTGTTAACTTCAGTTTGAAACAGTTGGATAAAGTTATCCAAAGAATTACATTTATGAACATTGACACAGTCCACAGGTACACTGTAAACCCAAATTAGTAAGCAGAACTCAAAAAAATTTGATGTAACTCGTTGCCTCAAATTTTTTAAGTTGAATAACTTAAAAGTCACAATTTTTCCAGAACTTAAAAGGTTGGATTACCTGCTACTTGTACCTTTTGATAACAGTTAAATTAAAGTGCTCATTTAGCTCAACTCAAATATTTGCAGTTATATGACTTACAATTTTCTGTTAAGGCAACTCAATTATTTTCAGTTATTATAACAAAGTTTTGCGTTTTCACAGAACTTTAAAAAATAAGTACACAACCACACCATTTTATGTTAACAAAACTCAATTTTTATTGCTTTGTCTTGTCATTGCTTTAAGTACATGTTAGTCAAATATGTTGAGTTTGTTTCCTTAAAAACATGTGACTCAAACTTAAAATGTTGAGGCAATTGAGATCCAGCACGGTTTTAATCAGAAAAGCTGAATAAGTTTTAAAATAGATTTTATGTTAAGAATTTTTTTCTTGAGAGATTTACTCACACACAGACATCAAGAATCAGCCTATGAACCTCAACCATGGTGACACGTTTTATGCCGCAATGCATTATGGGAGCCAGGGATGAGTTTTGCATGATGCACCCAGAATGCATTGCGGCATGAATCATGTCACCATTGTTGAGATTCATAGGCTGATTCTTGATCTCTGTGTGTGAGTAAGTCTCCCAGGAGTTAGAAGTGCTTATTGTGTGATGTGTTAAACCAGAGAACAAAACTTATGTACACATTTTAAAAATCGTTTAATTTGTAGGCTACATTAAACTGATGACAATAAAAATACAATAAATAAATAAAATAAATACATTTTGTCTTTCACTAACACATTTCAGTTTGCCCCAATTAAATTTTTTGAATAGGCTAAGGTTGTGATTTATTTGTTATGATGGATTTTACTTATTTGGTTAAGCACTTTAAGATTGTATTGTATTTTAGCATGTGCTATATAAATTAAGTTTATTTTTAAATCATCTCAATTTGAAACAACAGAAATAACAGGACTTCATCATTCTTTGCATGTAATTACTTAGTTCTTTTAAGTTGGACTTAATTTATGTTTTTGAGTTATGCTTACTTATTCACAAAAAAGTTCCATTTAATCTAAACATATGAGTTGAAATTACTCAAAAAGAAGACCATGTTACACCAACTTGAAACAATTAAGTTAGTATAACTTTTTCTAAAACTTTGAGTATACACTACTTAATCTATTTATGTCACATGATACACTACTTAATCTATTTATGTCACTTAATCTATTTATGTCCTGTCTTGTGTGCACATGTGGGTTTTGTTAGTGTGGCCATGTGCCTCTGTCATTGTCAGATCCCACCCCCTTGTTATCTGGTTATTGGTTTAATTTGCCCCACCTGTGTTTGCCTCATTCCCTGCTTGATTTCTCCCCTTTATAAGTTCCTGTGTGTTTGCAGTCCTTGTCAGATCGTTGTCTTGTCTACGTCTCCCAGTTCCCCGTGTCGGTATGTTCTTGTCTTTTCTAGTTTATGTATTTTTTCCCCCTCGTGGGTTTTGTTTTGTATTTTGTTTGTTTTATTTTATAATAAAATTCATTTCTGCACTTGAGTTCTCGCACCTGTTTGTCCCTTGTTTAAACGTAACAGAACGATCCGACCATCTGAGGACTCAGCAGAATGGGAATCTTCCTATTCCCATCTCCCTGCCCTTCCGCTGCATCAGGAGAGGAACAACTAAGCAAACTCCTTTCCCTTAAGCAGGAGAAGAACAGCATTAAGGAGTTTGCTTACCGGTTCCTGTTTGCAGCGGAGGGGCTTAACATCAGTCAGGCGGAACTCAAGGACATATTTAACAACAGTCTCAATGATCCTGTCATCGCCTGGGAGATGGGAATGCTGGGGACACTATCATTTTGGCAGTTTGTGGGGTATACGTATGACCGTGATGGGGCGGAGTGCCCTGGAGGGTGGTCTTCACCTCTTGGGCCACCCCCATATTTTCCCACAGACTGCCAAGTCCCCAGTCCTCCGATGACCCCTTCGGGGAGAGGGAGGAGGAAGAACGGGGTCACCCCTCCGTTGGTCCCTGTGCCAACGGACCCTGTTCCGGTGGACCCTGTTCCGGTGGATCGTGTGCCGGTGGTCACTGGGCCGAGGGTCTGTGTTCGGTCCGTGGTACTTAAGCGGAGGAGGAGAAGGAAGGCGCGCCGTGACTGTTCCGGTGGTCCCAGTCCCGGTGGATCGTGTCCCGGTGGTCCCAGTCCCGGTGGATCGCGTTCGGTGGTCCCAGTCCCGTGTGGATCGTGTTCCGGTGGTCCCAGTCCCGGTGGATCGTGTGTCGGTGGTCCCAGTTCCAGTGGTCCCAGTCCCGGTGGGTCGTGTTCCGGTGGTCCCTGTGCCGGTGGATCGTGTTCCGGTGGTCCCAGTCCCGGTGGATCGTGTACCGGTGGTCCCAGTTCCGGTGGTCCCTGTGCCGGTGGATCGTGTTCCGGTGGTCCCTGTGCCAGTGGATCGTGTTCCGGTGGTCCCTGTGCCGGTGGATCGTGTTCCGGTGGTCCCAGTCCCGGTGGATCGTGTTCTGGGGAGTCCTGATCCCGAGTCCGGACATGGCCTGGAGGGCTGTGACCGGATACTTTATGGTGGCCTTCTGGAGGGCTTGGGAGAAGCACAGGACTTTCTCCGAGCCCCCAGAGGCAGTCCCGGTGGTCCCAGTCCCGGTGGTCCCAGTCCCGGTGGTCCCAGTCCCGGTGGTCCCTGTTCCGGTGATCCCTGTGCCGGTGGACCCTGTGCCGGTGGAGCCTGTGCCGGTGGACCCTGTGCCGGTGGACCCTGAGCCGACGGACCCTGAGCCGGCGGACCCTGAGCAGGCGGACCCTGAGCCGGCGGACCCTGAGCCGCGGACCCTGAGCCGCGGACCCTGAGCCGGGCGGACCCTGAGCCGGGCGGACCCGGCCGCCTGAACTCTGCTGGCCACTCCGCCCCCGGCCGCCTGAACTCTGCTGGCCACCCGGCCCCGGCTGCCTGAACTCTGCTGGCCACTCCGGCCCCCCCGGCCGCCTGAACTCTGCTGGCCACTCCGGCCCCCCCGGCTGCCTGAACTCTGCTGGCCACTCCGGCCCCCGGCTGCCTGAACTCTGCTGGCCACTCCGGCCCCTCCGCCGCCTGAACTCTGCTGGCCACTCCGGCCCCCGGCCGCCTGAACTCTGCTGGCCACTCCGGCCCCGGCCGCCTGAACTCTGCTGGCCACTCCGGCCCCCGGCCGCCTGACCTCTGCTGGCCACTCCCCCCGACCGCCTGAACTCTGCTGGCCACTCCGCCCCCGGCCGCCTGAACTCTTTGTGTTCCCTGTCCCTCCCTTGTTTTCCCCTTCCTTATCTGTTTCTCCCAGGTCTGTCCCTCCCGTCCCGCCCCTGGTGTCCCTCCGCCCCGCCCTGGTCTCTCTCTCCGTTCCGCCCCTGGTCTGTCCCTCCCGTCCCCGCCCCTGGTCTGTCCTCTCCCGCCCCGCCCCTGGTCTGTCCCTCCCGCCCCGCCCCTGGTCTGTCCTCCCGCCCCGCCCCTGGTCTGTCCCTCCCGTCCCCGCCCCTGGTCTGTCCCTCCCGTCCCGCCCTGGTCTGTCCCTCCCGCCCCGCCCCTGGTCTGTCCCTCCCGTCCCGCCCCTGGTCTGTCCCTCCCGTCCCGCCCCTGGTCTGTCCTCCCGTGCCGCCCCTGGTCTGTCCCTCCCGTGCCGCCCTGGTCTGTCCCTCCCGTGCCCCTCTGGTCTGTCCTCCCGTGCTCAGTGGAGCGCCTGGTAGCCGCTCCTTAAGGAGGGGGTAATGTCACATGCCTGTCCTGTCTTGTGTGCACATGTGGGTTTTGTTAGTGTGGCCATGTGCCTCTGTCATTGTCAGATCCCACCCCCTTGTTATCTGGTTATTGGTTTAATTTGCCCCACCTGTGTTTGCCTCATTCCCTGCTTGATTTCTCCCCTTTATAAGTTCCTGTGTGTTTGCAGTCCTTGTCGGATCGTTGTCTTGTCTACGTCTCCCAGTTCCCCGTGTCGGTATGTTCTTGTCTTTTCTAGTTTATGTATTTCTAGTTTATGTATTTTTTCCCCCTCGTGGGTTTTGTTTTGTATTTTGTTTGTTTTATTTTATAATAAAATTCATTTCTGCACTTGAGTCCTCGCACCTGTTTGTCCCTTGTTTAAACGTAACAATTTAATTAAAATGAACGTTCGGGTTTACAGTGTATATATTACAAATTATAATATTCAGCTATTGTCATTTCATTTGAAAAGTTAGTTTTTACTCTCTCAAAATAATTTTGCCAATAGAATTGACCAAAATTGCACCTCTTGATGGAAATAATATTACACAACATTAACTCCATCAAGAGGTGCATCAATTTTTGTTCAAGATCTTGTATTGACAATGCAAGAGTCAAGAACTCTGTAAAGTCTACTCCAGCACATCCCAAAGACTTTCATTGAATTCAGAATTCTGGGCTCAGGGGTGCCAATTAATGTGTGAAAAGTATGCATCATGCTCCCTCCCATTTGAGTCTGCTGAATCTCATGTCATCCTGGAACATAACCATTATATGTGTCTTCATGCATGGTTGTTTTTTAAATGAAAAGCTACACACTCCATCAATTAGGGTTAGAAGAACTGTTGCCAAACATATAACATGCTAATAATCAATGCAATAATGATCCAATGATAGACTCTTCAGTATTTGCCTAAATCCAAACAGGGACTTTTCCTACAGTATATGCCTGCACATTTTGACATTAAGTCCCCATAAAACATGGAAACCCAAAATGTGTGTGTGTGTGTGTGTGTGTGTGTGTGTGTGTGTGTGTGTGTGTGTGTGTGTGTGTGTGTGTGTGTGTGTGTGTGTGTGTGTGTGTGTGTGTGTGTGTGTGTGGACTGGTAATCCCTACGTTATGGGGACAAAATGTCCCCACAAAGATGGCAATATCCAAAATCCTTGTCCTTGTGGGGACATTTTTTGGTCCCCATGAGGAAAACATCTTATAAATCACACTAAGTGATATTTTTTGAAAATGTAAAAATGCAGCATGTCTCCTGTGATGGGTAGGTTTAGGGGCAGGGGCAGTGTAGGGGGCAAAAAAATTTGGTTTGTACGGTATAAAATGCATTACGCCTATGGAATGTCCCCATAAAACATGGAAACACAACGTGTGTGTGTGTGTGTGTGTGTGTGTGTGTGTGTGTGTGTGTGTGTGTGTGTGTGTGTGTGTGTGTGTGTGTGTGTGTGTGTGTTGAATTTCTCCCTCTGATAAATTCATATACCCTTTAAAGTGTGGCAATTAATGCTATGTGATGTAATAAAAGAATAATATACACATATTTTATTGCATTTGTCATGTTTTTTTGCCCGTAGTAATTTGTATTCTTCATATTACTTATATTACTTGTAAAGTAAGATTTGTGGTTTTGAACATTCCAACGCACAAAGACAGAAAATGGGGCTTTGTTTATCGTCAATCATGTGACTGTGAAACCAACACAAACCTCGATAGGGGCTTCACTGGAGAAGCTTCAGTGTCTAAAATAACATCACTAGGGCTGGACCATGATGGTAGCTGAACAAACTCAGGGTTACATGATAAGTTTCGAGTTAACAATCCAAACCAATTCAATCAGGTTTTTTGAACAAATTAACAAATCATCAACATTCTCTGTCACCTTTGATCCTGAGTTAATCAATAACCATGGAATGTGTGACATCAGTAGTGAACAGACAATCACATCGCTTGAAACATGCGCAATTGCAATTAACTTCTTGTGAGAGAGTCAATGCGATTTCACTTCTCTCTTCTGCCGAAGACAGAAGAAATTGAAGAATATGAAGTACATTCATTAATTTACCAAGCAATAAGAAAATATACACTCAAAAAAAAATGAACTTATAATGCTGTTCACTTTATTTAAGCAATTTATCTTGATTTAACACCATTATATCAGGTTTCTGGTTCAAATGTAATTGCTTCATGTTATATTGACTTAAAACCGTTACTCTTTGACATAACTTGACGTTTTTTATTTAGAAATAACATGTTTCAATCAAGTAACCCAATCAAACCGGACTTTCACTTCCCATCATGGTTTGCAAAGGGGCTGAATTCAGAGAGTAAATGTTTAAATAAAGTGCTATTTGATACATTTTTAACCAGATAAGAAAATGGAGATTGTTTTTAATGCTTAATATTTTATGTCGGTATTTAAAAGTTTGTGTTATGTTAGTGTTTTTGGAGGTTACCATTGTGGTGAAGTGTAGAGCATGTGCTTGGTGTGAGGACCTGCTAACAACAATTATAGCAGGTGATTTTAGCAATTTTGAGCGTGGCAAAATTGCGTTGGTGCCAGACAGGCCGGTCTGAGTATTTCACAATCTGCTCTGTTACTGGGATTTTTTACGCACAACCATTTCTAGGGTTTACAAAGAATGGTGTGAAAAGGGAAAAACATCCAGTATGCGGCAGTCCTGTGGGCGAAAATGCCTTGTTGATGCTAGAGGTCAGAGGTGAATGGGCAGACTTATTCAAGCTGATAGAAGAGCAACTTTGACAGAAATAACCACTCGTTACAACCGAGGTATGCAGCAAAGCATTTGTGAAGCCACAACACGCAAAACCTTGAGGCAGATGGGCTACAACAGCAGAAGACCCCAACGGGTACCACTCATCTCCACTACAAATAGGAAAAAGAGACTACAATTTGCACAAGCTCCCCAAAATTGGACAGCTGAAGACTGGAAAAAATGTTGCCTGGTCTGATGAGTCTCGATATCTGTTGAGACATTCAGATGGTAGAGTCAGAATTTGGCGTAAACAGAATGAGAACATGCATCCATCATGCCTTTTTACCACTGTGCAGGCTGGTGGTGGGGATGTTTTCTTTTAGGCCCCTTAGTGCCAATTGGGCATTGTTTAAATGCCACGGCCTACCTGAGCATTGTTTCTGACCATGTCCATCCATTTATGACCACCATGTACCCATCCTCTGGTGGCTACTTCCAGCAGGATAATGCACCATGTCACAAAGCTCGAATCATTTCAAATTGGTTTCTTGAACATGACAATGAGTTCACAGTACTAAAATGGCCCCCTCAGTCACCAGAGCTCAACCCAATAGAGCATCTTGGGGATGTGGTGGAACGGGAGCTTTGTGCACTGGATGTGCATCCCACAAATCTCCATCAACTGCAAGATGCTATCCTAGCAATATGGGCCAACATTTTGAGAAATTTGCTTTTAGCACCTTGTTGAATCAATGCCAGGTAGAATTAAGGCAGTTAATACACAACAATAGTAAATAAAATGTTTGTGATAATCTAAAAACTTTTTTCAACATTTTAATTTGTGAATTTAAAATTTGATCCCTGGCCTCTTTTATCGTTAATAGTAAAAGTGCCCTTTCGGTTGTACTGCGGTGCCACCCAGAACGCAATTTCTACCGAGAATTGTACTCTCCATGAAATTATAGGGGTCGTGCCTCTGAATCAGCCCAGTGTCTTGCTCCAGGATCAAATGCTTTTATAATCACATTCAAATGTAATAAGAGATATTTGCGTCATCAGGGTGAAAAGAGATTATATTTTTCCTGAGAATACTTATGTCTCATCATGTTATCCTACTCTTGTCTTCCCTCTTTTTTGCATCCCTCTGACCTCAGATCATTGAGCAGGACTATAACTCAACATGGACGGAAAGATACTCAGAACCAATCACTGTACAAACACTGACATCTCTGTGGTCACTCTCTGTGGCCATCTTCTCAATTGGGGGAATGGTGTCCTCCTTCTCTGTAGGAATCATATCAGAGTTTTTTGGCAGGTAAGACAGCTATATATCCAATTTTTGTATTATGTTTTATTTTTTACTTTTATTATACTTAAACTGAATATAATGTTTGGACTACTGATTAAAATCTACAAAAACACACTCATTACTTAAATATTGCGGACTACAGCATTACAGTAGGCCCCCCAAATCTGAATAAACCCTAGTGGAAAAAAAGCACGCTAAGTATACTTGCAGCCAGGCTAATTTTCAGTATACTTGAAGTGTGTTAATGACTAGTTAACTTGAAGTGTGCTATTTTGAAACAACTAATTTTGTACTGAATATATTTTAGTTGTAATTAAGTAGTGTTAAAGCATAGTTTTAAGTGTATTTAGTGTACTTTGATGTGCTAAATTGGAACTTTAAGTATAGTACACTTTAAGTATAGGGCATAATTACATGCTTGATTAGTGATATTAAATGTGCTTTATTTGTATTATAAGTATATTTTATTTATGTTAAGTATATTTTATTTGTATTATAAGTATACCTTATTTGTATTATAAGTATACTTTACTTGTTTTATAGTATATGTATATACACACACACATATATATATATATATATATATATATATATATATATATATATATATATATATATATATATATATATTGTAACAATATCGACTATGAGTCTGATATCTCGGGGAATAATTAACTCAAAAGGGATTTAATATTCATGAGTTTATGAATATAATTTGCTAGTCGTTCATTACGTTTATAAAAAATTTCCGATAAGGAAAATGTTTAATTAAATACAAGTAACCTTTAAGGAATTGCTTGAAGTTATCTTACTGCGTTTGTCCTGCAAACTAGTTATAGACTTTCAAATCAATTCTCAATAAGGGATTACTGCTTTACGAGAGCATAAGAAGCATTAACTTTACTGATCAGGACAAATTAATATTTCGTATGTTCGTACAGTTATGTTACTAAAATCGTAGCGCTAAGCAGCATTAGGTAACGTTCAAGATTCGTAAGCTTCATTGACTTCGTGTATGTGGAAAAATAACAGTTTCAAATTCAGAAATATCTTTTGGAAGTTTAATAACACAGACTAAAGATAACACTAAAATAAACACAGAAAGTACCTACTAAATATGTATCAAGAGAGTAGAATATAGATAGGACATGAAACTAAAATTGTATCTAAACGAAAAGAATAAAAGAAGACAAAATAGAGAGAGAGAGAGAGAGAGAGAGAGAGAGAGAGAGAGAGAGAGCCCTCAACGAGTTAATCTCATTCCAAAACGGAGGTAACACGACTTTTCAATAGCAGCTTGGATTAAGGAATAAGAATACTTGCTTTGGTTTCTCGCCGGTATGTGTATTCTGAGTTCAAATGTCCCGCGCATTCAGTGGTTCTTTTGAGGTCCGTTTGGTGCGTCGGGTCTTTTGAAATTATGCTGAAGAGGGCGTGCTGTATCGTCTCCTCTGAAGAATGCCCTTGGGGCTGGAAGATGGCGGATTGCCGGCGGCGTTGGTGATGCACAGCACGAGCAAAAGGCGTTGGAATGCGGGTTGCATTGGCATTTATCGATAAGAGAGCGACGCCCATTCCCTGGATGTTCCAATCGATCCGATCGTTTTCGGCGCGAAACTAAGTTCTTTGTTCGGCTGAGTTCCTCCTCCTGGCTGGCACGCCCATGGTGGCATACAAATGCATTTATCCTTACAAAGTTGGCACTTTTGTAATAATGCATGTCCTTTAAATTCTTTTACAAGATTCGGTACGATTGCATTTTTCTGTTTCTAAAAATACCAAAAAACAGGTCTGAGATGGGGGAATCCACAAATACAAGCTTTCCACTGTCTATTGTCCTAAACAGCTGAGTTAACACTCATATAACCCTCCTAATTATTACAGACATATATACAAACATTCAGACAGGAAAGTATACATTTAGTACGTTTTTAGGGGGCTTTTAACCATCTCTTTAACATGAGCTGGGTGAACATTTCATTTGTGCCTCTCTATGTGTGTGTGTAAGGTGTGAATGCTCGCGATGGGGCTATTTGGGCAATAAAAGTTCTCTCCCCGGGGAGATCAAAGAAATGCTCTTCCAGACATTTTGGCGTCGTTGAGACCATCGATCGCCTTATCGTGATCTGATAACGCGCTTCACGAGAGGCGTGAGACATCTGGCCGCCTGCCAGAGGAACAGACGTCATTGTGGCTACAGTCCCCCTTTTTGTTTGGCTGATGTCCTGTGGTCATTATCGGACAACTCCTCGTCACAATGGACGGATGGTAGGTGAGTCGGCGGTCGGGCAGCAGGTGTCTGTTACGGCTGGGGAGCCAGCTCGATGAGATCCGTCTCTGCTTCGGGCGTTGTAACCTCCATCCGTGGTTTCCATCGGAGACCTCCAGACACGGCTGTCGTGAGCTTGGCTGTGGAGGTTTTCATCTCGCTGAATTTTCTGTACAGGAAGAAGGCGATGCCCAGGGTTAGGGTATTGCCGAAGATCATAGAGACACATAGTGCAGTGTTAGCTGCGGTCCAGGTTTGGACAACAGGAGAGGCATTCAGGATAGGCATTCGGGACAATGCTTGAAGGGTTGCATCAAGGGGAGTGATGTCAATTGGTGGTACCGGTCGGCGAGGTTTGTCCCAGGTGGATGGGACAGTCTTCTCGTTTCAGAAACGGTGGTTGAGTTTAACTTGCATTGGCCCCTAACTGTCTTTCTCTGTTAGTGGCCACATGTCTCTTGATCTGGTTCCGGTGAACCCATTTGAGAACCAGTTCTCTCTGTCCCCGGTTTAGTTGAATCTGGTACGCGACGGGAGAGAGTTTGTTCGTAATCTCATGAGGTCCCGTCCAGTGGGGCAGAAATTTCTTTGACAGCCGTCGGGGGCCTGTCAAAGGTGGCGGGTTGAAGTTGTAATACCAGATCTTGTCGCCCACCTCCAGTTCTTGGTGTGAGGCTTTGCGGTCGTAATAGGCTTTCTGACCTTCAGCGCTCTTTTGCAAGTGTTGCTGGGCAAAGGCGAAAGTTGTTTTTAAATGTCTATGGAGCTCATCGAGGTACTGGAACGTGGTGTACGCGGTGACAAGGAGTCGCCGGGTTGGTACAGCAGGTGTAGTGGCAGAGTCATCTGCCGCCCAGTCATGAGTTCAAAAGGGGATACCCGTGTTGATTCCTGCGGGTGGCTCTGAGGGCCATCAGAATGAGGGGGAGTTTCATATCCCAGTCTTTCTGGTTAGCAGACACATACTTTCTCAGCATGGCGACCACCGTTCTGTTCGATCTCTCAACTTGCCCTGATGCGATGGGGTGGTGGCTGACGTGCAGTCTAGCCCGTATCCCCAGCCATTTCCAGATCTGTTGCATGATCTCGGCAGTGAAATGGGTGCCTCTGTCTGAGTTGACTCTCAGTGGCAATCCGAACCGGGAGAAAATGTGGTTTAACAGTAGGTATGCCGTGGTCTGGGCAGTGTCGTTGGGTGCTGGTAGACACTCCACCCACTTGGTAAACTGGCACACCACTGTGAGAAAGTACCTGTTGCCTCTTGTGGACCTGGGCAGGGGTCCTACCCAGTCGATTTGTAGGTCTGACCACGAGAACGTGATCCCTCTGCGTTGCAGTGGGGCTCTGTGGTTCGGGTTTGCTGGCTGGAATTGACAGCAAACCAGACATTCTCTGACGTACTCCGCAACATCTTGTTGCATGCCGGGCCAATATGCCACCTGTCTCTGTGTCATACGTGGCTCTGGTGCCGTGGTGTCCCGCACATGGTGTGTCGTGGGCGTACATTAGCATAATCCCCCTTTGCGATCGTGGCACCACAAGCCGTGGCGTTGTGCTGTCATCGGGTGCAAACCACAGAATGTCGTCCTGTATACGCATCATGTGTTTGGAGTTATGTAGATGCTTGAGGCTTGAGTCGTTAGAGAGGTCAGAGTCAGTGATAGGGTGGTTGGAGGGGTCAGAGAGGTGGTCGAAAATTGTCTTTATTGCCGTGTAAGAAGCTTGCATTTCCGCGATGTCGTTGTGGGAAATCTGCGTTGTTAGCGATAAAGACTGTGAGGCGGGCATTGTAGCTGGTGCCGATCGCTTGCTGCGGGTTAGCACTGCACCGCTACGGCTGGATGTGGGATTTGGAGGTTCCCACATCTCGCCGTGTGGTGCGTTAGCGTCTTGTAGCATTTGTTGCACTTGAGACTCGAAACCTGCATACGGTTCCTCCGTCTGGGTGTCATCAGTCAGGTTGGTATGGAGAGGTGAAGTAGGTTCATCCGTTTCCATGACAGGCTGTTGGGAGACTGTGTATACTACAAGGTGACTGTCCTCTGTCAGCTCCGTTCGGCAGACCTGGTCTTTAGTCGCCGGCATGACAGATGTTATGGCGATGAACTTGAAGGGTACAGTGAACAGTGTGTTGTCTGTATTCCCTTCGGGTATCAGTGCGTGTGGAATGGGTCCGATGATGGGTAACACAAGTTCCAAGTCATGAAAGTCATTGCTGATTAGCCATCCCAGCCGAAAGGCTTTGGGAATGTTGATGTCAATTGCTGTGCAGTTGTTGAACAGGATGTAAACAATACGAGATGACACTTCAGTGAGGGGTGTGGCTTCAAGTGTGAATCCGAGTTCCACACATTCGGGTGAGGGTTGGAAGAAACCATGTCAATGTCGGTGGTTCCATGTCAAGCGCAGCGCACAGATTCCTCTGGCAGACACCATAGAGGAGGGGTGTGAGTTCAAAGGGAAACGGGTGCGCTTGCTGGCGTAAGGCGTGTGTGGTGCCTTTTCACTGATTGACTTGAACAGTGAGAGACTAATGGCTGAGTTATCGGCCCATAGTGCGAGAACACTGTTCGTTGTGGTGATATCATTCAGCTGTAGGTCATTCATGACCTGGGGGCAGAAGGTATCGGAGTCTTTGGTGAGCTGAAATGTGCAGAGTAGCGAACTTGAACTTGGCTTCGTGGCTGAGGCTGTGTTTTCACAGTGTGCTGCAGGAGGTCCCGTGACCTTTGTGACCTGGCAGTCTGGCTCTGTGGGCGTTTCCGTGACCTTTGTGACTTGACAGTCTTGCTCAGACGATGTGTGTGTCTGAAGGGGCAGAGGGTCGCGCACTTGAGCCCAGAATTTCAGCTGTTTGAAGTCCAGTAAGGGTTCGAAGCGGTCCAGCAGGTCTTTTCCGATGAGAAACGGGTACGTGTTCATCGGGGAGACATAGACGGGGTGTACAAGGCTCATAGGTCCAATCGTCAGGTGAATGGGAGCTATCCCAGATAGCATTGTGACATTGAGTCAATGTTGAAATTCCATCAGAATCATCATTTTGGTTGAGGTTGAAATTTCAATGCTAAGTAATATTGGATCAATGTTGAAAATCCGATGCTAAAAACATATTGGACCAATGTTGAAAATTCAATGCTAAATAATATTGGATCAATGTTTGATAATTCCATGCTTTCCAGTGTTGAAAAGACAAACATTGAATCAATGTTGAAGTTCCATCAGAATCATCATATTGGTTGAGCTTGAAATTTCAATGCTAAGTAATATTGGATCAATGTTGAAAATCTGATGCTAAAAAATATTGGACCAATGTTGAAAATTCAATGCTAAATAATATTGGACCAATGTTAAAATTTCCATGCTTTTCAGAGTTGAAAAGACAAACACTGAATCAATGTTGATTTTTGGTCAGCTTAATTCTCCACTGGTGAGACTTAATTACTATCAATCTATCTGTCCCATCATTCAACACGTTAAAGGAAATCCAAATCAATTGGGTACATTTCTGTGAACATTCATTATCCACAAAGGATGAATCTCCTCCAACGAGTGTATGGATTTTCAAAGAAATCCTACCGTAAATTGAACTCAATGAGATACACCAGTTGATTATCATTAGTATTATTAATATTTATGTTTTAATTATTGTTTTAAAATCTCCTCCATCATGTAAAACATCTCCAATCCCCAATTTTTTTCTGCTAGCTACACAGCGCAAGCAAGCAGCGAGATATATAATGACTGTCACATAAAGATTTTTGTGACTGTTAATAAAGAATTTAGAATATTTTCCCCTACTTATTGAATGCGCCACAATCCAATCCAGTAGGTGGCAGTAATGCAGCTTTAATCTGGCTGCCAACCACCAATCAGATCAAAGCACAGTTTAACAGACTTCAAGCATGAAAAAGACAGACGCAGGACAGCGACAGTGTTTTTCAGAGGTAAGTACAAAAATATTAATAAAATGCATCTCAATTTTCATTTGTGTTTTTATTTTTCTTTATTTCTTACAACTTTTGTGCTTCTCCTGGGCGAGTCAGAGTGAACTGCGATGTTAATAGAGTCACGTGAACGCCCCTCGTACACAACCAGTGGCCAGGATAATCTTAATACATTGAGTTTCAGTTTGTTTTTCACCAAACCCTATCAAATTTGTATTCATCTTTATTTCTTAAGATTGCCATATACTGTGATTTTTGTACGATTTCGAACCGAATTCTGAGTCGTGCAACTCTTATTTGGCTCGGGCCAATTTTTAACTTTGTCATGCGTCGTTTGTTGTGAGGTGTTCGTCTATGGGATGATTTTAGTATCAAAATGATTTGTGCGTGCAACAAATAAGATTTGTGTATTTGTGGAAATGGTGCCGTACATGCATTCATTGTACCATTCATACTCTGTCATCCCATATTCGTCCCAGTGTAGAAACGAGAGGCGATCGGACGGCTAGATGAATTTCTGTCATGGCAGTAATTCTGGTCTCCACTCGTGAGGGTATCGCACAGCTGAAGCAGAGCTACGGACTGATTGACATATCGGCAGGTGAAGGGAAATAGGACAATCAGTTCGTAGCTCTGCTTCAGCTGTGCGATACCCTCACGAGGGCCGACCACAATTACACAATTCCAATTTCATCTTTAATGCGGCAAGAAAAGAGTGAGATCTTTAGTTCTGTAGGCAGCTATATCAAACTGCTATATCAAACTGCAGAAATTTAGCAAACTGTTGCGCCTCCAGTTCGTGTTGTAAATGGATAATCTCTTCCAAATCACTGTGTAGCTTATCCAGCTCCTCTTTTATTAATTTAGCTACTTGATCATTAATTTACTTGTTTCACTTTCACACTTTTATTTATTTCTTTACTATTATTTACTATTAAATATAATAATAACATAAGATAAAACATCGGATTTCACTTTGCTTTTCCATTCATTCCTCCTGTGAGTCTGCAGATGCTTTAAAGGGAAAAGTATATACTAAAATTAATTAAATAGTCTTGAATTTAAATTCAGTTAGTTTTAACTGGGATGTAAAGATTTTGATAAAATTTCAAGTTTCACTTAATTTTGGAGTACATTTATAATGTTTAATTAACCACACTTCCAAATATGTACTAACTTCTTATTGTTTTAGATGCCTTACAAGTGAATGCTGATAAAGGAGGCCTCAGAGTTTATCTTTGCTGGGATGGTGCAAAAATGTCTCCATTACGCCCTGAAAGGCTTGGGGCATTGCTCATGGTGGAAACCCCAGAGTTTAGAGTATTTAATTCTTTCTTCTACCTTCTTTCTTTCAGTAGTACTGTCCCATTTCTGTCCTTATTGGCAAGTTTCCATTTGTATTACTTCCATTTTGCAGATGCAGGTTGTCATGTTTTTCCAGGCTCTTCTCCAGGCATTTGTGTTATAAATTCAGATGTAATTGTTTTAAGACAATGTGAGATTTCCTGTTGTAATTGTGGGGCATAAATAAATACATTTGCATGTGAACTGAAGGATGTTGTTTACTTTGAGTGACTTTTTGATACAAAATCATATCAATTGCAGCCATACATGGTCTCTGATTGAAAGGAATAAAATAAAGAGACAATTAACGGGCATAGAATCCTGCTGTACATAAAGCAAGATTGATTTTAAAGTGCTTCTATGTTGATTCAATGTTAAATAAGTGATTTAATTTAAGTTGAAAAATATTGATTTTATGCCCATCTTGATCTATTTTTCATCATTGAAATAACATTATTTCAGGGTGCAAACCTGATGAAAAATCAATGTTAAATTTCAACATTGTTTCAATGATAATTTGATCAATGCATCAACATTGATTCAATGTTGATTCAGTGTTAAATAAATGATTTAATTATAGTTGAAAAAATAGTGATTTTATGCCCATCTTGATCTATTTTTAATCGTTGAAATAACATTATTTCAGGGTGCAAACCTGATGAAAAATCAATGTTAAATTTCAACATTGATTCAATGATATTTTAGTTGATGCATTAACATTGATTCAACATTGATTCAGTGTTTGTCTGCTATCTGGGATGTGCTTGAGCTGGATGTCGTTTTGGCTATACGACTGCACATTTAGCTTGCAAGTTTGAAGGTTAAGAGTGCGATTTTGTCTCTGTGCTTTAAGTCTGAGTTTTTCAAATAGTTGGGCGGAAATCAGCGTGAGATCGGAGCCAGTGTCAACGAGGGCTTCGAGCTTAACTTCCCTTTCCATGGTGATGGTTAGATAGAGTTTGAGCCATTCCCTTCTCGATCAGGTTTCCCAGGAGTCTTGGTGTGGGGACCTGTGTGTTGCTTGTTGCCGTCGGGATATGTCTCTGGTGTCTCATTGTGAGTGCAAATAGTCAAAACAGCGCTTTCTGGTATCTTGGGGTGACACATGATGCTGTTTTGGTCAGGGGCTGTTGCTGTCAGCTGTAGTGAGTATGTGCTGCTGACGTGTGGGGGTGCAACAGTCAGTTCAATAGTCTGTGGTTGAGGAACAGTGTTCAGGGTGCTTAATGCAGTTGCAGGAGGGTCGGGAAGGTTGATTTCAGGTTTCAGATTTAGTCATGCTTTATCTGGCCCATCCTTCTTGTCTTCCTTGTGAGGTTTCTTTTGGAGAAACTCTCTCAGTGTTTTTAAGAGCTCTGCAACTTCAGAAGCGGCTGCACTTTCTTTGTTCGATGTGGGCTCAGGTCTGAGCTACCATTATCACGTCGAGTGGCCCCTTTGCTGGCTTTCTGGGCTGGGTGGTCTCAGAGGTTCGTTTCGGCTCCGTCTGGGTTGCCGGCCGGCTTCCCAGGTGCTCACCCTTTTGGTTGTGGAAGGCGAGGCGGGTCCCAGGATCCTTCAGAGCGATCGCTCTGGTGCCGTGGACGGCCGCCACCATGACCACGCTGCCCTCTGCTGGCTTGGAGTGGTTTAGACTCTCTGTTGACGGGTCTGTAAGTGTAGTTCTGTTCGGCGCCCTCTAGGGTTAGCTCTGGGTGGTGCTCAGAGACAGGGCAAATGGTGGGCTGTCTTACAGTCTTTTCAGAAATGGTTTTCTGTTTGACGTAAGCTTTGTGAGCTAAGTCTCTCAACTGCTGCGTATCCATACTGCGCGGGCACGCCAGCACCCCCAGGTGGTGACTGATGGTCGGGTGCAGGTTTCGGAGGAACAGAGTTTTGAAGTTGATGTCTTCCTCCATGCCTGGGTCGTTCGTGCCCGGCGAAGTACGTCGCAGTCGGTTATAATAGTTCTGTGGGGTCTCAAGTCTGGCTTGCTTGAGATCCATGGCAGTGATGAGCCCCTGGTCTGACTCAGGGTCAGAGTACTCACGAATTAGAGCTCGTCGTAGATGCCAGTAGTCCGCTTTGACTGTCTCTGGTTGTCGATCCAGAAAGCTCCGTACGTCACGGTTAGACGTGGCCCTGAGTAAGTACAGTCTGTCCCAGTTGTTTGCGTGAGCGACAGTTTGCAGATAAAAGTCTATGTCTTTTAAGTATGCGTGGACGTCGTGTCCTCCTGCAGGGTCTGGGCTGAAGGTAGGAATATTTCTGGCCAGCTTGTCAAGGTTCTTTGAAGCTCCGTGGCTGTTGACCTTGACTTCCTGGAAGGGCTTCCTTTCCTCTGCTGCAGACGGGGATTCGTGTAGACTGGCGGGTGACATTTTGAACGGGGGGCTGTCACCCCCCTTCATAGCTCTTGGTTCTTGGCAAAAAGGTGCGGAGTAACTAGTCAGGGGAAACTCTGTGTTGTGTGTTTCCCCCTTCCGGTCACGTTGCACTGCGTATGATTGTCTTAGTTCTCTTTGCACCATGTCAAGTTCATCTTCGAGCTCGTGTCTTTGCTGGATGAGCTCGTCGATCTCGGCTTGTGCCGACTGCAAATGTTTTGCATAGGCTTTGGCTCTAACGTCTCTGTCTTTAAGTTCATTATTGGCTCTCTCCAGGAGGGATTCGCCACGCCGAAGCTGTTCGTCGAATTCTTTCTTGGCGTCTTTCTCTGATTGTACTCGTCGGTCGGCGTCGAGACGGAGCTCCTCCAGGGCCTTTCGAAGTCTTTCTACTTCCTTTCTCTGTTCTTTGTCCGTTTCATCAGCTTTCTCTGTTTGTAGAAGCTGGTCTAGACAAAGTTGGGTGAGGGCTTGGTCTCTCCGGGCCTCCTCGGCTTGAAGCTTTAGCGTTGCTGCATCCTGTTCCAGATCGGCGTAGCTCCCTTCGCTTAAACGTGGCTGGGCGATGAGGACGTGGGCGAGGCTTCCGAGGATTTTGGCCACCTCTTTGTTAGAGTAGCTCTGCGTTGGGTCGTGTGTCATCAGCTGGTCTAGCTCGGTGTCCAGTTGCTCCTGGCTCAGCTGCCCCAGATTTCCTTGACTGGTGGCCGTTAGCGCTCCCAGCCATGTCGCTAGGCGGTCCCACGGGACGGCAGGACTGGATGAACGGGACATGCTGGCTCACTGTGGACGAGAGAAACACAGCACACACACACACACAGAGAGAGGCCAATGCAAGCTTGTTTTAAAGCTAACGAGCTATCGTACGGGCTATGCCGTATATAGGAATTTTGGGCTAACTGAGGTAGACAGTTAGGCAGTTTAAACAATTAGACAATTTGGACAATCATGTGGTAGCCCTGGGGTCACTTGGTGACCCGCTGCTCGATAAATCACTTAATTACTACGTTCTCCTTGGGGTCTCTTGGTGAACTGAAAGAAACACAATTATGACAGTCCAACAGTGAGGATAGGAAAGAGCACAGTGGGGACAAACACAAAATGAATTGGTCTGTGATGCACGGAAAGTAAGCTTGAGCGCTAGAGGTGTTAGAGAAACCTAAAAGGGCTAAGCCTGTTACTGTAAGAGTTTCTGATAGGGCCTACGACGGTGGATACCAGGGTAGGAGACTTAGGAAAAAGGTGCGGCTTAGAGAACAAGAGAAAAAAAAAATATTAATGGGCCAAATGCTCAGGATATATTAAAATTCGACTTATACTATGGGTTTTATCCCATTTAGCTCATCCGGGGTGAATTGAGGTCGCTCAGGTGGAAAACCCAGCGGTGTGGTCGGGCTTCCAGACGTTTCCAAACACCCAACTGCCGTGTCCTCGGTCCTTCGTTACTCTGTCACGTTACGCCCACTCAAACAGCTTATGACTTTAAACACAACCTGACAACACCAATCCATCAACCGCCAGTCCGCAGAGCAAAATTGGTACGTTCCCTAGAACCCTCTCTTTCAAGAGTGGCCCCCTATTAGGCCCCGGTTTAGGTACTGGTCCCAGAAATTGCCTTGCGTGCGTGAGCTGGACTGGTTGACTTCTTTGGAGTTTCAAATTGCTGATGTTGCCACTGCGGGCCGCAACGGCGGACAGAGATAAAAGAAACCGAGATTCACACACAGCCGGTGTTGGTCACGTTGGTCGGGCAACCCCGCTGGTGGAGACCAGTTTGAGACGATTCTCAACTCACCATAGATGCTTGTGAGCCCTACACTAAATACACAAGGAGGGTAAACAGGGGGAATCAAAATGAATTAAAACTCTCCTGTTCACTGGATCAAAGGATTTATGATTGTAGGCGAAAAGGAAGTGGAAAATAACAATATCGAGAGCAATTTAGAAAAAGGCAAAGGTTTCTGTCAAATAATGATAAAACAAAAGCACTTTTGATACTGTTTGTAATTACCAGAATTAGCTTAACCCCACTGGGAGGGGAAAGGAAAAACTTTTGCAGGAAAAAAAAAATTATAATAAAAAAAAAAAACAATTATTACCTTCGAAGCCAATTTAAATGAAATTTAAATAAGCCTGTAAGGAAAAATCAAATAAAAGAAAGCAATAAAAAATACTATCCTATAACGATTACTCGCTAAGTGAGAGTATCAAAATAAAAGAATTAATCAGAAAGGAAATAGGGATTTTAGTGGTGCGCTGACTTAGCAGGGTACAGCCACAAGGTGGCGTCCTTCCTTCCAAGTGGACTGTCTGTGACCTAATTTCACTTTGAGTTAGAGAAAAGTGTTTTTCTTTTTAAACTTCAAATTCGAATAAGGGTGTTTAATCAGCGAGAAAGGAGACTTGGTTGTTGCTAGGAAACAACAACAATGACACAAAAATTGTATAAATGAAACTGTGCACAACAGTAATCAAAAAACAATTTATAGGCTCAAACTTACTTTGTTAAGGCGGAATCAAATAGCAGAGAGTGACACTATCCGCATTTATCCACGCGTTGGCGCTGTTGCGTCTGCCCTAGACTAGGGTTAGTTAGGCAGAAATTATCCACCAGATGGCGCTATCTGGTTTTAGAGTCGCCCTCTGGCGTTCACATGCGGCTTTGCAAACAGGACAGAAATCAGTTTCTTTGAGAGTCGCCCTCTGGCGTTCACACGCGGCGTTGCAGACAGGACAGAAATCAGTTTCTTTTGAGTCGCTTTCTGGCACTCGCAAGCGGTGTTGCAAAACTCACAATTACTTCTTAAAAACACGGGGGTTTCTCTCGGTGCTGTTTTAGGTCTCAGATTTTGGTTAGCTAAGCCAAACTTAAACCAGGAGTTATCGTTTATCTTAACGATATAATATTATTAGGCCTATTATTGACTCAAGGAGTCTCGCTCGGGTCAATACCTCGCGTTGATTCTTCAATACATTTGTTTGGAAATCACGCGGACGAAATGTTGCGCCTATGGCTGCAGAGATTTCGTGGTTTTCTGTTTCAATATTGGATTTGCGTGTCGTCCGTACTGTCGTTAATACAATCCGACTATTCCAATCATGTGTTCAGCATCTGTTAATGCTTGGGTCGCTTTCAGCGGTAGGCCTACCTCTCAGTTCAAAAACGCGCGTGCGTGTTATTAATACTCCCCAAAAAAAATACACAATAAACAGAATATGGATATTGTTCACACATACACAAACGTTTGAAACTTGTCCCCGCATTCTCCACCAAATAAACTGTAACAATATCGACTATGAGTCTGATATCTCGGGGAATAATTAACTCAAAAGGGAATTAATATTCATGAGTTTATGAATATAATTTGCTAGTCGTTCATTACGTTTATAAAAATTTTCCGATAAGGAAAATGTTTAATTAAATACAAGTAACCTTTAAGGAATTGCTTGAAGTTATCTTACTACGTTTGTCCTGCAAACTAGTTATAGACTTTCAAATCAATTCTCAATAAGGGATTACTGCTTTACGAGAGCATAAGAAGCATTAACTTTACTGATCAGGACAAATTAATATTTCGTATGTTCGTACAGTTATGTTACTAAAATCGTAGCGCTAAGCAGCAGGTAACGTTCAAGATTCGTAAGCTTCATTGACTTCGTGTATGTGGAAAAATAACAGTTTCAAATTCAGAAATATCTTTTGGAAGTTTAATAACACAGACTAAAGATAACACTACAATAAACACAGAAAGTACATACTAAATATGTATCAAGAGAGTAGAATATAGATAGGACATGAAACTAAAATTGTATCTAAACGAAAAGAATAAAAGAAGACAAAATAGAGAGAGAGAGAGAGAGAGAGAGAGAGAGAGAGAGAGAGAGAGAGAGAGAGAGAGAGAGAGAGAGAGAGTATGGAACGCCAAAAGGGTCACAAAACGCCATTAACCAAACGCCTGGTTCCCAGAAAACGCCGTTATTTGCGGCGTTTTGGACGAAAAGACGGCGCAAAATACGGCGTTCTGTAGTACCAGCGCCGTAAATGACGGCGTTTTCACCGCAGAACCGCCGTTAATATCGGCGTTTTTTTATATGACCCAAAACGCCGTTCATTTCGCCGTTTGGCCTTCCATATTACGCCGTCATTGACGGCGCTTCAGTCTGACAAAGACGGCGTAAAAAGCTGCGTTTTCGATAATATTCAAAACAGCCCCTCCTTTTAGTACACAGCCCAGCCCCATCAAAAGGCGGCAAGACCTGTGTAGTAGAATGTCGATCCACCTCAAGAGTCCTGTCTTTTAACGCTTTGTCACTGATATTTAGACCTTCATCGTGTGATATTTGTATTTTTTCATAGGGCATATATGCGCCTTTCCCTAAATCATATATGCATAAGTTAAACTATTTTATAATATTTTGTGTGTATTGTTTGTGAAAACCATAGAGCTATCCTTTGTTCACTAGTTAGTAGCCTTTCCCTAAATCATATATGCATAAGTTAAACTATTTTATAATATTTTGTGTGTATTGTTTGTGAAAACCATAGAGCTATCCTTTGTTCACTAGTTAGTAGCCTCTCTCTCTCTCTCTCTCTCTCTCTCTCTCTCTCTCTCTCTCTCTCTCTCTCTCTCCTCTGAGAGATGATGCTTCATTCATAATGCTTATTATTAACAGGCGACCTGGCGTTATGCTTTAATAACAGCTAAACATAGGCTTCTTATTGTTGTATAGGGCCTACAATAGCGGTTGGGTTTATTACTGATTTTTTTTAAAAATCCTACACAAACAAATGTATTTTTGCCCACTTGATGCAAACCTTGAGCATAATACATAGGTTTCTGACGAACAAAACGGTAATGCAGGCTATATATACATTTCCGTGCTTTATTCTTAACCTGGTGAATTAATTTCTCTCTTACATCGATGCTGCTGAATAAATAAATATAAACACATTATTGTGGTTACAGCAAATACTAAGCATTGTCTCCGTCCTGTTATATATTTTCCGACATTAGCCTATAGCTGTTCTTTGTTTCTAGCAGCGCGGTGAGAATTTTTCAGTTTAATCATAAAAATAATCCATACTGTCCAATAGACAATTCCTAGACCTACAGACAGTTCTGTACCTAATAACTACTGGCACTAGACCTATATATATATATATATATATATATATATATATATATATATATATATATATATATATATATATTACCAGTAGGCTAGCTTCTTTTTTTTTTTTTATCGGCCTATGCACTTTAATAGATTCATTCAATTAAAAACAATTAAAACTTGAAAAAGCAAATCCCTTCTTTCGTTTTGGAAAAATTATATCTTAATATTGATCAATGTTTCATCAACTAATTGCCTGGATTTGATAACCTAAATAAGATGCAAATATAGCATACGCTGTAAAATAAGATGCAAATACGCTGGCGGGATGACTTCGTGTTAACTTTAGTGATATTCTTCAGTGAAAAATGTCTAATGTATACAGCCTAGCTATATACTATAATATAGGCTATATAATAATATATGTCTGTATTTCCATAATGCCTATAATACATATAGCATTTTGCATTATTTTTTTTCTTTAAAATGTGTATTTTTTTGTAGCCTATATTGTGTAAATTTTTTTTTTTTTTTTTACTTTTTTCCGTCAAAAAAAAACAAAAAACTTTTTTTTAAATGGAAATATCTTGAAGCAGCGGGGACTGCGGACGTCCAAACCAGTGAGCTCTCATGGTCAACACAGCCTACTAAAAACGTTTTAATTGGTAAAGTTTAAAAGAATGAAGCAAAAATGGACAAAGACTATATGGTGACGGATTGCTGCCACATAGGCCTACTGGTAAAAACAAATGTTTTCTTTATTAAGTTTGCTTGAGAGAGCCAGCATATAGGCCTATTTAAACATTATTATAATTTATTATTAATATTATGATAACTTTGATGCTTCACCAAACTCAGCTCAGACCTTCAGACTGGTCTGACTCGCTTATATCTTTTCTAACTGGTCAGACTTACTTTCCCAAAAAATCCCATTGACTTGCGTTCTGAGCATTGAAGGCCGTATAATGATTAATGCTGTCCACTAGAAGGGGCGACAGGATAAGTCTTTTCTACTCACGTTCCCTGTTTGCATCAGTTTCAGTGGCGTAACTTTGCTTTGAAAAGTGGTGGGGACACCGCACAATTCGTTTTGCTGTGTGTTTATTTAATAACAGAATTTACTTGTGGACTGAGTTCAGAGTTGGAAATGCACTTAATTTTCACTTTGATATAGGCAACACATGCATTACATTCACAAATTGTTCTATAAACCTCAATAAGCAAAACTCACAACACATCTAACGTTAGCATAGCATATATACTATTATCAATCAAAATATGCAAGATAATATGACGAAGTTTCATTAGCTGCGTTTCTATCATATATTTGCGCAAAACTTATATTTATAAATATTTAACTTATAGATTTAGCGATATTTTCTAAATGTCGATAAAAAACTATTACGAAATTATTGCATTTCCATTAGCCTACGCGATGCGACTAAAACATTTTTTTTATGTCATTCAAAAAAATTAAGTTAGTAGGTTTATGTGAATCCCAGCCACCGCTATAGCCATTATTTAATGGAAGGAGACATATGCCGGTTATCCAAGCATTTATTAAAATTAAAAGAGAGAAATGTTTGAATTTGTATGGTGGTAACTTTTCAGTTTTTTTGTTTGTTTTTTTAAACCATTTCGTTATTTTGGCTTGAAATTTCGTTTGTTCAAAATATAAACTGAATTTAGAAATTATTTTTAAAACAAAAACTTTACGTTTAATAAACAAAATAAATTTTTGAAACGAAGACGGCGTTTGGACGGAGAGCAGCGCATGCAAAATAACCTGTTTCCTTAATCCACAGCTCTTGTTATTGTGAGTCTAGGCCTACACAAATAAAAGTAGACAGTTTATAGTTTTTAATTATGTATTGCTCTTATCTGTAGCTGGAGTCGTTTCCTCTGTCCTTAAGGAAAAAAATCCACCAGAACGCGTCGCACCTGCGCTTTCATCAGACAGAAGGGTATAGAAAAAGTAGCCTATATTGTTTCGTAGGCTATGTTTAACTATGAGCCTATACTATTATTATTATTTTTAATTTCATGTGTTGATTATGAAACGTGAGCACAACCTTCTACACAAACATTGGCAATAGAATCGCCATTGCCTAGTAATTATTTGTTTTGTTTCGTTTAGTCGCCAGACTGATATAGGCTATAGACCTACTTTTATAGAAATATATCTAGTATAGAAACATGGAAGTGTGACAAAGGCACATATATGCTAAATAAATTCTCTAATCTGGTTAGGTCATTTTCTACACAGCACAATACACCATATGTCCTTATTATGATAAAATACATGTTGTTTTATGGCGTGCGGTGTGAGTCTGGGATGTACATAAACCTAACAACCTTCGTAGCATAATTTTTGGAATGACTTATCAAGAGAGGGAAAAATGTTTTTAGTGGCATAACATCAGTTAATTACGGAAGCCCTGAACCGCAAAGTAAAAAAAAAAAATCTGTAAAAAAAACCAACAAAAAAAACTCTAGAATTTCGAGATTTAAGTCGAAATATTTCGAGATTAAAATCGAAATATTTCGAGATTAATCTCGAAATATTTCGAGATTAAAGTCGAAATATTTCGAGATTAAAGTCGAAATATTTCGAGATTAAAGTCGAAATGTTTCGAGAATAAAATCTAAATGTTTCGAGAATAAAGTCGAAATGTTTCGAGAATAAAGTCGAAATGTTTCGAGAATAAAGTCGAATTGTTTCGAGAATAAAGTCGAAATGTTTCGAGATTAAAGTCGAAACGTTTCGAGAATAAAGTCGTTATATATTTTTAGTAGCTAAAGAACTGCGCTGGTGAAGAACTGGTCCAAACTTTATGTGGCACGTTGACTCATAAGATTAAACAACGCTATCTCACGACCAATTCGTACATATTTTACGAGGTGGCTATTTCGTACAAATTTGTACGACCTCACTCATCTGAATTAAATGCGTTTTGCCTAAACCCCAGTGATGGGTAGGTTTAGGGGCGGGGTTGAGGTAGGTCATTCGTATGAATTCATACGAATTTGCCAACTCGTCAAATATGATTTAGTAAAAATCGTATGAATTCGTACGAGTGAGGTCGTACAAATTCGTACGAATTAGCCACCTCGTAAAATATGTACGAATTGTATGGGATGATTTTAGACTCAAAATGATTAATACATGCACACACAATTATCCATGAACTTTTCACTATCCACAAACAAATGCCTTTCAACTTGTATGTGCAAAACACAGAATTGCATGAATGTGCTGCAGTTTGTACAAATAGAGACATTTTTTTGAATACAAATGTTTTATTTTGCATTAGTGTATCGTAATTTGCACATGCAACAAATAAGATGTGCGTTTGTGGATAATGTGACGCGTGTGCATTTATTGACGTCTTTTCTGCATTGATCTCATTTTATTCATTTGGATTTTGAGACTTTCATTTCGCGTTTTCAAGCATTTCACGTTTTCAAGCATTTCACAAACCACACACAAACTACCAGTGAATGCGCCTGGTGCTGATTATTAATGTATGCACAACTACCAAATGTGCATTTCTACATTAAAACTTTACAACTTGTATGTGCAAAATCCAGATTGACATGAATGTGCAGTATTTTGTACAAGTAGAGACTTCTGAATACAAAAATTCGATGTTGGTCAGAATTTGTGCGTGCACCGAGTACGATGTGCATTTGTGGATCCGGTGATGCGTGTGCATTCATTGACTCGTTTGTGAGTCGATCCTATTTGATTCATTTGGATTTTGAGACTTTCATTTCGCCGGTTTGGCCTTGCACGATCCACACACACAGCTGTCTAAGAAAACCTGCTACCACTAGATGGCAGTATTCTGCCGAAACAGACCACGCACCGAAGCGTTCTTCTGCCTATAAAACACTTAATATGAAATATAGAGCATAAAGTTTAGCCTACTCAATATCATTGAGTTTTAATATCATCGTCTAACTGCATTAAGCCACATTAAGCATTTTCTTTTATAATAGGCTGATTAGGCTCTATGGGAGAAAACGCTTAGTCACATGGAAAAATACTATAGTATATTATAGTAGAATTACTCTAGTAAATACTATAGTGTTTTTGAATCATTCTATAGTTAATGTACTACAGTAAATTAACGAAGTGTAGTAAATACTATATAATATACTACAATTTACTGTAATATCGTTACCATATGGTTCAAAAACACTATAGTAGGCCTTTACTAATTTATTGTAATTTTACTATAATATACAATAGTATTTTTCCATGTGGGACTAAGCGCTTTTCTCCCATAGAGCCTAATCAGCCTATTATAAAAGAAAGCGCTTAATGTGGCTTAATGCAGTAAGACGATGATATTAAAACTGAGTAGGCTACACTTTATGTGCTATATTTCATATTAAGCATTTTATAATGGTTTTCTATAGGAGAAAAATATTGAGATAAATGTTGTGTTCATAACTTAATCTGCTTGCCTATACTGTTAAGCGTTTTCGTCTTTATAATGAGGAAACATTAAGTGTTTTATAGGCAGAAGAACGCTTCCGGTGCCGTAGTCTGTTTCGGCAGAATACTGCCATCTAGTGGTAGCAGGTTTTCTTAGACAGCTGTGTGTGTGGATCGCAAGGCCAAACTGGCGAAATGAAAGTCTCAAAATCCAAATGAATCAAATAGGATCGACTCACAAACGAGTCAATGAATGCACACGTGTCACCGGATCCACAAATGCACATCGTACTCGTGCACGCACAAATTCTGACCAACATTGAATTTTGTATTCACAAATATGTCTCTGTTTGTACAAAATACTGCACATTCATGTCAATCTGGATTTTGCACATACAAGTTGTAAAGTTTTAATGTAGAAATGCACATGGTAGTTGTGCATACATTAATAATCAGCACCAGGCATTCACTGGTAGTTGTTTGTGTGGTTTGTGAAATGCTTGAAAACGTGAAATGCTTGAAAACGCGAAATGAAAGTCTCAAAATCCAAATGAATAAAATGAGATCAATGCAGAAAAGACGTCAATAAATGCACACGCGTCACATTATCCACAAATGCACATCTTATTGGTTGCATGTGCAAATTACGATACACTAATGCAAAATAAAACATTTGTATTCATAAAAATGTCTCTATTTGTACAAACTGCAGCACATTCATGCAATTCTGTGTTTTGCACATACAAGTTGAAAGGCATTTGTTTGTGGATAGTGAAAAGTTCATGGATAATTGTGTGTGCATGTATTAATCATTTTGAGTCTAAAATCATCCCATAAAGCCGCACTTTTTTTTAGTATGCGCGTCTAATCGTGCTCTTACGGTATGGGTGCTGGAAGCGGTCAAAATTGATTTAAAGACTCTGTAATAAAGGCGTTTCATTTATACTTTTGCATTTGTCCCTAAAAAGAGTAAGACCATAAACAACATAAAAACAATAATATATTGATATTTTTCATCTTATTAGGACACAGATAATACAATTTAATGTTTTAAATAAACATGCCTTATTTTTATTTTATTGTTTGCATATGCTATTTTTTTATTACTTTTTGATTGTAATGTTTTCATACTATACATTAATTATTATACATACTTTATTAATTTTATTGTTATTACTTTTTATTTTAATTTTTAGTTACGTATAATATATTAATTATTATGCATCATTTATTACTATTAATTTTATTACTTTTTGATTTTAATGTTTTATAGGCTATATTATATTAATAATTATATATTATTATTACAATGAATTAGTAATATTCATGTTAATTATTATACATCATTAATGTTACTTTTTCTTTTTTTCTTTTAATGTTGGCATATGCTATACATTAATTATTATACATTTATTAATTTAAATGGTTTTACTTTTTAATTATATATATATATATATATATATATATATATATATTTATATATATATATATATATATATATATATATATATATATATATATATATATATATATATATATATATATATATATATATATATATACATACATTATTTATTATTATTAATTAGTTATTCATCTTAATATCATACATTAATGTTACTTTTTATTTTTTTATTTTAATGTTTGTATATGCGGAACATTAATTATTATTCATTATTTATTCATTTTAATTGTATTCATGTTTTTTTATTTTAATGTTTTATATGTATTATATATTAATTATTATACATTCATTACTATTAATTAATGTTAATATTCATGTTGATTATCATACATCATTAATGTTACTTTTTATACATAATTTATACAAGCACTTGCTCTGTTCAATTTTCAAAAAAATCATAGAAATCTTTCCTTCATAGGTTTGCTCATTCTGTCATTTGATATTTGTTCAGAGTGACCCTGACTATTACTGTATTTATTTACAAGTCATTTTACTGTATAGTTTTGGAGAACAGTACAGTCAAACTCTCCCCGAAATTCATTTAAGCACTTACAGTCCAATTTTCAAAAATGCATAAAAATCTTTCCTTTATAGGTTTGCTCATTCTGTCATTTGATATTTGTTCAGAGTTACCCTGACTATTAATGTATTTATTTACAAGTCATTTTACTGTATAGTTTTGGAGAAAAGTACAGTCAAACTCTCCCCAAAATTCATTCAAGCACTTACAGTCCAATTTTCAAAAATGCATAAAAATCTTTCCTTCATTTGCTCATTCTGTCATTTTATATTTGTTCAGAGTGACCCTGACTATTAATGTATTTATTTACAAGTCATTTTACTGTATAGTTTTGGAGAAAAGTACAGTCAAACTCTCCCCAAAATTCATTCAAGCACTTACAGTCCAATTTTCAAAAATGCATAAAAATCTTTCCTTCATAGGTTTGCTCATTCTGTCATTTGATATTTGTTCAGAGTGAACCTGACTATTACTGTATTTATTTACAAGTCATTTTACTGTATAGTTTTGGAGAAAAGTACAGTATTTAAATTCATAAAAATCTTTCCTTCATAGGTTTGCTCATTCTGTTATTTGATATTTGTTCAGAGTGACCCTGACTATTACTGTATTCATTTACAAGTCATTTTACTGTATAGTTTTGGAGAAAAGTACAGTCAAACTCTCCCCAAAATTCATTCAAGCACTTACAGTCCAATTTTCAAAAATGCATAAAAATCTTTCCTTTATAGGTTTGCTCATTCTGTCATTTGATATTTGTTCAGAGTGAACCTGACTATTAATGTATTTATTTACAAGTCATTTTACTGTATAGTTTTGGAGAAAAGTACAGTCAAACTCTCCCCAAAATTCATTCAAGCACTTACAGTCCAATTTTTTTTTTTAATTCATAAAAATCTTTCCTTCATAGGTTTGCTCATTCTGTCATTTGATATTTGTTCAGAGTGACCCTGACTATTAATGTATTTATTTACAAGTCATTTTACTGTATAGTTTTGGAAAACAGTACAGTCAAACTCTCCCCAAAATTCATTTAAGCACTTACAGTCCAATTTTTTTTTAAATTCATAAAAATCTTTTCTTCATAGGTTTGCTCATTCTGTCATTTGATATTTTTTCAGGGTGAACTTGACTATTACTGTATTCATTTACAAGTCATTTTACTGTATAGTTTTGGAGAAAAGTACAGTCAAACTCGCCCTAACAATCATTTAAGCACTTACAGTCCAATTTTCAAAAAATCATAAAAATCTTTCCTTGAAAATTAAACTGTACGTGCTTGAATGAATTTTGGAGTGACCCTGACTGTTAATGTATTTATTTACAAGTCATTTTACTGTATGGTTTTGGAGAAAAGTACAGTCAAACTGGCCCCAACTATCATTTAAGCACTTACAGTCCAATTTTCGAAAATTCATTAAAATCTTTCCTTCATAGGTTTGCTCATTCTGTCATTTGTTATTAAAAAGTAACATTAATGATGTATGATAATCAACATGAATATTAACATTAATTAATAGCAATGAATGTATAATAATTAATATATAATACATATAAAACATTAAAATAAAAAAACATGAATACAATTAAAATGAATAAATTATGAATAATAATTAATGTTCAGCATATACAAACATTAAAATAAAAAAATAAAAAGTAACATTAATGTATGATATTAAGATGAATAACTAATTAATAATAATAAATAATGTATGTATGTATATATATATATATATATATATATATATATATATATATATATATATATATATATATATATATATATATATATATATATTTAAAAAGTAATACCATTTAAATTAATAAATGTATAATAATTAATGTATAGCATATGCCAACATTAAAGTAAAAAAAGAAAAAGTAACATTAATGATGTATAATAATTAACATGAATATTACTAATTCATTGTAATAATAATATATAATTATTAATATAATATAGCCTATAAAACATTAAAATCAAAAAGTAATAAAATTAATAGTAATAAATGATGCATAATAATTAATATATTATACGTAACTTTAAATTAAAATAAAAAGTAATAACAATAAAATTAATAAATTATGTATAATAATTAATGTATAGTATTAAAACATTACAATCAAAAAGTTATAAAAAAATAGCATATGCAAACAATAAAATAAAAATAAGGCATGTTTATTTAAAACATTAAATTGTATTATCTGTGTCCTAATAAGATGAAAAATATCAATATATTTTTCTTTTTTATGTTGTTTATGGTCTTACTCTTTTTAGGGACAAATGCAAAAGTATAAATGAAACGCCTTTATAACAGAGTCTTTAAATCAATTTTGACCGCTTCCAGCACCCATACCGTAAGAGCACGATTAGACGCGCATACTAAAAAAAAAGTGCGGCTGGTTTGACCGTTTATTTTCGAAGCGCGGCTGGCTTGACCGCAGTGAAAGACTGCAGAGGCGGAAAGGCTGTATCGCACACATTTAATGGCTTTCGTAGCGTCACAAAATAAAACTAACAAAACAAAGTATATCAAGAGGGTAGAGCACGCTTAGCATATACAGTAGCTGTGTCTCATTTCGGAAGGCTGCGTCCTCCGGAGGGTGCATTCGATGGCTGCATACGTCATGAGGCTGTCTCATTTTTAAAAAGTGAGTAGGACACTCCAAATGCGACCTTCTTTCACAGGAATTCTGAGTGTGCGGGAGGTGTAACCCTAAATTCTTTGCGTCGCAAATTAAAAACCGTCCAATTTTTTAAATATTATTTTAAAACATGGCACCGCCGCCAGATATACATGGAAGCGTACATGTGGTGTTTAAATGTAAGTAGTTTCAAGCTTATTTTTGTTGTTTTTTAAGCTGTATTACCTCAAACAGACAGGTGTGGTAAACAGGATTACAAGTGTTTAGTGATTTTTAAACGTTTAGAACAGTACATTGCTGTCAAAGCAAGAAACATTTCATAGTAATTTTCAAGTTATAAATAATTTTCATTCATAACTGGCGTGAGAGCGCAACGAGGCTGAACGTGTTGGCATAGCAACGTGATACTTGCTGCCTGTGTGTCCTACAAAGGACGTCTCGTTTCATTCTGATTGAGGACACTCCGTATACCGCATCCTTCACAGGATGTCCCCTCTAGAGGACGCAGCCTTCGAAATTACATGAAATGAGACACAGCCAGTGGCTCTCACTCACACTCAACTCAAAAACGTCATCAAGCATAGCGTACGTCATGAATGACAGTATCTTAAAGGGGCACACCACAAAATAATAGGCTTTTTTGAGATGCACCTCGGCTCGCCTCGCCTGAAATGATGGCGAGACTAGGCGGCTGCAGTGAAGGGAGGAGTGAAAAAAATGCAGGCAAGACGGACAGTTCTGTCTTCTCGAAGTGGATCAGAAACCTGCGAGATCAAAGGCGGATATCGTGGGATTCACACTCATGCACTGTGTTGCTGATAAACTGGATGTAATTTAAGTTTATGAAAATAAATATTATGAACAAGACACTCAAAGTT
This sequence comes from Gobiocypris rarus, assembly GCA_023029165.1. NCBI lineage: Eukaryota > Metazoa > Chordata > Actinopteri > Cypriniformes > Gobionidae > Gobiocypris > Gobiocypris rarus. The sequence continues at coordinate 17,457,411 of CM040912.1, forward strand.
TTTGTTATTTATTTCCATTCGAAAGACGTGTTTATAATCATTTTTACTTTAATTACATACATGTTTTTATATATTTTTATAAATATGACAACAATCACATAACCCACAGAGAGGTCGCACAGTTTGGGAATATTCAAACATAATTTATAGACAAAAAAACATGATATCAGAGTTTAAAAATCAAACATTTAAAAAAAGGACCACATGTCACTGTTATTTCAAGTCAAGTCAAGTCAACTTTATTTATATAACGCTTTTAACAATGCAGATTGTTTCAAAGCAGCTTCACAGTGTTAAACAGAAAAATAATGCAACAGAATATATTTCGATTATCATACAGTAACAATGCGGGCTTTAGATCAGTAATTTGGTCTATATGGTTAATTTAGTTTAATAATTAGAACAGCCTATCATTTTTTGCACCTCTTTATAGGTTTTCCCCTCTCCAATCAACTTTTTAATCAAAGTACGCTGTTCTTCTGAACAATGTCTTGAACGACCCATTTTCCTCACTTTCAAATGCATGTTCAACAAGTGTTGGCTTCATCCTTAAATAGGGGCCACCTGATTCACACCTGTTTCTTCACAAAATTGATGACCTCAGTGATTGAATGCCACACTGCTATTTTTTGAACACACCCCTTTCAACTAATTCAACTAATACCCCAATTGCACAGCCTTAAGAGCGTGCATATCATGAATGCTGGGTCTTGTTTGTTTTCTGAGAATCTACTGAACCTACTGGTAACTTGTTTGCCGCGTAGCAATAAAAAATATACTAAAAACCTTGATTATTCTGGTTAGTCACATTGTACTGCTATTATTTTGAACAATACTGTATTAACTGTTCAGCATTTTGCATTGAGAGCATGTGCCGTAATTTAGATATATTTTTAAGATGGTTGAATGCAGTTTTACAGATGCTAGAAACATGGCTTTCAAACGAAAGATTGGTATCAAAGAGCACACCCAGGTTCCTAACTGACGACGAGGACTTAGCCATCGATGCTCTGTCTAAGATCGAGTAACACTAACAAAGAGATACAACCACGATCGGATGATAAGAATAAATTTGTAACTCTTATGAGAGCAGTCTCAGTACTAAGATACGGTCTAAATCCTGACTGGAAATCCTCACAGATACCATTTCTTTCTAAAAAGGAACATAATTGTGAAGACACTTTTCAAGTATATTTGAAAGAAAGGGTAGATTTGAGATTGGCCTGTAATTGACTAATTCTGTAGGATCAAGTTGTGTTTTTTTAATAAGTGGTTTAATAATAGCCAACTTAAAAGTTTTCGGTACATATCCTAATGACAAAGATGAATGAATGATATTAAGAAGAGGATCCATGACCTCTGGTAGCATCTGTTTTAATAGCCTAGTGGGTATAGGGTCGAGCATACATGTCATTGATTTAGATGAATTAAAGAGTTTAGCCAATTCTTCCTCTCCTATAGCAGTGAATGAGTGTAATTTTTCCTCAGTGACACTACGATGCTCTGTCTGATGTGATACTGTAGTAGACGGCTGCATGGTTATATATTTTCTTCCTAATATTGTCAAACTTACACGTAAAGAATTTCATAAAGTCATTACTGCTGTGCTGTTTACAAACATCAGTTGTTTTATTCTTGGTTAATTTAGCCACTGTATCAAATAAATACCTAGGTTTGTGTTTGTTTTCTTCTAAGAGAGTCGAGAAATAAGCAGATCTAGCAGTTTTTACGGCCTTTCTGTGTGCGATCATACGTTCTTTCCACGAATTACGAAAGACCTCTAGTTTTGTTTTCTTCCAGCTGCGCTCCATTTTTCTGGCTGCTGTTTTAAGGGCCCGGGTGTGCTCGTTGTACCACGGCATTGGACTATTTTCTTTAATCTTCTTTAAGCGCAGGGGAGCGACTGTGTCTAAAGTACTGGAAAAGAGAGAGTCAATAGTTCCTAATAATATTACCATCTTAAAAATATATCTAAATTATGGCACATGCTCTCAATGCAAAATGCTGAACAGTTAATACATGCGTTCATGAGCTCAAGGCTAGATTATTGTAATGCTCTACTCGGTGGTTGCCCTGCTCGCTTAATAAACAAACTCCAGTTGGTCCAAAACGCAGCAGCTCGAGTTCTTACTAGAACCAGGAAGTATGAACACATTAGCCCGGTTCTGTCAACACTGCACTGGCTCCCTATTAAACATCGCATACATTTTAAAATCTTGCTTATTACTTACAAAGCACTAAATGGTTTATCTCCCCAGTACTTGAGTGAGCTCTTAACACATTATACTCCATCACGTATACTGCGGTCTCTAAACTCTGACCTGCTGATAATACCTAGAATATCAAAATCAACTGCAGGTGGTCGATCCTTTTCCTATTTAGCACCTAAACTCTGGAACAGTCTTCCTAGCATTGTTCGGGAAGCAGACACACTCTGTCAGTTTAAATCTAGACTTAAAACACATCTCTTTTCTATGGCATACACATAAAACACTTTTTTCAATTAAATGATTATTAGGCTGCATTATCTAGGTCAGCCAGAACCGGGAACACTTCCCATAACACCTGATGTACTCGTTACATCATCAGAAGAATGGCATCTCAATAAACCCGTCTCCGGCGTGTTGCCTCAGATCTTTCGAATATTCAGATCGATTATGACCTCTGACCTTTAAAATAATAACTTTATTAATAATAATACGCTGTTTGTTAATTGGCCAGAGGAGAACTGGCACCCCGACTGAGCCTGGTTTCTCCCAAGGTTTATTTTTCTCCATTAGGTCTCCTGATGGGGTTTTGGTTTCCTTGCCACTGTCGCCTCTGGCTTGGCTTGCTCAGTTGGGGAAAAAAAAACTATTTTTCAAATATATTTCAAAATAAATCTAATTATTAAACTAAATTAACCATATAGACCAAATTACTTATCTAATTACTGATCTAAAGCCCACATTGTTACTGTATGATAATCAAAATATATTCTGTTGCATTATTTTTCTGTTTAACACTGTGAAGCTGCTTTGAAACAATCTGCATTGTTAAAAGCGCTATATAAATAAAGTTGACTTGACTTGACACTTTTCTCCACCCATTCCAACCTGCCTGCACACACACACTTCTTCACCTCTTTTCCCTGGAACCTCACTGTTCCACTTGGTTCCCTCTCATTCTCACACATGTATTCTGTTCTTCCTGTGACTAACCTTCATTCCTCTTCTCTCCAGAGCAAACCTTCACCTCTCTAGACTTTCGTCCACCTGCTCTCACTACAGATCACAATGTTATCCTCAAACATCATAGTCCATGTAGATACCTGTCTGACGTCCTCTGTCAGCCTGTCCATCACCACTGCGAACAAAAAGGGGCTCAGAGCCGATCCTTGATGCAGTCCCACCTTCACCGTGAAGTCCTCTGTCTCACCTACGGCACACCTTTCCACTGTCCACTGCTCTGCAGAAATCCAAAATATTACTGTCCTCCATCTCAATCCCAGTCACACAGAAAGCCTCACAGCCTCTTGTTTTTTTGTTTTTTTTTTGTTTTTTTGTTCTCTTACATTAATTGTAGTTCTCTAGATAAATTAATGTCCTGCCTCCATTTAATGGAGGAAACACAAAAATAAAACTTTTCATTTTAAAGTTTATATTCCTTTGTTCGCCCTCTGGCCTTTCATAATTGTGACGGATTCTCTGGATAATTTAGATAATGACTTAAGCCAATTTGTCATTTTGTCTCTGTCCTCAAGTCTATAATTTTTACGCTTACTATTTTAACTAATCCAGAGACTAATTCAAATCCTCATCATAAATGACAAAAGTAGTCATTATTATTACCAGTAACAGACTGTAGTTAGGTTCGTGGATATATTGTATGTGGGAAGGAAGAAGTCGGGGTCGGCGTGACTGGGACTGACGCACTTTATTTTCACTCAAAACAAAACGGCGCTCGAGGGCGCATCAACAGCACAAACTCAATACTCAGTATCTACACACAGTCTCTCAGGTTCTCTTTCCTTCGTGAGGTTTCTCAGGTTCTGTGTTGCTTTCTCAGTGGCGTTTGGTGCAGTCCCAGTCCCGTTGCTCTCTCTCTTGCTCTCTCTGCCGCCTCTGCTTAAATGCCGTCTCTCCCCGCCAATTACTGCAATCAGACACAGGTGTTACTCGTCTGCACTTGACCTACTTACTCACCGCCCGGCTCTTCAGCTTCTCTCCCGCTACAGACCTCGCGGAACCACGCCCCCTCCGCCACATACCCCCACCGCCCGACTCAGGCCGGGGAGCCATCCGGCCTGCAGCCTCCCCCTCCTGGAGAGGAAGTCAGCCACAACCATCTGAGCACCCGGCCTGTGGATCACCTTGAATTTAAACGGCTGTAACGCTAGATACCAACGGGTGATCCGCGCGTTGGTATCTTTCATGCGGTGGAGCCACTGCAAGGGGGCATGGTCCGAACAGAGGGTGAACTCCCGTCCCAGAAGGTAATAGCGAAGGGTGAGAACGGCCCACCTGATGGCCAAACACTCCTTCTCTATGGTGCTGTACATCGCCTCTCTCTTAGAGAGCTTCCGGCTGATGTACAGCACCGGCCGCTCCACACCCTCCACCTCCTGGGACAGGACCGCGCCCAACCCCCTGTCCGAGGCGTCAGTCTGTAGGGAAAATGGGAGAGAGAAATTAGGAGCCTGAAGGAGCGGTCCACCACACAGAGCAGCCTTTATCTGGGTGAAAGCCTGCTGGCACCGCTCCGTCCACTGAACTGTATCGGGTGCCTCCTTTTTAGTTAGATCAGTCATTGGGCTAGCGAGGTCCGAATAATTAGGCACAAACCTTCTGTAATATCCTGCTAGCCCTAGGAACTGTCTAACCTCCTTTTTGGTCTTAGGTCTTGGACAGGTCGAAATCGCTGCTGTCTTATCAATTTGGGGACGCACCTGTCCATGACCCAAGTGGAAGCCCAGATATCTTACTTCCACCCGCCCAATTGCACACTTCTTTGGGTTTGCCGTGAGCCCCGCCCTTCTCAGAAACTTCAGGACAGCGCGCAAGTGCTGCATATGCCGCTGCCAGTCCGCACTGTAGATGATGATATCATCCAAGTACGCAGCGGCATATGCAGCATGCGGCCGGAGAATCCTGTCCATCAGACGCTGGAAGGTCGCAGGAGCCCCGAACAAGCGAAAGGAAGGGTGACAAATTGGTGTAATCCAAACGGCGTGGTGAAAGCGGTTTTTCTTTGGACATTGGAGACAAGGGGATCTGCCAATACCCCTTTGTTAAGTCCAGTGTCGAATAAAAGCGAGCGGTCCCTAGCCGATCAAGCAATCGTCAATCCTTGGCATTGGGTACGATCGAATTTTGACACCGCGTTCACCTTCCTATAATCCACACAGAACCGGACCGAGCCGCCAGGTTTTGGGACCAAAACGATCGGGCTCGCCAGTCACTGCTGGATTCTTCTATAACCCCATCTCCATCATCGCATCTAATTCCGCCTGAACTACTTTTTCTTGTGTTCTGGCAAACGATACGGCCGCCGCGAATCACCACGCCCGGCTCTGTCTCAACATGGTGCTGTATGAGGTCCGTCCGACCCGGTAGGGTGAGAACACGTCTGCAAACTCTGCTTGTAGTTCTTTCAGGTCAGTGAGCTGCGAGGGTGAGAGGTGGTCTCCCTGGGGTCAGCGCGAGGATTGCTGCTTTGGCTCGCCTCTGGCCCGAGATCCTCCTCTCCGCTCACCACCGTCGCCAGCATCACTGCCTCCGCCTCTGACCATTTTTTAAGCAGGTTGAGGTGGTAGATTTGACGTGCCCCGTCCCTATCTGATCGTACCACCTCATAGTTGAGGTCTCCCACTCGCCGTGTGACCTCAAACGGCCCTTGCCACTTCGCGAGTAATTTCGAGGTGGAGGTGGGGAGTAATACCAAAACTTTATCTCCCGGTGAAAATTTACGCAACCTAGCCCCTCTGTTGTACAGCTGTCGTTGTTTGTCCTGGGCCTGTAACAAATTCTCCATTGATAGCCGCCCCAGAGTGTGGAGTTTTGTTCTCAGGTCCATGACATACTGAATTTCGATGTTGGCCGCGGAAGGTCCGTCCTCCCAAGCCTCCCTAAGGACGTCCAGCACCCCCCGGGGCTGGCGCCCATAGAGAAGCTCGAAGGGGGAAAACCCCGTGGAGGCTTGCGGGACCTCGCGTACAGCAAACAACAGAGGCTCTAGCCACTTATCCCAATTCTTGCGTCCTCTTGAACGAACTTACGAATCATTGTTTTCAACGCGACAAAGCGCCCACCAGCCCGTCTGTTTGTGGGTGATAGACGCTGGTGCGAATCGATTTAATGCCCAATAATTCGTATAGCTCGCGGATCGTCCGTGACATAAACGCCGTGCCTTGGTCGGTGAGAATCTCTTTCGGGATTCCCACCCGGGAGATTAGTGAAAACAGCGCGCTCGCCACACTTTTTGCTGAAATAGTGCGGAGCGGCACTGCTATCGCGTTGCATAGTCCACTAGAACTAATGCAAAGCGATGCCCGCGTGCAGACCGTTCTAATGGCCCGATGAGGTCCATCCCAATTCTCTCGAAGGGGACCTGCATTAGTGGGAGGGGGCACAAAGGTGCTTTTGGGGTGGCCGGTGGATTCACCAACTGACATTCACGACAAGACGCGCACCACCTGCGCACGTTCTCGTGAATGCCCGGCCAGAAGAACCGGGCCATGAGACGGTTCAGTGTAGCTTGCTGCCCTAAATGCCCTGCCATAGGATTAGAATGAGCCGCCTGGAAAAGCATTTCCCGGCGGCTTTTAGGCACCAATAACTGGGTTGTATCTTCCTTTGTCTGGGCGTCCTGGGTCACCCGATACAACCTATCTGGTCAGGTTTGGTTGGTCAGGATGGAGGAGGTGGCCGTCGATGGAACAGACCTGACTAAAGGCATGTTTTAGCGACTCATCCTGGGACTGTTCCAGGGGAAAGTCATCGCGATCGGTGAGCACCGCCATCTCCCGACCGCTCGGTTCCCCTGAAACATCTTCCCGAGGTCCCGAATCCACCTCCCCCAGCTGAGCAACCGTCTCTTTCCGCTGCACCATTTTCCCCCAGGCGGCATCCGCACACAAATACCCTAACAATTTATTAAACGCCGGCCAATTAGTACCCAAAATCAGCGGATGCCGGAGGTGCGGGTTAACTGCAACCTCCACGCTATGCTTTTGTCCCCGAAATTGAATATCCACGGGCACTAACGGATAATTCACCACTTCCCGCACACACCTCACCTTAACCATGCGCTGTTCCCCAATGCCTTAGATTGAACCAGGCTTTGGTGGATCGAGGTCTGGTTACAACCTGAATCCACCAACGCATGGTATGTACCCCCCTTGATACTCACAGGTATCTGGTACAGGCCAGCTTGATCGAGGGCGGCTTGAGGCGCGTCGGGACCCGGACCAGCGTCCCCACCTCCATCACTGGACACCGGTCAATAAAGTGTCCCGGGTCCCGCAGCGCCAACAAGCTGGCCCAGGCCTCCCCGCCGCCCTAGTGGCTGGAAGCGGGTCCGCGAATGGGCGAGGAGAGAGGGCTGGTGACGGTGGTAGCTCCGGTTTCTCCTCCACGGGCGCCGGCCTGATTGCCGCTGGTGTCTCGGCAGGTCCCGCAGTGCGCCACCGCGGGCGCTGGACGGGCAGGATGCCCGCCTGGACCTGGGAAGGGGACAGGTTTAGAGGGTGGAGGGGGAGAAGGAGGGGAAGAGAGAGAGAGAGAGAGAGTGAGGCCGCTGGAAGGGCCTCACCGACCCCAGGGCACGCCACCATCTGGTCCTCCGCCAGCTGGATGGCCTGGTTGAGCGACGTCGGGCGGTGGCACTGGACCCACTGCGCTGTCTTCCTCGGCAGCCTCGCGATGAATTGTTCCAGTACCACACGATCGATGACTTCCTCGACGTCGCTGTCGTCGGCCATCAGCCATCAGCCACTTGCGGCACGAGTCCCGGAGCTGGTGCGCAAAAACGAAGGGCCGGCCAGACTCCCCGAGAGCCAGGCTCCGGAAGCATTGACGATGTTGCTCGGGGGTCCGGCCGACCCGCTGCAGTATGGCGCGCTTGAGGTCTTTGTAGACCAGGAGGTTCTGGACTGGCAGCTGGTGGGCGGCTATCTGGGCTTCCCCAGATAACAGCGGCAGGAGCCGCATCGGCCAGTCCTCCTGGGGCCACCCCCGCGCCGCGGCGGACCTCTCGAAGAGGTCGATGAACGCCTCCGGGTCGTCCATCGGGCCCATCTTCGAGAGCGCGATGGTAGCGGCCGAGTCGCAGGTGGTTGTGGGGGCGGCCCGAACCTCCCGGTCCATCCAGCTCCGGAACAACTCGCGGTCTTCATGCTGGGCCTGGAGGAGCGCCTCGAACCTCATCTGCTGCTCCTCCCTGACGGCCCGCAGGTCTTGTTGGGTCTCCTGGTGAAGACCGGCGAGTGATTGCACTATGTCCGCAAGTGGGGTGCGTGACGGGGTTTCCATGGCGGCCTCTTCTTCCTTCCCGGTTTCGCACCAGTGTAGTTAGGTTCGTGGATATATTGTATGTGGGAAGGAAGAAGTCGGGGTCGCGTGACTGGGACTGACGCACTTTATTTTCACTCAAAACAAAACGGCGCTCGAGGGCGCATCAACAGCACAAACTCAATACTCAGTATCTACACACAGTCTCTCAGGTTCTCTTTCCTTCGTGAGGTTTCTCAGGTTCTGTGTTGCTTTCTCAGTGGCGTTTGGTGCAGTCCCAGTCCCGTTGCTCTCTCTTGCTCTCTGCCGCCTCTGCTTAAATGCCGTCTCTCCCCGCCAATTACTGCAATCAGACACAGGTGTTACTCGTCTGCACTTGACCTACTTACTCACCGCCCGGCTCTTCAGCTTCTCTCCCGCTACAGACCTCGCGGAACCACGCCCCCTCCGCCACACAGACCAAGCTGGATATCAATCCACTTAAAGCTCGTCCATGTTCTGGATCATCTTTTATCAGAATCACTCAGAATAATAAGCTTCTTTTAAAGTCTGTCGTTTGGCCTAACCCATCTGTAGTGATAAAACACTACACTCAATCAGGGCATAAATATGAACTGCTCATTCTCAAAATTTGCTTCTACTTGGTTTCTTAATCATTTCTGTTCACTATTAAGTTGTCTTTAGAAAAGTCAGCTGGGTTGTTTTGGTTTTGTCTCAGCTTTAACATGGCCAAGAACAGACACTGTGCCATCCCCGCCTCCACCAGCAGCCTCTCTCTCTCTCTCTCTTTTACACAGATAATATTTTCAACAGCCTCTTAGACTTTAACTCAGAACAAACTATAATCTTTAGTTTAAATACCTTTGTTATCCAGACCTTCTCTTTTGAACTTCAAAAGCTGTCCGCATCTTAAAGCCATCATCATGTCTTCGAATTATCCTATGCCATATCTAATGACCTGCAGGATTTGAGACTATGATAGAGACATATTAGTTCAATATCACACAGTTTTACTTCTACCAATTAATACATTTTGTTCTGTTCTCCATAAAATGTATGACAATTCACAGCATGGTCTCAGCTGGCTCTTGAATGCCCCTTATCATCATAACTTTCCCTCAGGGTCTTCCCTGGAATTCACAAACAATATAAGCGGTTCTTGGGTGAGCGGTATAGAGGAACATCTCTGGGTCGGACTGCTGTATATCTGTCTGGACTCTCGGCCCCTACAAAAACACAACTCCTCCCTTTATGATGCTGCTGGCCTCACAGACATCTGCTCAACTCTCATACACACCTCACATAAAAACACTCCCCTTCTTGGAGGTGCCCAAATGTCGATGAAACCCTGGCTTAGGTTGTCCTCCTGTTGGCCAAGAGAGGATCTTACCCGTCTTTGGCGAATCATCTCACGCACATTTGTTATTGCTTTAATTTTTTTTTTTGTGTGTGTCTCTCAACAGGATGATGTTTTCTGGAGCTTTGCATAGAGTGCATTCAAGAGTCATCAGAGCCATCTGGTCTGCTTACTATAGGTAGAACATGGAGACAGGTTAATTATAACGATACAACTAAATCACTAAAATCCACAACTCAGTGAATTTAGCCAGAACAACTGTCCTTTCAGTTTAATGTTCTGCTACCTTTGTGTCTCGATCCATCGGTCCTGTACATGGTGAAGGCTTAGATCAGACACAACATTTTCAGTTCTATATTTTAAAAACATCTCATTTTGTAAAAACATCTCATTTTGTTTCATCAAAATATCTATCATTGCCCTTCCATGGCAATCCTTTAACTATTAGTCAAAAATGTCCTTTTTATCAAATCATTGTCTCTATGATTTTCAACTGATGCCCTGTGCTTAACCATAAGTATCTCATCACGTATGACAAGATTCAAGAGATTCAAGAGTTTTATTTGTCACATACACAATTATATACAGAATATATAACTGGCAGTGAAATGTAAACAGGTCCGCTCCATAGACAGTGCAAATAAAAGTTATAGAAACACAAGGAGGAAATTAAAAATAGAATAGAATAAAAAGTACTCAACATAGAATTATAAGTAATCAAGTAAAAGATAAAATAAATAACTGGTTAACATAAAAAATATATATATAAGTAAGTAAAATGTGCAAACAATGGGTATAATGTAATGTGCAAACAGAAGTATAATGTGCAAACAGGTTTAATTACTGGTTGTTACACAGTAACAATAAGAACAAAGTGCAGTGCAATGACACTATGTGGATGTAATGTTAAAACCGGATGTTTATGTGTATGCGGGGTGAAGTGCAGTCACGTGACTGAGTTCAGGAGTCTGATGGCCTGGGGAAAGAAACTCCTCCTGAGTCTTTCAGTTTTTGCCATCAGGCTTCGGAAGCACTTACCAGATGGCAGCAGGGTGAAATGAGAGTTCGCAGGGTGGGTAATGTCTTTGATGATTTTGGTAGCTCTACCTCTGCAGAGTTTGGTGTAAATGTCCTGCAGAGATGGGAGAGCTGACCCTGAGATGCGCCCGGATAAGCGCACCACTCTTTGCAGGGCTATGCAGTCATGACTGGTGCTGTTCCCGTACCACGCTGTGATGCACTGAGTCAGGACACTTTCTATCGCCCCTCGATAGAAAGTTTTCAGGATAGCTGGTGAAACCCTGAATTTCCTCAGCTGGCGCAGGTGGTACAGTCTTTGCCTGGCTTTTTTCACCTGTGTCTGGATATGTGCAGTCCATGTCAGGTCCTCGGAGATGTTCACACCCAGGTATTTGAAGCTGTTCACTCTCTCTACCGGTGTCCCGCTGATCATAAAAAGGGAGTATGACCGTTGCTGTCTCTTCCTGAAGTCCACAATCAGTTCTTTGGTCTTGCTAACATTCAGAGAGAGACAGTTGTCCTGGCACCATGATGTCAGTTGCTCCACCTCGTCCAAGTATGCCGTCTCATTGTTGTTGGAAATGAGACCCAGGACAACAGTATCATCAGCAAACTTGATGATAGAGGTGGAGCTGTGTGTGGACAAACAGTCATGGGTGTAGAGAGAGTAGAGCAGGGGACTCAGCACACAGCCCTGTGGAGCTCCCACACTCAGGGTGATGGAGGTGGAGGTGAACTGGCCTACTCTCACCGCCTTGGGTCTGCCAGTGAGGAAATCTTCAATCCAGATGCAGAGAGAAGAATTCAGGCCGAGATCCAGGAGTTTGTGTGTTAGCTTAATGGGAACTATGGTGTGAAAGGCTGAGCTATAGTCAATAAATAGCAGCCTGACATAGTTCCCACTTTTGGTGTCGATGTGAGTAAGGCAGGAATGAAGGACGTGAGAGATGGCATCTTCAGTCGATCTATTGGGACGATAGGCAAACTGAAGAGGGTCCAAAGTGTCAGGAATGGAGGAGCAAATGTTGTTTTTAATGAGTCTCTCAAAGACCTTCATGACTATAGATGTGAGAGCCACTGGACGATAGTCATTTAGGCAAGAGGGTTTACTGTTCTTAGGTACAGGGATGATAGTGGATTTTGAAGGAGGTGGGGACAACAGATGTGGCAAGGGACTCATTAAATATGGATGTAAAGAGCCCAGCGAGCTGATCAGCACAGGACCGTAGAACACAACCTGAAATACCATCTGGCCCAGCAGCTTTCCTGACATCCACACGTTTGAGTGCCCTCCGAACCTCGTCCTCCGAGACAGAGATCACGTGACTGTTGCTGCTCTGAGGGACTCTCTCTGACGCGTCACTCGGCGGAGTCGCGCTGCGCGATTACAATCAAAGCGAGCGTAGAAAGAGTTTAACTCGTTCACAAGCAACGGATCAGCTCTCACCTCTGCAGAGGATTTAGTTCCAGAAGCACAGATGGTCCTAAGTCCCTGCCACATCCGCCGGGAGTCGTTGAGTTGGAAATGAGATTCCACTCGGTCTTTATAACGGAGCTTTGCGGCTTTGACGGCACGCCGGAGGGCGTAACATGATGCTTTGTACTCCCTCATATCCCCTGTTAGGAGACCGGCATTATAGGCTGCAGTGCGTGTGTTTACTGCAGCACGGATTGTACTGTCCACCCACGGTTTCTGATTAGGGAAGGACGTTAAAGTTATTGTTTGTGTGGCTTGCTCTGTCAGTGTGTTAATAAAGCAGACCGCCACATCCGTGAACTCGCTGACGTCATCAGAACTCGTGCGGAACATGTCCCAGTCGACGTCATCAAGAGCTGCCTGTAGCGCGATCTCTGAATGGGATGACCAGCGTTAACTTCCCTCCTCACCGGGGTTCTTGAACGAGCCTTTGTTTATATTCCTGTGAGGAAAATGGCGGCATGGTCCGATTTGCCAAAAGCTGGCTGTGAGCGAGCTTTGTGGCGTTCTTAACGGAGAGTAGCAATGATCCAGTGTGTTTGCTCCTCGTGTGGGGCAGGAGACATGCTGGTGAAAGTTTGGCAATACTTTCTTTAAGTTTGCTTTGTTAAAATCACCCGCGACTATGAAAGCAGCGTCGGGGTGTTTGTTTAAAAAGCCGCTGGTCACATCATGGAGGCCAGATAATGCCAGCCCCGTGTCCGCCTGTGGTGGAATATAAAGCGGCAGTGGCGATGACCGAGAAAACTCCTCGGCAGATAGAATGGGCAAATGATTGTTAAATGTTCCAAGTGAGGCGAGCAGGATCGCGAAATAATGGAGATGTTCCTAGGATCGCACCATTTCTTATTTATCATGAAACACACTCCACGTCCTTTGGATTTACCGGCATCGGCTCTTCTGTCCATCCGAAAAACAGAGAAGTTCTCGGACGGCGTCACGGCTGTATCCCGGGACCGCGGAAGTGAGCCATGTTTCGGACAAACAATAGATGTTACAGTCTCTCATGTCCCGTTGAAAACTTATCCTGGCTCTAAGATCGTCCATCTTATTCTCCAAGGATTGGACATTTGCAAGCAAAATGCTCGGGAGAGGAGGACTGAATGCTCTTTTTCTCAGTCTGTTGCGGATCCCAGCGCGTTTCCCGCGGTGTTTTTTGAATCTTCGCCCTCGACTCGAGTGGCCATTGTTCAACTCGGCGTCCCCCGGCGAATCACAGATGGAAGATTGGAGAAAGTGTCCTGAAACAGGTCAGTGTAGCGGTGACCAATTTCCAGAAGTGTTTTGCTGTCGTAACAGATCAAAGCAGATGATCCGTTGGAAAAAATAGAAAATAAAAGATAGTAGAATAATAAATAAAAGCAAAGTCTTAGCGGAGCGACCTGAACGGCGACCGAACACGGCGGCGCCATACTAATCATGCTCAGATAACAGCTTTGTGCTGGGTTTGAATGAGAGAGAGAGAGTCTGAGGCCTTCAGGGCTGGCACACTGCATCTTCATCTGCACTGCAACTTTTCACTCTTTACACAAGCTAGTGAATTCTGGTTTGAAGTTTATTTGAAAACAATATTAATTTCTGACATTTTTCTTTTAAACTCTATCCCTAGACTGAAATCACACTTTCAAATCACCCTCAGATTGAGTGTGTGTTACTCAAGCTAGGCCACAGCACCAGAAATGACGTGGTGGTGCCAGATTCAGATAAGCAAATCAGCATTTATTACAGCTCAGCACAAGCTTATCTTTTGAAACCAAAGCATCAACTTCTAGGGTTTCCAACATATTAACTTACCTAAAGATATTTCAACAACCCAATATTCAGTCCAATAAGCATTATCAGAGTTTTGCAAAAGTGAGAAGAGCAAGAACATATTTATTATAACCCTATTGTTATTTCATTATTTTCTTAGACAGAGTTTAAATCTCATCTCTGTATTCATTTCTTTTTACTGGGTTTAGTGTGGTTGCCTCATTTGTCACACCTTCGACACCTTATGGTGAGTGGACACAGCCCCGCTGACCACAATTAAAACACTCTGTGTCATTCAGCAATTCATGGTATCTTTCATCTGCTTTTTCAAAACAAAAATCACATTTAGCTATCAGATTCCCACAGTTACTGGGATCTTTCCTTCAGGGTTTAATGTTATCAGATTCCCTCAGTTACTGGGATCTTTCCTTCAGGGTTTAATGGCATTCCACCCATTTTACAACCCATGATTATTCATTATTCATTATGCACTAACATCTAGAAATTTGAATTTCTCTTGTTCTCAATTCATTTGTAGCCAGTTAAATTGCCGTATAATTTTCTAAATATAATTAAAACATTGCTGCCCATTTTCTTAATAAGTTCTACTTATTTCTTTAAATTGCTGGTTTCAGAGCAGAGCTGCTTACAGCTCTCTCGTCTCAAAATCTTTATCCGGCCTGATCAAGTTACTGATCATGTCTCTCAAATTGTTAGCTCTAATTTTATCACAAACTGTTATCCATAGCTTAATCAAAGTTCACACTCACCAATGATCTTTAAACAGCTGTGGCTTCTTTGTGATCAGACAAAAAATTTTCCTTTCCCTGTTATTTGCTTCTTATAACAATCTTCATTTGCATTTCTCACACATCCCCCACAAAAGCCCTTGTTAACTCTAATTTTGTTATCACAAACTGTTATCCATAGCTTAATCAAAGTTCATACTCACCAATGATCTTTAAACAGCTGTGGCTTCTTTGTGATCAGACAAAACATTTTCCTTCCCTGCTATCAATTTCATTCAACATTGTTAGTTTGCATTTCTCACACACACATCCCCCACAAAAGCCCTTAGATTTGTCTCCTCTCCTCAACAAATTCTTTCACCACTCTTATCCTGTTGACTCAAAGTTTCTTTTCTTTTGGAAATCATGATATTTAATTAATTTCTCTATATCCCCAATCATCTCTGGCCATATAATTTTTTCATTTGACAAAATACCGGTGTATCATATTCTGCTAGCTTCTTTGGGATTTTCCATAGTGGCAGTCTGATTCTGTGGCTTTTCACGCGCGCGCTATTAATCTGTTGGACGTCTCCATACAGATCTGATCTCTTCACCCAAGATCAGCCGGGCGGACACTCGCAATAGTGCCCGATTTTGTGCCTGGTTACCTGACATGGCGGAACCAATCCAATCTAGGTATATGGTTCCCAGACCAATCTAGGTCTTATTTAATCTCAGACCAATCTAGGTCTTATTTAATCGCCCACGTGATTTCAGTTAGAAAAACATAAATTCACACTGCATTTGCCACAGACTCAGACTCCCCCTATGGTTTATCCCTTAGTTTCCCAAATCTTAATCTAACCAAATTCACATTAAAATTCCCAGAATGTTTTAAGTTTGTCTCTTACAAGAGTGTCCCGTTGCCACCTCGGGTTCGTTTTCTCTTATTCCAGTGGTCGGACCCTCCAGGAACCCTAGAGCAGCCGGCCCTTCTCCCTTAATCAGTCGGGGTAAGGCTGTGATTCTAAAGTCCAAAAAGGCACATCCAAGGAATCCTCACTTCCTGACACCAAATTGTTGCGGCAAAAATGTTAACTCCATTGCATTTCTGAATAAGAGACAAACCTTAGCCAATTGTGTCTTTAAAAATTTAAAGACACACGAAACATGAACACATGTTATATTGCACACTGTAAACACAATCAAAGCTTTGAAACTACAGCATGTCTTCCTACTGAAAAATAAATAATTATAAAAATTACCAACTGATCATCACACAACTATAGATCCATGATGTTGCCACGACGTTGCAGTTACTAACTGGCAATGTTACAATGTTACATTGTGATAACGTATCCGGGAATTACACTTTTCCAGTTGCCACAACGTAACTAGTTACGTCACCACAACTAAAGTTTCGTCAGCAGATTACGTAGTTACGTAACAGTTACGTAACAGTCACGTATTTGTGTTAGCTGGGAGATGGCATCGACCCACACACTTTTATCATCTCTAATCAAGCACATGTCTGTTTACATACCCTGATAAACACTGATTAAATGCGTTACAAGCTTTATTTCCACTTTTCTAATATTGAAAATAAATGCCTTTCCGATCTGATATGTGATGGGGAAAAGGATTAGAGCGAGTTTGGCAAAAGGCGGATTCGAACTTCTGATCAATTTGCGTCAAATCTTGACACCATGCTTCTTACCCCTACACTTTTACTGCTTATGAGAAATATGTTTTCCATTTTCCCTTTCGAACGGTCAGTCGTACTGCGTCGAAGACGCATACAGGAAATTGTCTCCTATTCTCGAATACTGAAGCATTTATAAAATCATGCAGTGCTACTGCACTGTCAAAGCGGGGTCGAGGCTTCTCACGCACTATTGGCTGGCCAGTGGTAACTGCATGAACCAATTCTAGAACAGCGTATCTGAGCGAACCTATGGGCGCTAAGCTCGCGAAACTGAACATAAGCCCGTGAACTGAGTGCAAAAGCCCGCGAAGGGCGCACGTAAAATACGCTGTAATGCCCCAAAATTTCATTTTTCTCCTTCAGCAAAGACTCTTCGCTGATACCATCTGTAATACTAGCATACCTTCACACAGTCAGTGTCAAAGTACCTTTATTGTCCCACAAGGGGAAATTGGATTTGCAGAAAATGCTCCACATAAAACACATAAACATACAACAACACTCACCAACAAAGACAAAGACCCACCAGCAGAGAAGGAATTCACATTAACGCCCAATATACATAATGTGCAAATAAATAAATAAAATACAGAACATGATCAGTTGCAAAATGCAACTTGTGCAAGTTATTATAAAGTGCTAAGTGCCATTAAGGTGCCTCACAGCTGATGGAATAAAAGATATTTGCATCCTCTTTGTTCTGCAGCTAGGAACTCGATAGCGCTGCTCAGAGGGCAAAAGCTCAAACTCTGTTCTTAGGGGATGATACTGTGAATGAGCTATGACTCAAACTTTCCTCTAGACCCGTTTTATGTGTAACTCCCCAGGTTGAGCATGACGTCTCCTGGAAATCTTGCTTGCCACTTTGACCAGACTACCAAGTCTGTTTTTATTTGTCAGGGAGAGGCTTCCAAACCAAGCAACTATACAAAAAGATAAAAACTGATTCAATAAAAGCACCCCGAGAGACTGTCAATCAGCGCTCATCCAGCTATCCGCGAGCTGTCGCTCCTTCTCCCCTGCTCTCGCTGTTGAAAACACTTCTGTGTATTCTTAAGTACAATAAAGAACGGCAATTTCATGTCACAATTGTGCATAAGGTGCAGAACAACTCTGCATCAGGAGGATGCCCATGACCAGTGCATTACCTGTCTGGGCAAGGCCCATGCCAACACTGCTCTCTCTGGGTCCGGCTGCTCTCACTGCGAGAGCATGCCCATCTCCTCCCTCCGTTCGCGGATCGCCTTCTTCTCAGAAAGCGACCCCGCCCCTCACGCTCTCCCGCTCCCTTTCCCGTCCGAACCCCTGCGGGAAAAGCTTGACGCTTGACGCAGAGGAACTGGTCTCATTCGGCTGCAATGAAGAGGACGATCCACACGATGACTCCGTGTCCCTCATCACCTCCAATGCAGAGGAATGGTCGGGCTCCGTTGGCGACCCCGCCCCCTCGACATCTCAGCAGCGCTAAGACGTGGCTAGGGCTGGCGTGGACAACAAACTAATCCCTGTCCTCACTAAAGCTGTGTGCAAGCTGGGCCTAGACTGGGCTTCCCCTGAAGAACCCACACCCAGCCACCTCGGCGAATGGTATCTCCCGGGGTGCCAGCAGGCCCCGCGGCAGAGAGCGGCACCTTTTTTCCCTGATGTGCACCAGGAGCTGGCGAAGTCATGGCGCGCTCCCTACTCTGCTCGCCTCCGCCCATCCACCTCGCACGCGGTCTCCGCTATTGACGGCGCTGTCAAAAAGGGATATGAGAAGCTGCCGCCGCTCAAGGAGTCGGTGGCGGCACACCTCTGCCCGCCCTCCGCGATAGGCTGGAAGCCCAAAATCGCACACCCTTCCAAGCCCTGTCGTACCACGGCAGCCTTGACAAACAGGTCATATGCTTCCGCCGGCCAAGCAGGCTCCGCTCTCCACTCGATGGCGGTCCTGCTGGTGTTCAAGGCAAAGCTCCTCCGGGCTATGGACGAATCCGGACCGGGAGGTTTTTCGTGACCTCAGAAGCACCACAGATCTGGACCTTTGAGCCACAAAGGCCACCGCTCAGGCCATAGGCAGCTCCATGGCCAGTCTTGTGGTGTTGGAACGCCACTTGTGGCTAAACCTCACAGAGATTCTTGTGTGTTTTGTGTTTCGTGAGACTTGTTACAGCGCTTGCATATTGTTGCCCTTGACTGGTCTTGGCTTCTATTACTCTCATTTGTAAGTCGCTTTGGATAAAAGCGTCTGCTAAATGACTAAATGTAATGTAAATGAGATTAAGGAGGCCGATAAGACCGCCTTCCTCAACGCTCCCGTTTCTCCAAATGGTCAAATTCTAACGTGGCTACTTGTTGACAATCGAGTAGCCACGTTATGGAACATGATCCAAGGAGCGGGCAGATCCAGCAAAGACCTCGGCCTCCGTCATAGAAGCAAACATCTTAACGCCATTCAGATGGAGAGCCGTTCGGGGAAAAACAAAGTTGGTTTGAATCCCAGGTTGTATAGGTCTGCCATCACTGGTCAGTATTTTGCGCGTTGACCCGAGACTTCGGGCGCATATCCTCGTAGATGGTGACTGGGCTGCCTTGATAAACCAGTTTGCCTCTTTGGGCTCGAGCCTCACTAATGATCAACTCTTTTTGACGGTAACGGTGGAGCCAGATGATGGATTATCTGGCCTTGATTTCTTCCCGGTCACTGGTTTACTAATGAGAGCTCTGTGCGCCTGGTCAATCTCTGGTGGAGACGGCAGAATGTCTTCTCCAAAGCTGTCCACGAGCAATTACGCGAAGTAAAATGAAGGACGCGGCCCTTCATCCGATTCCGGTAAGCCCACGATCCTAATGTTGTTACGGCGGCTCCGTGATTCAAGGTCCACAACATTATCATGAAGTTTGACATTACTTTCAGACAGTGTGGCGCGGGTCGCTTTCTAGTGCGCGTACCCGCTCATCTAAATCATTGGCACTTGATTTGAGCGAAGCAATTTTTTGTGTGTGATCCGACAGCGTGGTATTAATGCTGTCAATCTTCTCCTCGAGTGTTGAGATGGCTGTTTTAAATTCGGCCGATAGCGCCTGGTGGTGTTGTTCTAAGAGCTTGGCCATCGCCGCCATGTTGAGCTCGCTACCAGTATCATCCACAGAGTCCGTTTTCGTTTCTTTTTTCGCTCTGCTTAGCCGATTTTGAAGTCATGCTTTGACAGAATTATACCAAATAAGGTATATTGTTTGTTTTGAACCTAACAAACGATTAAATGGGCTTAAAATTATAGAATGGACAAGAAGATGAGGGAGCGAGAAACAAACACGTCTGGGTCAATATATAATAGTGGGAGATTATGAGTTTGAATAATTCTGGGAAAAAAATATATTTATTTACAAAATATTATTATCTTCCCTGATAAATCATCCCTGAAATATTTAGTTTTTAGTCATTGCCAAGCTCAGGGATAATTGATTTCAGATATTTAGTTCTGAAAAACAAGAAGTTTACTCATTATTTGGTCAACTATGTTGCGGACAAAACTTATAAGTTTCAACTTTAAGTAATATGGCAGACATTTAAAAAAAACATTACTCTTGGAAGAATATGTCTATTTACCTACCTTTTCAATTAAAATTCCCAATTAATTAAGAAAATGCACATTTTGTTCAATTGAAACCCCAAATTTCAAGTACTGAAGTAACCGGTCTGTATATTTTGTTTCCAAACTGCTTGATTCATGATCATTTTGATAATAAAATAATGCTGAGGTATATATTTGACAACTACTCCGTTTCTGTCACGTTAACAAGGGACAAACAGGTGCGAGGACTCAAGTGCAGTGATAAGGGGAATTTATTAACAAAACAAAACATAAACTCAAAACAAAACCCACGAGGGGGAAAAATACATAATCAAAAACACAAAATACTCAAACACATACCGACACGGGGAAACGGGAGACGTAGACAAGACAACGATCCGACAAGGACTGCAAACACACAGGAGCTTATAAAGGGGAGAAATCAAGCAGGGAGTGAGGCAAACACAGGTGGGGCAAATTAACCAATAACGAGATAACAAGGGGGTGGGATCTGACAATGACAGAGGCACATGGCCACACTAACAAACCCACATGTGCACACAAGACAGGACAGGCATGTGACATTACCCCCCCTTTAAGGAGCGGCTACCAGACGCTCCACTAGGGACGGAGGGACAGACCAGGGGGCACGGGAGGGACAGACCAGGGGGCACGGGGAGGGACAGACCAGGGGGCACGGGAGAGGACAGACCAGGGCGGCACGGGAGGGACAGACCAGGCGGCGGGGGAGGGACAGACCAGGGCGGCACGGGAGGGACAGACCAGGGCGGGGACGGGAGAGACAGACCAGGGCGGACGGGAGAGACAGACCAGGGCGGGACGGGAGAGACAGACCAGGGCGGGGCGGAGAGACAGACCAAGGCGGGGCGGAGAGACAGACCAGGGCGGGATGGGAGGGACCGACCAGGGTGGGACGGGAGGGACACCAGGCGAAACAGGTAAGGAAGGGGAAAACAAGGGAGGGACAGGGAACACAAAGAGTTCAGGCGGCCGGGGGCGGAGTGGCCAGCAGAGTTCAGGCGGCCGGAGGGGCCGGAGTGGCCAGCAAAGTTCAGGCGGCCGGGGCCGGAGTGGCCAGCAGAGTTCAGGCGGCCGGGGCTGGAGTGGCCAGCAGAGTTCAGGCGGCCAGGGGCTGGAGTGGCCAGCAGAGTTCAGGCGGCCGGGGGAGCCGGAGTGGCCAGCAGAGTTCAGGCGGCCGGGGCGGCCAGCAGAGATCAGGCGACCGGGATGGCCAGCAGAGTTCAGGCGGCCGGGATGGCCAGCAGAGTTCAGGCGGCCGGGGGGGCTGGAGTGGCCAGCAGAGTTCAGGCGGCCGGGGGAGCCGGAGTGGCCAGCAGAGTTCAGGAAACCAAGGGAGCCGGAGTGGCCAGCAGAGTTCAGGCGGCCGGGGGGGCCGGAGTGGCCAGCAAAGTTCAGGCGGCCGGGGGGGCCGGAGTGGCCAGCAGAGTTCAGGCGGCCGGGATGGCCAGCAGAGTTCAGGCGGCCGGGATGGCCAGCAGTGTTCAGGCGGCCGGAGGGGCCGGAGTGGCCAGCAAAGTTCAGGCGGCCGGGGGGGCCGGAGTGGCCAGCAGAGTTCAGGCGGCCGGGATGGCCAGCAGGGTTCGGGCGGCCGGGGCGGCCAACAGGGTTCGGGCGGCCGGGGCGGCCAACAGGGTTCGGGCGGCGGGCGGCCCATCCAGCACAGTGTCCGCGGAAAGCGGGACCGCCCGGCTCAGGGTCCGCCGGAAGCGGGACCGCCCGGCTCAGGGTCCGCCGGAAAGCGGGACCGCCCGGCTCAGGGTCCGCCGGAAACGGGACCGCCCGGCTCAGGGTCCGCCGGAAAGCGGGTCCGCCGGCTCAGGGTCCGCGGAAGCGGGTCCGCCCGGCTCAGGGTCCGCGGAAAGCGTTTCCGCCGGCTCAGGGTCCGTCGGCTCAGGGTCCGTCGGCTCAGGGTCCGTCGGCTCAGGGTCCGCGTCGGCTCAGGGTCCGTCGGCTCAGGGTCCGCCCGGCACAGGGTCCGCCCGGCACAGGGTCCGCCCGGCACAGGGTCCGCCGGAATAGGGATCCCGGGACTGGGACCACCGGGACTGGGACCACCTCTGGGGCTCGGAGAAAGTCCTGTGCTTCTCCCACGCCCTCCAGAAGGCCACCATAACGTATCCGGTCACAGCCCTCCAGGCCATGTCCGGACTCGGGACCACCGGATCAGGACTCCCCGGAACACGATCCACCGGGACTGGGACCACCGGAACACGATCCACCGGCACTGAGACCACCGGAACACGATCCACCGGCACAGGGACCACCGGAACACGATCCACCGGCACAGGGACCACCGGAACACGATCCATCGGCACAGGGACCGCCGGAATACGATCCACCGGCACAGGGACCACCGGAACACGACCCACCGGGACTGGGACCACCGGAACTGGGACCACCGGCACACGATCCACCGGAACTGGGACCACCGGAACACGATCCACCGGCACAGGGACCACCGGAACACGATCCACCGGCACAGGGACCACCGGAACACGATCCACCGGCACAGGGACCACCGGAACACGATCCACCGGCACAGGGACCACCGGAACACGATCCACCGGCACAGGGACCACCGGAACACGATCCATCGGCACAGGGACCACCGGTCCTGGGACCACCGGAACAGCGATCACCGGAACCGTCACGGAGCGCTCTTTCCCTCTCCTCCTCCGCTTATGGACCACGGGGACAAGATCCACCGGCACCGGATCCACCGGAATACGATCCACCGGAACTGGGACCACCGGAACACGGATCATCGGCACCGGGACCACTGGCACAGGGACCACCGGCACTGGGACCACCGGAACTGGGTCCACCGGATCGTGGACCACTGGAAGTGGGTCCACTGGAAAAGGATCCACTGGGGTTGGGACTACTGGAGTGGAGACCACCCGAGCAGGGACCACCAGAGCAGGGAACATCTCCCTGGCAGTTCTCTCCTGCTGGCGAGAAATACCCTCCACCATCGCCTCAAAGGTGCAATTATCATATGCCCTCCTGAGCAGCCAGTCCATGGGCTCATCGAGGGCATAATTAAAAAGGTCCTTGAGGGCAGAGTCCCCCAGTTTGAGCCCCTTGGCGGTCCTCTGGAATTTCCCGGAAAACTCCTGAACTCTCTCCCTTCCTGGCGGAGAAGTTGGAGGACTCGAAACCGGAGAATCCTCTCATACTGAGGGCAGGTGGTAAGGGACTCCGGAATCGAGTCCTCTTTCTGCTGAGTCCTTAACATTGGTCGGATCGTTCTGTCACGTTAACAAGGGACAAACAGGTGCGAGGACTCAAGTGCAGTGATAAGGGGAATTTATTAACAAAACAAAACATAAACTCAAAACAAAACCCACGAGGGGGAAAAATACATAATCAAAAACACAAAATACTCAAACACATACCGACACAGGGAAACGGGAGACGTAGACAAGACAACGATCCGACAAGGACTGCAAACACACAGGAGCTTATAAAGGGGAGAAATCAAGCAGGGAGTGAGGCAAACACAGGTGGGGCAAATTAACCAATAACGAGATAACAAGGGGGTAGGATCTGACAATGACAGAGGCACATGGCCACACTAACTGTGCACACAAGACAGGACAGGCATGTGACAGTTTCTAAATATTTACTTGGAGATTAGGGAACCATTGAAATCCATATATTTTTTTAAAAAACAGCCCAGTATCATAGTTGACAAAAGTAACATACTGTAGTTGACTGGACATGACAAAGTAGGATGATGTATTTAACAAAAACAATCCTAAAGTAACAATAACCAAATAGTGTTTTTTTCTGTTAGTTAACAGAATAAGTGTGCTGCATTGGATCATTTTAATAGTGCAAACAGTTGTATCTCAAAAACATTCATATGTCAGAACCCAAGTAAAACATTGGCATACCCTCCAACTTCCAGGCACCCATGAAACCGGCGGAGACAGAACACACTCCCCATTTTCTAACCCAAGAACATGGCCAATTATGGTTTGTTTTTACTTTGTCATGCTAAATCAAGTAATCGTTGAGTGTGTGTGTGTGTGTGTGTGTGTGTGTGTGTGTGTGTGTGTGTGTGTGTGTGTGTGTGTGTGTGTGTGTGTGTGTGTGTGTGTGTTTGTTTGTTTGTGTGCATGTGCGTGTGTGTGTGTGTGTGTGTGTGTGTGTGTGTGTGTGTGTGTGTGTGTGTGTTTCTTTATCTGAAGGGGATGTATATCAAAGGTGTATAGTCCAGGTGTCAGAAAGTAGAAATCCTATTCCAACCATCACTACAGTGGCGGAACTAGGATTTTTTCATAGGGGTGGCCGGGTGCAACCATTCCGGGTGCAACCATTCTGGGGTGGCACAGAAATCTTTGTTATTTCAACATAAAAATTAGTTTGACTATAACATACTGGACTGTGTTAGTGCCTAAAACACAAATAAATACAGTTAATTTGTACTTAATTGTATTTGAGATAGTATAGTGAATTAGATCATGGAATAATGAGTGAATTCGACCATTTTTTTGTGTTATTCCCCACCTCCAAGTAAGGGCCTTTAGAGCTAAAGTTCAACTTGCTCAGTCAGCTCGGCATTGTTGCATCTTTCATGGATGAGACATGCAGAGATAACTACATAGCCTTATTCAATCTTTGTTGAATTTTATATAATCAATGAACTTTTCAACAATTCTGAGTAGTCTGTAAGGACTGTTTCTAAACCTTGCAACCAAAAAAATAAAGAGTGATTTTTTTACTTTCTATATTAGTTGCAGCAGTTCTATCAAAAATTAAACTCAGTAAAGGAAAAAATTGTGTTCAGGGAGGTCAGGGAGGACGAGGAGCAGGTCTTGCTAGTTGCGCCTTACTGGCCCAACCAGACCTGGTTCTCTGAACTAACTCTCCTCACGACAGCCCCTCCTTGGCCAATTCCCCTGAGGAGGGACCTTCTTCTCAGGGACGGGGCACTCTATGGCACCCGCATCCAGACCTCTGGAAACTCCATGTCTGGTCCCTGGACGGGACGCAGAGGTTCTAGGTGGGCTTCCACAAGAAGTGGCAGACACCATCACTTCCACAAGGGCCCCCTCAACAAGGCGGCTCTTTGCATTGAAGTGGAACCTATTTGTTGAGTGGTGCCACTCCCAACTCCCCCAACATAGGAGTGGTCCAGCAAGCTCACGCAGGGCGCTGGAAGGGCCAGCATCCCTGGCGAGTTGGTAGGGATCCCAATTCGTCGGTCAGTTCCGATGTACGTCAAACGTGACCGACTGAAAGGGAACGTCTCGGTTACGTATGTAACCCTCGTTCGTACGTCCCTTCACCAGGTGCTCTGCTTCAGCTGAAGGCCCGAGTCACTTATCTCGGCTCCTCAGTTGAAAAGCAAAGATGCGGTATTCCACTTCCGTATATTTATACCCGCGCAGCGGGCCGGTGCGTGGAATGCGTGAACTGCATGCCAATGTCCATTGGCTCGTTTTTAATCACTCAAAGTTTTTTAAATGTTTTTTTTTGGTAATGAGATTGTGGTTGTAATTCATTTTGGACAGTTATTTAGTTGACATTTTAGGGTTATCTAGTAAATTTTTATAAATAAATGATTATTTACATAATAATTAACTATGGAATTTGTAAAGACAAGATCATGAAGAACACTGAAGACTTTTAAAATGTTATTTTAATAAGCATGTTTGCGAGATAAATCTCATGGACATGAAAACTCCAAAAAATTATATATTGACTCGTCTACTCCAATAGCCCTCTTAACCGGAAGTCCCCAAGCTTTTCAACTCTACATTTAATCGAAGCAGACACGAAGAGATGAAGATACTGCCCGCAGAAGTTACTGGTGAGTTTTAGTTGCTTTTTGCATAAATAAATAGCTCCGTGTTCAGTGTTTTCTTAGGTGGCTAGGGCTGCTATGCATTTGCTAGCTAACAGTGTAATACTGATGTTAACCGCTGTAATGATACTGACACCAGCTAATGTTAGATATCTAACGTTAGCAACTTCAGTACTGGGTAGCCGTAGGTCTAAAATCTTTGCGTGGCAGGGGGAGCTGCCACAGAAACCTGCCAGGACTTAAGGCAGCTGTCACGGAACCCGTCACTGGTTAAGGCAGCTCCTCTAAAACCTGCCAGTGCTGGAGGCATCTGCCAGTCCGGTATATGCATGTGAACAATACGACAACGCTGTTCTTTTTTTTTTACACAATATGGAATTCCGCCGTTTTTACACAAACCACAGTCCGCGAGAGCCACTACGTTATGCATATTAGGTCAATATTCACCACTAACCAAACGCTTTGCGCCTGCCTCAAGATCTCTCAGTGTTTTACAGCTGACTAGACTAGACTGACACAGGAGAGCAACGCACATAGTGCAGTCATACCATTATTTACCGCTTAAACTTATATTTTATTCCACTATTTGTGTTTATAATCGAGGGCGCGTTCCGTCATCAAAGCGTTGCGCCAGCCACAACCGAGCGTCCAGCTGCCTCAGATCTCTCAGTGTTTTACAGCTGACTAGACCAGACTGACACAGGAGAGCAACACACAGTGCAATCATGACACTATTTACCACTTTAACTTTTATTTTATTCAGCTATTTGTGTTTGTAATCGAGCATGCGTCCCGTCAACAAAGCGTCGCGCCACCCACAACTAATCGTCCACCTGCCTCAAGATCTCTATGTTTTACAGCTGACTAGACCAGACTGACACAGGAGAGCAACACACAATGCAATCATGACACTATTTACCGCTTAAACTTATATTTTATTCCACTATGTGTTTGTAATCGAGCGTGCGTCCCGTCATTAAAGCGTTGCGCCAGCCACAACCTAGCGTCCACTTGCCTCAGATCTCTGTGTTTTATAGCTGATTAGAACAGACTGATACAGGAGAGCAACACACAGTGCTATAATAACATTATTTACTGCTTAAACTTATATTTTATTCCACTATTTGTGTTTATAATCGAGCACGCGTCCCGTCATCAAAGTGACGCGCCAGCCACAACCGAGCGTCCACCTGCCTCAGATCTCTCAGTGTTTTACAGCTGATTAGAACAGACTGATGCAGGAGAGCAACACACAGTACAATCATGACCCTATTTACAGCTTAAACTTATATTTTATTCTGCTATTTTGTGTTTATTCTGCGTTTGTGGCTGGCGCAACGCTTTGATGATGGAACGCGCGCTCGATTATAAACACAAATTGCGGAATAATATATAAGTTTAAGCGGTAAATAGTGTCATGATTGCACTGTGTGTTGTTCTCCTGTGTCAGTGGTCTAGTCAGCTGTAAAACACAGGCAGGTGGACGCTCGGTTGTGGCTGGCGCGACGCTTTGATGACGGAACGCGCACTTGATTACAAACACAAATAGTGGAATAAAATCTAAGTTTAAGCAGTAAATAGGGTCATGATTGCACTGTGTGTTGCTCTCCTGTGTCAGTCTGGTCTAGTCAGCTGTAAAACACTGAGAGATCTGAGGCAGGTGGACGCTCGGTTGTGGCTGGCGCGACGCTTTGAGGACGGAACGCGCGCTCGATTATAAACACAAATAGTGGAATAAAATATAAGTTTAAGCGGTAAATAATGGTATGACTGCACTGTGTGTTGCTCTCCTGTGTCAGTCTGTTCTAATCAGCTATAAAACACGGAGAGATCTGAGGCAGATGGATTCTCGGTTGAGGCTGGCGCGACGCTTTGATGACGGAACACGTGCTCGATTATAAACACAAATAGTGAAATAAAATAAAAGTTTAAGCGTAAATAATGGTATGGCTGCACTGTGTGTTGCTCTCCTGTGTCAGTGGTCTAGTTCAGTGTTTCCCAACCTTTTTTCAGTCATGGCACCCTTTGAAAATTATCTCAATTTTGTGGCACCCCCTCGCAAACGTTACTTTAGGGGTGTAACGGTACAGATTGCTCACAGTTCGGTTTGTATCATGGTATGGTTCGGTATTCGCTATGTTCAGGGAAAAAGGACTACTGTCAAATAAAAATAATGAAAATAATAAGAACAACTAATTTAAATACTAGCAGCAGCACAAATAACTACTATCGAGCAAAGATACTAATAAAATAAACAATGCTTCCAGGTTTTTCAGGTAGGTCTAACATTAGTTTCCAGGTACAGAAATTTATCAAATGTAAAATAACATTGCATATTTGACTGTATATGTAGCCCTCGCTCTCTCTCCGGTACGTTCACTGGTCTCTAGCACCGCCAAATAACCTTACATATAAATTAAAGATTAATCCTATTATACTTACAAAAGCTATTCAATCAAGAGCAGTGAGTGGTGTCCTTGTCTTTTGTTGACATTAAGCATACAGCAGTGAAGGCTACTGCCCCTTTAAGACCTAATGTACGGATATGCGTTGTATTTCTCGAATGTATATAAAGTTCAGAGACTATGTCTGCAAGGATAGGCTACTCATCAAGATGGACATGTTGAGTTGACAAACTTTTTGTGTGACTTTTTCGGTTCAAATGGTGTGATTTGAAAGATAACTCAATATTTGTGTGCTGTGAGAAGTGTGCGCGCTATCGGATTAATGCACAGAGACAAATCTTCTCACAGCGCGCAAGTTCTCATTCGCGTCTTCTGGCACTGCACCTGGGTGATGACGACGAAAAATGTTTTGCCCACCTTTTTCTTTTAATATCACTGTTGTAATGTATCACCAAGGATCCAGCACGAGTATCCATCGACAGAAACATACATAAAGCGTTATTTTCAAGTTACAACCCATATTATATAGATGTGTCATTTTTGTGACTTTTACACGGCACCCTTGCTCTCGTCAGACGGCACCCCGTTTGAGAAACACTGGTCTAGTCAGCTGTAAAACACTGAGAGATCTTGAGGCAGGCGCAAAGCGATTGGTTAGTGGTGAATATTGACCTAATATGCATACCGTAGTGGCTCTTGCGTACTGTAGTTTTTTTAGAGGAGCTGCCTTAACCAGTGACGGGTTCCGTGACAGCTGCCTTAAGTCATGGCAGGTTTCTGTGGCAGCTCCCCCTGCCACGCAAAGATTTTACTCCCTCTCCTGGGTAGTCATAATATATAATGTCCCTTTCTAAAGACTTTGATGATCTGTTTAAAATCGATGTGGTGACATTTGTCTGTCTTAAAACTGCTATAAAATGCATCGGCAGAAAGCATAATTATTAATTTTAACATGTAAGTTACAACATTACTTAAACATTCTTTTTATTTGCAAAATGTAGTTGTTTATTTCTGATTTCCTGAGAAATGTGGCGTCATGATATTGAGGTAAATGATCTTTGAAAAGTTTAAAATAACCATGTTATGAACATAAATTTACTTTTTCTTGAGCTGACCAGCCAACTATGGCAACATTAGTGTTTGTTGATTGGTGTTTAAGATTTGTTCAAGCTTGACAACATGCCTTTTTGTTTATTTTCTAAAATATATATATTTTAATTTACTGATAAGTACAAAGATTAAATTTTAAAAAGGGATGTACATCTGAAACTGCAAATGGTTTTGATTATATTACCCAGTAGGTACATTGTACTCAGCATTCTGTCATTCTTAAAAAGAAAACAAATCATTCATCATCATCTGCCTGTTTTTTGTGAAATATTAATTATTTTGTTTTTCCCTTCAGATAAGTTGCTATTGAAGACAGAGACAAGCAAGGAAGAGAGTAAGTATGATTTAATCTCGTATCACCTCTGTTGTAGAGATTTTGACTCTAGTGATTTCTTAAGTCTTGATAGGAAATTGATAGGAACGTGCTCCAAAAGGCTCATTTCTGTGCTTCCTTTGAGTCATTCATGTAGAAATCTGTCTGTTATTTAATTGTTTTGTCTTTTGGTAAAGCCGCAGGTCACTTGTCATAGTCGTCCTGGCATGCGGCATTTTGCACAACTTATAATTTCCTTAAATATCTGCAACAGAGGTGAAGCGTGCATGTTATTATGACCACAATAGACACATTCATGGGAAATATAGGTTAAAATAAACCACAGTAAAGTGGCACAGGGGTAATACTGGTGTGTTTTATGTCGTTGAATAAAATGTGAAAGAGGTTTGAGCTTGTGTTCACCACAGACCTTATTTTAGCCATTTAAACAAAATAGCATTCAAAAAACACATTGACTTCGCTATGAGAGAACCGGAAGTGCAAAATGCTAACTGTTTTCCATGTTTTGGCCTACAAAGTGATGTCACACCTGTACCACTCTATTATCAACATACCCTGATATACTCAGACTGCATTATTGCTTCAAATAACAATATCAGTAACTGATAAACTAATCTAATCTTATGTTCATTGTAACTCATAGAGTGCTGTGTATAGTGATGACAGACAAAAGGATAAAAATGAAGATGAAGATATAGTCAAAGCTTTGAAAGGTAAACTAAGAAGTCATGGAATCTATGCAAATTATGTATTAAATATTATATTCAAACATGGATGTAAAATGTTAATCATTGGTTAATTTTATATAAATTATATTTTCCCTTTCACAGATCCTGTGATAAAGAAGTCTTGAAACATTACAGTGTCTGTCTGAATCGCA
Organism: Gobiocypris rarus; assembly: GCA_023029165.1. NCBI lineage: Eukaryota > Metazoa > Chordata > Actinopteri > Cypriniformes > Gobionidae > Gobiocypris > Gobiocypris rarus. The sequence goes on from CM040912.1 coordinate 17,488,082, forward strand.
AGCCCTCAGTTGCAGAAAATGCATGTCGTACTCAAAGAAGTGACCGTCCCCTTGATGATGGTGTATCATTTCTTTGTTTGGTTAAGACTTTTGCAGGCTTGATTGTAAAGAAAAAAATGCATTCACTTCTGCACTCCCAGGTGAAAAAAACATACTATTAAATGTATTAAAAGTGTACTTAAGTATGTTTTTAGTACAATTCAAATATAATATAAGCATACTACTTGAATTTCAAGTGCATTTTTAATACATTTAATAGTATGTCCTTTTCACCTGGCCTTTGTTCTCCAGTAACTTTTATTCAATGATGTATTAATCGATCACATGAGAATGCGAATCAATAGTACGAGTGTGGAATGTATATGTCAAAATGAGTTTTGGCGTGCATATACTACGCAGTTTTTCACGTGCATGTGATACGCACTTTATATTGTGTATATGACACGCTCTTGGGTAGGATGGGGGTGGGGTTCTTGCGTATAATACGCCATAAAGTGCGTATCATATTCATACGAAAAACTGCGTACCATATGCACGCCAAAACTCATTTTGCTGTATACATTCCACGACATTGCACACTCCTATTATTTATACGCATTTTCATTGAGATAGTGTGCTTTTTAGTAGTACAAGTGGATGAAAATAGCTCTGCCATAGCACTTCATTGTTCTTTCATTTATTATAATGTATTTGTCAAGAGATTATGTATGCTACTGTACTTTTTTAATGTACTAATTTTGTACTAATACTGTACTTTTTTAATGTAATTTATTTTGTAATGTATATGATACATTAAAGTTTTCTATATTTCAAAGTGTGTTAGTGTCTTAACATTTATATTTAATAATTTTGCACTTTTTATACCATTTTGAATACTGAAAAAACTACCTTATAATATACTAGTAGTGTAATAATGCATTTCTAATGAACTGAAATGCTATTAAATTGTTCTTGAAGTCCATTACAATTAATTATTAAAAATATTTTTTTAATTAATTTTTAAAGAAATACATTTAAATTGCACTAAATGTACTTTAAGTTGCTTCAAAATAATACATTTAATATGCATTTAGTATAGTGTAATTTAAATATATTAAATATGTCCAAAAAAGCACAATTTAAATACACTTCTTTTCGACCTGGGCAGTCTTCAACAAAGTGGAAGCAATTGGGAACAACGGCAACTTAGCCACAAAGAGGTAGGCCATGTGAAATCGCAGAGTGGGGTCAGCGCATACTGAGGTGCACAGAGCGCAGAAGTCACTAACTTTCTGCAGAGTCAATAGCTACAGACCTCCAAACTTCATGTGGCCTTCAGGTTAGCACAAGTGCATAGAGAGCTAGGCCTTCTCGTCCAAAATCAGTGCCTGACCTCACAAATGCGTGTCTAGAAGAATGGAAAAAAATTACCATAAACACACTGGTAAACCTTGTGGAAAGCCTTCCCAGAAGAGTTGAAGCCAGCTGCAAAGGTTGGGCCAACTCCATATTAAAACCTACAGATTAAAAATGCAATGTCATTAAAGTTTTATAACAAACATGCATGCAGGAAAAAAAAAAAGATATGGAGTGTGAAAGAACAGAAAGGGGCAGTAAAGAAACCAGAAGCCGGAGTTGTGTTGTTGTTTTTTTTAATCCAAAGTGATTTAAAATACTCATATTAAAGAGAAACCTTGTTGAAGGACACAGTTGTGATACAGGCATTCAGATCACAAGTTACAGGTTACAGCAGTTGTGTAGGTAATGATGACCTGCCCTTTAGGTTTCATGGTCAGAGAAGGCCACAGTATTTTCCTGTGTCATTGATTTTGGCTGGGCTGCATAACATTAAAGGTGTACTTCAGCGCAGGGAAGATGAATCTGTATTTAAACAGGGTCATCAATGTAGTAGAAATGTGAAATTATTTTTGAATTTGGTGCCTTCTAGACTGAGAAAACACAGAAAATGTATTTTTGTCTCATGGGGATGAAAGACAACAATTCCCAGAACGCACTGCTTCACTGCCCTACTCTAGGCGCGGCTAGTCGGCTACTGGATTACTGTATCACTTGCCCACCGCGTTCGTTTTCAGAAAATCAGTTCAGTTAGAGACACTACAATTAAAAACTGAACGTGTCTGTTCGATATAATGCGAGTGAGCCGATTGAGCGTCACGGCACAAACGCAGCAGGATTGGATTACATTCATCACATGATCTTAGGTGAGCGCGGGATTCGCGGCTGCATTCACAGCGCGTGATCAGTCTGGCGCGTGTTCAGATCATGCCTTTGGAAGCTTAACTGTCATAGGATGTTCATTTTAAAAGTTAAAACACTCACTTTGCTCTCCACAGCTCCGTTTACATGAATCTCCGCAGCTCCGCGAGCCGAGTGCTGTGAGTTTGATGTTGAAAACATGTGGAAATAGCGCCCTCTGCTGGCTGTAGTCTTTAGCCTCTGGCCAAAACTCCTCCGATGATGCAAAATGACGATATTTGCGTCATCGGAGGAATTTTTCCAGAAATAAAATACATAATTCTCTCGTCTCAGGGTCATATGAGGGGGGAAAGTACGATAATTTGAATTTACTCCTGGGTTTCTACTGATACAAAGCTTAATGCTAATCGCTGAAGTAACTCTTTAAGGTGACCTGTTCCAGCCTCCACAATGTAATAAAGAATATAATGTCAGCAGGAGGGGTGTGATAAAAATATGAATCAATATGTGGAGAAAAATAGTGGTATTTCTGTTCAGTTTTAGAAAATAACTTAATGAAGAAAAAAAAGGTCTCAATTGTATTACATACAGGTAATAATATGATTGAATGTTCTTTGTTTATTATGCTAGGAGGAAAGCAATGCTTATCAATAATGTCCTTGCATTTATTGGTGGAGGCCTGATGGGGATGTCCAAAATCAGCCGGTCATTTGAAATGATGATTTTAGGACGCTTTACCATTGGGGCATATTGTGGTAAGCTTTAACTTTTTTTCTTCTATATTGCTTACAAGGTATATGAAATAAAAGTACATTAAATCAGTTTCTTTTCATTACAGTAAATGTTAAATCTTAAATGTTCTTGCAGTTGAAATTATTATTCATTTAATTTCTCTGTAATTTCATTAAAAATAAATTACAATGATCTTACTCTGTGATATAAGATGGTGAACACAGGGGTTTAAGTCAATCTCTTCATACTTAACATTAAATTACAATAATTGCACTAGTAAGCAAACGTTTTGACTAGTCTAATGCTGCATTCACGCCATGTTGTAATTAAATAAATCTCTCTATATGGCAAGCTGTTTAGCATTAAATGCCCCTGGCTCTACTAGTCATAACTTTGTTTTGACTAGTCAAAATTCCACTTCCAGATATCTATTCTGTAATTTTGACTCATCATAATTGGAAATAAGATATCTACAATGCGATTATGATGTCGTCAGAGATATCTTCTCACACATAGGCCTACATGTAATTTACTCAGCTCCTCCCTCTCAGCAGAGCCCTTCCCTGCCTAATGCTTAGTGCTAACTGCTAACAACAGTAGTCTGCATTTGTTATCACAGAGAGAAAAGCTAATGGATAAATTACTTAAAGGGTTAGTTCACCCAAAAATAAAAATTCTGTCATTAATGACTCACCCAAATGTCGTTCCAAACCCGTAAGACCTCCGTTCATCTCCGAACACAGTTTAAGATATTTTAGATTTAATCCGAGAGCCTTCTGTCCTTACATTGAAAGTGTATGCACACTATATAGTCCGTGTCCAGAAAGGTAAGAAGAAAGGTATGAAAAACATCATCAAAGTAGTCCATGTGACATTAGTGGGTTAGTTAGACTCTTTTGAAGCATCGACAATACATTTTGGTCCAAAAATAACAAAAACTACGACTTTATCCAGCATTCTATTCTCTTCTTGTTTGAGTCCTCATTCACGAGTCCACAGTGACGCTGCTGACGTAAGACGCAAAGCGTGCGTCTCCCTCAGACCTGCCTCAGACTACATGGTATGGGGTGTGATTTATAAATTTACTTTGCTAACTAAGCAATCAATCATGTCGATCGTTGCATACCTTGCCGTGACCAATGACGTGTGATAAGAAGCGTTACACTTTCGTCGCCCACATACTCGCCTGAGAAGATACGTGACGTCAGCGAGTGTAGTCTGAAGTTTTGCCAGTTAACGAAAAAAACCCTTCAATGTTCTAAATTTACGTAATTTCAGTAAGCTCTGTGCGTTAACAATTCGTCTAGTGAGGAGGACTGATGGACATGTGTTTTTGCCAGTTAATCCCTGTAAATTCCAAAAAAAAAAGTATATTTATTTACAACATGTAGGCTAATATAGTAGGACTCTTATACTAGATCGCAAAACGATGTAAAATGTTACTAGAGTGGTGATTTCTTTATTATAGGCAGGCTGTCAATCAATTTATGAACAAGGTGTGGGCTTTTTAAATATTTTTGCCTGGGTCAGAGCAGACATAAAGGCTGTACGTTTTTTGTTTATTTAAAAACTGCAATGATCTGTGAACGACCAGTTGGTTGGAAAGGTAAACTACCCATAATACCAATATGTAGCCACTAAATGCCTGTATATCTCTATATACAAATAAGCGGGGCTCTTGGCTGCATTCCGGTTTGTATTTCTAAAGTTCTCTCCTATTGCACGCTGTTTTAACATTTAATCCTTAAAACATACTAATATTTATTTTCATGCTACTAGTACTTATTTTTTTTAGATACTAGTATCTATTCCATTATTACTAGCGCTCATTCTTTAGTTAGCCTACTATAGGCCTACCTTTTGAAAAAAAAACTAGTACTTAATCATTATATACTAAAACTCATTCATTAGATACTAGTGCTTTTCTTATAATTCACTACCTAAGAAAAATTATACCTAGTGGTTATTTTTGTTACTATTAACATTTTAGATAAAATATATCTCAAGCTTAAAGCTGTGGTAACTTTGCGCTCTAGCGGTTAATAAACAGAATTGCATGCATCTTGCGGAAGAACATTGTAGCCGGAGCTACTTCTCTCTGTTTATGACTACACAGAAACTGTGCTCCTCCGCAGCGGTACCTACCAGACCGACTGAAATAGTCCCAATATAAACACTTATTATAAGTGTGCCATAATGATTCAGGATAAGATAGAAACACGGTTTAAATTGATTGACAGCCTGCCTATAATAAAGAAATCACCACTCTAGTAACATTTTACATCGTTTTCTAGAAATTTGTGTTTTGTTTTTCTTTTGCTGCCCATCATGTCCACAAGTCCTTGGTAGAAGACATACTGTACTGTATCTCAAAGGGTCCTTCCAGGTTACATAAATTGAAGAAGAAGAAAAAAACTTTAAGCATTAAAACCCCCACCTATCAACTTTCAACTGACACAACACATGTTGTCCCTGAGCACACACACTAAATGTGTTAAAATCTACACAACACGTGTTGTCCCTGAGCACACACACTACATGTGTTAAAATCTACACAACACATGTTGTCCCTGAGCACATACACTACATGTGTTAAAATCTACACAACACATGTTGTCCCTGAGCACACACACTACATGTGTTAAAATCTACACAACACATGTTGTCCCTGAGCACACACACATGTGTTAAAATCTACACAACATGTGTTGTCTCTGAGTACACACACGCTACATATTTTATTAACAAAATATTTTAGTTTGTCTTTTTTATATGATAACATTTTAAGCTGTTATTTGGACATACAACCCCACCCATGGGGCATGTTGTCACATTTCACTTCCATTCTTTCGGGGTATATCAAGAAAAAAGCATACACTTATGAAACAAAACCACATAATTCTAATAAACGTGTGAAATTAATGTAGGGGAAAAAAATTACTCTGAACCCCAAGTGGATTCACACAAACTAAAATAGTTAAAAATACGTTGCTCTCCCCTATATGAATAATCTAATGTAATGTAATGATAATTGCATATTTTGTATTTTCTCCTAATAAGGACGTGTTTAACAGGGTTAGCTTCTGGCTGATTTTAAACACACCTTTATAAATGGGCATTTCATTTAAATGTTTACTAATTGTATAGTTTAACATATTGATTTACTAAAATCTTTCAAATGCACAATTTAAATCATTTATTTACCTTGTTTTTCTAACTGGCTGAATTAAGTAATATAGGCTAACTCCTTTCGCGATCCAGTATAAGAGTCCTATATTAGCCTACATGTTGTAAATAAATATACTTTTTTGTGGAATTTAAAGGGATTAACTGGCAAAAACACATGTCCATCATCAGTCCTCCTCACTAGACGAATTGTTAACGCACAGAGCTTACTGAAATTACATCAATTTAGAACATTGAAGGTTTTTTTTCGTTAACTGGCAAAACTTCAGACTACACGCGCTGACGTCACGTATCTTCTCAGGCGAGTATGTGGGCGACGAAAGTGTAACGCTTCTTATCACACGTCATTGGTCACGGCAAGGTACGCTACGATCGACATGATTGATTGCTTAGTTAGCAAAGTAAATATATAAATCACACCCCATAAAATCACACCCCATATAATAAAAAATATACTTTCTTACATACGTCGCCGCCATCGCCGCCGCGCACTTTGAACGCAGCTCCGACACGTGACTGTGACGTCTAACGTCTCGAGTTTTACGTCTGACGCCTGAATACTATGGGATTTTGGTTTGCTTAGCAATCATCACATTTTGTAGAAATCACACCTCATAACACCATCACTCATCACCATCCGGCGAGACCTAATCAGATTAACGTAAACAAAGGCCTTTTTGTTTGGCACAGCTCCTATAACTAATTAACGACTTCACGCGCCGGAATGTCTGAATGTCTACAAGAGAGCATTGTCAGCATAATTTGATTACATCCCGGGACAACTCTACATCAGCACCCCGCTAACCCCCCTTTTTTGACTTTTGCTCCCACAAGCACATGCGGACTGTCCCATGACACACACACACAGAGTTTCCACATAAGAACCAATTGGACAAATTGCTTCTTACACTATTAAATATATATATTTGATTGATTCGACGTCCTTATACGATGTATTAAAATGACTAGATTTTTACGGTGTTACTGAATGTAGAATCAAACTCTGTATGCTAGAAACTGTGAAAGTTTATGGATCTTTGTACGTTGAACTCGCAGAATTATAATGCATGGTACCTCCAGAACCACGTCTACCTGACGATACCGAATCTCGTCTCCAAATTACAACAAGATGCATTACTACAAAATTATCAACTTTCTGAGAATACATTTTCAGAACCCCTAAGTCCTCGTGATGAGACAAGAAGGCGGAGATTGCAACACAAAGGAAACTTTGTGCCTTTTGACCTCTCGGACATGATTAAATCATCTCAAAGGACTCACCCCTTTCTTCGGTTATAAAAACCGAGAAGGACCATTTGACTGAGCGCACGCTTCCTGCCAAAGATAGACAACATTGCGAACGGTCCGCCACGGACCTCCCCACGAGAGAGCCCCAACATCTGGAGAGAGAGAGAAAAAGCTGGAAAACTGGCCTTCGTCACCCAAGAACCATCCGTGCCTCGCTGCTCAGAAAGATTCAGCGGACAATTGAACTCAGACACACACACGCAAGAAGCCAGATCAAAGCAAGTATTTCATTCCCAATCAAACTGCGATAAGGTTGTACACTCATTCCTATTTGTGGAATAATTTACTTGAGGTGTCTTGTGAATAACTGCGTGATAAGGCTCTCTCTCTCTCTCTCTCTCTCTCTCTCTCTCTCTCTCTCTCTACACCTTCCATTCTCTCTCCTTTATTCGCTCCCTGTTTATATCATTCGTTAAGTTTGATATAATTTTTCCTTGTTTGTACCATATGGTTTGTTTTACTCCCTACATATGCATATTTCCCTTTTGTGAATCGTAGTTCTGTACACTTAGTTGTTTTATTAAAAACCCAATAATTACATGAAATTGAATCTGTCACCTTGCTCACATATATCGAAGTCAATGAGATCGTAAGATCGTAGCTACCTTTAAAGCTTGATTTTCGTATTACTATTCAAGTAATACAAATTGTACAAACAAAGGAAATATTATTTGTCTGATCAGCAAATTAATGTTTCTTCTAGTTTGTAAGATTGATATTTGATGAAGTAATCTGAATTTCCACTCGCAGAACGAGAGGAAATTTGAGATCGCTGCAATCAACTTTTATAAAGGTTACTTTTACATGATTAAAGGTTCCGTTATAAGTTAATATTGTTGTGTAGGACAAATGAATAATATTCATAGACTCATGAATATTTACCCCATTTGAATTAATTATTCCCCGAGACTCATTGTCGCTACATTTCTGGTGGAGAAAATTTTAGGCACGTTTCAAACTTTGTTTCTGTGAGCAATATTCATATTTATGTATATTTTTTGGGTATTAATATTATGCACGCACGTTTTCGTTTTTCCTTAGAAATTGTGAGATAAAACGCGCAAGGCGAACTCACTCACTGGCTGGGCAACGCCGAGCTCAGTGCAAGCACATAGATGCTAAATTTGCAATATTAAATGTAGCCTACTACAGAAGATAACGAAATCTCTGTACAGTCCGTACATTCATAATATTGTTTACCCCGCTTTGACTTGAACGACGAAACCTTCTTTCAAGCGGAAGATTGAAATCGAGCGAGACTCCTCTTTTTCAATAAAATAGGCCTACTAATATTATATCGTTAATATAAACGATAACTCCTGGTTTAATTTTGGCTTAGCTACCCAAAAATCTGAGACCTAAAACATTTGACTCAAAGATGCTGAAAACCGTCAGCCAGTTTGATAAATGTCTATCGGAGTTCTTTTAAATGTGAAGTAAACAGACGTAAATTCCTGTTCCACATTTTTCCTGTGCCAGAACAGCACAGAAGGATCCGCTGTGATCTGAAAATTAATTGTGATTGTTGCTAATTCTGTTTTGACCATTATTTGAATTTTGGCCTTAACCACGGGAGTGTGTCTGCTAGTCACCAGAGGGTCACTTACATGCTAAACAGCTCTCGAATTACACATCACCACAGCTTCTTCCCGAGCGGGCGTAACAGCGCCATCGGGTGAGCAACTCTAGTATGGATGGACTCGACTGCGCCATCTCGTGGGTATTTCCGGATAGTTCTACTCTCCGCTATTAAGCTTGTCTGAAACAAACTTAATTTCCTTCCTAATAAGAGCATGTGAATTGTTTATTGATTACTTTAAGGAACGTTTTCAATTACGCAATTTTACTAGCATTAGGAAGCAACTAGGTCTCCTTTCTAACTGATTAAAAACACTTCTTTGAATTTGAGTTTAAAGGGAAAAATGAATTTCCCTAACTGAAATTTTAAATTAAGTTCTTCAAGTTACTGACGGTCCACTTGGAAGGAAGGACGCCACCGTGTGGCCGTACCCTGCTAAGTCAGCGTACCGCTAACTCCCTACTTCCTTTCTGATTAATTCTTTTTCTTTGATGATACTCCCACTTAGCGATTAATCGTTATAGGATAGTATTTTGATTTGATTTCTTTTATTTGATTCTCCTTACAGGCTTATTTAAATTTAATTTAAACATTACAGACCAATTCATTTTGTGTTTGTTTCCACTGTGCTCTTTCCTATCCTCACTGTTTGGACTGTCGTAATTTTGTGTCTTTCAGTTCACCAAGAGACCCTAAGGAAAACTAAGAGTGACAACCAAGCAGCCGGCGTCACCAAGTGACCCACCGGGCTACCCCCTGTCAAAAGTCTCTATTTCAGACTGACCCAAATATTGGCCCGTCTAACTGTCTACATCAGTTAGCCCAAATTCTTATCGACGGCATAGTCCGTACGATAAGCTTGTTCGCCTTAGAACAAACTTGCATTGGCCTCTTTGTGTGTGTGTGCTGTGTTTCTCTCGCCCACAGTGAACCAGTATGTCCCGCTCATCCAGCCCCGCTGTCCCTTGGGATCGCCTAGCGGTATGGCTGAACGCAATAACGAGCACTGTTCTGTCCGAGGACGCCAGTGATCTGCAGCAGCTGAGCCAGGAGCAACTGGACACTGAGCTAGACAAGCTGATGGCATGTGATCCAACACAGAATTACCCTCACAAAGAAATGGCCAAGATCCTCGGGAGCCTCGCCCACAACCTTGTCGCCCAGGCACGACTCAGCGAAAAGAGCAACGCTAATCTGGAACAAGAAGCGGCAGCACTAAAGCTCCAAGCCGAGGAGGCCCGGAGAAACCAGGCCATCATCCAGCATCAACTAGAGCAGCTACTTCTAGAGACCGAAAAAGAGGATGAGACGGACACAGAACAGGAGAAGGAAGTAGAAAGACTCCAAAAGACCCTGGAAAATCTCTGTCTGGACACAGACCGCAGAGAGCAGGCGGAAGAAGACGCCAGAAAAGAACTCAACAAACAGCTCCGGCCGTAAGCTCTCTTAGAGAGAGCAAACACTGAACTTAAAGAAAGAGATGCTAAAGCAAAAGCCTGCGAAAAGCACTTGCAGGCTGCCCGAGCTGAGATCGATGCGCTTGTCCAGCAAAGACGTGGCCTCAAAGATGAACTTGACATTGTTCATAGAGAACTGAAACATTCATATAGACTGCAAAGTGACCAGGAAGGGGGAACACACAACACAGAGTTTCCCCCGACCAGCGAGTCCGCACCTTTTAGCCAAGAACCCAGAGCTAAAAAGGGGGGCGACAGCCCACTGTTAAGAATGTCACCTGCCAGCCTCCACGAATCCCCGTCAGCAGCGGAGGAAAAGGAGCCCTTCTATGAAGTCAGAGTCAACAGCCACAGCCACGTAGCTCCCAAAGACCTTGACAAGCTGGCCCAAAATATCCCTACGTTCAGCCCAGACCCTGCAGGAGGACACGACATTCATGCCTACTTGCAAGACATAGACTTTCACCTGCAGACTGTCGCTAACGCGAACACTTGGGACAGATTGTACCTACTCAGAATCACGTCTAACCGTGAGGTACGTAGCTTTCTAGACCGTCAACCAGAGACCGTCAAAGCGGATTACTGGCAGCTACGACGAGCTCTATTTCGCGAATTCTCTGATCCAGAATCAGACAAGGGGCTCATCACTGCTATGGAACTCAGGCAAGGTCGACTTGAGACGCCACAGAACTTTTATAACCGACTACGACGTGCCTACTTCGGAGCACGAAACGAACCAGGCATGGAGGAAGACGTCAACTTCAGAACCCTGTTCCTCCGAAACCTGCACCCCACAATTAGCCACCATTTGGGAGTTCTGGCTTGCCCACGCAGCATGACCATCCAACAGTTAAGAGACTTAGCCCACAAGGCTTACACCAAACAAAAGACTATTTCTGAAAAGACTGTGAAACACCCAACCGTGTGCCTTGTCTCTGAGCATCGTCCAGAGCTGACCCTAGAGGGCGCACAACAGAATCACAGCCACAGACCCGTCAACAGAGAGTCTAAACCGTCCCAAGCCAGCAGGGGGCAGCGTGGTCGTGATGGTGCCCATCTGAGGTACCAGAACGATCGCTCTAATGGATCCTGGGACCGGCCTCGCCCCTTCCACAACCAAAAGGGGGCAGAAAGGAAGCCGGCCGACAACCCAGAAGGAGCCGAACCCAGTCTCCCAGAACGCCAAGCCCAGAAAGGCGACACAGGGGCCACTCTCGACGTGACACTGATAAACTCGGACCGGAGCCCACGTCTAACAAGACAAGTGCAGCCAATTCGGAAGCTTCAGAACTGCTGAAGGCATTGAAAGAGTTTCTCCAGAAGAAACCTCACAAGAAAGACAAGAAGGATGAACCAGACATCGCATGACTAAACCGGATGTCTGAAGTCACTCTTCCCGACCTTTCTGCAACTGAACCAAACACCCAGAACACTGTCTCCCAAACACAGACTAGTGAACCAGTTGTTGTTGCATCCCACGTCAGCAGCACCCACTCACTCCAGCTGACGGCAACACCTCCAGACCAAGACAGCATCTCTGCGCACATCAACGTACATGAAAGTGCTGTTTTGGTTATCTGCACTCACAATGAGACACACGAGACATATCCCGACTGCTTACCGAAAACTCTACCTAACCATCACCTTGGAAAAGGAACTGAGGCTCGAAGCCCTCGATGACACCGGCTCCGACCTCACGTTGATATCTGCTAAACTGTTTGACAGACTCAAATTTGAAGCACAGAGACAGAATCTTAACCTAAACACGTGTAAGCTGAAGGTGCAGTCATATAGCCAAATTGACATCCAGCTCAAAACTGTAGCTCCCATTCACCTGGCAATTGGGCCTATGAGTCTTGTACATCCTATCTATGTGTCACCAATGAACACTCATCCATTTCTCATCGGCAAAGACCTGCTGGACCGCTTTGAACCCTTACTGGACTTCAAACAGCTGAAAGTCTGGGCGCAAGTGCGAGAACCTCTTCCCCTCCAGACACACAGACCGTCTGAGCAAGACCGTCAAGTCACAGAGGTCACGGAAACTCCCATAGAGCCAGACTGTCAAGTCACAGAGGTCACAAGAACTCCTGCAGCCAGCCGTGAGAACACAGTCCCAGCCCCAGAGCAAGTTTCAAGTTCGCTACTCTGCACATTTCAGCTCACCACAGACTCTGATACATACAGCCCCAAGGTCATGACTGACCTGCAGCTGAATGATATCACCACAACGAACATTATTCTAGCATTATGGGCAGACAACTCAGCCATTAGTCTCTCACTGTTCAATGCAATCAGTAAGAGCACACCAGGCCCTCCTTATGCCAGCAAGCGCACCCGTTTCCCTTTGGGCTCACACCCCTCCTCAATGGTGTCTGCCAAAGTAATCTGTGCGCTGCACTTGACATGGAACCACCGGTGCCTGACCCATTATTTCCTGGTCCTTCCGGACCCACCCCACGATGTTTACATCGGAGCAGACCTTCTGATTCGCCTCCAGGCTCATGTGGACATGTGTAACGAAGTGGTATGGGCTCCATTGACTTCACAGCCACACATTTCCATCAGTCATGACAATCTCATGTCAGGACAGACCATCCCAGAAGTCTGCACCTTAGTCAACGAACAGGGAACTGTGATACCAGCATACACCAAAGGGGTCGCTGTTCGGCTCAACATGCGACGTGGTCAAACCTTAAACCACACTCTAGGTTTCTTCCAACCCTCACCCGAATGTGTGGAGTTCGGACTCACACTTGAAGCCACACCCCTCACTGAAGTGTCATCTCGTGTAGTTTACATCCTGTTCAACAACTGCACAGCAACTGACATCAACATTCCCAAAGCCTACCGGCTGGGATGGCTAGTGAGCCATGACTTTCACGACTTTGAACTTATACTACCCATCATCGGGCCCATTCCGCCCCTGATACCCGAAGGGAGTACAGACAACACACTGTTCACCGTACCCTTCAAATTCATTGCCATCACATCTGTCATGCCGGTGACCAAAGACCAGGTCTGCCGAACGGAGCTGACAGAGGACAGTCACCTCGCAATATACACAGTCTCCCATCAGCCTGTCATGGAGACGGATGAACCTGCTTCACCTCTCCATACCAACCTGGCTGATGACACCCAGACGGAGGAACCGTACCCAGGTTTTGAGTCTCAAGTGCAGCAAATTCTCCGAGACGCTGACGCGCTCCAGAGTGAGACAGAACGTCAGGGACTCAGACGAGTCCTCTATAAGTTCAAAGAATCCTTTGCCAAAGACTCTTTAGACTGCGGTCTCACCAACCTCCACACGATGCGCCTGAAAGAAATAGACTATGTTTTGAACCAACTATCCACAGCCGGTGCAAAGATTGCCCTCCACAAGGGACAATGGTGCCGGACCAAGGTCAACTACGTTGGCTTGCTCATCGGATCCCAAGGCATTGAACCTCAATCAAACCGTATTCATGCCATTCAAAACATTAAGCCTCCTACTAACGTCTCTGAGCTGCGCAGCTTTCTAGGGGTATGTAATTACTCCCGACAGTTCATTGAAAACAACTCAGACATTGCTTAACCTTTAACAGCCCAGTTAAAGAAAGACTCCCCTTTCGTCTGGTCAGAAGCTCAAGAATACGCCATGACGGCACTAAAAAGACATTTGTGCACTGCTCCATGCCTTGCTTACCCCGATCCACAGAAGGAATTCTACCTGGAAGCCGGGTTTTCCGACCAATGTCTCAGTGCTGGCCTATATCAACGACATGACCAAGACAAGAAGGTGGTTGCATATGCCAGCAAAACGCTTCTCCCACCAGAGTGCAAATTCTCTGACTGTGAAAAAGCTCTGTTCTGCACAGTATGGGCCATTCAGCGATTCTCCAACTACATTGGGGCACAGAAAGTTATCATAGAGACTTGCCACCAGCCCGTAATGTTCCTCAACAGCCAACGCATCCGAGACGGCGTGGTCACTAATTCACGTATAGCCACGTGGTTAATGGCCCTCCAGGGACGCAATGTTGAGGCACGGTATGCACAGAATCACAAATCTGCGCTGGGCAACGGCCTGGCTGCCTGCCAAAACTGCTCTGATAACACGCCTGCTGCTGCAGCGGATGCACAAGAACCCCAACGACAACAACTGACCTGTCACAGGTACTTTGAACCGAATGCGCCAAGGCATGCCAGCGGCCTCACGTTGATGGATGCTCCTACAACCACGACGGCATCCTCAAGGCAGGTGCAGGAGTGCTGTGGGTGAACGATCAGCCGTGCCCACCACAACACTTCAAGTTGGGACCCCAGTCATCGCAATATGCAGAGATAGCAGCCATTCTCATAGCCCTATAGATCGCATCAGCCCATGACATCAAAGAACTGCCCATCTGCTCAGACTCTAACTATGCCAGACTCAGTTTTGTGTGCCACCTTCCAAGCTGGAAACAAAATGGTTTCAAGACCGCTAACAACAAGCCAGTCAAACACCAACAACTGTTCCAGGAATGTGACAACATCACGAGTACACATGACCTAACAGCTTACTGGAAGAAGGTCAAAGCCCACTCGAAGCTACCAGGTCTCGACAAAGACTTAAATGACCAAACTGATGCCCTCGCGAAGACGGGCGCACTACACGGCGACATGTGGGTACCCCCAAATCCCACATCCAGCCCCAGCGATGCAGTGCTAACCCGCAGCAAGCGACCGGCTCCGGCTACAATGCCCGCCTCGCAGTCGCTATCGCTAACGCCGCAGATTTCCAACAACGACATCGCGGATATGCAAGCCTCTGACACTGCAATAAAGACAATTTTCGACCACCTCTCTGACCCCTCCAACCACCCTATCACTGACTCTGAGCTCTCTGATAACTCAAGCCTCAGGCATTTACATAACTCCAAACACATGATGCGTATACAGGACGACATTCTGTGGTTTGCACCCGATGACAGCACAACGCCACGGCTTGTGATGCCACGGTCGCAAAGGGGGGTGATGCTAATGTACGCCCATGACACACCATGTGCGGGACACCACGGCACCAGAGCCACGTATGACACACTGAAACAGGTGGCATATTGGCCCGGCATGCAACAAGATGTGGCGGAGTATGTCAGAGAATGTCTGGTTTGCTGCCAGTTCCAACCAGCAAACCCGAACCACAGAGCCCCACTGCAACACAGAGGGATCACGTTCCCGTGGTCAGACCTACAAATCGACTGGGTAGGACCCCTGCCCAGGTCCACAAGAGGCAACAAGTACTTTCTCACGGTGGTGTGCCAGTTTACCAAGTGGGTAGAGTGTCTACCAGCACCCAACGACACTGCCCAGACCACGGCATACCTCCTGTTAAACCACATTTTCTCCCGGTTCGGACTGCCACTGAGAGTCAACTCAGACAGAGGCACCCACTTCACTGCCGAGATTATGCAACAGATCTGGAAATGCCTAGTACGAGCTAAACTTCACATCAGCCACCATCCAATCTCGTCCGGCCAGGTCGAGAGATCAAACCAAACGGTGGTCGCCATGCTGAAGAAGTATTTGTCTGTTAACCAGAAAGACTGGGATGTGAAACTCCCCCTCGTTCTGATGGCTCTCAGAGCTACCCCGCAGGAATCGACACGGGTGTCCCCTTTCGAACTCATGACAGGGCGGCAGATGACTCTGCCACTTCACTTGCTGTACCAACCCGGAGACGCCAACCTTGTTACCGCTTACACCACGTTCCAGTATCTCGATGAGCTCCACAGACATTTAAAGGCAACCTTCGCTTTTGCCCAGCAACACCTGCAAAAAAGCGCTGAAGGGCAGAAAGCATACTACGACCGGAAAGCATCACACCAGGAACTGGATGTGGGCGACAAGGTCTTGTATTACAGCTTCAACCCGCCACCTTCGACAGGCCCCCAGCGGCTGTCAAAGAAATTCCTGCCCCACTGGACAGGACCTCATGAGATTGTGAACAAACTCTCCCCAGTGGCGTACCAAATCCAGCTAAACCGGGACCCAGAGAACCAGTTCTCAAATGGGTCCACCGGAACCAGATTAAGAGACATATGGCCACTAGCAGAGAAAGACAGGGAGGGGCCAATGCAAGCTAAACCCGCTGCCCTACCGCAGCCACGCCTCGTACCCAAGTCACCGAGACGCAGGCAGAGATCGTAGGTGACAGGTGGCTTGTCAACACTCCAGTGCGTACAGCCACACTGAACTACGACCAGCATGACACCGCCACCCGTATCAACCTACTGGACCAGAGCATGTGGATCCAAGTACCACGAGGGGCCATTCTCCACCTGGACGACTTGGCTTTGTACCATCTTCCGAGTGAAGAGTATCAGTCAGAGCTAGAAATCCCTTCCTTTTTCAAAGACCGCAACCTCACCCTAGATCCGGAGTTAGAACGGTGGATTGAAAAAGGGGGGGCTCAGCTCATTGACATTGCTCCCCTCGACACAGCCCTCCAAGCTTTGTCCCGATTGCCAACCCTGAGCGTCTCGCCTGTTGTCCAAACCTGGACCGCAGCTGACACTGCGCTCTGTATCTCAATGATCATCGGCAATACCCTCACCCTGGGCATAGCCTTCCTCCTGTACAGGAAATTCAATGAAATGAGAACCTCTACAGCCAAACTCACGACAGCTATGTCTGGAGGTCTCCGATGGAAACCACGGAGGGAAGTTACCACGCCAGAAGCAGATGCGAACCTCATCGAGCTGGCTCCTCAGCCATAACGAACACCTGCCATCCGACTGTCCCGACTCACCTACCATTCGATCACTGTGATGGGGGTTGTCCGATAATGACCATAGGACATCATCCGACAAAAAGGGGGACTGTAGTAACATTAACTAATGGTAGGTTAGCCATCTGTGTCCAGTAACCAAAATGAACTGAACTCATCACCATCCGGCGAGACCTAATCAGATTAACGTAAACAAAGGCCTTTTTGTTTGGCACAGCTCCTATAACTAATTAACGACTTCACGCGCCGGAATGTCTGAATGTCTACAAGAAAGCATAATTTGATTACATCCCGGGGCAACTCTACATCAGCACCCCGCTAACCCCCCTTTTTTGACTTTTGCTCCCACAAGCACACGCGGACTGTCCCGTGACACACACACACACAGAGTTTTCACATAAGAACCAATTGGACAAATTGCTTCTTACACTATTAAATATATATATTTGATTGATTCGACGTCCTTATACGATGTATTAAAATGACTAGATTTTTACGGTGTTACTGAATGTAGAATCAAACTCTGTATGCTAGAAACTGTGAAAGTTTATGGATCTTTGTACGTTGAACTCGCAGAATTATAATGCATGGTACCTCCAGAACCACATCTACCTGACGATACCGAATCTCGTCTCCAAATTACAACAAGATGCATTACTACAAAATTACCAACTTTCTGAGAATAAATTTTCAGAACCCCTCAGTCCTCGTGATGAGACAAGAAGGCGGAGATTGCAACACAAAGGAAACTTTGTGCCTTTTGACCTCTCGGACATGATTAAATCATCTCAAAGGACTCACCCCTTTCTTCGGTTATAAAAACCGAGAAGGACCATTTGAGCGCACGCTTCCTGCCAAAGAGAGACAACATTGCGAACGGTCCACCACGGACCTCCCCACGAGAGAGCCCCAACATCTGGAGAGAGAGAGAAAAAACTGGAAAACTGGCCTTCGTCACCCAAGAACCATCCGTGCCTCGCTGCTCAGAAAGATTCAGCGGACAATTGAACTCAGACACACACACGCAAGAAGCCAGATCAAAGCAAGTATTTTATTCCCAATCAAACTGCGATAAGGTTGTACACTCATTCCTATTTGTGGAATAATTTACTTGAGGTGTCTTGTGAATAACTGCGTGATAAGGCTGTAACTCTCTCTCTCTCTCTCTCTCTCTCTACACCTTCCATTCTCTCTCCTTTATTCGCTCCCTGTTTATATCATTCGTTAAGTTTGATATAATTTTTCCTTGTTTGTACCATATGGTTTGTTTTACTCCCTACATATATATGCATATTTCCCTTTTGTGAATCGTAGTTCTGTACACTTAGTTGTTTTATTAAAAACCCAATAATTACATGAAATTGAATCTGTCACCTTGCTCACATATATCGAAGTCAATGAGATGTAAGATCGTAGCTACCTATAAAGCTTGATTTTCGTATTACTATTCAAGTAATACAAATTGTACAAACAAAGGAAATATTATTTGTCTGATCAGCAAATTAATGTTTCTTCTAGTTTGTAAGATTGATATTTGATGAAGTAATCTGAATTTCCACTCGCAGAACAAGAGGAAATTAGAGATCGCTGCAATCAACTTTTATAAAGGTTACTTTTACATGATTAAAGGTTCCGTTATATGTTAATATTGTTGTGTAGGACAAATGAATAATATTCATAGACTCATGAATATTTACTCCATTTGAATTAATTATTCCCCGAGACTTATAGTCGCTACACCACCAACCTTCCGGTTTGCAGACAATCTACATGAACCACTGAGCCACTGCCATACTGCCGCCCTGTTACTCAGTAAAAGTAAGCAGTTACAATTACTGAAATTTGAATGAGTTCGTTTCTCGCGTTACTCTCTATTGTGAAAAATGAACGCTTGCAGACAAGAAGCTCAAATCTATAGGCCCTAGCCCAGCCTGTGTTTTTACACGTTACATTGTTGCAGCCATTAAAATGGTTCAGCTTTATTTTTAATGTCAAAGTAGTTATATTTCGTTTCGTTTCTTTATTAAGTTAATTTAGAAAAATGTTTGGAGCATTTTTTTGTTTGTTAAATTAAAGGTTTTATTTTTTTAAAGTGACGACAGTTAACCCAATGCTTTAGCCTCTCAAATCAACCCTTGTCATGCCTATAATAAAACATATATAAAAAAGTGAAAAATACTTAGAGCATAACAAGTTTAAACGTTAACAATTTGGAAAAACCACCGCAGCAAAAAGGCATTTTTGATAAGTTTAGGTTAGGCTATTAGGCTGATCGTAGGCTATAGGCGCTTGCAAACGAAACCGTCTACACAAGCTAAACAAATACAAAAATAAAAGCATGCAGGTTGTCTTACCTTACACCTCTCCGCAAAATAAATACGATCTTCAATTCCCGCGGCATATGCACATTTAACGGAGTTAACGTCAACGAAATAAAGCAAAAGATTCGAGCTGCATCTCATCATCAACTCAAGACCTCGATATGAGAGAGCGCGACCTAAGCACCGGTCATTTAGTCTTATTAGTTTTAATAAATATGATTGTGTTTTTGAGCATCTAAGACTTTCAGTTTTCCTTGCGGTCGTTTGCGAGTGTTCTTTAGGCTACTCATCTGTGGCGACGCGTGTTGCAGTAGCGCGTCATATCTGAACATATATAGTAACACGCTCATACACGTTTATTTTTTAACAATTTGCCAGGAGTAAAATGTAGCTCCATAGGTGGTTTAAACAACCAGATATTTCTGGTCTTTTCACAAGCGGATAGATATCTGGTCAGAGAAAATGAATGAAGTGTGAAGGTAAAGGCCCTTACTCTCCCAGCTGCGCTGCTGTTGGTGGACACTACACACCGTATACTAGGCTACTGCTGGATTTGAGTTTGAAGGCCTGTTGCCCTGTTGATGACAATAAATAGGTCTTAAAATTATGTTTATTGTGTTTTAATGTTCAGTTCTGTTCCTATTTACATTTAAAAAGCAAACTTAAAAGTTACTTTCTGTAGTAACTAATTACTTTTGGGTAACACTTTACAATAAGGGTGCACTAATATGCATTAATTCATGCTTAACTAATGCACAGATAATGATGAGTTAATGTGTTACTAATGGTTAACTAACCCATTTATTAATGATTACTGCATCAGCAACTAATGAAGATTCGACATGATTAATAGATTATCATTACATTGTTATTAGTTAAATGTGTAATAATGCATTAATTCCTTAATAACATATTTTATGAACTAATAATGTAAATGAATGTGTTCATTACCACAACGGGTCAAAGCCATACATTTCAACTTCCAGTTGTCTGCTTTAATTAATCATTAGCTAATGATTTACAAATGTGTCATTATGTTATGACTTTACTTGTTAGGGCACATGACTATTTGTAAAGTGTTACCTTACTTTTGTTATACAGTAATTGGTAAAGTAATTAAATTACTTTTAAAAAGAAGTAACTAGTAACTGTAACTAATTACTTATTTTCAGTAACTTGCCCAACACTGTCCAGATGTTATGCATTGCGTAACATCTGCAATGCATAACATCCAGCATGCATATGTAGCGCTGTGATTTTAATAGAATCTTGTTGTGAAACGGACAAACTGTTTAGTGTTTAATAAAAAAATAAATACAGAGAACCACAAACTGCTTGTCTGAATTTATTTATACAATTTGAAAAGACATAAGTGAAGAACAATGGGTATAAAATAAAAATAAAAACAAAAAAATGCAAAAATAATGCTTAACAATCAAGGCAGACCCAGTCAAAAAAGGGTGAAGGCTGATTTTAAAAAGATTATAAGTTAATAAAAGTTTAACTGCCATTAACATGAATTAGTAGCTATAGCCTATTACATTGTGTATCGATTGTGCCTTCTGTGTTGATGCAGGTTTACAATATGGCAAGCCGTTTTTACTTTTAATCATTCTCAGGATTTGAATTCTTGATATCAACAAAGTTAATTCTTGGTATCAGGAATTAGATTTCCACTAGTAACAATGGCAATTTTTGATATCAGAAACTTCATTTCCAATAGTAACAATGTTCATTCTTAATATCAACAATTCAAATTTCAATAGTAAAAATGCTAATTTTTGCTATCAAGAATTTAATTTCTACTAGTAAAAACTCTAATTCTTGATATCAACAATTGCATTGCTGTAAAAATGTTCATGTTTGATATCTGAAAATGTATTTATGATATGAATATAATTTCAGATAGCTAAAATGCCTATCTTACTAGTAACAATCACATTCATGATATCAGAAATTAACATTGTTACTAGTGACAATCAAATTATTGATATAAAAAATAAACATTATTACTAGTAGCAATTCAATTGTTGATATCAAGAATATATTTTTGCACTAGTAACAATGTAATTCTTGACATCAGAAATACACATTTTTACTAGTAAGAATTGTATTTCTGATATCTGAAATTGGAATTTTAACTAGTATAAAAACAATTCTTGATATCAACAATTGAATTTGAATGGCAGCCTATGGGGACATTTCACTAGTGACAATACAATTACTGATATCAAGAATTAAATTCTTGATATAAAAAATAAGCAATTTTACTATTGAAAAATGAATTGTTGATATCAAGAATGAATGTTGTTACTAGTGGAAATGTAGTTTCTGATATCAAAAATTGCCATTGTTACTAGTGGAAATCTAATTCAATTCCTGATATCATGAATTAACATTTTAAATAGTGAAAATAAAATTTTTGATATCACAAATACATATCCTGAGAGTGATTAAAAGTCAAAACCGGCTTGCCATAGGTTTACTCGTGTAATAATAACCCTCAATGTGGGATTATTGTATTGTATTATAGCACTGTTTTCAGTGATGAGAGCCAGTGCATTGAAAAGTTCTTTTAAAATGTATAGAGGGAATGCATTTACGTCACTTTCCTGCCGGAACACGCCTGTAGCAACTCATAATGTAATAACTGCGCATGATGTAAAAACTGCACATAATATAATACGTATTAAATTATTATTATAATAAAATGTTCAAAATATAATAATTTTCTCAAAATGTAATAAAATCTTGAGCTCATGATGTGATAATTTTTAAAACATAAAAAAATAGTATTCACTTATAGTAAAACATTTTTTAAATCTAAAGCCAGTCTTAAACTACCTGCAAAATGCCAGTCCATTTAAATATTTATAATCATATTATTATTATTATTATTATTATTATTATTATTGTTATTATTATTATATGTTTAACATAAAGTATTGGATTTCCTTTACAGTACATTTTAAAAAAAATACCATGTTTTTTATGTGTCTGTTGTTCTCTGAATCACACATATGCACAATTTTGGAAATTATCGATCAAATGTAGGATGGTTTCTATGCAGCATTTTATAAATGAAAAATTATTATTTAATTACTTAATGAGGGCAAAATCTCCAGTGTAACCTATTTTATTTATAATCATAGCATTTATAAATAAATAATTTCAAATAAAAATAAAAAAATAAAAAAATCAAGGAGGAATGCAATAGCAGAGGATTCAGGGATATAGCTAATGTAGATACAGGGAAATGTCTGCTGGCCTAGTTTTGTTGCTCTGTTGTGGATACATTGTGCAGCACTTCAGGAGAATGGGTTCATCTTACATTGCACTGAGATGGAAATGTATGGCAGCAGTATCAGGGTGCAGCTGACACCAGATGACCCATATCACATGGTGTCAGTCAGGCACATGCTAAAAGGAGCATGTGATACTGAAGACTATAGTAACAGCTGCTGAAAATGTGGCTAGTTGTCGTCACAGGAATTAATTACAATGTTAATGTTTATATTCAGAGGATGTTTGTTTTTCTTTTTCTTCATAAGGGTTGGCATCGGGATTGGTGCCAATGTATGTTGGTGAGATTGCCCCTACCAGTCTAAGAGGAGCTCTGGGCACACTGCACCAGCTGGCCATCGTCACAGGCATTCTTATCGCCCAGGTACAGTAAACTTCAGTTCTTAAGTTTAATCATGTTTTTTTTCCTTTATATTATTTTTCAATTTTCTTTTTGAGCTTATAATTACTGTGACTGGTTTCTAGCCATTTATTATTTTAATATCAATTTTATGTTTATTTTATTTTTCACTAATTTCTCATTATCCATCTCCTGATATTCTCATCAGATCTTAGGACTCGAGTCTCTGTTGGGCAATGAGCACCTGTGGCCAGTGCTGCTGGGTGTTACAGTACTTCCTACAGTCCTGCAGATGACGCTGTTGCCTTTCTGTCCAGAGAGCCCGCGCTTCCTCTATATCATCCGCTGCCAAGAGCACCATGCAAAGAGCGGTGAGGAACCATGGGTCATTTCTAGTTTGTTGCATCTATGTCCCCATTAAACAATATTGCATATTTTATATAAAATGTTAATCAGCTTTCACGCCACATGTTTTTTTCATGCATGTATCCCAAATAATAAACATGATAACCAAACACTTCATGCTGAGAAGGTGCACAAGGGCAGTGCCATACAAAGTATTTGAGTGATCGAGAGTATTTGTCTGAACATTTATTTTTTAGAAAAAACCCAAAGCACCAGTCCAAAAAAGTTAATAATAATAATAATGATAATATAAAACGAAATAAATAAAAAGCCTTTTATTATCCAAGTGTGTATGGTGAGCAAGGTTGAATCAAAATGCATCAGTGTGCAGTGTTTTAGTATTTTTAATGTTTCTAGTGTAAGCCATGAGGACTTTTTAACTTTTTGGACTAGAAGAAATTCCTTGGATTTTTTTTTAAAATAAACCCAACCAAAGAGCACCTTCTGGTATTACTTAACAAGGTTCATAGCAAGTTGTGTTCCAAGATGTTTTCCTATTATTTCTATTATAGTCATAAAATAAAATATCTGCTCATTGAGCCTAACAACAGTCGCTCAACATAAGTGCTATCATTAATAAATACTGCTTACTCATTGGCAGATGATCATCATTTATAAATATAATAATTATAATTAATAATTGTATACAAATTATAATTGTAACTAAATGTTTGTTAAACAAATGATAAAGTATAATTTATACGTGTAGGCCTACTTTGATACATTTGTGTAAATATTGTTTAAAATCTATAAAGTACATGTCAAATTATACTCCACAGTAGATCACAAATATTTGTAATTAACTACTTTTAATATTCAAGAATTTTTAAATGGTTAACTAAATACACAATAACCATTGAGCACTGTTCTTCAGCTTTGCGGCGCTTGACTGGCCGTCTGGAGGTCAGGGAAGATTTGGCAGAGATGAAGGAGGAAAAGAGGAGGATGGATATGGAGAGGAAAGTGTCCATTGCTGAGCTCTTTCGCTCTCCTCTGTACCGGCAGCCCATTATCATCTCTATCCTGCTGCAGCTCTCTCAGCAGCTGTCAGGAGTTAATGCTGTGAGTGCTGGAGTTGTGTTAGGAAAGAAAGTTTAACTGAGATTAATGACTTATGAAAATCATAATTAATGAAGGAAATAATGAAACTAATGAAAGAACTAATGAAAGAAAGCTCAATGCAGCTCCTCTACAGGGTTTGATTCCCTTTGCTTTAAGTTTTCTAAAATTATTTAATGTAACTGACCCTTTGTAATAATGGTGGCACAGAAAATACAGGAGTGCAGAATTATTAGGCAAATTAGTATTTTGACCACATCATCCTCGTTATGCATTTTGTCTTACTCCAAGCTGTATAGGCTGGAAAGCCTACGACCAATTAAGCATATTAGGTGATGTGCATCTCTGTAATGAGAAGGGGTGTGGTCTAATGACATCAACACCCTATATCAGGTGTGCATAATTATTAGGCAACTTCCTTTCCTTTGGCAAAATGGGTCAAAAGAAGGACTTGACAGGCTCAGAAAAGTCAAAAATAGTGAGATATATTGCAGAGGGATGCAGCAGTCTTAAAATAGCCAAGCTTCTGAAGCGTGATCATCGAACAATCAAGCGTTTCATTCAAAATAGTCAACAGGGTCGCAAGAAGCGTGTGGAAAAACCAAGGCGCAAAATAACTGCCCGTGAACTAAGAAAAGTCAAGCGTGCAGCTGCCAAGATGCCACTTGCCACCAGTTTGGCCATATTTCAGAGCTGCAACATCACTGGAATGCCCAAAAGCACAAGGTGTGCAATACTCAGAGACATGGCCAAGGTAAGAAAGGCAGAAAGTCGACCACCACTGAACAAGACACACAAGCTGAAACGTCAAGACTGGGCCAAGAAATATCTCAAGACTGATTTTTCTAAGGTTTTATGGACTGATAAAATGAGAGGGCCAGTCTTGATGGGCCAGATGGATGGGCCCGTGGCTGGATTGGTAAAGGGCAGAGAGCTCCAGTCCGACTCAGACGCCAGCAAGGTGGAGGTGGGGTACTGGTTTGGGCTGGTATCATCAAAGATGAGCTTGTGGGGCCTTTTCGAGTTGAGGATGGAGTCAAGCTCGACTCCCAGTCCTACTGCCAGTTTCTGGAAGACACCTTCTTCAAGCAGTGGTACAGGAAGAAGTCTGCATCCTTCAAGAAAAACATGATTTTCATGCAGGACAATGCTCCATCACACGCATCCAAGTACTCCACAGCGTGGCTGGCAAGAAAGGGTATAAAAGAAGAAAATCTAATGATATGGCCTCCTTGTTCACCTGATCTGAACCCCATTGAGAACCTGTGGTCCATCATCAAATGTGCGATTTACAAGGAGGGAAAACAGTACACCTCTCTGAACAGTGTCTGGGAGGCTGTGGTTGCTGCTGCACGCACCATCAACCAATGTTGATGGTGAACAGATCAAAACACTGACAGAATCCATGGATGGCAGGCTTTTGAGTGTCCTTGCAAAGAAAGGTGGCTATATTGGTCACTGATTTGTTTTTGTTTGGTTTTTGAATGTCAGAAATGTATATTTGTGAATGTTGAGATGTTATATTGGTTTTACTGGTAAAAATAAATAATTGAAATGGGTATAAATTTGTTTTTTGTTAAGTTGCCTAATAATTATGCACACCTGAGGCCTGTTGCATGAAGCTAGCTGAACAAACTCTGAGTTTCAGAGTAGGTTTAGAGTTGACAAATCCAGATAAATCCAACCTGGTTTAGATCAAGTTCAATTGTTTCTCAAAGCTTGGTATAAACTTTCTCTGTCAACTCAGGTTCAATCCAGAGTTTGCAATTAACACTGAAGCGCGTGCACCTGAAAGCGTGACACATGCGGCAAACAGCCAATCACAGTGTCTGTTCGATTCCCTTCTCTTCTGAAGATTGAGAGATGGTTCTGAAAATTATCATGAAATTAAATGTGTTTAAAGCAGGAATAAACACTTATGCTGCAGCGTCAATTTAAGAAGGCAGCTGAAAGAATATCTGACTATATCAATGCATGATGTTAATCAAAGAAATATGCCTAATAATTATAGGTTCACAAAGAGCTCAAATAAATACACGTTGTTTGAAAGAATTATGAATGCATGTTTTATATTTATATTAATATTTGGCTACTTGTCAATATAATATAATTATATGAATATATTATGTGAATTAAAAGTAATTATAATTCATATATTATAAATATAATAAATAATTTGCACCAAAAGATGAGCAATTTTGTCTCTAAAGTTTTTTCACTATAAACTACTTTAATTTGAGAGATACAGGTGGTGTGAGTTTTACTTGCAGCTGATTGGTCCAGTTTGAGTTTGTGATCTCTAACCCAGAATAAAACCTGCTCCAGAGCAGGTTAGCTGTGTAGTGTAAGTTACCATGGTGATTAACACTGCTAAAAACCAATCCACCTTCTTGAGCCCAAAAAAAACAGAGTTTGCTCAAACTAATCTCAAACTTACCTGGGTAGCAACTGAAACCAGCTTTGTGCAACAGGCCACTGATATAGGGTGTTGATGACATTAGACCACACCCCTTCTCATTACAGAGATGCACATCACCTAATATTCTTAATTGGTAGTAGGCTTTCCAGCCTATACAGCTTGGAGTAAGACAACATGCATAACGAGGATGATGTGGTCAAAATACGCATTTGCCTAATAATTCTGCACTCCCTGTAAAGGGTCCCACTTTATATATACTTGTATATATATATATATATATATATATATATATATATATATATATATATATATATATATATATATTTGTAATGCAAATTTTATTTGCTGATATTGAGGTAGGATACGGGTAAAGTTATAGGGACAGGTGTGGTGGTATGGGTAGGTTTAAGTGTAGGGTTAGCTGTAAGGAAAGGGTCAACAGTGTAATTACATTCAGGTCATTTTAAAAATTTAAGTACAATGTAAAAACATGTATGTTCACAATAAGTGCATTGTATCAAATGATTAATTAAAATGTTAGTACACAGTAGCTAAGGTCACCTAATATAAAATGGGTCGAGATAATGTGTTGGGCTAAACGATTGATGTATAAATGTAATAATTTATCACCAGTTTTTTAGAACAGGAAACTTAAATCAACTGAAATTGTGTGTGACATGTTTTTGAACCCATTTATTAATATTTTTCTCACAATTTGCTCTTGCTTTCCACTGCTTAGATCTTCTATTATTCTACTGACATCTTCAAGAAGGCTGGGGTGGAGAGTCCGGTTTATGCCACCATAGGTGCTGGAGCTGTCAATTGTGCTTTCACTGTAGTCTCGGTATGTATTAAAAAAAAACACACATATCCCATGACTCTTTAAAGAGGAACTAACTAAGTTTAGCATTAGCTTTAGTTGGCACTTAATGTTTTCTTTAATAGCTGTGGACCAAAAATCAAACAATACAAAAAAACATTATTAGCATAAACCAAGTCAAACTACAACTATACGTGTTTGTTGTGTCTATTACTGACATCACTCGCTGTCAATTGCACTTGTCTGACAGGTCTTCCTGGTCGAGCGAATGGGTCGCCGAACACTCCACATGTTTGGACTTGCTGGAATGTGTATCTGTGCCATCATCATGACAGTTGCCCTCACATTACTGGTCAGCCCAAAATATTTTATTTTACAAAAAATAGCAAAATATATAGCATATATATTTTTTTAATTTCATAGATTTACCAAATATCTCTATTTGACTAATGTGCTTACTGCAAAAAGTACACTTAATTTAGAGAAAATTACTGGTTATAAAATGCTTAAATACATTTGCTTCACATTTTTCCTAGTCAGTGAAGGCTGTCAAAATGTCAATCACTTTTTTAATGTATGGTTAAAAAACTCTCTGCTTTAGCAAAGGTGACGAAACTGTTCGTTATCAATAAAAAGGTTTTCTTTGTTCACTGACAGGAGACTGTGCCATCAATGAGCTACATTAGCATGATTGCTATTTTTGGTTTTGTGGCCTTCTTTGAGGTGGGGCCAGGTCCTATCCCTTGGTTCTTTGTGGCTGAACTATTTTCACAAGGTCCCAGACCAGCAGCCATGGCAGTAGCTGGCTGCTCCAACTGGACTGCCAACTTTATCATTGGCATGGGCTTTCCATATGTTGCTGTAAGTGCAGAGGAAGCATTGTTTTATTCTGGTTGTAATATTTCACTCACCTTCTTGTGGCAAATGTGTCTTAACTCAGTCTCTCCTTACCACAGAACCTATGTGGTCCATACGTTTTCCTCATCTTCGCTGTGCTCCTCCTTTTCTTTCTGCTCTTCACATTCTTCCGAGTTCCTGAGACACGAGGCAAGACGTTTGACCAGATCTCAGCCACCTTCCATGGTCATCAACAAAACATGATGGATATGGACCTGGACATGGATCAAGGGAAACACAGTACAGAGCTGGACTACCTAGGATCTGATGGGACAGAGAACTGAACCCTGAGAGCGAGAGATTGTGGATGGGGGCCAGAATTACCACAATTTACTGTTCTTTGTGGCTTGGAGTGGAAAATGAGATGCATACCAAAAAGACAACATTACTAAGAAGAAACTATGTGGTCTTTGGAAATTAAGTATTATAAAGGAGGATGTTGGACTTTGGGAGAAAGTGCAATGTTGTTTGAAAAGGAACAAGACTTGAGATTTGGAATTCTGCACTTTAACTTCACAAAGGTTTCCATGATCCACAAAGCCAGCTATGCTTTTGCATACAATTATAGTGGATCATTGACTGTTCTTTTCATTTTAGCATTATATTAGGATAATGGACTCTTTTCACATTTTGCTTGTGTTTTCAGAAACAGAAGTCTTCATAGTCAACACTTCTATAGTGGTGAATGGGAGATGACAGCAAATATTTTTTTGTATTTCTATCTGCTCCAGTATCAAAAGCAGCAAAAAAAAGAAAAGAAAAAGCCTGAGATAATGTTTTCACAACTTTAAAAAAAGAGGGAAAAATAAATAGAAATTACAGCAGTCAGAAGAGAATCAGACGTAAAATTAGTCACACTCCCTCAAAGCAGCATTGAGTTGTCACAAATTGTTTTGTATATTACCACAGTAATATAAAGTATAGAGATAAAAATGTATTCCATCATAAAATAAAATACTTGGTAATGCATCAGTCTGTGAAAAGGGTCCATGAAACACTAATACTGATTGGTTTCTAACTGTCAAAGGATAATATGCTTCCAAAGTTTATGCACAAAGCTAAAATTTTACCAGCATTTTTTTTAATGCTTACCATACACCAACACACATTTGAGAAAACTCTTGAATATTTTTACAAACCAGTTTCAATGACAGAATTAAAACGGTCATTTTGTAATTTATGACATGTATAACTTCATAGGAATTGTGTAGGAAAGAGTTTGTGCTTAATATAGTAGACCGTTTCTTCACTATATTAGAAAAGATAGATTATATATATATAAATAAAAATAAGCAATCATATAAACATATATACACATACTGAGAAATTAAAGATAAGACGTGTGCAGTTTTATGAGTGAAAAAGCGGACCTATAGTCCATGTGTTGACACTATATGCCACATTCTGAGGTGTAACTAACTTATTTACATGGAATAAAACATGTTTGTTCTGACAAGCCAACTGTACATTTACAAACAGTGGAAGTGTGACCAGCTTCTACAAAGGTTTGGTACAACAGAACATTGATTATTGTTACATTAAGCTTGTGACTCAAGTATGACCTGCTCAAAGAAGAAAAAAAGTCAGAGTCAGAAGGCTTTCCAAATATTCTATTTACTCTTTATTTACTTTACTGGCATTGCACAAAATCCCCACCAAAGTAAAGTACATACCAAAAGAAAAGAAAAAGGGGACAATTTTTAAACCAAATTGTATTTTGATTGGATGCATGTTTCCCCCTTTTATCAAGTTACAAGTGAGAGAAGAGTCTGTGCTGCACTCATCACACTGGCATTTCCTCTCTTTGATGAACTTAAAGTAACCGAACTGGTCACATTTTCTCTACTGCTCATCGCCCATAATACAGAACAAAACTATTAAGGGGAAATATTGTAAATTTAAATGGGCTTTTTAAGAGCAGGTTTTTTGCTATTTACTTTTAAATGGCCAAGTATGCATCAACCCAACCCTCCCTTCCCATTCATCCCTCTCTTTCGCACTCCCTGATAGATGAAGGGTCCAGACCACAAGCGGTGGATCAGGTTGGGAGAGGGACAAGGACGTAGAAGCGAGGGGCAAGTTGTTTGAATGTTTGACGAGACCGGCGTGGTCCTACCCCTCAAACTAACCCACCTGGGAACCTATGCAGTGACAGAAAAAAAGAAAAAGAGAAAAAAGTGAGGCATGAAAGAAAAAAAAACTAAAACAAGAAAGGCAACTTAGAAAGACAGCGGGAGATGACAACAGTTATAGTAAACATTAAGATGCTGAATGTGCATATAAAACGGTTCAAAGCTAAAATTAAACAGATGCAAGTTGTCAGTGTATACAGATTCCAACGTATACAGAAGTGTCTATTGCAACATTTTATCTCTCTCACCAAACAACTAAAAGGAATGAATGGCTTTATACAAACCACAATTCACCTAGACAGGGCTTTCTTCTGTGTAGATATAGATTCATGGCTAACTACACATACCAGTGAAATAGGCTATTAAAGGTGTTTATTTTAGAAATATGAATGTACTTCGTACCTGCCTCCATAGTCTTCTACTTTGGAACACTGCAGTTTTATTTAACGGACCAACTCTCAATCTGTGTAGCAAAGCTGCACAACACACAGAACAGTGCTGAGAAGTGTAGGAAACACAGTTCTGTGATTCAGATTTGGAAGTTTACTTGGCTGAGAAAATAAAGCATTCCTCTGGACTAGACCTCCTAGCCCTAGACTAAAATGCATGTTTGTGCCATTTTAACTGAAAGCAACTTGCACTGAAATGTCAGTGCCATTGTTTGGTCTCAATATGCACACCAGTAATGTTTATTCTAAGGCACATTTGTGTATAAAATAAAAATTTTAAAAAGAAAGAAAAAAAAGAAAGTTAGAGACCGTCAGATTGACAGTTCTTGCGTGAACGTTAGGCTAAATAATGTAGGCCTATAATATATAGCCAATTCAATGCACTTTTTTGCATTAGCATTTAAAAAGGTTGAGTTTGCAACTAATTTAATTTCTCTTTATTTAGAAATTACTGGGCAAACAAGGTATGGCAGCCATCATACGCAACTGTCAAAACGAGTAGGTGAATTTATGTCTATGCCTTGTCTAGGCTCTGGTATGGTTTGTGTCAAGCCATTTGTTTAGAGAGATGAAATTTAGTTGCAATAAACACTTTCAGAATTCATAAAACTCTAGCAATGACTTATTCTGTTGCACATTGGTTCACCAATCAGTGGAAAGGGGCGTGTCATTCTTGCTGTGTGTGTACACTTCAACTTAACTCTTTCCCTGCCAAACAGATTTTTTCCATTACTTGCAAGAAAATGCTTCCCCGCCAAACATGGAATTTTATACGCTAGAGGATGCTATGACACTTCTGAAAGAGTACTGAAACTCCTGATTAAAACATGCGAAAGAGGCAGAAACAAGCACTATCACTTGCAAGTAAAATAACAATCAACAACATTAAACAGCATATAAAAATCAAAACAGCCATCAAGCTAGAATAAAAACCTAGAAAGGTTTTTGTTTAAAGGCAGCAGTCAGTTCTTTCTTTTGATACATTCTATGTTCAGATATTCATACAACAAAATATTCTGGGGGCCAAGAAATTGTGAAAATAAGATGCTGGCTGACAACTTCTCGAAAACGATGGCAAGGAAAAAGTTAAAAAGCATTACTTAAAAAGGTACACTATGCAACTTTTCAGTCCGCTAGAGGGCACCTGTTCAAAACAAAGGTGTAGTTTGAGCACAGAATCTTGGGACATGTTGTCTTCACCTCAGTCGGTGGAAAAGAATTGGAATAGGACTCGGGCAGAAATCATGTTCATGGACGCGATTATTTACGCTACTGTATATGAAGCAGAGCAGGGGCGAGTGCTGTGGGAGCGGAGCAAGGCCGCCGGAGCGATTGTTACACAAAACACTTCTCGCGATCAACGGCACTTTTATTATGACGGGACACAATCTCCGCTTTTCCGGTCATGAGTATGAGGTAACGCAGCTCTGTTTATTATATTAGATCCATTTAAGTGTGTTTAAAATTATGTTATGACGTTACTCTGTGCGAATGCTCGGCGGCTGCTGTGACACTTGTTCACACTCCAGTGAGTAAAGCTTTTCTGCAAAATAAAACGAGGGTAACGCAGATGACGCAATTGACAGGAAACTCCCTCACACACTATGATCACACGTCCCGGTTCATTGGTAAAAATAGCAATTCTCACAATTTACAAATATTTGGAAACATTTGGGACATTGTAAGAACTCAACAGAAAAAAAATATATAACACTGGCCTGGTGGTTTTTGTATATTTGACTGCAAAAATCCTATAGTGTACCTTTAAGAAAAACAAAGATGAAGTATTTCAGAATATGCAGTAGCTGCTGAATTTTGCAAGCTGAACACTTCTAAATGCATTTTAACAGCAGTTGTAGTTTGATGGTCGAAGCTCGTTACCACCTTTAAAACCTGTTTAGCTCAGGAAGTCCCACCTCTTGCCAGGGTCACATGATTTATTCCAGGACACCGAAATCATTCTGAGGGCTTGGAAGCTGTAGGGGCAGGTGTCTACACAGCGAGAAACTGTTGTTAGGGCACATTTGTCATTGGGAAAAAAGAGGAGATTACATACATAAAACTACGTGCCTCAAGATTAGGGGACATTTCAGAAGAGGATTTGACATTAGCAGACTTGGAGGTCCGAGCTGGGGACTCAGGTTTTTCAGATTCGTCTCCATCCTAAACAATGACAAGCCAGATATTTATACAACCTAGATAAACAGTTGTGGTACAGAGCTACTAGATTAAGATGCCTTAATTTGAAGTAAAAATATTTCTCAGGAATGCATTATCTGATTGTTTGCATCTCCAGCAGGGTCCAGAGAAAATGACGCGATTCCAGAATTGTAGCAGCAAACGTTAATATCAGTCAGGCAGCGAAGACAATACTAATAGTCAAGTTCAACTACTTCACTTCAGTCGCATGTTTTTTATGGAGATCACTTACTTTAGAGGTACCGGATTCAGATTTCCTCTGTCTTCGCCGATTGAATGGTCTGAGGGGTTTCTGGGACTGCCCTTCTGTCTGCTCCCCATTGGTCTGGCCCTCTTTAGGGGGCGACTCTTGCTCTTCTGCACGGGCTACTGTCTGTTGAACCTCTCCAGGGGGTGGCCGGGGATGGAATGGCCTGGGCATCACAGAAGACGGACTTTCACATTTGCATAAAATACAATAAATGAGCACAGGCTATCTTGCATGTTCAAGGCAATGACATTGAAGCCCTCTGAAAGCATCATGCAAATTAATAGCCAAGCCACCTTTATTTAGAACCCATATGTATAAAACTCTCACAAATGCTCTTAAAGGGTTATATGAATGAGCATTAGGCATTAGGCTTTGTATCAGTAGAAACCCGGGAGTATATTCAAATTATCGTACTTTCCCCCCCCTCATATCACCCTGAGACGAGAGAATTATGTATTTTATTTCTTGAAAAGTTGTTGTCCAGAGGCTAAAGACTAAAGCTAGCAGGAGGCCCCATTTCCACGTTTTCAACATCACACTCACAGCACTCAGCTTGGGGAGCTGCAAAGATTCATGTAAACGGAGCGGTTGAGAGCAAAGTGAGTCTGAAAGTTAAGCTTCCAAAGACATGAACTGAAAATGCGGCAGACTGATCACGCACTGTGAATGTATACAGCCGCGAATCCCGCGATTACCTCAGCTCATGTGATGAATGTAATCTGACACAGTCTCTAACTGAACTGATTTTATGAAAATGAACGCGGTGGGCAAGTGATCCAGCCAGTAGCCATGCCAAGAGTAGGAGGGCAGCGAAGTGTATTCTGGGAATTGTTGTCTTTCATCCCCATGAGACAAAAATAAATTCTGTTTTTTTTCATTCTAGAAGGCACCAATTCAAAAATAATTTCACATTTCTACTACATTAATGACCCAGTTTAAATAGATTCATCTTCCCAGCGCTAAAGTACCCCTTTAAGAATTTAATCTTAAGCTTTGACGTAAGTGTCAAAAATCTTAGTAAAAAGTAGGACTTGTCTAAGAGACATTACTGAAAGTTGCTTTTAGCTTCTTTATAAAAGTCTAAGACTGATTCTCGAATTCTGACTGAGCTGGAACCTCTGAATCAGTCAATAGTAAGCCTGCAAGGGTGAAGTCACAGCATCACACCAATCATTTAATGTAATTATAATAAAATAATTTAAGAATGAAAAGTGAATTTAAAGTTTTAAAATTACTTTGCATTATACAACATTATCACCAATTAGTACAGATGCTGTGGAATCATTTTCTATTGATAAACAGCTCATTTACAGTTAGAGCAGTGATGCAAACATGAGTTCCATCAACAGCTCAATTCACAGAAAGCTTGCAATCCTCAAAAGTGGAAAGCTTATGCAGCAGTGTGAAGATCAGTTGGAAAGAAGGCCAAAAGTGATGTCTGGCCTAGAAAAATGTATGACATCACCCTATAGCCAAACATTATTAAATAATGCTGTTTATGTATTTTTCCTGTAAGCCTTTTTTTGTTTATACAAGTGGTGATATGAACCTTCGAAATCGAGGTCTGAACCTGCGAGGTGGCGGCCTCTGCTGGGCACCATCTACTTCCTCGTTCTTCTCTCCAGCTTCTCCCTAGAGTGAAGAAAAAAGAAACTGCAAAACTCACTGACTAGCTGTGTGCAGTAATAAAACAATGATCAAAAGTTTAAAGGATTAACATGTTGAATATTGAAAGTTCACAATGAAGACAAATCTAACTCATGTATGTATTCTATGAAATGTCACCAGGGCCTACAATATTCACTAGCAAGGTTTCAAATATACCATTAAATCTAAGGGATGGCAGACCTTCAGATTAAAAACAGCATCCAAATGACCTCACCTCGCCTTGTGGTGGAACAGGTCTCCTGCGTGGACGCTGACGGCGAGGACGTGGCCGAGGGGCTCCCTTCTCCTCGCTGCTCTCTCCCTCAGTTGTGGGACCAGCTGGAGCACCCTCAGCTTTCTCCTCTCCTTCAGCAGGATGTGCATTACGAGGGTAAAAGCGCCTACGAAATCTGCGTTTATTGGGGGCGTATCGGCTGCCTTTGACAGGTATACCCCCTGGACCAGTCACATTCGCTGCCTCAGAGCCCTAAAGCAAATGCTTAGTTTTAGAGTGAAAATTAAGCTATATAACTCAATATTAAGCAATATTCCTCAACACTATTTGGATTCATCCAGAACAACTTACTTTAGCTGCTTCGACAACGTCAAACTCCACAACCTCGCCGTCCCCCACACTTCTGAGAAACTTTCTTGGGTTATTCTTTTTTATTGCAGTCTGCCCAAAGGAAAGGCACATCTTTAGCGTAAAATTTATTTCCCATCAGTGATGGGTGGGTATGGGTTGCAAGTGAAACGGTTTCAATATTTGTTGATATTTTAGGAACACTTGAGCGTTTCTGTATAGGTGATGCGTCGCAGTATGTTTTCTTTTTTTCTAAATGGAATTTACACTTGCAAGAATGTTATGTTTATATGTTGCATTTAACATCTTAGCAAAAACAAACTAGAGGCATTACTCCACCAGAAAATGATTTAAAGTAAATATATTAATGTTGCAACGCATGTATAAAGTAAATGCATTACCTGATGAACAAATACATCTTCTTTGGTATCATTTCTGTGGAACAAAAAAGGAAAGTCAATTAAATTTGAAACGGACTGATTTTAACGTACATTTTTTTCTGAGAACATCACATTTGATATTGAAGGCAAAACCCCCCTGATAATTCAAAAACTTGCTTAGCGATATGATTATACATTATAAACCTTTCAGCATTATGAACCTACCTATTGATAAAGCCATATCCATTGCGCACATTGAACCATTTCACAGTTCCTTGTACACCTGTTGCTGCAACAGATCATACAATAATGCATCACCATCCAATCAAAAGATCTTTTGAATTGTTGGTGTGATCAAACAAGATTAGTATATGCTAAAGCAAAGCACTGTATGCAGGCTCATTTGAACACTGAGCCACGTGTGTGAACTACAAACTTTGAAACCTTTTAACCACTTATGTCGTTCAAATGCTGGTCAGACATAAGAGGAGAGAAAATACGTGTTTTTAGCCCGTAAAGATGATCTATGCGAGCCAACACTAAACATGGTAAATTATAGTTCATACTGTAAAGATTTTACCTAATGACATGCAACACACCTGCAGTTAAATCCCTCCCACATAAAGCACATGGTGACAGCCGCGCATTAATGTGGGTCATCGACGCACTTTCACGGTGTAAACGGCCAAACGCTGGCCAGCTTCATATGAAAAACTTCAAATCATACAAGACTACTTTAAATTTATCGTTATGCTGTAGTCACTGAAACAGAATATTAAATCCCAACAAGATACGATCCTATCGCCCAGTAAAGAGTAACGTTAACAGTAACATTGAATTATGGTAAAACAAGTTTCAAAGAGGAAGGTAACCATGTGGTAAAATCGACAGTTGGCGATAGTATTTATGCAAAGTCGCAATTGTGAATGAAAAGATTTCAGCACACCTGAAAAAAACAACGGTCGAAAGTTAAAGCAAAACACAAGCTAAGCAGCTGACCATTAAAAAAAGCTAATTTGTCAACTCTAAAGCCTGTCAGTCGCAGTCTCATTAAATAAACACGACGTGCTTATTACTATGATTTGTAATGTGTCTTAAATAAATGTATGATAAGTCACTGACTGAACCCCTACCGATGACTTTTCTCTCGGGCTGAGGTTGCTCAGACGCCTCTGTGTCGCTCATCTCCTCTCTCTGGATTTAACCCTCTCCCTCCGACTCGCCAAACTTTTACTTGAGCTGCCACCTCAAACTTTTTATCTAGATTCCCTGTCATGAAGGACTCAGTCTGGATTTAATTGGTGTTCGAGCGACCAATCCGCGAGTTCTATCTTCATTCTCGCGTGATTACCACAGTCTATGGTGATTACCTTCAGATCTGGTATGATCTTCTTGCCTTTGGTTTTTAGCTTCCTCAGTATTACCGATCTGCCCGCATTGACGCGATATGTTAATTGAAATTAGCTGGATAACATCACCGTTTTCACCAGAGCGGCTGTACAAATTGTGTTGCATTATTTTCCTGTTAACACTGTGAAGCTGATTTGAAACAATTGGACTTGTTAAAAGCGCTATATAAATAAAGGTGACTTGATTACTTGGAAGTCAGTGCGTATGTCTCGCGCGAAAACCAACTTGTTTTTCACACTTTCATTACCAATTTTACAGAATTATTTATAACATGCTAATGTTTTCTATATGATTATGTTATTAATCATAATGTCATAATCCAGCTTCAGTCAGTCTTCTTCCTCTGCTGTTACATAGTGTCTATTTGAATTTTTTATAGATGCCTCTTTCAAAACATAATATGGATTTTGTAATGATCTCATAAAATATATCAGACCTGTTTCTCCATAGAATATATTAAATAGTGGAGCTGTTGATAAGTCAGCCTGGTGGTTTGATCGGATATAATAGATTATTTGTGCCTGTTTTTTTTTTTACCCATTATGCCTTGCACAAGCCCTTCTACACATAGGTCACCAGATTCAAGTTTCACTTGACTATTTTTATCCAAAAGACTTGCCAAGACTGTTTGTGCAGTGTATTTGATCATATTCTTCTGACACCTTATAATTTTATTGGACAATCATTATTTTATTCACTAATCTTAAATTTTATTCACTAGTTTCTGTAGCTAAATATGATTTTTTTAAAACTGCAAAACCCTGGTTGCAACCATGTTAAAAGATATATGAATGCAAAGTTTTTAAACATGTGTTTAAGGTCTCCATATTAGATTTTTAATAAACATTCAGAACTTAATTTCTCTCTAACATATAATGTTCCTTTGAGATGCATGTTGCATTTGATGAGGTAGTAGCTGAGTGTGTGTAATGCTATAAAGAATCCCAGTGTGTCTATCTTTACGCCTGCTGTTCAACATGAGTGAGAGAAATCCAGACTAAAGTCACATGCAGACATATGACATCTGAACTATGCAGTAAACAAAAGATATGTGAATATAAAAATATTTGTGTAGATCTTTATTTTTTATATTTAGAGTAAAAATAGATAAAAATCATTCTAGTCCGACACAAGGCACACTCTGCACACTCACCAGTGTTGCACTGCAAAAAAAAAAAAAAAAATTCCCCGCTAAATTTAAGGTAAAATAATGGCAGCTGTGGTTGCCAGACCTTTACCGTAAAAAATACAGTAGCAACATTTTAGGTTTTACAGATTTAAGTTAAATTTACAATAAATAATCATAATTCATTAACTGAAATAACGTTAAATTATCAACCTATTGAAATACTAATATCTGCTATGTACCTTTGATATTTACTGACATCCACCAATCACAGTGGTGATGAGAGTCACATGCACAAAGAGCTTTTAGGAGGACAATATTAATATAGAAGGTGCATAGTATCATTCACACAAACACAATTGACAATGACAATTTATGGTTTTTCACTGTAAATTACACTACTTTTTCACTTCCCAAAACTGTACATTTAATGGTATTACTTTTAAATGTAAGGTTTAGTTAAATGTTTACCAGTTAACTGTTTTTAACCTTATAGTTAAAAAAAATTAAAGTATTTTTACAGTCTTTTAACTGTTAAAATCATGAAATTTTTACAGTGTACCATCATAAAACCAAAATCAGACATTCTGATCTCACCTTTCATCAGTATAAAAATAAGTATAAAGAGATAATGGCGATTGTGGTTCGAAAAGTAGGCAGGAATATTTGTCTGCTCTGAGAGGTTGGTCGTACTTTATTGTGATATGTATACCAAGGTTTTGCTGGACAGTATGACCCCATTAATCCCTAAGGCCTACAGGTACTGTAACTGCACAATCTGCAAATCTGACATCTTTCCAATAGTAATCAACTGCTGTGCTGTCGTCAAAGCAGTTTCAAGACAGTTGCAAAATGTCTGGACTCCATAGCATCTTTCATTCGCCAAGGACCACCCAGAGGCCATAAGACGCCATGCATGTAAAGAAACCAATCACGGTTTGTTTCATTCAGCCTCATTTTTAGGGACGTGAAAATGTAATGTCAATGTCCCTACAATAATAGACCAGCATGTAAAACTCATGGATGTATTTTAAAGAGTCGATGCCGCAAACTTCACATGGGCCTACTTTTGAAAATCCAGCATTTAGTTGATGCTTATAAGCATTCATTGCCACAGTTGTAAACACGACTGATTTCTACGAGGAGGTTGGTGTCACAGAATTCTAGATAGACAGTTAGAATTCCTGTAGAAAATCTAGTAGAAATTAACCAGATGTCGACTTCGAAACTCCTGATGTGTTTCCAATTTTGTGTGCCATATGCATCAGACATTCAGCCAACGGTCTGTGGTTGTCCTGAAACGTTTGTCACATGGTGCTGCGGCACTGCACTTTGCCACATCCCCATCTTTCACCAATGGCTATTGGTGATAAAAGTGTCTGTGTATTCTGACTTTATTTATTTATTTATTTATTTTGCAATAAATATTATATCAGTTAATCATTATATCACAGTAATTGTTTTGCCAGAGACTAATTGTTTTTAAGGGTCAAGTGGACTTTTTTTCTCTCTGTCTGTTGCTTTTGATGTCACAGCTCAGGACAGTCACTACAAGTAAAGAATTCTTAAACTTTTTTTAAAGAACGTCAAAGGTTTAGCTACAGAAAGAAATGAAAAAAGCATAAAAGTTTGTGTTTTTGGTAGCTAACATTGGACTAAAAATTGTTTTAAGGCCCTAGGGAGCAAAGGGCTCTTGTGGTCCTGCACCAATTTCATAAACAGTAATGGATGGATGAATTTCTATATGCATTACATACCTCATTTGGGATTAAAGATGAAAGAAAGTATGGCAATAATTAGGCCTAATTACATTATGCTGATTAGAACATGGCTCGAATAGGCGGCGATATTTGAAAATTGCGATCAGTCATACTTGGGCACCAAGCACCAAAAATACTAATATTAAAAAAATAAACAAATAAGCAAACAAACCACGCAAATATGGCAACATCGCTCCCACCCGCCCTAGAATTTAAAGAGCGAGGGTGAATGCGCAGGCGCGGTAAACGATTGAGGTTCATTTCATGGTATGAGGTTGACTTCGTACGGATCAGACAGAGTGAGAGTGAGAGTGAGAGAGAGGGAGAACGAGGGAGGGAGAGCGAGAGCGCTTAGGATCCACGCTTTGGGTCAGCCAAAAACGTGTTGCTTAAACTGAGAGAGGGAATACGAACCGCTTGTAATGACAGCAGCGTCATGATAGCTGGATTGCTTGAGTAAACACAAGAGGCATCGCGCAGCTGATAGCAAAAAATCAGGCAGACATCCGAAAGAGAAGGCAAGAAAAAGGGATATCCAGTTGGGTTGCCCTGAAAGCGTGGACAAGGCTGTAAACCAGGTAAGTAGATGCTTAACCAATTCAAACAACAACCTCCTCCCTCGAGATAACCCTACATCTGTTTCACGCTTTTGACAGTCACCTAAACAAAGCAAACAATTAGCTTGCGATACATCATCTCTTGTAAATGGCTAACGTTAACTGTTAAGTGTCTAACGTTATAGGACATGTGTACTCATTCTTTTGCGTGAGTAATTTAGAATGACGACAACATTTTCCTTGGGCTTTGGATGTAACGTTACAAAATAAACTGTATTTGACGAGGAAATTCCGCATCAAAGTTTCCCCGTTACACAAAGACCAAGATGGAAAAAAACTTGATTATAACTCAAGACTCTTGAGTCCACGGCGCCTCTCATTGTACTCAGCCTTGCATAATAGAAACCTCGTTTAGCCGCACAGGGTTTCGTTATGCATTAAAGTTAGACTGTGGATCTGGTTCACGAGCTGTCATGTGCGGTTTAACGGTGACATACGTGCACCTGCTTGTCCGTGATTAGCGTGGCTGCTCGGCGGGCCTCTGGTTCTGATCAGTGCGCAGTGGCCGATTCCAGCAGGCCTCGGATAGCAGCCAGCTCACTGCGGCTGGAGTACATGCACGCGTGTCCTTATGAAAGCCCAACTTTCATTGTTCAAACACAAATACTCTTATTACCTGTAAAATGTGTCACAGTGCAAATGTGCGATAGGGGCGAGTTACGTGGATTACGTCCGCTACTTGTGCAACTGACTACACTTGTGAAGCGCAGCGATCATTCAAATTATGTTAGCTGTTTGAAAGTGGAAATCGGATGCCTAGCATTTTATATGTGGAGTGAAATGGATTTATATATCGAAATGTGCATGCTCGTGGGATATGGGTTGCGTATCTAGCACCATGACTTGACGTTTGGCCTCTTCCCACGTGAATACTTGCAGACCACCATTGCACAGTACAGTGAAGTTACTCAAGTGTTGTGTTTTCTAGCTGTTTTAATGATAATTGTCAGTTTTGTTGACAAGTGTTTTTTAGGGTTAATTACATATTTACAATAGTTGGGCATGTCATTAATATTTAACAGGTGCCATGTTCTTGTTGCCTTATAATGCTTGCTTCTGCAAACCCAGTGATCCACGAGACTACAATTAATTACTTAATTTAAATGAGATTTTAATTTGTTGAAAATTAAATAAATATATGTGACTATATGTTGCACTGATTTTATTTTGTTTATTGATTAAAAAAAAAATTATTGTAGTAATTGTCATGGTTTCATTGTTTATTCTATTTATAAATGTAATCTGGACATCTGGCAGTCTGAACCGGTAGTTCATTCTTCAGATGTCAGAAATGTTCATACTGTGGTTTAAAGGTGCACTATGCAACTTTTCCGTCTGCTAGAGGGCGCTTATTCAAAACAAAGGCGTAGTTTGATGATGCAAGTTTGAGTGCATAATCTTGGTACATGTTGTCTTCACCTCACAGCCGGCGGGGAAGAATTGGGACTCGGGCAGGAATCATGTTCATGGATGCGCTTTATTAATGTTACTGTATGTAGTGTGAAGCAGAGCAGGACAGAGTGTTGTGGGAGCTGAGCCAGGCCGCTGGAGCGATTGTTACACAACACACGGCTTGTGCTTAGTGGGACTTTTATTATGACGGGTCGCCGGCGCCATTTCCGCTTTTCCGGTCATGAGTATGAGGTAACGCAGCTCTGTTTATCATATTAGATACATTTGAGTGTGTTGAGAATTATGTTATGATGTTACTCCTATGACACTTGTTCACACTCCAG
This sequence comes from Gobiocypris rarus, assembly GCA_023029165.1. Classification (NCBI taxonomy): domain Eukaryota; kingdom Metazoa; phylum Chordata; class Actinopteri; order Cypriniformes; family Gobionidae; genus Gobiocypris; species Gobiocypris rarus. Next base: position 17,531,141 of record CM040912.1, read on the forward strand.
TAAGAGTAAAGCATTTAATTTCTACTAAATAAAACCGGAAACTGAGGGTAACGCAGACATGACAACATTGACAGGCGACTCCCTCACACGTATGAAGTATTTACATAGACGTTCAATGTGGATGAGCTCAAAGGGCGCATACTGAGCTTAATTGGAACAGCAATTTTTTAATTTATTATTATTAACAAATATTATTAAATTTAAATGTAACACTTAAATTGAGCTTTTTTTCAACATCGAGTCATATTACGTCACGAGAGGGAGTCGTTTGCCGAGCTCTGTATTGGTTCAGTGCAGAATAGGTTGGTATTAAGTACGAGTCAATATATTTTTGGTAGTTTTTCTATTTCAATTTATTATTGTCATTGTAAATGATTGTATCCAGCCTGCCAGGACATAGAGCAGTTTTGTTTTGAGCAGTTGAAGACACTGTGGTGTGTATAGTGTTCACTTTAGACCGGAGGATTATCATCCCGGTGGTATGATATGAGTTTAACATTGTAATTATCATGATATTAAATGAATAAACATCCACACGCGATGCTTGTTTGCTATTGTTTTTATATAAATCAATTTCAACATTGATGAATACAAAGTATGTACATTAACACAAATGCAGCCTCACAGTTTTCAAAAAAGTTTTGAAATATGTGCTGTAATTTAAATATTTTATTCATGCCATGTATGTACAATCAAGTTCACTCAAAGTCATATACATCATCACACTATCGGTGAATCAGCAAGAAATAAACCCATAACACAGAATTAATGAATAAAGGATAACATGAAACGCAAACAATAACACTATAGTGTCTGTGGTTCGGCCGTCGGGCGGGAGATGTGACGGTAATGGATCCGTCAGAGATGCAGCTTGAAGAAAATGTGAACTGTGCACCATAAGTCTTGTTTTTTAAACACTTGCTAACTACCAAATCAGTCATTATGAGAAACCGCTAACGTTATATCACATAACGTTTAGTGTGGATGGATATTATTCACCGCACTCCCTCCCATCACGTCACTTCCGTTTTTGGCATTTTTTCCTATACATTGACTCACTGGGGTCTCTAACATACAATATGCCCTTTAAGTTCATACATATTTTAATATGAACAGCTATTATTGAAAATATCTATGAAATTATACTTTTTAAAATTTTTTATTGATGTCACACTGAAGCTATGATTTTCATAGTAGTGCCCCCTTTAAGCGCACCTTACAATAATATGAAGTTTTTAAAAAGGACAGCAGTGTAAAACCACAGAACATCAATAAACTGTAAATTTATAATATAATGGATTTTAAAGTACAAGGCAGTAATGCCTGTGAAGTGATATATTAGTGGAGCACACAATCTTATACAGCTATTAAGCTAACTATGTTCTGTAGCACCTGCACTATGTTGCTAAAACTGTCTTTTGGATCAAACTAATTATTTCCCAAATCCAGGTTCCAGGTTATATGCAAAAGTCTAATATTTTAATTTTGCAGTAAGAAGTTATAATTATCAAAAATAATGGCTTTTTAAAAAAAAAAACCACAATCGCCACATTTAAGGGCTCGTGGGGGCTTGGTGAAAGTTTTCAGACAGCTTTCAAAATGGCCACAAAGCCTGTTTCCGCCACTAAATAAAAAGTAAAAAGACTTTTATAAAGTCAGAACTCTGAGATAAAAAGTTGCAATTTCGAGTTATAAAGTCATTAATCTGCCGCGACCCAACACATGATGAGTTGTGAACACATTAATAGTATTTTAACTGTAGTTTTAGCTGCTAATAATGGAATGATTGTCTTATTGTCTCAGGGCATTAATATCGCAAGGGGATTTTAAGCGCAAGCTTTTGGCACAGAAACAACAGAACGGATGTGAGGTGGCAACGTTCATTGAACATATTCTGAAAAAAGTGTTATATTCAGATTCATTTCCAAAAGTGTTATTATGGAAATATGATCCCCAGAACACCACCACTGTCAGAATGTGCTGTAACTCACGATTTCCTTAGAGAGCGAGTGTGTTCAGTAAAGACTCCAGTATGATCTGTGGCTACATATGGTCACCTGAGCATGTCGCTGTTCTGGGATCATATTTCATTAATAACATATCAACAGGCCTAATAACATATTTAATTAATAACGCATCAGAATATGCTGTAATGCAAGATTTCGTTTGTAGAATGAATTTTATTGACCTCCATGTGCTCGGTTTGAATAATATTTGAAATAATAAATTAATTGATCTTTAGCTGATCTGTTACACATTCTAATAAAGTAATATAATTGTATATCATTAAAACTCAGCTGCAAACATTATCTAATGTCATCTTTCTCTGTGTTTTTAAATAGATATTGAGTAAGAAACCTCCAATGATAAATATGTGCAATAGCGCCTATATTTATTTGACAAGAACCTCTTACTCCATTCCTTGTTAATTCTATTGTATTCTGTTCCATAGCACACCTGTACATATATAAATGTGTCTATTTTTGTTTATTATGCATATGTGCATCTCATTAATTTATCTTAATTCTTTGTGTACTGTGCATGGTTGTCTCTGTGTTTACTGGAAACTTGATCCGCAGAACATCTCAGAATTCTGACTTTATATCATGCAATTGCGAGTTTATATCTCAGAATTCTGACTTTATAACTCATAATTGTGATTAAAAAAAAGTCAGAATTCTGAGATAAAAAGTCGCAATTACTCTTTTTTAATTTTTTTATTTAGTGGCGGAAATGGGCTTCCATACCAGACACTGTGAACAAATGAATACACATATCACAGTGTGCAATGGTCTGATTAGCTACAGCATCTCCCTCCTTCCTCCCGGGTTTCGGCACCAATGTAACGCAGTTCAATGATAAGTGAAGATGGCAGAAACCGACAAACATGCATGAAATTACAGGGGGTGTATAGTAACAAACACATTAATTGGTTAAGACATCATGTAGGTTGATAAAAATTTTTTCTTTTTATAATCTGAGCTTAAAGATGGTAGTGTGCTTAATAGGTACTTGATCTTAATAGATACGTTTACCCTATCCTCAAGTTGGTCACGGTTATTTAAATTCTGTGTGAATTTCTGTTTGCAATTAATTTTACTTGTATGATTTGGCTTATTTCAGGTTAAAAAAATGGAGCCAGATTGAGTTTGCTATAAGAAAATAAAACCCCCCATAATAGGTATTTGACTATTATGGCCCCAAGTGATGTCAGTGGATAAAAGGAAAGTTGTTTTAGGGGATGAACGATTTAGGCCTAATTCAAGAATAACAAGATAGGTCTTGTCTTTTGTACCAACCATCTTTCATTAGCAATTTTCTCAGTTGACTTATGCTGACTCATATTAACCAATGTAATTCTGGTTTATTAATCTTTAGAAAAGACATGGCGGATGCTGACCTGGACTTTACAACAGGCGATGCTGGTGCCTCTGCTACCTACCCCATGCAGTGCTCTGCCCTGCGTAAAAATGGTTTTGTAGTTTTAAAGGGTCGACCATGCAAGATTGTGGAGATGTCCACATCTAAGACCGGTAAACATGGACACGCCAAGGTGAGTGATGGTTAAGTGACAAAGTCTAGCACTTTTTATGCTATCACAACTTATGCCCAGTTCACACTGCATACTTTTAGGCCCGACTTTCACATGAGTGACAATCACGCAGTTAATTATCAAAGACGCGATCTGAAAGAATTGCAGATGAGTCGCTGACGCCTGTGAGATATTTGGCATGCTAAATATCTGGACCTCTCTGCGACTAAAATTCCTGCTGTGTGAAATGTGTTTCTGACTGAAAATTTCATCGGCGATGACCTACAGCTGGCGTGGATGCCAGCTGAACTCAGCCCACAACATTTGAGGTCGGAAGTTCTGTCTGGACTTGATCCGTTTTGGAGCAACTATGCTCGAACCAGAGCTGTTTGGACCAATTGCCAGGACAATGATGGACAGATGATCAACAGTAACGTAATCATCCACATCATCCGTGCTTGGGTTGAATTTGTTTACTAAATGGAGAACTTGTTCATATATGCATTCACCTTTACTATTTCATAAAAATGATGATCGTGTTGGTAAGTATTCTGTGTATCCTTAAATTCTTTTTACAATTTATTTCTGTGATGGCAAAGCTGAATTTTCAGCATCATTACTCCAGTCTTCAGTAGCTATTTTTCCATACACCTATTTTATATGCATTTTGGGATATTGGGACCCACTTTATATTAGGTGTCCTTAACTACTATGTACTAACATTTTAATTAATCATTTGATACATTGCACTTATTGTGTACATACATGTTTTTACATTGTACTTACATTTTAAAAAATACCTGCATGTAATTACATCTGTAATTAATTTCTGTAGTTACATTTGTAATTACACAGTTGACAGTTCCCTTACACCTAACCCTACCCTTAAACTTACCCATCCCACCACACCTGTCCCTAACCCTACCCGTATCCCACCTCAATATCACCAAAGGTGTTTTGCAACACAATATGAACACAGTAAGTACATTGTACTTATTTTTTTTATGTAAGTACATAGTAGTTAAGGCCACCTAATATAAAGTGGGGATATGGCATCAAAAAATGCTGAATGGAAACGCCAAGATGTGCATAAATTTAAAAAATGTGCATAAAAAAAAGCGCTCGTTTGAGTCCATTACACTTTCTATCCGATACGAAAACATGCACATAAACTACAATGGAAATGAATTTACCGAAATAAATGGGTATAGAAGAAAAAAAAATCATGCAAGTTTTTCTGAAAAACAAATAATGTATTATATATAAAAATGATTATATATGGTGGCTTCTCCTGTTTCTTAGTGATATTTTTTTAGCAGTTGTTTATCAGGAAGTCATGATTATGTTCTCTTTGACTCACCGGATGGAAAGGGTGCTTCACAAATGTTTTATGCGATATTGCAATTTTGCGCATAAGTTACATTCACAACTTTGGATGGAAACACAGCTAGTGTTACACGCTCCTTTAGAAATCATTATAATATGCTGATTTGCTACTATTGTCAATGTTGAAAATGATTGTGCAATTTTTGCAGGATTCTTTGATGCATAGAAAGTTCGAAAGAACAGCATTTATCTAAAATAGAAAGCTTTTGTAACACGCTACTGTTCAAATGTTTGGGGTCAGTTCTTTTGTTCAATTTATACAAGAAATTGAAGTTAATATTTTTAATCAGCAAGGATGCATTAAATTGATGAAAGTGATAGTAAAGACATTTATAAAGATTCTATTTCAAATAAATGCTGTTCTTTTGAATTTTCCATTTAAAGAATCCTGAAAAAAAAATACACAACTGTTTTCAACATTGATGATAATAATAATCAGAAATGTTTCTTGAACAGCAAATCAGCATATTAGAATGATTTCTGAAGGATCATGTGACACTGAAGACTAGAGTAATGATGCTGAAAATTCAGCTTTGCGTCACAAGAATAAATTATTTAAAAAAAATATTAATAATGAATAAGTATGTTATTTTAAATTGTAATAATATTTCACAGTATTACTGTTTGTTTTGTATTTTACTCAAATAAATGCAGCCTTGGTAAGCATAAGAGACTTTTTTTTTTAAAAACGTATCAATCCCAAACTTTTGAACGGCAGTGTATTTATTTACAATTTTTTCAAACATAAACAAAGCACAAACATTTGCTAAAAGGGGTCATGAACTGAGAAATCAAATTTTCCTTGAGCTTTTGACTAGGCATGTGACCGTATCAATTTTTCATGTTGCGATTAATTGCTGAAGCTTTTATCACGGTATACCGTATTATCACAATATTGAAATACATTGCAAAAAATATATATTTTCATACTATAATAGGTCTAATAACTTTTTCATATAAAGCAATACAAAACAATGTGTCAACAATTAACAAGTGTTTCAAACCGATTAAAGTGCAAAATAATTATAAAGAACAATAGGTAGGCTATCACTTTACATTAAGGTCTAGCTAGTTGGTAATGTTAGTTAATGCATTAACTAACATTAACAAAGAGCACAGCTACATTTGTTACAAAGTTATTATTCTTTGATAACATCAGTTTGAACTGTTAATGTTAGCTGAGGTCTATTAAATAATACAGTAATACAAATTTTGATCTTAATAATGTGTTATTAAATGTTGAAATTTTACATTTAACTAAGATTAATAGATGGTTTAGAAGTATTTTTCATTGTCAGTTTGCAGTTAACTAATGTAATGTAACTAATGTTAAATAATGGAGCCTTATAGTGTGTGCCTGAACAATAAAGAATCAGAACGTATTCAAACAATATCTAGGGCATGTAGTCCAGATTAAAATATTAAATGTTTAAATTTGAAAATAAACAGCCGTAAGTCTTTAAGTATTAAGTATTTGGTGATATGATGAGCACCATAGCGAATACAGAACTGAATGGCTTGAAACATTTAAATACTGTTTAGTAGTGCGAGTCTGCTTTGTTTACGAGGTTTTCAGTGAAATAGCTGCATTTCTGCTGTTCCATCAGCGACATCTGCTGTCAGAGAGTGAATTGGGCTTGTTTACATCAGTGCGCTACCATTTTGATGCAGCATACAGCGGTATTGCTCATTTTAAACAGTTGATGGGTAAAGTATTCTTAAAATGCATTCTAAAATTCGGAATAATTAGTAATAAATAATTATTCACTGTATTTTGAAGTGACCATGATAACAATATTGTGCATGTTCATTATCGCAACATATCGTATTACTGTATACTGGCACGTCTACTTTTGACATATAAGAGGTCATCATACTAATATATACATAAGAATATCTTATACGTTTCAAAACGGAAAACTTCCTTGTTAGTCCAATAAAAGCTTTTATTGACACCAGGCCCAGCAAACAACAGGTTTTTCAAAACGGAAATCTATGACGTCAAAGGGAGGCAAGCACTGCCTCTGCAGAAGAATATCAACGCCTACTTCATCACTGCCTGTTTAGCCCCGCCCACCGATTCACACATGTAACATCAGCCTAGTGTTAAACCAGATCAATCTACCAAGCAATAAACATGCCGTTGAGGATTACAAAATATTGTGTAGCGCCTGGCCTCGATAGTAATGCAACATGTAAGTAACTGTTAATTCTAATGCCTGATCTGAAATGTAATGATTCATGTACAGTCAGATGTTCTTTGTCTGTGTGTCAGTAAATGAAACCAGTGATTAAACGTCAACTTGCGTTGTTTCTCTTAGTAGGATGAAAATCTGTTATTTAACGGTGATTAAATTCTATAAAGAAAGCGGTCAAAGAAAGCTCCCTTTGCAATCATTGGAGTAGCGCGCGCTGAACCTGTCAATCAAACAGAGTTTATCAGTTTATCGTTTTATTCATCAAATCTCTTTAACTATATCACATTTGTACTAATAATAATACGCTGTTTGTTAATTGGCCAGAGGAGAACTGGCACCCCGACTGAGCCTGGTTTCTCCCAAGGTTTATTTTTCTCCATTAGGTCTCCTGATGGGGTTTTGGTTTTCTTGCCACTGTCGCCTCTGGCTTGGCTTGCTCAGTTGGAGAAAAACTATTTTTCAAATATATTTCAAAATAAATCTAATTATTAAACTAAATTAACCATATAGACCAAATTACTGATCTAAAGCCCACATTGATAATATGAAATATTATCAATAATCGAATAATCGATTATTATGATAATCGAAATATATTCTGTTGCATTATTTTTCTGTTTAACACTGTGAAGCTGCTTTGAAACAATCTGCATTGTTAAAAGCGCTATATAAATAAAGTTGACTTGACTTGACTTGTACTGTTCCCTTTCGTTCAGTCACTACGACGTAACGTTAGTGACTAACGAATGGGGGTTTCGCTTAGAAGCCTATCATCTTCGAGCTTAGAGAAAACGCCCAATGGCGTGCCAATGCCATGGGGCATGCGGAATTTGCATACGTAACTCCGCCTCACCGTGTGAGTATATATGGAGGTACGTGGCAACATCGCATTATGTTTCTGCTTTCGGAGCCAAGAGGACCTCTTCCCTCCTACAGCCTTCTGAGAGTCTGTCAGCTTCTTCGAGACGAGCAGCTTTCCAGTCGGTGTTGGTGTAACGGCGCGTTCCAGTGATCGCATACTTCCTGCCTGCTGATCTGCGCAGTGGTCTGTTGACAGCTGGTGTGTGTTTCCCTTGGCGCTTCGGCATCGACTGCGAGGCTTCCTCTCACAAAAAGAGCTTGCGCGTGGCACGCCTTTTCAAGACGGTTCGCCCGCCGCACTTCGGTGCGATCGATATCCATTGCTGTCTATGGGCACTTTCACTGCTCGATGTGTTTGGGCTTCAGCACGTTCGGGCAGTGTTTGTGGATGTGTCATGTTCCCACTGCGGGAATGTGACCATCGCGATGTTGTGGTCGAAGACTCAGTGATCTCCGTGAGGAGAGAGTCCTCTGCCACACCCCACCCTACCGCCTCCGAGAGAGGTGGTACTTTGGCTGGTGGCCAGGGTGACCTGAGGGCTGTGCTGTGGTATTAAGACCCCCGATGTTAATTCCTCGGGCCACACCCCCCTCTCGCACATCGCTTCCCGCGATGGCTGGACTGAAACAGCGGCCCGTCTCTGACGCCTCGCTCGCTCAGTTCACACTCCAGATAGCAGTGAGATTTAGATCGCCGCATCCCAAGGTGGGCTAGAGTCCTTTGGGGATGACAATTAGGCTGTGCTCCGCCTCCGGGTGTGTCAGTGCCGCCTGATCTGACCCAAAGTTGACAGCCATGTTATCTCGGCAGCTGCAGCCTCGGGCTGGTGTGGAACTCCGCCTGTCACGAGTGCTTGCGGTTGCGCTGATTGGTTTTTGGGACGGCACCTGACAGCTGTTGGGCCCGCCCCAATGCCTTCGCCCGAGGTGCATGAGGAGGTCACGCGGTCCGGGAGTCCCGTGCTTCCCGTGACCGCCGGCCTCCTCCGCCTTCTCTGCCCTCGATGGGGCCGTGGCCTAGGGTACACTGGGGTCCCCCCCACTGTTGGGCATTCTGTTGCGCACTACGGTGTCCACGGAGTGCTTCGACGTGGCGTGGCTATCCTAAGCACCTCCCGAAGCCTCAGGGCCCGCCTACTTCGGTGGCGTGGTCCTGCAGAGCTACGGGCAGGCCGCCGCCTTTGCACATGCACGAGGTGGAGCCGACCCAGGGCTCTTCAATGAGCTGCGTGCGCCACTGATACCGCCTCTGGGCGTGAAGGTGGCCACACGCTCCCTGGGCCGGGCGATGTCCACAGTTGTGGTCCGGGAGAAACACCTGGCCTTACCTGGTGGTGTGGAGGTAGTTGAGTGAGCCCACCTCCTCAACTCGCCCATATCCCAGGCTGGCCTCTTCGGCGGCACGGCTGAGAACTGCGCCCAACGGTTCTCGGCTGCCCTAGAGCAGACTGAGGCTGTAACACGTACTGCCCCGGCGGCCAGCTGCTGCACCAGCCGCCGGCTCAGTCGCCTCGGTCCGCCGCCGAGGGCGTTCTCCCCCTCCCACCCGGCCCCAGCAGCAGCCTTCACCGGGGCCGTGTCATGGAGGAGGTTGCAGGATGACGCCCAGTCTGCTGCACAGCCTGGCTAAACGCCAGGGTGGAGGTGGACAACTCAGAGATGGGTTCCAGTTCTTTCCAGGGGATGGTAGCAGGGCCTCTCCTTCCCCCGGTGGAGGGCCGGGGGAAAATCCTTCCTACAGGTCTGCTTCGAGGGGCGGACATTCAGTACGCGTTCCTCCCATTCGGGCTAGCTCTGTCCCCTCGTGACTTCACGAAGTCTGTCGAGGCAGCCCTTGCGCCACTCAGCCAGCACGGGGTTTGCATCCTGAACTGCCTCGGCGACTGGCTCAGACTGAGTCACTCTCGAGACAGGGTGCGAACACAGAGTTCTAGTGCTCCAGCACGTAGCCTGTCTGGGCCTTCAGGTCAACTGGGAGAAGAGCAACTCTGCTCCGTGCAGGGGATCTTTTTTCCCGGTATGGTTTTCAACTCGGATGGTTTTCAACTCGGTCGCCATGTGTGTGCAGCTTACCAGCGAGCACGCGCTGTCAATGCTGACTTTCCTCCGTTAATTCGAAGCAAGAGTGCGGTTCCACTGAAGTGTTTCAGAGGCTCCTGGGGCATATGGGCATCTGCAGCCGCGGTGACGCCGTTCGGATTGCTTCATATGAGACTGCTTCAGCATTGGCTTCGCGATCGGGTCCCGAGATGGGCATGGCAGTCTGGCGCTCCGGGTCCAAGTGACTCGGGCCTACTTACAGACGCTCACCCCGTGGTCGAACCTCAGTTTCTACGGCCGGGGTGCCCTTAGAACGAGTTTCCAGGCATGTTGTCGTCGACGGATGCCTCTGCCACGGGTTGGGGTGCCATGTGCAATGGACAAGCAGCCGCGGGCTCCTGGACAGGACCCCAGCGCCTCCTGCATGTCAATTGCCTCGAGTTGCTGGCAGTACGGTTCGCCCTGCACCGCTTCCGAGCGTTGCTGAAGGGTCAACATGTGCTTGTCCGGACAGACAACACGGCCGTAGTAGCGTACATCAACCATCAGGGCGGCCCACGCCCCGCCGTATGTCTCAACTCGCCCGCCGTCTCGTTCTATGGAGTCAGAAGCGCCTGAGGTCCCTTCGTGCTGTCCATATTCCGGGAGTCCTAAACCTCGCAGCCGACGAGCTCTCGCGGTTTCAGCCTCTCCCGGGAGAATGGAGACTCCATCCCCAGTCGGTCCAGCTGATTTGGGAACAGTTCGGGGACGCGCAGGTAGATCTGTTGCCTCCCACGACTCTTCCCACTGCAGCCTGTTCTATTCCCTGTCCGAGGGCACGCTCGGCACGGATGCTCTGGCGCACAGCTGGCGCGGGGCTTACGCAAGTATGCGTTTCCCCAGTGAGCCTACTCGCAAAACTCTTGTGCAAGATCAGGGAGGACAAGGAGCAGGTCCTTTTGGTCGCCCCGTACTGGCACGGCCGGGCATGGTTCTCCGAACTCTTACTCCTTGCGACAGCCCCTCCCTGGCCTATTCCTCTGAGACCTCCTCACTCAGAGACGGGGCACTCTTTGGCACCCACGTCCCGATCTGTGGAGCCTCCACGTGTGGCTCCTGGATGGGACACGGCAGGTTTGAGTGGCCTGCCACCTTGGGTCGTCGCCACCATCACTTCCGCTAGGGCAGAGTCCACTCGGCATGCCTATGCGTTGAAGTGGAACCTCTTCATCACCTGGTGCTCTTCCCGCCAAGAAGACCCCTGGAAATGCCCGATCGGTCCGTGCTCGTTCCTCCAAGAAGGGTTGGAGCGAAGGCTGTCTCCCTCCACCCTCAAAGTTTATGTGGCCGCAATATCTGCCCACCACGATCTCTTGGAGAACAGAAAGGTAATTCAGCACGACCTGATCATCAGGTTCCTGAGGGGGGCGAGGAGACTGAATCCTCCTCGCTCTCCTCTCGTCCCTCTTGGGACCTCTCAGTAGTTTTAAGTGCTCTGCAGAGGCCTCCCTTTGAGCCTTTGCGGTCGGTTGATATTAAGTTCCTGTCAATGAAGACGGCTCTGCTGAACGCATTGGCCTCCGTCAAGAGGGTCGGGGACCTGCAGGCATTTTCGGTTGACGAAGTGTGCCTGGAGTTCGGGCCGGCTAATTCTCACGTGATCCTTGAGACCCTGGCCTGGATATGTGCCCAAGGTTCCCACCACTCCGTTCAGAGACAAGGTGGTGAACCTGCAAGCGCTGCCCGTGGAGGGGGCAGACCCAGCCTTGGCACTGCTCTGTCCAGTACGCGTGCTCCGCGCCTACGTAGACGTGACGCAGTGTTTCAGGACCTCAGACCAGCTCTTTGTCTGTTATGGTGGAGAGCGGAAGGGAAGTGCTCTCTCAAAGCAAAGGCTGTCTCACTGGATAGTGGACAACATTGTTTTGGCTTACCAGCAGAAAGGTCGACAATGTCCCCTTGGGGTTCGGGCTCACTCCACTCGGAGTGTCGCCTCCTCTTGGGCTTTAGCGCATGGCGCCTCGCTAACAGACATCTGCAGAGCTGCAGGCTGGGCGACACCTAACACATTCGCCACATTCTACAATCTCCGAGTGGAGCCAGTGTCCGACTATGTACTCGCCCCCCCGAGGGGCCGGTAATGGGCCAGGCTTAGGTGTCTTCGCTTGCTCGCCATTCAACTCCTCGGACTGGATACGTGCGATTTTCCTCAGGCGAGCTCCCCGAGAGCCCTGAGTTCCTCCAGCACTGCTTACGCCGATGCCTGTGTGTCTGCCCTCTAGCGAGCCCAGACCCTCGTATCCGGCCAGGTGCCCCGTGTGAATGGTTCCCCTCCGGCAACCCCCACACGTGTATTTCACCGTAAGCCTCCGCAGTGAGCGGGTTTCTTCCCTTGGCATGTCCCGGCCATCCCTAGGGTTAAAAATCCACCTTCGGCTGGTACCCTAGAGTTTCCCATATGCAACCCTTGCGGGTCATATGTGTACTCTTAAGTCCTCCCTACGGGTAGGCATCTTGGCATTTCCTCACTGGGATATGCTTCCCAGTGTACCTTGGTATTCCTGTGATAAGTGGGAATCCTTTGTCCGCATTTAGTCTTACGACAGGAACTCGCACTTACGCAGGGCACTGGAAGACAGCTGAGTGGCGGGATTAGATTGGACCCCATTCGTTAGTCACTAACGTTACGTCAGAGTGACTGAACAAAAGGGAACGCCTCGGTTACGGATGTAACCCTCGCTCCTGAGGAGGAACGGAGACGTAACGCCCCGTTGCCACATCAGCTGTGCTACCTGGAACGCAGGAGTTCAGTCTTGGCTCCTCAAGCAGGTAACATAATGCGATGTTGCCACGTACCTCCTTATATACTCACACGGTGAGGCGGAGTTACGTATGCAAATTCCGCATGCCCCATTGGCATTGGCACGCCATTGGGCGTTTTCTCTAAGCTCGAAGATGATAGGCTTCTGCCGAAACCCCATTCGTTAGTCACTAACGTTACGTCTCCGTTCCCTCCTCAGGGAACGAGGGTTACATCCGTAACCGAGACGTTAGTGAAGATGAAAGCATTCTTTAGTGTACAGAAACTGGGTTGCAATGATGAGATCACTGCATTCATGAGCTCAACATGTGTGTGATCGGCTAAATGATTATCACTACAACCTTTCATGCCACGATCTTAATAAAATGCCATAGATCTAAATATAATGCCATGGATCTAAATGTAATGCAACACTTTTTACAATAAGTAAACCATGAGAGCTGTAATAGTCAAAACACGCCAAAAGAGAGAGTAATTCTATTTCAAATGGAAAGATGTTAGCCAATCAGTGGGTGTTTACACAGAACTTTCACAGCAGACACGTCCCTTAAAACAGAGCGTTCAGATCAAAAGGCTAAAATCAGAGTAGGAAAATCCCTTTAATTTATAAATTATGAAAATTTGATGTAAAAAGCATTTATAATATTTATAAATGCACCACAGGAAACATCATAAAACAACGCAGTTCATGACCCCTTTAACCAGCTGCAACAGCAGTACATTGCAAAATTATAACTCTTTGCAGAACACTCAATCCTTTCCTCCCTGCGTCTCCCCAACCATTTCCTCCTCCATAATCTTTTTTTCATTTTCTTCTTTTCAGCACAAAGACTGTTTTTATCACTACTTGCGTGTGTTTGTTTGTGAAACGTAGTTTGCGGACCAGTGTTGTCTGCAATTCTATATCGTAAAGTCATGAAATGTGAAACCCCTGACACTGATCCATCGCGCATTGTGCACAGGGCAGCAACTGAATGCTACCCCAGATAGTCATTAAGTATGAAAAGAACAGTGATCTGACGAGTTTGAAAATCGTGCAGTGTGAACTCTGCATTAGCTAGACTATAGCACATCATTTTCATTTATTTACTTTAAATGCAATAACATTGATATTATTTGACGAGTTCATGACAAAAAAAAAAAAAAAAAAAAGCAGTCATAGTGTTGATTTTAAAGGGATAGTTCACCCAAAAATGAAAATTAGCCCATGATTTACTCACCCACAAGCCAGGTTTATATGAAATTCTTCTTTGAGACGAATACAATCAGAGTTATATAAAAAATGTCCTAATCCAAGCATTATAATGGCAGTGAATGGCAGCCCCAAAAAGTACATCCATCTATTATAAAAGTAATCCACACGGCTCCGGGGTTTAACTGCCCAGTGGCCAGTTGCATGAAGCTAGCCAGGTAAGTTTGAGATTAGTTGAGCAAACTTATTTTTTTTAGGCTCAGAAACGTGGATTCGTTTTTAAGACGGTTTCATCTGCATGGTAATTTACGATACACTGCTAACCTGCTCCAGAGCAGGTTTTATTCTGGGTTAGAGATCGCAGACCAAAACTGGACCGGCTGTGACTAAAGTCACGTGATGCGATAATGATACAATAAAGCAACTCCCACTGTATCTTGGTATCTACTCCAAATTAAAGCAGTTTAGAGTGAAAGAATTTGAGACTATTGCTTTTGTTGCTATTTATATGAATTGTAGTTATGTATAATTAATTTAATATATTAATTAATGGTGGGCATAGATTATTATTTTTTAATTACTTGGTAACGATGTCGAGCGAGAAGATGGCAAAACTATTAGCATTGTTCACCTAAATTTTATACCGTTTGGACCATTGGTTTTGTTACCAAAGCTTCAGTAGGTAATGGCACTTATGTCTATCTGCCACGAATGTAGCTACTGCAAATCCTCTAAAGAACGCTGACAACGAGCTGAAATTAGATCTACAGCTCTCTGCTTACAGTATGTCAGTCACGCTCGTCAGGAAAATGAATGAAACACACATTTTTATAAAATCATACGTCATTAATAGCGGTTCACTTCCGCGATTTAGTACGATTGTACTAATTGCGCACCCGAGTTCGGAAGACAGCGTTCACGTTTGATGTGGTAATTTCACAGCAGGCATACGCGCAGGTTCGAAGACTCGTTCTCGCTCCCTACAGTGTGCGCTAAAATATCAAGGTGGAAGTCATCATAGCTTGTAATATAGACCCAGCTCCCAACCCAATTTTGAGAATAGATTAATGAAGATATATATATTTTTTATCGCCCGATAAGAGTCTCACGTTGACACCGATAACGGCCCACCACTAATATTAATATATTTATTATAAAACTTTTAAAAACTCCCAGCCTGGTTCATTACTCAAAACTGCAATCATGGGTAAGACTGCCAACCTGACTGCTGTCCAGAAGGCCATCATTGACACCCTCAAGCGAGAGGTAAGACACAGAAAGAAATTTCTGAACGAATAGGCTGTTCCCAGAGTGCTGTATCAAGGCACCTCAGTGGGAAGTCTGTGGGAAGGAAAAAGTGTGGCAAAAAATGCTGCACAACGAGAAGAGGTGACCGGACCCTGAGGAAGATTGTGGAGAAGGACCGATTCCAGACCTTGGGGGACCTGCGGAAGCAGTGGACTGAGTCTGGAGTAGAAACATCCAGAGCCACCGTGTACAGGCGTGTGCAGGAAATGGGCTATAGATGCCGCATTCCCCAGGTCAAGCCTGACCTGGGCTACAGAGAAGCAGCACTGGACTGTTGCTCAGTGGTCCAAAGTACTTTTTTCGGATGAAAGCAAATTTTGCATGTCATTCGGAAATCAAGGTGCCAGAGTCTGGAGGAAATGCCAAAATGCCTGAAGTCCAGTGTCAAGTACCCACAGTCAGCTGCTGTTGTTGGTCCACTGTGTTTTATCAAGGGCAGGGTCAATGCAGCTAGCTGTCAGGAGATTTTGGAGCTCTTCATGCTTCCATCTGCTGAAAAGCTTTATTGAGATGATTTCATTTTTCAGCACGACCTGGCACCTGCTCACAGTGCCAAAACCACTGGTAAATGGTTTACTGACCATGGTATTACTGTGCTCAATTGGCCTGCCAACTCTCCTGACCTGAACCCCATAGAGAATCTGTGGGATATTGTGAAGAGAAAGTTGAGAGACGCAAGACCCAACACTCTGGATGAGCTTAAGGCCGCTATCGAAGCATCCTGGGCCTCCATAACACCTCAGCAGTGCCACAGGCTGATTGCCTCCATGCCACGCCGCAATGAAGCAGTCATTTCTGCAAAAGGATTCCCGACCAAGTATTGAATGCATAACTGAACATAATTATTTGAAGGTTGACTTTTTGTATTAAAAACACTTTTCTTTTATTGGTCGGATGAAATATGCAAATTTTTTTAGATAGGAATTTTGGGTTTTCATGGGCTGTATGCCAAAATTATCAGTATTAAAACAATAAAAGACCTGAAATATTTCAGTTGGTGTGCAATTAATTTAAAATATATGAAAGTTTAATTTTTATCATTACATTATGGAAAATAATGAACTTTTATCACAATTTATCACAATCTTTGAGAAGGACCTGTATATTGTTTATAGTCTGATATTTTCTTTCAGCTGCTTTCTCAAACTTTCACTGCAGGAGCAGTTTATTCCTGCCTTGTGAACAAACAGAAGTGAATTGCACAAGCTCTCACGAGAAGTCTGATACTGATGCTCTCCATGTTTCACATGATTGTCTGATTGCCGCATGCCACACTTTCAGGTGAACATGCTTCAGAGTTAATCTCAAACCCTGGATTAAACCTGAGTTGAAAGAACGTTTATAGAGCGTTGTGAGCCCGTTGAACCTAGGGGCCTATACTATGAAGCCGGTTTAGGTGGCTAGCCAGGTATGTTTCAGTTTAGTTACCAACCCTGGGTTTTAGGCGGTGTGAGGTGTGAGTAGAGTTACGCATGTCTGATGCAATAAAGTGACTTCCACTTTGCTACATTAAAATAAAGATCCCTACATGCTCAATGCTTATATATAATAATTTTGTATTTTGTAATTTTAGATTTTTAAATATAAATATATAAAGGTATATCTTTAGAATCAATAGATAAAGCTATAAATTGTCCTATTTTATAGACAGCTATTTTTTCTTGCTGTGTAAATTTGTTTAAATTCTTCACTTTGTCAATCTCGTATGCAGAAGAGAGAGGTGAATTGCAGTTTCACTGTTCCACAGCATGTGATTGGCCAACCCTGATGTCACCTAAATTTAGAATCAAAGGCTGAGACAGAGAAAGTCATAGTATCAACAAAGCCTGATTGGATTGGTTTGACTTTGTCAACACTAAACCTGTAACCCTGAGTTTGTTCAACTACCATCATGGCCTCTGATCTAAACCAGGTTGGATTTAAATGGATTTGTCAACTCTCAACCTACTCTCCAACTCAGCTACACAGATTGTGTGTGTTTGTTTGGCACATAATGGAGTTCCAGAAGTACCTTTTTATACAAGTCTTTATGAATAAGGTGCAGGTAAAAGGGAGGCCATTAACAAAATGTGTGGGTATGAAGCAGATGAAATGTAGTTAGATGATTTTAAATAGACAGCAGTGAAATAACCCCCACGCTTTACTTTTATTTTTGTACAAAGGTTCACATGGTGGGCATTGACATCTTCTCTGGCAAAAAGTATGAGGATATCTGTCCCTCAACCCATAATATGGATGTCCCCAACATCAAAAGAATGGACTACCAGGTATTTGACTAGTAAAATAATAATGTAATATAATAATACAGTGTTTCACCAATGTTTGTTTTTCCAATTTTCAGCTTATTGGCATACAGGATGGCTACCTGTCCCTGCTCCAGGACAGCGGTGAGGTCAGAGAAGACCTGAAAATGCCAGAGGGAGACCTGGGCAAAGAGATAGAAAGCAAGTTTGATGCTGGTGAGGAAATCCTGGTAAGTATTGTTAAAGCAGCCACCCTTCAAATGTCAGAGAGTATATCTTCCAACATGAATGTTAATAGTTTACAGTGACATCTTTTCATGTTTCTTTCCAGATCACTGTCCTGTCTGCTATGAATGAAGAGGCTGCAGTAGCCATCAAAGCCATGGCTAAATAAAACACAGCAGGTATATGGCGTTCTTGCTGCTGTGTGCGCATGCTCACCAGCTAACTAGGCCTGGAGCGACTGTGCCTCACCAGTGTGCTTGCAGCAAAGCACCTATTTTAAGGTTTACCTTAACCTGAAACAATAAAAGAAAAAAGTTTTAATTGTGAACCATCAAACCTTTACATGCTAGAATAAGCAAACGCGCCTCTTCCGCACTGAAAAAGAGGTTGAACATTTTATTTATTCAAAAGACAATGTCTCCAAAGGATTGATGTCTGATGACTTCCCTGATGTACATTAAGCTCTTGTTTCATATCTCAACCAGAATTACGCAGGATAATTATTCTGTAGTGGTAAGTCTTTGAAATGGACTAATTTTATAATTACTTTTTGTCTTTGTTCTAAATTAGATGTGATTAGTGTCCAGAAATTGACCTAGGATGTTAAATAATGCAATAAAAAGTTTTGGCAACATAAGCTTTCTTTACATATAATACTTTGCTGTTTGCATACTGGCAAATGCACTTTTGATTAACACGAGATGTAGTACTACTGCAGTGTTTGATTGTCTTGATCTGTGTCTGCTATGTAAAAGTAATGATTGAGATGTAAATAGAATTTCACTTTGTATATTACACTACCTGTTACTAATATTTTGGTTGCTGTATAACCAAACATGCTGTACTGTACAATATATTTTTAAGAAGCATCACAAACAGCCATAATGTGTTTATATCACCCATATCTGTTGTTCTTGAGTTATGGGTGTGATAAAATGATTGTGTACTGGTTTATTGTGCACTTTGACTTTAGGCTTCAAAATGAACTGACAGATATCCAAG
Organism: Gobiocypris rarus; assembly: GCA_023029165.1. Classification (NCBI taxonomy): domain Eukaryota; kingdom Metazoa; phylum Chordata; class Actinopteri; order Cypriniformes; family Gobionidae; genus Gobiocypris; species Gobiocypris rarus. The sequence continues at coordinate 17,549,931 of CM040912.1, forward strand.
CAAGTATTTCAGACTGTTCTGTAATGGAGAGCGCATTCACTTTTGTAGACACTCCATCTACATTTAAACTTGAACTGTTATAAAACTTGTATGATTCAACTTGTGTGGATATGGACTTACCTTTTACCTTGATCTTACTGTGTATTTTTTTCTTTTTCGTGTTTTTCTATTTCATTGCTTTTTACTTTTATCACTCTTTCCTCACTCACCCTTGCTTGTACTACTCTCTTCCTTTCTCTCAGGGGTTGACAAGATGCACCGGACCTGGATAGGAGAGAATTAGACCTCAGCAATGCTATCCTCCCTTTTTTCACTTTCTTTTTCTCCCTCCCTTTCTCTCTGTATTTTATAGCCCATCTGTAGGTTTAAAAAAAAACAGCTAGTAAATAAATGTAATAATTAAAATGTTCCAAACAAAATAAAAATCTTGTGAAACAAAAGGTACATAAAAAGAGAAATGGACAGTGGACTAAAGCACCATAGTGATGTATGGCTGGTCTAGGCTAGGAATTTTTTTGTTGTTGTTGAGAAGGACACCTCATAACTGTCTTTAGTAGTATGAGTATGTCCTTGTTGATTTTGAAACTTAAAATAAAAAAACTGCCCCTAATATGTTCTTTGCTATCTTAAATCTCAGTAGGAAATAGCTAAAAGAGGTCTGTTACGTGGTTAATTTTATTTATGTGCAGTTAGAGTACAAAGGGGAAAACATTCAAGCTCAGAATCTCCTGTGAATGACAGATACAAAAGCAATGATATGTGTAATAGGATGCAGTTTTGTATCACAGGACCAAGTGTTCTGCTTAACTTCCCTTTTATCTTCCAGTAGCTTAAAGCAAAAGACCTTTAAGCAGGGAGTGACAATATCTCTTGCGGGGGCTGGTGAATGGATGGATGCAGACTTTGGATCACCACCCCACCCCCCTCAAAACAACAACAACAACACTGGCATTGAGACTGATAAAGGAAGCCAAAAACACCATTTTATCAAGATTTCTCAAGTATTTGCTTTTTGAGTATGCTATAAAAGGTGGAAGAAGGTGCCATAAGCCTTAGATCTCTTCTTGAAATAAACACAAACGTCTGCCTGTAATGCACTCGTTCTTGGCCAATAATGGTTTGCTTAATGTTTGCTGTGACACACCAATCCATTGCTTTAAGTTTGAGGGTTGGATCAAAAATTTGAAAAATTGTAATTGTCTCCTTTAAAATCAATTGTGTCCCATGTAGGCCAGATTTGTCATGTGCATTGCACTTGACTAAAGTATGAGTAGTTAATTTTTTGTTTTGCAAGAAACAACAAGGAAAAACAACAAAATTTGTATTCTAGCAAGACAACCCAGCCAATATTAAAAAAAGCACATATAAATCATGTCTTTATTTCCATCCCGTGATGTTTTTGGCTCATTTGTGATGTAATATTGGCCACAATGGTATGGCTGCTGCTGGCAAACTCCAAGAAAAAGACATTAAAAACAAAACAACTACCACTTATTTGAGAAAGTATTCTTCTATGTAATGAAGGACATACTGTTCCAACAGGTATTAAAACTTCATTACAAACACTTCAAACATTATTATAAAGTTAAAATACACAGACAATTCTTGCTTCATTTCGGGGAAAAAAGTTTACAAGGGTCTTGCAGGGAAAGCACAGCTTAGTCAACCTTTGGCTCAAGTTTCAATCTTTTTCTGGACGTCAATCTTCTGATATAAAATACCACCTTGCTCTTAACATCCTAGTAACTTAGCCAAAATCAACAAACCATGACAAATCTTAGATTAATTGATGTTTATAATCCAACTATATTTGCTGCATTGTACATTTATTATAATGTTAAAAAAGTAAATTCAAATTGACTGGTTTTCAAAAGCATTTTCTGTAACCTGGCACCTTGTCAGTCATACTTTAGTAGTTAATGTGGTTTTCCATGGTGGAAGAATCTCTGTCCAGCCTGAGCGTGAGGGAGAAAGGGATGACGTGATGCTGGCTGAGATGAACTCTGAAATTGAGCCTGTAACATAATAAATAAAATAAATAAATAAAGTGCATCTATTTTGTATAAAACAGCTGCAAAGAGACTCATTAATAAGTCTATACTCACCAAATAATTTAAAATTAACCAAGAACATATTTTAATATCGGAGGAAACTCACATTGTTGCTCACATCTTTGTCTATGCATTGTATCAAATTCAATTACAACTGTGCTGTTTTACCCATCTGTTTTTACAAACATGTCTGTTATTTTGTCTTCTCATTATATCTGTATACATCTTGTACACTGTTGCTCAAAACAAAAGCATGTGGTGAATGGTAGAAAAATTATTGATAAAATCAAAACAACTGACAGTTAACAAAAAAAAACAAACAAACGTACAAATTTTGCTCAGCTGAATGGTTTCTTTCAAGTCTGCGCCTTGTAAATGCCCCCTAATTAATATACTGATTTAGACTAATCTAGGCTATAAAATTGTTTCCCAACCGGGGTGCCGTGTAAAAGTCCTTCACCCCCGGTTTGGCACGCACTTGCACATCTCACATCAAAGGCCTATTGCATGAAGCTAGCTGAACAAACAAAAAGAGTTTCAGAGTAGGTTTAGAGTTGACAAATCCAGATAAATCCAACCTGGTTTAGATCAAGTTCAATGGTTTCTCAAAGCTTGGTATAAACTTCCTCTGTCAACTCAGGTTTAATCCAGAGTTTGCAATTAACTCTGAAGCACGTGCACCTGACAGTGTGACACGTGCAGCAAACAGCCAATCACAGCGTCCATTTGATTCACTTTTTGCAAGAGAGACGGCGCAATTCACCTCTCTTCTGAAGATAGAGAGATCGTTTTGAAAATTATCACAAAATTATATGCGTTTACAAAGAAGGAATAAACTGCTGCTGCAACAAAAGTTTGAGAAGGCAGCTGAAAGAATATCTGACTATATCAATGCATGATATGATTCAAAGAAATATGCCTAATAATTATAGGTTCACAAAGAGCTCAAATGAATACACGTTTAAAATAATTATGAATGCATGTTTTATATTTATATTAATATTTGGTTACTTGTCAATTAATATAGTAATTATATTAATATATTATATTAAAGGTGCCCTAGAATGATTTGAAAGAATATTTTAAATTGTTCTGAGATATCTACATAGAGTGTGTGTGGCTTTAAGGGCAAAAATTGTCCAGATACAGTTTTACAGGTCCATTTACAACCCTAGAAATTGTGCCTAGGATGTAATGCTGCCTTATTTGGAAGGGTCATGAATATTAACGATGAGCTCTGCTCTTATTGGTTTATTTCAGCAGCTCACACAAGTGCAGTTGTTCAGCTAACACAATCACAAACAGCACAACCAGCTCATGAGTCCAGACAGAACACAGACCGACTGAATGACACTAAGCAGAACATATCAAATGGAGATCGCTAAAATGCAGCTTACTTGTTTATTGGTGTTTTCAGATCACCGCTCACGTACATATGGTTGCCAGATTGCACATGTTTAGGTAAAACACCGGATAGAATACGTGTTCTTTTCACAGAAAAGCTCTGATTGGGGGATAAAAATTAATAAACTCTGGCAACCGCAACCACGAAGACTTGAAAGCTCTTTCCCCCCCCCGACAAAACCCAAACCAGTGCTTTTTGTTCAAGTTTTTATTTTTTAAACTACATTTTAGACTCGGCTTTTTTCATTAAAACAATATTGCATGTTTATATAGTCACAATGTAAGCAGTTACTAGTTATGTATGGTACTTGGAGTTTCCTATTGTTACTGTACTAGCATCTTGCGTTATCTAGACAATGCTGTATCTCTAAGAAACTTTTAATTTAATCAGAAATTGTTTAGATAAGTGGATAAAAACACTACTTTCTGCTGGTAGCAATATAGTTGGAATTTCCCCTTTCTTCAGTTTTTGGCGCTGAGCGTAGACTGCTTGATATTGTCCCAGGTTAGAAAAACTCTCCGTGGTGAAATGGGCCGAGCCAACGAACAATTTTGAATCAAATTGTTGCAGTATCCTTTTATAAATAAACATCAACCATGCCTGTAGATTTGTTTTTATCTGTGGGAAGGGTATAAAAAGTCTTCATATCCCTGCAGAGCCTAGAACATAACATTTGTGTCCATGATCTGCCATTTTTGCTGTCGTCGCGTGACGCTTGTTTGCCTGCAGAACTCCCGATGATTCGGCTGCAGTTCTGCCTGACATTGAACATGGGCTGGCATATGCAAATGTTGGGGGCGTACATATTAATGACCCCAACGATTGTCTCTTCGATGGCTATATGTTGAGATTCACCTATTTTTCTGTGGAGTTTTTCACAAACAAGATTTACACATGAAGGAGGAGGCAATGGTGTTTGAAACTCACTGTATGTGATTTCCATGTGCTGAACTCTTGTTATTTCACTATGGCAAGGTTAATTCAATTTTTCATTCTAGGGCACCTTTAATTAAAAACAATTATAATTCATATAATATACATATAATAAATAATTAGTACCAAAGGATGAGCAATTGTGTCTCTAAGATTTGTTTCACTATAAACTGCAAATTTGGAATGAGAGATGAGGGGGTGTGGCTTTATTGCGTCTTTACTTGCAACTGATTGGTCCAGTTTAGGTTTGCGATCTCAAACCCAGAATAAAACCTGCTCCAGAGCAGGTTAGCCATGAAGTGTAAGTTACCATGGTGATAAACACCGCTAAATAACAATCTACCTTCTTGAGCCCGAAAAACTAGAGTTTACTCAAACTAATCTTGAATATACCTGGGTAGCAACTGGAACCAGCTTTGCGCAACGCGCATCTATAATATGGGTTGTAACTGAAAATAACACTTTATGTATGTTTCTGTCGATGGATACACGTGCTGGCTCCTCGGTGATACATTACAACAGCGATAATAAAATAAATTCTTATGAATAATATCATTTTTATCATATTAATATAATATAAAGTTAATGCTTAAGTGTATGTTTACGCTACAGACATCATGATGGAGTAGCATAAATTACACAAAAATAATTTTAAAATCATTGTCATACACTCTTAAAAAAAGGGTTCCTTGAGGTTCTATATAGAACCCTAGGGTTCTATACTTGGCCAATAGAACCTTTTACAAAAAATGGTTCTATGTAGAACCCTTGGAGAGCAAAGAACCTTTTTTATTAAAACGGTTCTAATATTCATGTTTTATGACTGAAGTGTAAACGTACTCGGTTACTCACGTAACCTCGGTTCCCTGAGAGAGGGAACGAGTATTGCGTATGGGAAAACTCCTTTTCTCGAGAATATGAAGCAAAAACTTTATTTCATAAAGTGTCTATGTAAAACGCAGTGTCGCTACACAGCCGATAGACCAGCGCGAGCTGCGCGCTGATTGGCTGTGCACTGGGAACTGCATGAACCTATGGCAAGGCGGCAGAGAGAGAGCGATCCAATAGGGGTCGCTAGAATTCCCGCCGAACAAGGTCTCTAGAATTAGCATATCTAAGGCTATAAAGACGTGTTTTGCCATAGGAAATCAGGTTAAAAATCGACTGAAGCGATACCCTGAGAAGCACAAGCACGGCGTGTTACGTAATACTCGTTCCCTCTCTCAGGGAACCGAGGTTACGTGAGTAACCGAGTACATTCCCTTTCGAGAGGTCTCTCGTATTGCGTATGGAAACCCAATTTGAAACGCTGTGCGTGCTTAACTGACCCAGTGGCCAGAGGCACGTAAGATGGGTAACAGTGAGTCACAGGAGACCAACAAAGTGGGTCTCTTGAGAGGATATAAGAGTATATAGGCCGGATAGAATCGGGCCATATGATATAGAATTATGACCGGACATAGTCGGGCCTTATAGATATATAGTGTAATACATATTATGAAAGCTCATACTTGTGAGAACTTATCATGTATGAATAACAGGGAGACCAGACGCATCGGGTCTATACCTATTAAATGGAGATAATCCCAGGTTGTAAAGCGGGGACTTCCAGTTTATAAAATCTGAGCCTGGCGCCGCACAGATATCTTCTAGCGGTATGCCACGTGACCATGCCCATGACGAGGCCATGCCTCTAGTAGAATGGGCTTTAATGCCTAAGGGGCAAGTTAGGTCTTTAGACTTATAAGCCATAGAGATGGCGTCCACTATCCAGTGTGACAGTCTCTGCTTCGTGACGGCATAGTCTTTAGTGCGGCCACCGAAGCACATAAAGAGCTGTTCCGATTGCCTGAAAGGGGCGGAGCGCTCTATATACAGTCTCAGCGCTCTGACTGGGCAGAGCAAATTTGCGTTCTTTTCGTCTTGCGACGCGGGCAGGGCCAAAAGAGAAATTACCTGTGCCCTAAAGGGAGTAGAAAGCACTTTAGGAACATAACCATGTCTAGGTTTGAGGACGACCCTGGAGTCTTTAGGCCCAAACTCGAAACAGGGAGCACTCGTGGAGAGTGCGTGTAAATCGCCCACTGAGGCAAGTGCCAGCAGAAAGCTGTTTTCAGTGAGAGGTGCTTTAGGCTCACAGACTGAAGCGGTTCAAAGGTAGAGCCCTTCATAGCTTCCAAGGTACCATATAGGGACTGTGGCAAGGTCCCATATAGGGACTGAGGGGGGGGGGGGCCTTCTGGCCCCTTTAAGAAAGCGTACTATAAGTTCGCTTTTCCCCAGTGATTGTCCCGCGACCTGAGCGTGATATCATATTCAGAAATCATATTCAGAACTCTTTCAGAAAGGTTCATGGGTATTGGTTGATGGGCCAAACATGGAGAGCCCACAGTTCGGGGTGGGGATGCCAAATTTTCCCCTTCGCCTGCTTGAGGAGGTCTTTCCTCAGCGGAATCGGCCATGGGGCTGTGTGTGACATGAGAGTCAGTTCGGAGACCCTGGGGGGAATACCGCCTCTGGATAACATATCCGGACCCTGATTCAGAATACCTGGCACGTGAGCCGCCCTCAGGGAGCTCAGGAAGTGCTCTGCCCATAGAAGGAGGTGATTCGCCATGGAATGTAGGGAGCGTGATTTCAGCCCGCCCTGGCGATTTATATAGGATACCACTGACATGTTGTCCGTTTGGACCAAGACATGGTGGCCCTTTATGTACGGAAGGAAAGCTTTCATGCACTTCGTAAAAGTGCGGGGTGCCAGGGATAGACTGAATGGCAGAACTGTGTATTGATAAGCCTGACACTCGAAGTCCCCGGGACCCGGGCTGCCTGCCGCGGCTTGCAGAGCGTGAGCGCTGCCTGTTCCTGGATCCCGAGTGTGGCCGAGAGGACGGCGGCGCTGCTTTAGCGGGTTAAGGGGGCGGGGCTTTGTGGCGGCCAGAGGAAGAGCTGGAGCATTTGGGCAGAAAGTGTTTCATGGCTTGCGACGTTTTCTGAGACTCGGTGAAACGCTCGGTGAAGCCAACGACCGCCGGACCGAACAAACCGGAGGAGGTAATGGGAGCATCCAGAAAGGAGGCTTTATCCGCATCCTTCATGTCGGTGAGGTTCAGCCACAGGTGGCGCTCCAGAACGGTCATGGAGCACTGAAGCAGCTTGGCCAGCGAAGGCGTATGCTCGACTGGCAAAAGCTGAGGTGGAGCGACATGGTTTGGAGGGGTGTTGAGCCCTGGCCTGCCATCCTCCTCTTTTCCCTTAGCGCCGTCAACAGAGGAGAGTGCTGAGGAAAAGGCGGACTTAGCACGCGATGAGTAGGGGGCTTCCCAAGCCTTCGTCATCTCGTCGTGAACCTCCGGGAAGAAGGGGGCGGGCTTTTGAGGAGAGGAAAGGCGACGACCTTGCAGATACCACTCGTCCAGCCTACTCCATGGTGCTTCAGTTGGGTGGGACCACTCGAGCCCAAGGTCCTCCATGGCCTAAGTGAGCACCCGGACCATCTCCGAGTCAAAGCTGGCTTTGGCGGTAGTGACAGTCTGCATCGAAGCGGGCTCCAAGACAGAGTCTGACCACTTGCTGCCAGATGCAGCCAGTGAAAGGCTGTCCTCCTCCTCTTCTTCATCACCTACTGGTCCACCAAAAGAGACGGAGCAGGCCACTGCAGGTGAGGGGCACTGTTCCTCCTGGGTGAACTTCACCGGCGAGAGCGAGGCACGTGGAGAAATACTCGGCGTGCGGTCGCTCGGACGCTCAGGTGGCCTCTGGTCGCGACGCTTCTTTTTGCGTGGTCGGGGCGGAGACATTGAAGCTGGCAAGGCGAGCCCGAAGGGTCTGCAGAGCCATCTCTTCGCACTCAGGGCAGCCGCCCTTGTTCGAGGCATGCCACACAGACGATGTGGCGGTCGCCGCCGAGGAGCGCAGGAAAAGCGAGGCATTTGTATCAAATAGGTTGCAGCGGCAACACACACAAAATACACAGACAGAGAATAAAGGATATTCGCCGGATGGCGCAGCTGGAACGGCAGGCGGCTGAAGGCGGAGACCAAGCTGGAATCCGACGTCCTCACACAGGAAAAATGGCGGAGTAGTTTTCCCAGAGTTATTTTTTTTTTCCTCAAAAATAGTAGTTTTTGCTCTGTTTTGAGTGCACCGAGTAAAATGTGTCAGTAGAGTGGGAGCTAAAATACAGAGTAACAGTGACTCCTCCCCAAAGGTTTCCCCTTCCAAAGTTTCGTCGAACGTTGTCCGCCATTTCGCGTCCCTTGTCACGGCCATTGCTGCTGCGGGTATAGACGAGAAAGCGCGCTTCTACTGAATATCAAAGTAAGTAAAGTTTTAAAGTCTTAGTATTCATTTTCAAAATATTCGCCTCTGTTTTGTGTTTAGATCATTTTGTCAAGTTGAATTACAGAGATAACGTTCTCATGTTAACGTTGATGCGAAGTTGCTTCGTGCTTGACCGAATTTAAGTTTTGCTAGCTGACGTTAACCTAAATAGGGAACATCACTAACTTAATCATAAGGTAACGTTTCACCTAAATGCTTATCTTACCAGCCTTTTAGCTTAATTTAATGTACTTCACCGTGGAGGCAAACGCAGCCGTAACCTAGTGTTTAGCGATCACATTTTAAGCTGGCCTCAAGATAGAATTTAGTAAGGCAAAGTTATCGTTAAAAACAAATAACTAACATATCTAGATTATTGTTACACAAACATAACGTTAAATTGACACCGTTGAAACTTGCTAGCTGCCTATTAAATTTCGTCCATTAAACTATTGTGACGAACGCTGAAGTCGTGCACCACATGTATTTGACTCTGTATAGAGTTAACGTTTACGTCAGGCATAAATTAACATTAGGATTGCTGGGGGCCATTTTGATGTGGATGAGCATGGCCCACCATGCCTTAAAATAACTATTAGACAGTCATTACAAATTAAGAACACACTAGTGGACAAAGATAATTCATGTTGTGTAGTGCATTAATTCCTGTTCGGTAACACTTTAGAATACTGTTCCGTCTAGGGCTGTGACGGTGGCATTTTATTTTTTACCACCGTGATAGTCTAGGGCTGTGCCGGTGAACATGACAACGCACCACCGCGGTAGCCGAGTATCACCGGCGGTGGTCGGCCAAACAATTTTTTTTGTATGTAAATGCTGTTGTACGTGGATATGACTCGAGTGAAGCACAACGCGTTATTTAATAAAGAATAATAAATTAATAAGTAATAGGTTCGCAATTAAATATTACCTCTCAGCCATGGAAACATAACATTCATGCCGAACGAGAGAGGTAACGTTAAGTTAACGTTAGACATTGTGAGATGGGCCAAATTTAAGTTTTGCGTTTTGCGATCTGGTCACCCAATTTTCCACGAATTTAACAATAGGCTTACTCCATTTTATTCTACTGGACATGGAATCTCTTAATTTCCCAAATCTTGAGAGACATAAATTAAGTAATCTCGTTTGGCATGAATGGTATGTAATGCTATGTTATGTCATGGCTGCGAGGTAACATTTAATTGCGGACCTATTATTTATTTTGTAAATATAGCATTGTGCTTCACTCGTGTCATAATATTCACGTTAAACAGCATTCACATACTAACAAGAAACTATGATTAATGATTGTAAGTAACAGCGCTCAGTTGAACGTGATAGCTAATCAGCTACTATTTTTTCATTCCTCTCAGAGAACTACTAAGAACTTACTGTGTAACGTTACAGGTTCCAATTAATGTAAATAATGCATAATGTATAATACGGTAATAGTAACCTACTCGTAATGACTTGAGTATAACCAAATACAAATCACTAATTATTTGGCTCAGTATTCTTAAGTTAAAAGCATGATAACTCCTTAGTAATTATTAAAGTTATTGTAAGATTTTGAGATTTCTGTTACGTTTTGAATAAGAATTCCATTCTATGGATTTAGTAACACGTGAGTGTTATCACCTTGTATGTTTAACTTTGTCTTTTTGGTTCCTTTAGGATGCAAACCAACAACGTTGTCAGAGTGAAGTTCAAAGATAGCAAGAAATATATTTTTTCTCCAACAGCTTTTACATTTCAGACGTTTTTGGAATGTGGTGAGAGATAAACTTTAACATTGTTAATATCATTAATACTTTTTCCTCTGAATTTATTTTTATTTTATAGTAATATAATAAGTGTATTATAGTACAAATAACTGTTTTAGTTCCTTTGGCATTGTTGGCCTCTGTTAATTTGCCAATGGTTTGTCTTCCTTCAGTTGTCAAGAAATTTGATCTTCCTACAACTGATGTTAAATTCTTTGATGACTCGAATACAGAAGTTGATGAGGAAGCATTTGAATATCTGCTGACACGACCAGACCTTGGTGTCCTTGAAATTTTGATCCCAGGCACAGCAAGTCTTAATGGTAAATTGTTTGACATGCTTGTCAAGTGTTGTTTATTCTCAGCAATGTTCACAAATTTGCATAGGCTAATGTGTCTATTGGACTAATTCTCAAAAGCTGTGTACCATGCTATAAAATTAGTTAGAACAGATAATAAGACCATTCATTTGATTTATATTGAAGATTTTTTAAGCTCAAGCTCATACTTAGGCGATACTGAGGCCACGTCAGAGTCTGATGACACAGCAATGTTGATTAGAAGTCCTCGTGAAAAAAATCAAACTGAGGAACGTCGGCTTGCCCAAGTAAGAATTACCAATCTTGCCTTTGAATTACATCTATATAGAATGACTTAAATAGTAAAGATATTTGGAACTATATATACACTTGTCAGTTGTTCATTTCTCATTTCTGCTTAATATTACACAATTTCTCCCCTCCAGTTGATTGAAGATATCCTAAAGAGCAGCCCTGGAGGCGAGAAGGTCATAAACGAATACGCTCGCACTAAAAGTCTGTCAGATTGCAAAAGACGTGACATGGTGAAAATCTTGGTAGCACATTTGACAAGTGAACATGGGTAGGTTGTTCATACAGTAATTTGTAAATGATATTTAGGATGTTATGTGTTGTAATTGGTTTGTGTTTATAGAACAAGCCCTTCCCGACGTTTGAAGGAAGAATATGCAAAGGGAATCATCTCCCTGTTCCCATACTTGGCTGACCCCAGAAGCAAGCTTGGTTATGTAAGTAGCTGTTCCCTCTCAAGTGTTTTGTAAAGATTATCTGCATTATAATTGATGTGGCATTATTTCCTTAGTCGTATAATGTATAACTACCAGGTCTGTGTTTTGTTCTGGTCATAGGAGCATTATTACAATGCAGAAGATGGAAGTGGATATATGGCGTGGAGAATAAAAACTCTGCAGAAAGAAGCATCAGAGGGACGGATGAAACGCCCACGGCAACCACAATCAGGTGCAATATTTGATGTTTAGTCAGTGATTTTATTAGCTTGGCTGCAAGGCTTGATTAACCTTTTTTTAATTAACATTAAACTTGCTTATTTTACTCATCTTAGCATTTGTGACTTTCTTTGAAGTATTATTTTGTTCCAAATTGGTTGTTCCATATTGTGAATGAGTCAACAAAGTGTAACATAGCATCTCTACAAAATATAATCACTGTTCTTTTTAAATGCAAACTTAAATGTCACTGAGATATATGCATGTTTTGGTAACACTTTACAATACGGGTGCACTAATATGCATTAATTCATGCTTAACTAATGCACAGATAATAATGAGGTAATGTGTTACTAATGGTGAACTAACCCGTTTATTAATGATCACTGCATCAGCAACTAATGAAGATTCTTCATGATTAATAGATTAAGTAATCATTACATTGTTATTAGTTAAATGTGTCATAATGTATTAATTCTTTAATAACATATTTTATTAACTAATAATGTAAATTAATGTGTTAATTGCCACAACGGGTCAAAGCCATGCATTTCAACTTCCAGTTGTCTGCTTTAATTAATTAGCTTTACTTGTTGGGGCACATGACTATTAACTAATTGATTAAGTAATATGTAATTGTGGTTATGGGTTTTGAATTCATTTTAAATTAGTTAATAGTCATGTGCCCCAACAAGTAGTCATAACAATGATACCTTTGTAAATCATTAGCTAATGATTAATTAAAGCAGACAGCTGGAAGTTGAAATGCATGGCTTTGACCCGTTGTGGCAATTGACACTAATTTACATTATTAGTTAATATAACATGTTATTAAGGAATTAATACATTATGACAACTAATTTAACATTATTTAACTAATAACAATGTAATGATTACTTAATCCATTAATCATGTAGAATCTTCATTAGTTGCTGATGCAGTAATAAATGGGTTAGTTCACCATTAGTAATACATTAACTCATGATTATCTGTTCATTAGTTAAGCATGAATGAATGCATATTAGTGCACCCTTATTGTAAAGTGTTACCCATGTTATTTCATGTCATGTTTCCAGTTTTGGTATGAATGTGTTGATTTTTGGAAAGAAAGGGAACTACAAATGTGGTTTTCATATTGTCTTATTTCAGGTGGGCCAACTGCTGACAGGGATCCCTACAAAGAAGATAGCTGGTTGAACGATGAACGTCAGTGTCAAGAAGCAATTGCCCTTATGAAGCATACAGCTGATGAGGCAGTGGTAAAGGAAAAGATGAGGTTAACACTTGCCTATCGCCAGAAGATGCTGCACGACCCTAAAGAGTCATCTGATATTCTATCGATTTTCCCGCGATTCCTGGATATACCAGGCTTGGTATGTGAGACTTTAATTCTTTAAACATGAAAACATACAATATGAAATCAAGTGCTATTGATGTTTTTCAGTAACACAGACTTGTTAGGTAAACAAAAGTTCCTACTGGGGTACCTGCTGTAATTATCTTTGGCATTTTGTACAGATTGATCAAGATTTTGGACTTTTTTTGGTGATCGACCTCTGCAAAGTTGTTGGAGAAGTGGTCTACCAACATGAAACCAAAGGTTATTGCACAGTGTCGTGGCCTCACACAGACTAGTGAGCTCCAAGACCTCACCCAAAATGCTGAAGCCAGTGAAGTTGAAGAAGGTAACTACATTGTGCTATTCCTTAAATTATTTAAGAGGAAGTTTATTCTGATCTATAGAGTTTCAATTGTGGTCACAACTTTACCCATTAGACATTCATGATTCATATGCAACACAGACTTGCAAATGTGTAAACTGTCAGAAAAAATATCTTTTTTTCCCTGTCATTTCAGGTTGGGACAGCGACATGTCTTCTGTTCTGATGCTGGTTCACCTTTTGCCACCCTCAAGTCAAGGCCGCAAAATACCAGGAAAGATCTCAGCTAGACAAGCATGTGATTGTCTTGTGAAATTCATCAAGGTGATGCTACTGATGAAGCAGATTAAATGACAACAGTTTATAATGTTGTTACGGTGTAACCTTGAACTTGCTTATTTCTTAGGCAGGTACTTATAGATCCATATCTTCCAAATTGTTGTTCTTGTGCTGTTCTTTTCTACGTAGTAACAATCTGTTGGAAGTATGTAATAGAGAAACTTTGGTGGAAGACATAACTGTATCTGTATTCATGCTGTATATTTACTAACTGTTAAGTCACATTGGCACTAATGTGTTTTCATTCTTTCACAGACTGGTACCAGTATCCAAGGGCACTTGGATAGCATTGGAGAGAGTCTTCAGCCGTATCTACTTGTTGTTGGACCAACGAGAAGTAGGGTCCAGTCTTGTTTTATTGTAATTGACAAACATGCTGTACCCTGTAAGGCCTCTAATTCACTGGCCTGTGTTGATGAGCTTTTCAAAGCTCACTATGTCTTTGGCACCTCATATTGTCAGGAACTGACCAATGTGTATAGCTTTCTACAAACCACTGTCTACGACATAGATGTTGAAACCACCAAGGTGAATCCTAGAGTTTCTGAGTTAAGAGCTAGAATGCTCCAGTGAGCAGATGATTTGTTTCAATTGTAAAAGGGGGCATGATAGTGCCAATGCCCTTTTAAGGCACTTTAAGTTAGTTCATGGCCTTTGTCCAGGAAAAGGTCTGAAGTTAAAATGTGCTCAAAGAGGTTGTTCACATGTGTACCATAGTTTTTCTGGATTACGAAAGCATCTCAGTAAGTGTTTTGCAGTTGACAGTTCACGCGCCGATTATAGTGAAAGCTCATCCACTGCTAATTCCATTTCATTAGGGGATGTTGGTGCTTTATCCAACCAAAATTCACCATGTGAGTCTGTACTGCTAAAAACAAATATAGTAAACAGTTGTGCAACAGTAGTAGCTGAACTTAAAGTCGCTGGTGTCGCAGAGACAACTATTAACTATCTTGTCAATTCTCTCAAAGAAGTTATTGGAGATATTCATAGTCAAACTCAAGAATCTGTGAAAAACAGCCTATCTTTAGAGGAGCCTCTAAAAAGTGTTGTTGAGTCTCAAATTGATCAGTGTTTTGAAAAAATTCTAAATCCTTTCGTGACATTAAACAGTGAGAGCAAGAGAATGCAGTACTTTTCAGATAAATGGGGAAAAATAGATCCTGTTGAATATGTTCTCGGAACAAGATTCGCTACATGGCGTAACAGAACCACTGGAACTTTTGCCCAAAGCATTGTCAAGGATAAGTTTGCATATATGTAACGAACTGACGGTAACAAGGTAGCGCTGTTGAGGCAAACTCAAGAAACTCAGTAGCATACTGCGCTAAAAAAATTGTATACTTATAACATATAATACAGTTAAGCAACATAACACAACCAAGAGTGCTGTTTTCCTGAATACATCACGACTGAAATGTGATTCAAAATGACAGCTCAATAAACAATTAATCAACATTTAAGTCACTTACATTTTAGATGAAATATTTACTGTTTCAGCAGTGAAAATATTTCCAAACAAAGATCACCGCAGAACCACGCATCTTACAGCAACAGTGTGTTACTGAACGAGGTTGAATCAAAGATCCAACGAGCTCTTCGTAAACTATTGCCTCATTTGCGAATGAATCAGCCGTTTGAACGAATCGTTTGAACCAATGACTCACTCATTCAGACGGGCAGTCGTTTGAATTAATCGTTTGAATCAATGAGTCACTCATTCGACGGTCACCCGCACCACCTACTGGCGGTTTAGTTTCATGTTTAAACATTCTTTACAACATTTCTTATTTCTATATTCAAAAAAAGTATTGTAAACGATATCTTAACATTATTTAATGCAGTTGTAATTTATCAGTGTAAATGATTTAATTTGCCTTGTAACAGCCCTATAATGTCTAATTGAAATTTTTATATTTGTATTATCATTTATTGATAAAATATAAGAATATAAAATAAAAAAACATAGCCTATATTTAATAAGATTAGGGAAAAATGCCCTTTATAAAAGGTAAAAATATCACAAATAGTCCAATTTAAATATGTCCAAGCTAATTGAACACTGCTGAGAATATTGCTTCAGAATAAATTATATTTATGTACAACACACACACACACACACACACACAAAAATGTCCGGACAAGCACATTTTTTAATTGGACAAGTGAATGACGTGAACGGGTTAATTTCGAGCCCTGCCTTAAGTCAATGTAACAGAGTTTGTGGAATAAGACGGAAGAAGACAGGGTCGCGTGACGGGGGCTCGTGTTATTTCAGAAATCTCGTGGTACAAACAAAATAAGCTTGCGCTCTCAACAACTCGTGCAGACCTCGCTAAACCACCACGCCCCCTCCGCCACAGTCATGTTTCGCTGCAGAGCTTTCTAATTTAATGCAGTCAAGCATTAAATTAGTCATACTGTATAACAGAAATACATAAAAACATAATGAAAGCAAAAAATACATAAATATTCATGTCAGTTCTTAATAAAGCTGCCTGAGCTGCTGCAAAGGGTGAACTTCTTTGTTGAGAACTGAAATGTGTATTTATTTTTTTCACATTCATTATTTGTTTATTTATGTGTTTCTGTTATTTCCAGAAGTCCAGAAATGTTGTGTTTTCAGGCACTGTGCACTTCGCGAGACAGGTTCATCTCAGTGGTCAGTTTTTGATGTCTTGAATAAAAACAAATACTGTGAACAAACACTTATATCAAGATATATCGTAGTTCAAATAGTCTGGCAATGAATAGAGTAGGCTATTTAAGAATCACTGATCGCATTGATATGATTGTATTGTAGTTGCGAGTACACCAGTCCTATACAATTATTATTGCCTCACTAAATGCCGTAAAGTGTCCTCCTTTTTGGTGTTATGGAAATTGCTACAGGTGATGTCATGTTTTTTGCAAAATGCGGGGTTATCTGAGTTCTGTTGTATGGTTGTGCTCTATATGGTTGTGCAAACTACAACTGTTTATTAAGTTAAAGGTTTGTTGCTGATTAGAACTTGAAGTGCGATGAGGTCTTAAAATATTTTGAGAAGGTCTTCAAAAAGTCTTAAAGTCCCTGTAAAGTCAAAATTAAACATGTGTTCGGAGTTTCTCACACCACAGATAAATGTGTTATTAACCAACTAGCCAAATTTGAATCATAAAAAAATCCACTAAGTACATAAAATATCTTATCGAAATCTTGAAAAAATAAGCAGCATTCTCTGCTTTCAAACGCTGGGGGCGTGTCCGTTGATCGGCGCCAAAACCACGCCCACTCGCGGGAAAGCAGCCGTAAACACACAAGACAACAACAACACTCAAGTACAGCTCACGAATCACGACGGCACCAGATGTCGGCGGGACGGGAGGATGAAGGTCGGGGCGGGAGATAGTCGGTTCGGCCCCATTCTGCAGCGGATTATCAGTGAATCCCAGTTGTTGCCGATGAAAGTTTGTAAAACTATCCGGTGTAAAGACACTGCAGAGGCAGGTGTTGGTGGTGATCGTCAGCACTCCATCAAGGTAGCTGTTCACAAAATTAATCCACCTCTTCTTGAGATCGTCTTTTTTGTTTTGTAGGCTGTTTTGTAAGTTGTAGGCTGTAGTAACTAACGGTACTGGCAGTAACTCGCAATCTAGCAGGTGAACTGAATTGCACATGCACTAGTTATGGGGGAGGGGCCACATGCCAAGCGGCTCCAGCGCGTCATCGAGCCACCGTTTTAACCCCACCCAAAAAATCCGGAACACAGCAATGGTGAAAAACTTCTTAATGGTCTTACTTCTGAATTCAGTACTACATAGTTCACAGTCTTTGCAATGTGTTTCAACAATACATTTCTAACAAATCTCAGAATTGCCTTTACAGGGACTTTAAAAAGGTATTGAAATTAACTTCAGGATTCCTGCATATACCCTGTTAACGTTACTCATTTTGCGGTGAGTATTTTCCCCAGGCCTGTTAAAAAGGTGTTAGTTAGGGGACAGCGGGGCACAACCTGACGTAACTTACGTCTCAGTTTGTGTAAATCCACTTGGGGTTCAGAGTATTGATAATGACTCTCAGTCATTAATCATCCTTTTTTCAGGGTTTCTCAAAATAATTAATAAAAGTATAGAATATAATAGCATATTTCTAATAGGGACTCACTGTAACGCAGTGTTACATCTGCACAACTGGAATTAAAACCGTAGCTTGTGTCTTCTGCTGGTTAACTTAGATCAGCATTAAAGAACCATCTCAACTGTTAAATAACAGATATAAGATTACAATAATATCAGATTTGTCTTATTTTAAATAATCACAAAAACAGAGATGAAAAACAAACTTAAGTAAGAAATTTACTTTTTGCTATTGTTAAATAAATGTTCACTAATATATTCCAAAGATTCTTTAATTTTGACGCAATTTTTTTCTCTAAAGATTTTAGATATGGCAACTATTAGATACACTTAAGTTTTGTCATCCTGGCATGCGTGAAAAGTTTAAAACCATGCGTGTTACAGCTAACAGCTTTAGGTTGTGCCCCGCACTCCCCTACTTTAATTCTGTTCTGCATTAAACCTGCACGATTGTAGTCCAGCCTTCACTGAGTCTATACCTCAATCAGCTCATGAATCAGTATATCATGTAAATGAATGTGGCCGATTCCCTGATCAGTGCTCGGACTACTGAACTAAGGAGCTAATTGAGACGCACGCTATGTTTACTGTGATGCAAGCACTGAATTAAAGTGATGATAGCACATGGTTAAAATTAGCATTCAAATGTTCTAAAGCCAAACATTTTTAGGTGTGTTTAATGCATAGTTGGTTTTTAAAGTTATTTATGCTCTGTTTTCTTTTCCCCCCCAGATAACCATGGTTGATAAATGGTCAGTAGATGACACGTGCCGCTGGCTTCAAAATATAAACCTCATTGAAGCAAAACAAAGTTTCAGGAAATTTGTAAATGTTCATTTTGTGATGTTGTGAAGTTTCAGCTCACAAAGTATCTAACTCATCTGCAAGTGCAACATAACCACCAAGCAGATTTTAGTGTTACTTGTAACATTGAGGCATGTTTTAGAAGATATAAAACTGTTGCAAGTTACAGAAACCATATCTATCGAAAGCACAGAAAAGCTTTGCAACATGCCCTATTTGAAAAGGCTACTTTAGTTGAAGACGACAATGAAAGTGAGGAGGTTCCTGAAGATCTGCTAGAGAACAACCAAAATTCTTCACCTGGAATTGATTAAGAAACTGTGTTATTGGGACTGAGATGGCATGTAGCCCTCTTTATATTAAACCTCCAAGAAAAACATTTACTTCCTAAAGTAACTCAGGATACCATTGTTTCCAGCTTGGAGTTCATCTTGAAATTTTTCCAGCTAAATTATTTTGAAATCATAAAATTCCACTTGACCAATTCTGGGTTTAGACTCGAGGACCAGGAAGACTTGGATAACTTGTTAAATAATCAGACACTTGTAGAAAGTGTGTTTGCCTGTGTTCAGTCAGATAATCAACTTTTCAAATATTGCAAAGAACATCTACATTTAGTGGAGCCAGTTAAGCACATTCTTGGAACCAATAGCCAGGGGAAGGAGGATACATTTCAGTATGTGCCTGCCTATCATAGATGTTCTGAAGACTCAGTTTGAGAAACAGGACATATTTGAATCGTATAGAAGAACCTGTGAACAAGCCCAAAGTACATATTTTTTAAGCAGTTACACAGATGGAGAATTCTTTCATGAGAGCCCCTTTTTTGAAGATCCTAATATTGTAAGATTACATCTGAACACTGACGAATATGAAGTTGTAAACACCTTGGGGTCTAAAAGACCAGTTCACAAATTAGCAGCCTTCTATTTTACGATTGGCAATCTTGAAGCTAACTGAAAATCACAATTGAGGCATATACATTTGCGCTTACTTGTGAGACATCAATTTTTAAAGAAATATTCATACAGAGATCTCTTGCTACCCCTGATTAATGACCTGAAACTGTTATACACTGAGGGACTGCAGGTCAGTGTAAATGGTCAGAACATCAATTTGAAATGCGCTCTTGCCACTATTTCAGCTGACAACTTGTCTGCTCACAGCCTGGCAGGTTTCACCTGCTGCTTTAACAGTGGACGGATCTGTCGCTTTTGTATGATCAGCTACAAAGACAGAAGGTCTCACGTTAATGAAGATGATGTAATAATTCGATCTTCTCAGGTACATCAGTACCATTTGCAAGCACTCAGAGAAAGTGCTGGAATATCCAAACAGACATATGGTGTGGTCAGTAAGTGCCCTTTCACTGAGTTGAACTACTTTGACGTTGCAAAAACATTTCCCCCTGACTTAATGCACGATTTTTTAGAGGGTGTGGTGCCTCTTGTGATTACCAGAATTATCCAGGCATTACATTTTTTGCACATTGTTTCATTAAGTCAGATAAATGCTGAATTGGAGGCATTTAACATTGGGAGGAATGACCGGACTAACCTCCCTCAGAAACTTCCACATAGTGTGGTAAAGCAAAACACACTACCAGGGTCTGCTGCTCAAGTCTGGTGCCTCTTCAGGATTTTGCCATTTCTCATTGGACATTCCAGAAGGTGAGGTGCACTGGGACATTTACCTGAAGTGTAGGGACATAGGAGATGTGATTTTGTCCCCCACCATACAAAGGAATATCATCCCTTTCATAAGCCTTCAGATAGGTGAATTCCTGTCCTCCTTCCGGTCTGTATTCCCTGAGACTTTCATTCCGAAACTACACTTTCTCATTCATTATCCACGGCTCATACTAAAGTTTGGGCCTCTGAGACAGCTGTGGTGCATGAGATTCGAGGGAAAGCACCAATACTTCAGACGTTTAGCCCACAACACGTGTAACTTCAAGAATCTCAGCTACACCCTTGCCAAGAGGCACCAGTTAAGACAGTGTTGGGAATTGACTTCGCTGGATTCCCTTCATCAGAACAACTACACGGAGGGTGAACGGGCAGTACCTTTTCAAGCATTACCATTGGAGATACAGAAAGGTGTGATTGGAAAAAGTGATGTGGAGGACATTCGGGGTGACGAGAGACTTGGTGTGTTTAGCTCTCTTAAGACTAACAACGTGAAATACTGTGTGGGAGACAACTTAATTATAGATATTGTGGATGAGGACATTCCAATCTTTATAAAGATTGAAAAGATTTTGCGGTTCAGGGGTGCTTGGATGATCTTTGGCAAGCTGCGGATATCAAAAACATTTGAAAGACATTACCATGCATTCAAATTGGAGGACCAGAAGGAGTGGATTCTGGTGCAGCCAGGGGAGGAGAAAGAATTTCATCCTCTTGACACATATGTGCATGATGATTCTAAGTATATTACATTACATCACAGGGTGCAGTCTTGTAGGTAAATATATTTTACTTCTGTGGTATGTCTCTCTTATTTATTTCTTCATTGGAATATGAAATATTTGTTATCTTTTTTTTTACAGAGCAGCAAATTGATGGGGAGACAATGCTGGGTCTCACAGAAAGGATGTTGGAAAGACTTTTTCTTGTAATGAAACATCAGGTGACATTTATGAAGGAGCTTAATAAGTTAATAAAGTAAGTCTTTGTTGTTAAAGGGTTAGTTCACCCCAAAATGAAAATCCTGTCATTAATTATTCACCCTTGTGTTGTTAATTTGTGTTCTGAAGAAAAACGAAAGTCTTACAAGTGTGGAACAACATATGGGTGAGCAATTAATGACAGAATTTTAATTTTGGGATGAATGAACTCTTTAAATATTAAACATTGCTGTTAAATATACAACACATTTATGCTAAGTGAAAGGCTGTAAAAAGTAATGCCAGATTGTCTGGTGGAGGACAGAGGATACTTTTTGCAGACAACGTCACGCTATGTGAATCAACTAAGAATGGCTCTAATTTACATGTATTTCTTTCAGTTGCTTCTCCCCCCATCCTACTTGACCCCCTCATGCCGTGACTATCGGAAATGTATTCAAAATCTATATGATCTAAAAGTGAACAAATACTACACAGTATACATGTGTTTGATATCATTGGAAATGTCTTAGTGCGACTGGTACAAATATCTCATCGCAAACAAGAACATATTAAAGGTTTTAAGGGTTTAAAGAGACCTTGCCTAGTATGGTAGGTGTGGCTTTCAACCATTTTGTCTTTTGTCAATACTACAGGTCTGAGACAGCGATTACATGTAAATTCCCTTTGTTAACATATGTTTCCATTTGAAAGAAGTGACTGTCTTGCTGAGTACTTAAGGTGATGTAGCAGAAAGCTCAGAGTATTTGTTGTTATGTATTGAGGATCTTTGAATTGATTATGTAATTGGAATTATACATGTACCTGACTGTTTAATAAATTGTTACATTTTGATTTATTCTGACTTACTCTGGAATTATTAATGGGTACTTTCCACAAAAGGGTTAAACGGAATAATTAAATGTGTGGCTAACTATTAAATATAAATGACCAAATAACCAATTTGGCATTCTAATCTAAATTCTAAATAATGATAAAATGGAGTCAGATAAATAGGAATTGGAATTAAATCCATGTTGCCCAGCTGAGAACACCGAACGCGCAAATCCCTTCACCCGCTCTTTGCTGCCGCCATTGGAGAAAACTCAGCGGTCTTACAGAAGCTTAAAATCCTTTATCTTAATTTATATATAAACTTTGTTTTTCTTCAAACAGCTTGGAAACTGAAGTGCCTCAAATATCTTGTGCTCAGTATGTATCATTGTTTTGAAGTCCAAATAAATTGTGGCAAATTAATATCCCATATAAAAGACTTCAGTACTGTATTCATGTTTTTACAGACAAGAACCCTGCGAGTATACAACCTGCCTGTCTTTCCCCCTGAATTGCAAGCAGCTTTGCAGAGGAAGGATCCCGGCTCATATCCGTGCATTAAGAAGGACAAGTCTCATATCCGTGCATTATTAATTCAAGTGTTGTTTGACAACATCAAGCACACCTGGTACAGTATTGTATTTCCTTATATTTTGTAACAATATTAGATGTATATGGTAATGTTAGGGGTGTGACGAGACGGGTAGGTCATGAGACGAGACGATACACAAGATGAGTTCACGAGAAAGAGACAAGATTTTTACACAGTATTTTTAAAAGAAATCCTCAATGACGAAATACATGACAATTCACGCTCTGTTATGGCAATATCATGAGACAGCTTTTCACCTCAAAGAGAAATCTTGTTACATTTTAATCATCTCGTTGCACGAGATCTCATTGCACCCCTAGTAAATGTCAAACTTGTTGGTTGTTGGATACTGAAATAATATATTTTATTATATTTCTTAGGTACCCAAATCATAAAATGTATGGAGATGTTCTGGGTAGTTTGATCACCCGCTTTCCATTTTTGAAGGATGACAGCTCCTCTGGTTATGTATGCACATATTGCTGTCTTTTTAATACTGTGAAAATATTGCTCACTAAAACAAAATCTCACAGAAAAAAAAATCTATTTTGAAAGAAAGTATTAATATGTCTACAGGATACCGTGGTGGAATGTATTCGAAACAAATTTAAAAAAGAAAGAATTCCCTTGGTTAGCTCTTCAACCGTCCTGAAAATGAAGGAAAAGTATGGGGTCAAAAGGAAGTGTGCTGGACAATCAGACTCTGTGGGATTTAGTCAAAAACAACAGGCAAGTTAATTTCAGTACATAGTATGTCGAAGGCAGAAATGATTTGTCTAAAAATGAAACACACGTTGACTTTATCATTTCAGAGTGCAAGATGTGGAAGAGAACCATTGGAAACAATGGAATATGATTTGGCTTGTTCACATGAGGTATTTGGTTTAGTTTTACTTAAAGGATTAGTTCACTTTTAAAAAAACTTTTGCTGATAATTTACTCTCCCCCATGTCAACCAAGATGTCTGTGTCTTTCTTTCTTCAGTCGAAAATAAATTAAGGTTTTTGATGCAAACATTTCTCCTTATAATAGAGGCAATGGACCCCAAACGGTTCAAGGTCCGAATGACAGTTTCGGTGCAGCTTCAAAGGGCTTTAAACCATACCAGACAATGAATAAAGGTCTTATCTAATCTTATCATGGTCTTATCATGTAATACGCAGTTACGTTGAAAAGGTCGCGCTTGCCGTAGGCGGAAATACTGAGTCAGTGTTGAACGTGCACATACTCAGTCAAACAGCGTTTACAAAAAAGGGAGTTAAAGGTAAAACAACGACGTCGGACAATTTTGAATCCTCCTTCCGCTCATTTGAAAACACTGACTCGGTATTTCCGCCTACGGCAAGCGTGACCTTTTCAACGTAACTGCGTATTACGTGACAATTTTTTTTTTTTTAATGACCGATCGTTTCGTTAGATAAGACCCTTATTCATCGTCTGGTATGGTTTAAAGCCCTTTGAAGCTGCACTGAAACTGTCATTCGGACCTTGAATCGTTTGGGGTCCATTGCCTCCATTAAAAGGAGAAATGTTTGGACTAGGGGTGGGCATTCGATTACACTTTCTTAGTCGATCGTTGGGAGAATTAACGATCGGCGATCGACTATCGATTAATCATTAATATTTTTTATAATAAATTAATTATTTAACTTTTATAATTCAAAAATACAATGAATACAAAAATACAGCGTGTTTTTCCTCGAGGAGACCTTTTTTACAAGATCAACTTGTGGCAGACAGTTAAACTACGCTCATTTAGGCAAACCTAACATATTTTTCATGTATGTTAATGTGATGTTTCCATGGCTGCGAGATAACATTTAATTGCGAACCTATTTTTTTTTTTTGTAAATAAATCATTGTGCTTCACTCCTGTCATAATATTCACGTAAAACAGCATTCACATACACAAAAAAATATTGTTTGGCCAACCACCGCCGGTGCTACACAGCCACCGCGTTGGCGCTCTACCACTGCATTTTTGAATTATAAGTTAAATAATTAATTTTATAATAAAAAATATTAACGATTAATCGATAGTCGATCGTTAATTCTCATCGGGAGACTAAGAAAATGTAATCAAATGCCCATCCCTACATTTAATCTAATGCCCATCCCTAATGTAAATATATATCTATGATTGTGCTGTGGTTTTGACCTTACTTGATAGAAGTAATGGCATTGGGAATACTAGATGAGATTCGTCTGATATGAGGTAAAAAAATAACAAATACTGTTGGGTTTCTCACACAAATTGATCCTTTCGTGTCTTAAGACATCAATGTGTCGCCACCACGAGCCACAGGGCTTAATATGGATTAATTACATACCTCTTGTCATTTAAAATCTGTATGACTTTCATCATCAGAACACAAAATAAGATATTTTGAAGGATGGTAAATGAACAATGGCAGTGCCCATTGACCTACATTGGTTTTGTGTCCATACAAATCAAGTGAATGGGTACCAACGTTTTTCAGTTTCCAAGATTCTTCAAAATATCTTTTTTTTTTTTTTTTGATATGCTGTAGAAAGAATGCCATTTATGTTTAAAATGACGAGAGTGAGTGAATGATGACAGAATTTTAATTTTTGGGTAAACTATTCCTTTAATTGTATTCTGTGCCTGATGTACACTTACTTGTATCTGTTTGTAGGTCTTGTTAGGAATGCTGCACTCATTTTATTGCCAGCACTTTTCAAAGAAAACGCCAGCTTCCTCTACTGTGTAGATAGTGTAAGTATAGAGTCTTCTGTAGTTTTGTTAACATTTGAGGGACTTGACTTGAATAAAGGAACTGTTCATTTAAATATAAAAAAAATATTACTGTTTACTCACCCTTACATCAATTTTTTTTAAAAATTTCAATAAAAACTTACCCTATAATTTACTCAACCTCTTTCTTAGTAACAAGCTTTGTAATGTCATTGAATAGCACCCCAACTTTTGTAACTCCCAAAAATTGCATTGATCAAAAAATAAATCTATACAACTCCAGGGGTTAAAATTCATCCCTGGACAAACCCTGTGGATGTTTTTTGCTGGAGTAAATAAATGAATAACTAAGCACAATCACACATCGGCACATCAGCTCCACATAAATAGTTTTGAGTCTTGTTGGTTCTTGCATGTCGCGTGCCTATTTGTCATATCTTATGTTGTGTCACGATTCAGTCACAAGAACGAATGAACCAGTGGGATTCAAAGTAATCAAAGTGGCATTACAAAGCTTGGAATGATTAGAATTAAATATAACTCAGATTGTGTTGAACTGAAAAAAGCAAGTCATGTCTAGGTTGCCTTGTTGGTGAGTAAATTATGGGGTAATTTTAAGTCTATTTCTATTAATTGGTGAAAAGCACTCATTGTTTGTATTGTTTTTTTTACAGGAACCCAAAGGTCCTGCACCAACTGTAGTGCTTAATGGCTCTCCTGATACCCTCAAGGCTGAAAGTGTCAGCATTATAATGGACAACGTGAACATTATAAGAGAGGCAGACATTGACATGACACAGGCCTGTTTGCAGCCTATTTTCTTTTCAATGTTCAGTACTCGCTTGCCATTAAGAACACAATGATTTTCATTCATGTTTATTAAATTGAAAAAGAGTAAAATGTTCAGTTACAATTTTAAAAAAGCACAATTGCAGTTAATATTAAATGGTTGTATGTAATTAAACATTTTAAGTTTAGCTGTCTAACACAGATACAGAGATGCAATTTTAAATTTTTATGTATGTTTTTAAAAAGTGAAAATGCTTGGTCTAATACAGAATATACAGATTTTAAATGTTTATGTAGGTTTATTAAAAAGTGAAAATGCTTGGTCTAATACAGAATATACAGATTTTAAATGTTTATGTAGGTTTATTAAAAAGTGAAAATGCTTGGTCTAATACAGATTTGAAATGATAATATTTCAATTTTTTAAAATAATAAATTTAATGAATTTTAACTTTTTGAATTGTCTGGATTGGTTATATTATTAAATACCGGTGATAACTTAATAATAAAGAACCCTTAAATGGTTCTAAAAAGAACTTGGATTCAAAGAACCATTTGGGGTTCTTTTAAGAGTGTAGCTGTCCTCTGCATGACCAAATAAAAGGAAGTCGGTATCAATAAACTACATTTGTAGATTGACACAGGCTGTTCTACATTTGTAGATTGACACAGGCTGTTTAGACATGGCATGTGGATTTACACAGCAAATTATAATTTCAAAAATTATGTTCAGAGATTAATTTTTAAAATGTAAAAAAAATGAATGTAGAAATATGAAATGATTAAAAAAAAACGAAACGTCTACTTTTTAACAATGAAACTAACACAGCAAGTCTCTTTCTTAATGAGAGTTGAATCCTTTATTCAAGAGTCTTTCAAAAATCCTAATTCGTTTAATCTAGCAAACGACTCTCGTTAGGCTAATCTATATAATTAGCCTACTCAGTAATTTTATTGAACTTTTATTTGTATAATGTCACATTTGCGATTGTGCAGATATTCGGAAAAACAGCACTCTTGGTGGTGTGATAGCCTAACTCACTTAGTGTCATAGGCCTGTGTTATAACTGTTTTTCTTTCTTTTTTTTCATTTTGATGACATGTATGCCTATTTCTATATATATATATATATATATATATATATATATATATATATATATATATATATATATATATATATATATATATATATATATATATATATATATATATATATATATATATATATATATATATATATATATATATATATATATATATATATATATATATATATATATATTATGATGGCCGTGGAGAGAGCGCTCAAAACTACAAAAAAACAAATTTATAGAAATTATCATTCTCTGTAAAGCAATGAGACGTGAACATATGAGAATTTATCAAGATTTCTCTAAATGTGCGCTCTTTTGGACTAAAAGCCTAATTGAAGTGATTTAAAGTCGCCGATCGCAATGGAGTTAATGCGGATCAACACGCGTGCTATTCTTTGCGAAATAAAGATAGGCTAAATATCTGGTTGCGCCATTTGATTATGGCCTCGAAGCTCAGTAGGAGGATATTTAGGACCGGGTATTTTTATTCCATGCTCCCCTCTGTCCTTCGAACTATAGCCTTTCAAACTACTCCGTGATCGCGAAAAGACCCATTTGGCGCGTGCGCTTGGTAAGCGCTCAATGGTAGGCTATATTGTAAGTGCTCAAGTCACTTTTTGGGCTGATTATAGCCCTCGCTCGCAAATGGCCAGACAGTGGAAATACGGCTTATAATTCCTGGTTATCTGGCATAAGTTAGCCTCATTGATCGGAGTTTATACATCTTGAATTCGATCGAGTAGGCTAGGCCTACTAAAAACATCATTGCTGGATTATTTTGACTATTATAAAAGCAGATGAAACATAGTATAGCCTAGGCGACTGTTTATCTCCAGATTACTTTGGGCCAAAGGACAGAAACCATTTAAAATGTTAACATTCACATAACACCTGTTTGGGTCAAAAGTGAGAGATTTTATTCCACACTTTGAAAAAAAAAGGAGAGACTTGAAGAAAATGTTCACCAATTTAAACAATGTTATGCGACTAAAACTTGTTTTTTCTTCCTCTCGTGATAAGTCATTCCAAATAGTATGCCACGTGTTGGGTTTGTATCCCAGCCACCACATACTAGCCATTATTTTAATGGAATGACTCATAGGCATGTTATTCAATCATTAGTAATAATTAAAAGAGCAAAATGTTTGACATTTTTTACCATTTTGTTATTTTGGCTTGGAATTTCGTTTGTTAAAAATATGAACTGAATTTAGAAATGCTTTTGAAATTAAAAACTTTGCGTTTAATAAACAAAATACATTTTTGAATACAGCTTTTGGAGTGGAGTGCAAAATAACCCATTCCCTGAGGCCTTTGTTGTTATTATGAGTGTACACAAATACAAGTAGACAGTTTATAATTTAGAATTATGTCTTGCACTTATCTGTATGGCTAAAAATGATGGGAGTATTGGAGTTATATCCGCTGTCATAAAGAAAAATATCCATCAGAAGCACTGCTGCCTTGGTCGGCCATGGGTTAAAGAAAACGTAACCTATTTAGTTTCATAGTTAGGCTATGTTTAAATATTATTTTTGTGTCATATGTAAAGTATAAAAAGCATGAGTAAGATAGGCTACATCATAATATCTCCATTCTCAGAGCCAGCAGTTCTTCCATTATGATCCACAGACTGGTCCTCCAAATTAATCTTGTTCTCAATACCAGTTTTTTTTTTTTTTTATAATTTCTGATTGAGCGGGCCAGCTGTCAATTGCTCCACGCCTGGTTTCAATGATTTACTTAATCAAAATAAATGCATGTAACAAGCGAACATTTCTGGAAGTGTTTCCATGCATATTGGAAATGTAATTTCAATATCATCTTAGTGAAAGCTACATTTCAGATGACAAATGTGGATGAAGACTAACATTTCATATTTTAATATGTATTACATTATTAAATATTATGTATCTGTATTATTATTCTTTATTAATATTCATAATCAGTTGTATTATCTTACGGAGTTTAAATGCATGTGTTTGAATGCATGAGGAGACTAGATAGCATATGATCACATCAGACACAGGGAGCTGGTAGAGTTTTATTTTTTGCTTAGAGGAATGTGTGTAATGTAACATGTTCACTGGGCAGAGATGTTGCTACTGATGCAAATGTATACATCGAGGATAGTTTCTTAATATGGAAAGTGGATTGTAACATGTTAATGCATTACATAGGCTCAAGCAGCATGTTTTTCTACCTTACAATGAAGTTAAAGTCTCTCTGTGATGTAAACTCAATCTTTTCGCGATCACGGAGTAGTTTGAAAGGCGGAGGGGAGCACGGAATAAATATACCCGGTCCTAAAAATCCCCCGACTGACTGAGCTTCGGGGGCCATAACTAGATATTTGGCCTATCTTTATTTCGCAAAGAATAGCACGCGTGTTGATCCGCATTAACTCCTTTGCAATCGGCTACTTTAAATCGCTTCAATTAGGCTTTTAGTCAAAAAGAGCGCACATTTAGAGAAACTTGATAAATTCTCATATGTTCACGTCTCATTACTTTACAGAGAATGATCATTTCTATACATTTGTTTTTTGTAGTTGAGCGCTCTCTCCAGGGCCATCATAATATAGGAATAGGCATACATGTCATAAAAATGAAAAAAAAACAGTTCCCTTTCGAGAGGTCTCTCGTATTGCGTATGGGAAAACTCCTTTTCTCGAGAATATGAAGCAAAAACTTTATTCATAAAGTGTCTATGTAAAACGCAGTGCCACTACACAGCCGATAGAGCAGCGCGAGCTGATTTGCTGTGCAGTGGGAACTGCATGGACCTATGGGGAGGCGGCAGAGAGAGAGCGAACCAATAGGGGTCGCTAGAATTCCCGCCGAGCAAGGTCTCTAGAATGAGCATATCTAAGGCTATAAAGACTGTGTTTTGCCATAGGAAATCAGATTTAATCTCCTTCAGCGATACCTTCGTTGACCTCCGGAAGTGAAGCCCCGCTGTCGAACAGCACTCAGCGGAACTTCTCTGCAGCCCTGAGGACGTCGGATTCCCGCTTGGTCTCCGCCTTCAGCCGCCTGCCGTCCAGCTGCTCCATCCGGCGAATATACTTTATTCTCTGTCTGTGTATTTGTGTGTGTTGCCGCTGCAACTACTTCTAAAAGAGCGCGAGCGTTGTTACAAATGCCTCGCTCCTCCTGCGCCTCGTGCTGAGCAGCTCTCCTCGGCGGCGACTGCCACATCATCTGTGTGGCATGCCTCGGATGCGACCACGCAGAGACTGCACTCAACAAGGGCGGCTGCCCCGAGTGCGACGAGATGGCTCTGCAGACCCTTCGGGCTCGCCTCGCCAGCTTCAATGTCTCCGCCCCGTCCGCGCTCCTCGGACCGCGCAAAAAGAAGCGTCGCGACCAGAGGCCACCTGAGCGTCCGAGCGACTGCACGCCGAGTACCTCTCCACGTGCCTCGCTCTCTCCGGTGAAGTTCACCCAGGAGGAACAGTGCCCCTCACCTGCAGCGGCCTGCTCCATCTCTTTTGGTGGACCAGTAGGTGAGGAAGAAGAGGAGGAAGACAGCCTTTCACTGGCTGCATCTGGCAGCGAGTGGTCAGACTCTGTCTCGGAGCCCGCTTTGACGCAGACTGTCACTACCGCCAAAGCCAGCTTTGACTCGGAGATGGTCCGGGTGCTCACTAAGGCCGTGGAGGACCTCGGGGTCGAGTGGTCCCACCCTACTGAAGCACCACGGAGTAGGCTGGACGAGTAGTTCCTACAAGGTCGTCACCTTTCCTCTCCTCAAAAGCCCGCCCCCTTCTTCCCAGAGGTTCACGACGAGATGACGAAGGCTTGGAAAGCCCCCTACTCGTCGTGTGCTAAGTCCGCCTTTTCCTCAGCACTCTCCTCTGTTGACGGCGCTAAGGAAAAAGGTTACGAGGGTTTTCCTCCCCTCGAGGAAGCGGTTGC
Source organism: Gobiocypris rarus (assembly GCA_023029165.1). Taxonomy (NCBI): domain Eukaryota; kingdom Metazoa; phylum Chordata; class Actinopteri; order Cypriniformes; family Gobionidae; genus Gobiocypris; species Gobiocypris rarus. The sequence goes on from CM040912.1 coordinate 17,581,152, forward strand.
TGCGCACCATTGTCCGCCCTCCTCCAGAGGATGGCAGGCCAGGGCTCAACACCCCTTCAAGCCATGTCGCTCCACCTCAGCTTTCGCCAGTCAAGCATACGCCTCCGCTGGCCAGGCTGCTTCAGCGCTCCACACCATGGCCGTCCTTCAAGTGTATCAGGCCAAACTTCTCCGCTCTCTGGACGAGTCTATTCCCGATTCTGAGATCTTGAGTGACCTGCGCAGCGCCACTGATTTAACCCTGCGTGCAACCAAAGCTAACGCACAGGCTATCGGGAGGACTATGGCCAGCCTGACCGTTCTGGAGCGCCACTTGTGGCTGAACCTCACCAACATGAAGGATGCGGATAAAGCCTCCTTTCTGGATTCTCTTATTACCTCTTCCGGTTTGTTCGGTCCGGCGGTCGTTGGCTTCGCCGAGCGTTTCACAGAGGCTCAGAAAGCTTCGCAAGCCATGAAACACTTTCTGCCCAAACGCTCCAGCTCTTCCTCTGGCCGCCACAAAGCGCCGCCCCCTCAACCCGCTAAAGCAGAGCCGCCGTCCTCTCGGCCACGCTCGGGATCCAGGAACCGGCAACACTCACGCTCTGCAAGCCGCGGCAGGCAGCCCGAGTCCCGGGGACCTCGACCCAAAGCTACGTCGAGACCCGAGCCACCAAAGCCGTTCTAGCCGCAAGGGGGAAAAGGAGGTGGCCAGGTCCCGCTTCGGCTGGTCCCCCACCACACTCTCTCAGTCTCACAGTTCCCTGCAACCAGGTGACTGCCGACTCAGTTTTCGCAGCCAACGAGCCCATTATCAAAAGCACTCGCCTGCACACAAATGCCGTTCTCACGGCGCCCCAAATAAATCTCAAAAAGAGTTTTTTCTATGTAGACAATGTGCCCACTGTACAGTCAGCACCCCTACGCTCAAACACCCCCCACACAGCTCTCACGCTGTCCTTTGCCAAAAATGTAATGCGCGCACCCACTACACAGTGCACGCCGCCAAATATAAACACTATCCCCACAGTGTTGCAAGCACAAAACATACAGGTTACCGGGTCCCTATCACTAAGCGGCCCGCCCCCTATCCAAATCCAACCCCTGGCTTCACGGGCCCAGGCCTGGCAGGCCATCCCCGGTATATCAGATTGGGTGTTGAACATAGTAAAACGAGGTTACTCGCTACAGTTCGCTCGCAGACCCCCGCGCTTTCGTGCCGTGGTCGAGACCTCAGTGAAAGGCAGCGTGAGTCACGTGCTCCGCGCTGAGGTATCGAAACTGTTAGAGAAGGGAGCAGTGGAAACCGTGCACCCCACTCAAAGTGAGTCAGGCTTTTACAGTCGTTACTTTCTTGTTCCAAAAAAGGATGGCGGCCTCCGGCCCATCCTAGACCTCAGACATCTGAACAAAGCGCTTATGACACGCCCGTTCAAGATTCTGACAGTGAAACAAATCCTCTAGCACATTCGCCCGGGGGAGTGGTTTTTCACGGTCGACCTGAAAGATGCATACTTTCACATTCAGATAGCGCCCCGTCACAGGCCATTCTTGAGATTCGCCTTCGAGGGTTAGGCTTATCAATACACAGTTCTGCCATTCGGTTTATCCCTGGCACCCCGCACTTTTACGAAGTGCATGGACGCAGCCATAGCCCCGCTGAGGCTGAAAGACATGCAGATACTCAACTACCTCGACGACTGGCTTGTCATAGCCCATTCAGAGGCACAGTTGATGATACACAAGTCCTGGCTCCTCAACCATCTAGAATGTTTGGGCCTCAGGATCAATATCGCTAAGAGTTCAATGTCTCCCAGCCAGATTATATCTTTTCTGGGTACGGTCATAGACTCAATACAGATGAGGGCGCGGCTTACGTCACAGCGCGCTCTCTCTATTCAGAACATGGCGAAGTCATTCAAAGCTGGTGCTTGCGTTCCCCTCAAACGTTTTCAAAGGATGCTAGGTCTTATGGCCTCGGCATCAGCAGTACTCAAACTGGGTCTATTACACACGCTGGCTAAACTCCCGCGTTCCGGCTTACGCATAGCGATCAGGCCAGTTGCGCATCAAAGTGAACCACAGCTGTGTCAAAGCTCTGGCTTCTTGGAAGGCGACCACCTGGTATCAAACACGTGTTATGATGGGTACAGTCACGAAACGGAAAGTGGTCTCGACAGACGCATCCAACCTAGGTTGGGGCACCCTACACGAGGGCAAGCCAGTCTCTGGCCAGTGGGCGATTACAGAGAAAAGGCTACACATAAACTGTCTAGAGATGAAGGCGGTCATCCTATTGCTGAAAGCTTTCCTTCCGTACATAAAGGGTCACCATGTCTTGGTCCGAACGGACATGTCAGTGGTATCCTATATAAATCGCCAGGGCAGGCTGAAATCACGCTCCCTACATTCCATGGCGAATCACCTCCTTTTATGGGCAGGAGGAAATATTTCAGTTGGTGTGCAATGAATCTAAAATATATGAAATGTTTATTTTATCATTACATTATGGAAAATAATGAACTTTTATCACAATATGCAAATTTTTTGAGAAGGACCTGTATATATATTAGTGGTGGGCCGTTATCGGCGTTAACGTGCTACGTTAACGTGAGACTCTTTTCGGGCGATAAAAAACATTGCCGTTAATCTATTCTCAAAGTTGGGTTGGAGCTGGGTCTATATACGCAATCTATGATGACTTTCACCTTGATATCTTGCGCGGCTGTAGCCTACCTAGCCGAATTGCACTGTAGGGAGCGAGAACGAGTCTTCGAGCTGCGTGTATGCTGTGAAATGACCACAGCAAGCGTGAACACTGTCTTCCGAACTCGGGTGCGCATCCGCGAACCGCACTCTAGTCCTGACGAGCGTGACTGACATAGTGTAAGCAGACAGCTGTAAATCTCATATCTGCTCATCGTCAGTGTTCTTTAGAGCGTTTGCAGTGCATTCGTGGCAAATAGACGCAAGTGCCATTACCTACCGAAGCTTTGGTAACAAAACTAACGGTTCAAAAACAAAAAATATAAAAGTGAGGTCGACGTTGTTACCAAGTAATGGGGTAAACAGCTGCTGCTTTGATGACGCAAACGCATTAGGTTCGGACCCAAATATTATAATATGAACACGGTCCAGCGGGGGGAGGGGGGAGCAATCGAACTCGGGTCATGTCCAGGCAATCGAACCAAGTGTGAAAGCAGGGCCGGCCCTGACCAATTTGCAGCCCTAGGCAAGATTTTACTTGGTGCCCCTTGTATCAAGGTTTAGCACTAACGTTACATGTTATCAGAAGTTGTAAACACTGGTACTGTTTTTTCTTTTGTAATACATTGATGTTTTTTTTTTTTTTAATGTTGTTTTATATTTTGGTTGTGTTTAATGTATGTAATGTATGTAGTGTGTGTATATATGTATATATATATATATATATATATATATATATATATATATATATATATATATATATATATATATATATATATATATATATATATTTTTTTTTTTTTTTTATTATTTTTATTTAAAGGCTGACGATCGTTAAACTATACAAAAATAACACCTACTGCCACATAACAGCAAGAGTAATTGCATAACATTCATGCACAAACTTGTTCATTGAGAAATTGTTTGTTTTCCAGTAGATGGCAGCAATCTTCCACTAAACAATGCACATTCATGTTTTCACCATGAATTAAACTGAGAAATTTAGATATTTAATGTGAATTTTTTAAAAAAGTATGCTATTTCAAATAATGCATGCAATTTAAAATGGAAATACATTTTAAAAATGGCATATAGACAAACTGTTCATTCATAACATCACTTTACCTCTGTCTTTATCCCCTCCCTTTATACATTATCTCCCCTGCATCAAAGGGCTTCGGTCCTTTTGACATTGTGAATTTGGCCATCCGTCATAAATAATAAGGCAACTCTCACTGCCTGACGCGAGCGGCCAAACACACAAAAACTAAAGCAATCATGTCTACATTAGATGCGCGAGAGGCGACACGACAACAAATTCCCAACGTTAAACTGATCGCGGGTTCTATATCTGACACACTTCAAGCACTCGCTGAGTGAGATTGATGCAGCGGGCAGAGAAGATTCAGGGGACTTAAGTTTTTTGTTGGTAATATTTTGAATTAATATTAATAAAATAGTACCAGTAATAAAACGGGAAAAATCACTCACTTTGGCGCCCCTGTGGATGAGTGGCGCCCCTAGCATTTGCCTATTCCGCGGGCCGGCCCTGTGTGAAAGCACCAGTCATTATTTGAGTAGCACACATATTCTGAATGCCTTCAGCAGAATTCAAATGAGCCATTTTAATCTAGATTAATTCCAAAATCACAGTGAGAAGTTATCTTGCACTTTTGCCTCCGCTATCCTCCTGTCAATCATCTTGTTCATCGGTCTCACTCTCGCTGGCGGCTATGATGATTACTACAATTACAGTAGCCTACAATTTAACTTCACCATCATTGGTGCCCAAACTCAGCCGATTTTCATGACAGTATTTGCAATGACCATCTCTTGTCCAAAACTGAGCGTATTGTAAGGTTATGACTGTATTTACAGTATGTGCTTTAGGCCTACTGTGACACCTGCTCTTCGCTGTCTAGCGTAGCTTCACCACACAGGTTTAACTCCACACATCTAAATAAAACAGGCTGGGTGCAGATTAATATTTCATATTTCTGATATAATTTGTTTTGTCACACGCTCAGATTAGCTTGACCAATCGGCGGAAAGGAGCGTCTCATGACCGCCCACATGTGAAAAACAAATATTGAAGTCATTAATCCTTTTTTTTTTTTACCCCTGAACCAAAATACGAAAAATCAAGCCGAAAATCGTGTTTTTTCGTTTTTTGGAAAAAAACAAATAAACGGGTAGTTTTTTCGTTTCTGCTTATTTAATTTCAAATAAGAAAACAAACTATCAAAACATGTGCTAATGAAATATCGAAGCCATAAACCAATTTGTAAACCACAAACGAAAAACGAGAAATCCAACCGAAATCTCATTTTCTGTGCAATAATCGAAAGAAAAAAAAAATTAATAAACAAGCCATCTTCTCTTTTCTAGTTATTCCATTCCACGTAAGAAATGAAATGATCAGATGAAACACGGACCAAATATGACTAGTCATTTTCGCCATCATCACCCGGGTGCAGTGCCAGAAGACGCACTGCAAGTGGACAGGAATCCACTTGCGAAGAATAAGAAGATTTGTCTCTGTGCACACGTCTCTCAGCACGCAAATATTGAGTTCTCTTTCAAGTCTTACACTTGAACGGACAAACTCACACAAAAAGTATGTCAACATGTCCATCTTGATGAGTATCCTAGCAGACATAGTCTGTATATGCCTTAAGTGAACTTTATACAGTCGAGAAAGACGACGCATATCCGTGCATTAGGTCTTAAAGGGGCAGTAGCTTTTACTGCTGTCTGTTTATTGTCAAACAACAAAAGACAAGAACATCTCTCTCTCTCTGCTCTTGATTGAATAACTTGTTTAAGTATAATAGGATAAATCTTTAATTTATATAGTCAAATATGCAATGTTATTTTACATTTTATCAATTTCTGTACCTGAAAACTAATGTTAGACCTACATGAAAAACCTGAAAGCATTGTTTATTTTATTAGTATCTTTGCTCGCTAGTAGTTATTTGTGCTACTGCTTGTATTTAAATTATTTGTTCTTATTATTTTCTTTAATTTTATTTGACAGTTGTCCTTTTTCCCCTGAACATAGTAAATACTGAACCGTACCGAAACCATGAACCTAAAACCGTGATACAAACCGAACCGTGAGCAATCTGTAAGGTTACACCCTATAGCGTAACATATGCGAGAGGGTGCCACAGAATTGAGAGAATTTTCAAAGGGTGCCATGACTGAAAAAAAGGTTGGGAAACACTGGTCTAAACAATTTACTTGAGGAATCAAAGTAGGCCTATACATGCTGCTAAAAAAAAATCTATTATATATATATATATATATATATATATATATATATATATATATATATATATATATATATATATATATATATATATATATATATATATATAATATAATGCTTTAGATTACGCTAACAGGGTTTTGAAAAACCATGCAGGCTATGTGTTTTATTTTGAACAAGTAGCTTAGGGTATTCTTTTAATTGTTAATTTATAAAGTAATTTTTTTACAGGCTATTTTTAAAACGTTTGCTGCATGGTTAAGGTACGGTAAATATCAGGCAAATCTGAATCTGAAACTGCTGGTTTACTTTTATTTTTGAACCTTCACACAAAAAAAAATATATAGTGCTTTAATTTGTGAAAAAAATTCCTTTAACTTGTGGAGCCTGACCCTGACATGGCGGTAAGCACTTTTCCACATCAAAGACCATTTTTTTATAAATATGAACTTTGTTGTGGATTTTAGCGTACACACACTAAGATCAAATCTGTGCATGTTTTATAAATGAGGCCCCTTGGATCAAGATTAAGAATCCATGTTGATGACGTTTTTATCTAATTATGTGCATTCAGAGGGGTTCAATGCAAGTTAGTGAGCTCACCTTGGCAGTAGGGATCTGGACCGCCATGGATGAAGTGGACATCAGACCAGCTGCACTCACATGTAAAGCCTGTGAATGCATGGGTCTCAGAGCAGCCTAACAATGACAACACACACAACAACTATTATATTTATAACTTTTATATATATGAATAACCCAATATTTAGTAAATGAGTCTCAGTAAATACTTACAGAGTCAGTAAAGCCGGACTGCTGATTAGCATGTTCAAGCTGTTTCTGAAGGGGGATACTAGCACTAGGGATGAATCCTGTGAAGATCAATGAAGGAATGATGAAACAAAAATGTGTTTATCCTAGGTGTAAAGTTTCTGTTGACGCATTAATGAAATAACTTTATCTTGATGAGATAAACAGCACAATACTAATCTGCATGGCGCATCTCTAATCCAAAGAGAGAAGAAAAGCTGATGTAAAGTGAAGTACACAAATGGAAAAAAAAGTGAGGTTGCTTCTTTACCTGGCTGGGCAGTGAAATGGCTGTGGACAGCATAACTCTGAGGCTGGTGGGTCAGGAATGGCATGCTCTGGAAAGGTGATGCACCTACAAAGACAGATGCACCTACATAGACTTGTTCATTTGGTAAATCCCACCTGGATGGTGAGCATGTTCTTCACGTTTCTATGATGTGCTTATTTCAGTGTGTTAACGCCTAAGGGCAGAGCAGTTTCTAAAAAGTAAGAAATTATTCTAATGTTCTGCAAGTTGAACTGATTAAACAGGTTGACCTGAGAATGCAAATACATTTCCTATAAAGAAAAAGCATGACAATTAAGAAATCTAATGTTAAAATAACGCTGTCTCATTTGAAGACTGAGTTTGATTATATATATATATATATATATATATATATTCTGGTTTTAGTTACCTCTGATCTGAGTGGTGCCAGCAAAGCTGATGGGCACAGAAGCAGCATGTCCGTAAGAGGTGTGGTGCTGAGACTGGGTGACTGCAAACGGCTCATGGACCGCAGCGCTACTTGAGAATTGCCCATGTTCAGAGGAACCAGGGAGGAAACCTTGCTGACTGGAGAATTGATGGCCCTAGACAAGACAACACTTCATGGATAAGTGTGTGCCAGATACAACCTATAAAATGGTCATTCCAGCAAAAAAAAAAAGATTCAGTATTTTAAAGATGCTATTGTTACTGACAAATTCAATGGTTGCTGGAAAATCTTACAACACAAATCTTACAAGACACTATTCTCATTTTTTTCCCTTTATCTAATAAAGTGAAGTCTCTCTGCATAAAACAACTTAACTTCTACATTTTTTGGCATCACTGTTTTTAAAAACACCACACAGTGTTACATGTTCTTCAGATTTATTTACTTACAGGCATCAGAGGTGTCTGAAACAACTGTTTACTGCGCTCCCCTAACAAAGCACTGGCTCTATTGTGACTCACTGGACTTCCTTAAAACACACAAAAATAGCATTTTAAGCACGGGATAGCAGTATGGTCTAATTAAGAGAACAAAACTGTGTTTTGCTGTACTAATGACTACTATTATTTCCTTCAAAGTAATCCAAGGTCAATAAGGTTTTGCAACCTTTAAAAACATCACCTTGTATGCTGAGTAGATGCTGTCCTGAGTGCAGAGGTAAGCTGGACTGATAACTGGATGAAGGAAGTGTTGTAATATCACTGAAAAATAAAATAAATGAATATACACTAATTACACTGTTTAATATATCTAGAAAATATAAACTCAGCAAAAAACAAACTCTTACTTTCAACTGCTTTTATTTCTAGCAAATGTCTTAAAGGGATAGTTCACCCAAAAATTTAAATTAGCCCATGATTTACTCACTCTCAAGCCATCCTAGGTGTATGACATTCTTTTTAGACAAATACAATCTGAGATATATATATATATATACACACACACACACACACACAGTGTAAGCATTTTGAACTGTTAAGCATTACACTTTCTTCGTAAGTTGAATACAGAAGGCCGTCCGCCGGAAACTAGTTATTTTACTTTATAAAGTTTTAAATATGGAAATATTTAATTTTCCCTCCACTATCCCTTTAACGTGTAAATATTTATATGAAACATAAAAAGATTCAATAATTGAGACAAACTGAACAAGTTTCACAGACATTTAATGTAAATAAATAAAAAAAATAATGAGTTCCTGAACAAAGGGGTGGGTCGATTTAAAAGTGCCTGGTTGAGATAAGGGACATGGCAGCTCAATTTTTGTCACACATTTAAAAAAATAAAATAAAAAGATCCACTCACCTTTGCTCCTTTCTGCGACGTCTTTCCTCCTCATGAAGGACTTTTTTAAGCTGTAAGAAAAGCTGATGTTTCTCCTCTTGCAAAACCTGCAGTTTTTCACCCATTTTTTGAACCTAATGACCAATAAAACCCTTAATAAACATACAGGAACGAGCAAAGGCATGGGGAACACGTCACTCTTCAGTGCTTCTGCAGGATTTTTAAAAAATTTTTATCAAAAAAATAAAATAATAATAATAATTATATATATATATATATATATTTTTTTTTTCTTCTTCTTCTGTATAATGGATACGCTGTGCAGGAGCTACTATTGCTGTACAAACCTGTTCTTTAGTCTCTTCTAAAGACATTCGTTCCTCAATTTCTTTAGTTCGTTTCCTTTCCTTCTCTTCTTTCATTTTCTGTTCCATCATCTTATCCACTTCTTCCTCCTCTACAGTATGAAAAAAGTGGATATACAAACCATCTTTTTAAACATAATTAAAAATTAACTGAATCTGTTACCATGTAATCATTCTACTGTGTTATTCAAACATTTTTTACATGGGATTTTATTTTATTTACAAATGTTTATTTACTCTTTTGCTCTAGATTAGAAATACACGTGTACCTTGTCTTTTCCTCTCTCTCTCTTTCATGATGTGCTTATGCAAGGCTCTGGCCATCGCATTGGACAGCTTTGGTCTCTCCAGTAGAGCAGGCATCGTGACAGGCAGTGGAGGAGCCAGCTGAAGACACACACGGTTTACTATACGTTTGATTATTGTTTAAAAATCGACAACTATGACAAACAGCAAACGTGTTTCTCTCTATAGAATAATAAACTTACCTTTGTATGGCTGCACTTTTTCAGCAATGTTTTCCTTTGTGTTCTAAAAAAATCTCTTAGCACTTGAGAAAAAAATACACTAAAAAGTATTTTTGAGCCCTGTGATTCGTGTTAAACCCATAGGTTAAACCCAGAGTTAAACCGCTATGTTTTTATCATTCAGTTCCGGTTTAAAATGCCACATGACGCGCTCCTTTTCCGGGTCAGTGTTTGGTCGCAGCCAGCATGGGTGCGTTCCGTTCGAACGTAGTGGACTGCGAAGTGAACTTCACAGGGTATTCCGCCATCTTAAATGAGATTCCAATCTAAAGGGGGCGAACATGTTCAGTTTGAAGGGCACTGCGAACGGCGTAGGGAAGAAGGGAACATCGATACATCGATCACTTCACAGGAAGTGGAGAGTGAAAATCACCCAACTGTCATTGCGCGTCACATCACCCGTCTGAACTAACGATGGAGCAGAGCCGTTAGAAAAGTTTTTAAACAGCTCTGCGTATGCATTTGATCTATGCATCTGAATATTCATAGTTATTATACAAAGATTTATGAATGGTATTGGCAATAACTGTTACATTCAGATATTATATTTTATGAACATGTAAACAAATTAAAAGTGTTGCGAAGCAGCTCGAGGGCTGTCATTGTTTATATTTTACTTTATTCACCTCGAATGTTTACTATGCAGCTGCGTTATAGGAAAGAAAGCAAACGAGATGAGACCACTACAAAGACCATTGACCTACATTTATACACAGTTAAACAAATGTTTTTTCATATTGAATGAGAGGTTCTTCAAAATCTGTTCATAGTCAATACAGGTAAACTAACGGACAATGTTTTGATAATATTTTTAGATACATACTGTGTGTTTTGGAAATGTATATACTTATTATATGGTTCCAAATTTGAAACTAAAGTAAATTACAATATTAAATTATGTTATATTATAATCTGCGCGACCCCGTCTTTGCCTTTCTTTGATGACGTTGCAGGGCGTTCCAAATGATCGATTATTAGGCTTGTTTGAGATGCGCCTAGCCTCGCCTGAAATGATGGCGAGACTAGGCGGCTGCAGTGAAGGGAGGAGTGAAAAAAGTGCAGGCAAGACGGACAGTTCTGTCTTCTCGTAGTGGATCAGACACCTGCGAGATCAAAGGCGGATATCGCGGGATTCACACTCATGCACTGCGTTGCTGATAAACTGGATGTAATTTAAGTTCTGTTGCTTTTATATGAAAATAAATATTATGAACAAGACACTCAAAGTTTTTGTTATTTATTTCCATTCGAAAGACGTGTTTATAATCATTTTTACTTTAATTACATACATGTTTTTATATATTTTTATAAATATGACAACAATCACATAACACACAGAGAGGTCGCACTGTCGCACAGTTTGGGAATATTAACACATAATTTATAGACATTAAAACATGATATCAGAGTTTTAAAATCAAACATTTAAAAAAAGAATCACATATCACGTTTGTTTAAACCAATGAGCATTAAGCTGTGTCGTCAGTAAGTCGTTTCCCATCATGCTTTTGCTCAGCGCAGTCGGTGGAGAGCAACTGCGCTCGACTGCAGAATCCGACACATCCGCCTTTCGCTCGCGAGAGTTTTTTGACATACGTCAGCATGACATCAGAGGAAGGCGGACCGCCCTCGGACACATTTCTAACCGGCATGCATCTCGCGCTGATCACCGGTGATCGGTTCTGCGCAGATTTTGCTCATCTCAAACAAGCCTATTGTCAGCGAAGTCCAGATCAGCTGATATTACGTGCTCAGGGAGTAGGGAGCAGGGAACAGTGCGTAGGGACCCTGTCGAATGGACCGCACCCTATATCTATGGCTCAAGAGATACTTATTTTTTTCTCTTTTTGTGAACAAAAAGCATGTACAAAGTCGTAGCCGATATCATTGTATAACAAAGCAAATTTCACATGCCTCAACATAAAACAACAAGAAACAAATAATATAAAACAAAATAAACGAGAGAGGTTACATAATCATCAGTGTACATATAAATATATAATATATATTATACATATCATTACATTTGTATTATAATTCAATTTTAAGACTGAGAATATATTCTGCATGTAAGGATTCCTGGCAATTACCAACTGGAAGTAGCTCACATTTGTTAATGTTAAGGTGAAGGCCTGAGGCTTTAGAAAAGGGCTCAAGAGTGCTACAGCAACCTGAGAGGCGTCTTTTAAAAATAAAACATTGTCTGCTAATTGACTTATTACCAATTCAGTACCATTAACAGTTATTCCTTTTAAAGAGCTTTCTTTGGTATACAAATTTAGAAGTTCTGTGGCTATTAGAAACAGATACGGAGAGATCTACAAAAGAAGTCATCCAATCCCACCTTAGTCTGTGACAGAAATTAATGCTCCAGGGAATCAAAGGCTTTATAATAATCTAAGAAGAGAATAAAATTATCATTAGAGAAAATGTCAGAATAATCTAGAATGTGTAAAACCAGACGTATTTTATTAAAAATTTGCCTTTTTTGTAGAAAACCAGATTGACATTCATCAATTAAGTTTTACATCAGTTTTACATCAGACACATTTTAATCTTTTTGATAAAATCAGAGCAATTATTTTATAATTGTTATTTAACAATGTAACTGGCCGCCAACTGTCAATTAATAAGGGATCTTTATTTAGTTTTGAAATTAAAGTTATAATCCTTGACACAAAGTCGGAGGGAGCGAGGCTCTTTCTATGCTCTCTGCAAACACTTCAAATAAAAAAGGAGCTAAACTCTTGCTAAAAGCTTTATAAAACCGTTAAGCCATCTGTTCTGGGAGATTGATTATTTTTCAAAGAATGAATGGCAACTTCTTGTAAACGATTTGGGGCTTCACATGAATTGAATTCTTCATTACTAATCGTCTTCATACTATGTAGCCTAAGGACTCAAAAAACTCAGATGTAGATTGTTGACAAAAATTATTACTATAAAACTCAGAACAAAAATCTGCAATAATTTTAGGGTCCTCAACAACATTACCATTAATCCTCAATTTTTCAATATAGTTATTTTTAGCTTGTTGCCTCTCAAGTCTAAAAAAAAATAAGCAGAGCTCTTTTCGCCCTCTTCAAGCCATTTCCTTCGAGACCTTATGAAAGCTCCTTCTGCCTTTTGTTTGTAAATTTCAAAAAAGTTTAAGTTTCTGTAAAAACTATTTTAAACTCTGCTTTATCGAGTTCTGATAAATCTTCTACTCTTTTGGATAACAAAGTAGATATTTTGAACAGTATTTTATCCTATTCTATTTTCCTCTTTTTTGCCAAGTCGCTACAATACTTCCTAAAGAAAATCCCTATTTCAAATTTGAAAAGTTCCCAATTGCTACACTATTTTTTTAATTTTATTTTTTAGCTTAATTCCAGTAAATTAAGATAATTTTTTCTACACCAGTGATTATTTCATTATGTTGAAGTACTGAATTATTTAATTTCCAGTACCCAGACTTTTGAATTAGATTTGAGGAAGGTCTAAAAGGAAAACTAACTGAAATAGCCTTGTAGTCTGAGAATAGGGATGATATTATATCAGTAACAATATTATCCAAATCCTTAGATGTAAGACAAAAATCAATCCTGTACTGACTAGATAAAGAATTATTACTCCAGGTAAAGCATTCTTGTGATGGGTGAGATTTTCTCCATGTATCAATTAAAGAAAATTTCTCCAAAAACGTAATTACATAATCAGGACTTGGACTTTCAGCCTGAGGAGGCCATCTATCTAACCTACACTGCTCAACAATCTTTTGCTGCACATCAGAACTGAGGTTTTACTCATTGTGATGAATGATAAAGGGAATTTGGCCTTTGTGCTTCCTTATATTTATACTTCTGTGAAACAAGACGTCATAGCTGGACAATTTCATGTTCATAGTCACCCTGGTGTGCTAAAAAATGTAAATATTAATGGGAATATACTTCAGAGATATTTTACTCATAACATTTTTAAGGGGTGCCAACAATTGTGGCCAACGTGTTTTGGAGAAAAGCATTTACTACATAATGTGATTTACCCCCGTTTTTCAATTCTTTAACTTCAATGAAATGTTAGATTTTTGTGATTATTTTTTTAAATAAAAGATCAAAAGGATAAACAATGCAGATTTATTACTTACAGCCATATTTGATCATATTTATCAGGGGTGCCAACAATTTTGACCACGACCATATATATATATATATATATATATATATATATATATATATATATATATATATATATATATATATATATATATATATATATATATATATATATATTTTTTTTTATTTTTTTATTTTAGCAAAGTAAGACCTAATACTACAACTAAGAAACAAATCAGGTCAGGATTAGTCTAAAATTCATGTTAAACTCACAGCACACAGTGATGGTGAGCACACAGCACACAGCACACAGCACAAGACTGCTCTGAGATGCCAGTCATGAGCTATTCGTGTGAACATGGCCATTTATTTTCTTTTCGTTTAATAGTGGACATTTTAAGCTTTCTATACTTCTTTATATCTGTGAGGCAAGTAGCCTGCTGAGATTCTGTTTATTTATGAGACACTCTCCAGTTCATGTGCAATGTGATAGCTCCCGCGCCTTCGTCACGGTTATTCGTCACTTATTTATTAAATCCAGGCAATTGGCTGACGAAACCTTGATTAAAATTAAGATACAATTCACTTTAAAGAAAGGCTTTCTACAAAACAAAACTTAATATTAAACAAAATATAATAACCACCAAGATCATTTCTGACACACTCGCATCTTTACACTTCAAAATCAGATGAAATGTAAAATAACAGTATAATATTTAAACATAAATATGAAACAAAATACATTGTTTAATCGCTACAACAAGTATAGTAGGCTACAGTACAGATAAATGTAAATGATAAATGCCTTTTTTTTTAGTCCGATCTAAGATCTACTCAACGTCAGCATGTGATTTGTGATGTAAATGCATGTTGATGCTTGAGAAGTGAGAGTTTTAAAAATGTCTATTTTTTCTATCACACCTTATTTCACTTCATCAACTATAGGCTCATACTGATCACTGTTTTTGATCACTATGTGTGGTTTTTGAAGCGTCAACCTTGGGGCTCACGTACACCAACAGACATGAATTATTTTTCTAAAAATCATCATTTATATTCTTCTGAATAAAGAAAATCATATTCTGAGAGAACCCACTAAGCAAAGTTATGTCCAAAAGACGTCTTTTCAACGTATTTGTCACTAAAGGCGTACGTTGAAAAGACGTCCACTGAGAAGCAAGAATGAACGTTTTTATGACGTCTGTTTTGGACGTGTTCTGCACGTCCGATATAGACGCTCATGGAACCTCAAGGAATCTTCTCGCTGTGAGGAGCAAGTGTTTCCCACTGAGACACTGGTGCTGCCCTTAATCACAGATCTAAGAGACACTTTGGTTATTTCTGTCAGACGTCTACAGAAGCTCTTACTGAGAATTAACAGAGGTTAAGATGTTGATGATTTATGGTTCATTTGAAGTCACCATTGTGGTGGGAAGCGTTTGCTTTAGTTGAGCACTTCTGTTAACTTTTCTTTGGCTGCTGTAACTGTGTCTGTGAAACACAATAGTTGTGGCTGAGAAATCAAAGATAAAGTGACATAAACTTTGTTGCATAAACTGCCAGTTGCATAAACTGCTTAGACTAGTCTTAAAAGTTAGTCATCTAATTTGTTTAGTCAAGACTGGTCCTAATTTTTATAAGGCAGTTACTTAAAAATGTAGACTGGTCTAATTGGAATTGAAAAAGTAAGATTGATCAACCCTTTGTTAACTGCAAGTTGGTCAAATTAGTTGAACTAATTAGTCTTAACAAAGTGGCTTAGTTTATGCAACTGGCCCCAGGTGTTATCAGCTCCTCAATGATGATAACTAAATTATATTGTAATTTGTTTATAGCCACTATAACCTTGTGAAACTGCAGTATTGGCACAAATAGCATTAAAATTATCACTTATTATGAAGGATGATTAAAAAGTGTACGTGCACCCAACGTTTTAAGAAAATATTTCACATAGTCACACACAGACATCAAGATTTGGCCTATGATTCACAACAATGGTGACAATCAAATCAAAAAAGATTCAAGCATGAGTTTTGTACTATGAAGCTAACCATCTTGCATTGCAGCATGAAGCTTTTTTGATTGTCACCGTTGTTGTGAATCATAGGCCAAATCTTGATGTCTGTGTGTGACTATGTGAAATATTTGCTGAAAATATTGTGTGCACTTCCTTTTTATCATCCTTCAGGATAAGTGATAATTTTAATGGTATTGGTTTTACAAACACAAATAGTGGAATAAAATATAAGTTAAAGTGGTAAATAGGGTCATGATTGCACTGTGTGTTGCTCTCATGTTTCAGTCTGGTCTAGTCAGCTGTAAAACACTGAGAGATCTGAGGCAGGTGGACGCTCGGTTGTGGCTGGCGCGACACTTTGATGACGAAACACACTCTCGATTAAAAACACAAAGAGTGGAATAAAATATAAGTTAAAGTGGTAAATAGGGTCATGATTGCACATCTAGTTGAAGTACAACTAGCCACAACTGCAGAATCTCGAGGTCATGAAAAGGAAGATGATGAAAATGTAAATTCTTGTATTTTCGCATTCTGTTGCCACAATTCGGAACGGCACAAACGTGAACCATTTCTTCTTCACTTGTGAGCCGATCTTCACTCTACACACACACACACACACGACGCTCCTCCCAACTGGACTGTTTACCTTTTTCCGGCTACACTGAGTTCCCACGTGACTTCAGTGTGAGACTAAAGCTAGCCGTCTTGATAGGTTCTTAGTCCTTTGTATAATGCCTCATCCCAATCCTGAATTGGCAGTTGAATAAACAAGTCTCAGCGCTGAGGGAGAGTATCTCAAAGAATCTCATAGAATCTCAAAGAGTCTCATTTTTTTAAGGCCAGTGATGCAGAATATATACATAGGATGTAAAGGGGGTAGAAAAGTTTTAACCAATGACAGAGAGAATACATCATCTAGCTCATGGTAAAGGAATGTGAGATCTTTACAATAACAAGGCTAATATGGTTGCCATCTGGTCAGCTATCCATTTGACCTAGAGGCCCTGCAAGACTTCTTCATACGTTTAACAGAAAAACCAGGGACCTTTTCTCCATCCAATCCCAGCAGAACCTGTTGCTATAGGTGGGGGTGCTTCCATACTGAAAACCATATGTTGGACTGCAGCCTCACAGAGAACAACAAATACCTATCTCCATTTTTTACTCTATGCTGAGATCAACACAAAATCTATCAATTGCCCCTTTTGGCAATAAAATTGCCACACCCAGATCTCAGCATTACTTACATACACATACAATCACTTTCTTTACCTTCGTTAACATTTCAGCAAACATTTCCTGAATTCTTCTTCATTCACTTTAAAATTCTATTTGTCAATGCATGTGGTTCATTGTCATGATGTACCCAAGTTTCATTACCAGTGCTAACAGCAGCTTGTATATTAATAAGTAATTTCACCAGCACCACCAGATAAAATTTAACTTTAGCAATCATGGCTTGAGAGCTCCAATGATAATTGCTGGTTCTATATATCTAGCACTTTCTTTCTTCTTTTCCTTTTTGAACTTCTTGGTTCTCCTTCCGTCAAATCTTTCCTTGGCACACTGGTTTCCACCTCCACGTCGATCAGAACATTCCCCTGGGATGGAGCTGTTTTCAGTCGACTGGCATGGATCCACTGTGGCTGGAAGTCCGTCAGCACTCCTGTTCTCGTCACAGCAATCACCTTGGCAGGCCCCAGATACTTCGGTTCTCTTAGTTTTGTGGGCTTCAGACACTTTATCAGCACCTGCTGTCCTGGAACGAAAGGATGAGAAGGCTTTTCTGCAGGTAGAGGGAGAGAGAGAGACACATCAGCATTGATGCTATTCAAAGTTTTGACTAGGGAATCCACACAATCCGTGATGATCACCTCCGTGTCACCTGTGGAAAAATCGCCAGCGCGACCTTTGACCCATGGGGTCGGAAAGTCTACCCATTAAGATTTCAAATGGAGACATCTTTGTTGTTGCTAATGGTGACATTCTTATTTCTGTCAATACGGCAGGTAGCAAATCAACCCAATTTCTGCCTGTATCAAGACATGCTTTATTAAGACGATCTTTGATAATCCGATTAAGATTTTCAACTTGTCCACTTGATCTCGGATTATATGGAATGTGAAATTTCCAGGTAATATTAAGCTCTTTGGCTAACAATTGTGTGATTTTAGAAGCGAACGGAGTTCCGTTATCACTATCTATAACCAATGGTATGCCAAAACGCGGTACTATGTCTTTAGCTTTAACTACCGTCTGTGCATTTTCTCTTCCACATGGAAAAGCTTCCGGCCATTTAGAAAATCTGTCAACAATCACAAGCAAATATTTCTTGTTTTCGAAAGGAGGCATGTGCGTAAAATCAATTTGCAAGTGCTGGAATGGTAGCTCAGGGTGTGGTAAAGAGTCAGGTTTAATTGGCTTGTGCTTGTTGGTTTGAGCACACACCAGGCAAGCATCCAAAATCAAAAGAGTATTTTGTCGAACATTTGCTATGCAGTAAGATTGATTCAGCATTTGTATCACCTTCCTTTTTGCAACATGTGATACACCATGATAATGTCTACATAGGATAACGATCGTAGATTCAGGTAGTGCGAGTCTACCTTGTTTATCTCGTAAAATTCCAGCTTGATCTGGTTTTACTTCATTGTCTGAACAATGAGTCAAATCATTTTGTAATATCATTTACAATATATTGTAATATTCTGATGTCCAAATCAGTAGTCAATGATGAATTCATCATAGGCACATCGGTGCCCCTTTCACTTACATGAGGACTTAATATCGCTTCTTTTGCAGCCCATTTTGCTATTTCATCTGCAAATCTGTTTCCTTCGGCTTCATCTGTTTCTCCTGACACATGTCCTGCTATTTTAATAACAGCGAGTTTTGATGGTTGCTGAGCTGCGTTAAAGAGCTCAAGAGCTCAGCTACAATGCTATGGTGAGCAATTGGCTTTCCATCTGAGGTTTTAAAATTTCTCTCTTCCCATAATTTAGCAAAATCATGGACTATGCTATATGCATATTTGGAGTCAGTGTATATATTGACACACTGATCTTTTGTCAATTGACAAGCTCTCGTCAAAGCAATTAATTCTGCAACTTGTGCTGACCTATATGGCAAAGAGTATGCCTCAATTACACGATCAGGTAATTCAACAATGGCATATCCACACAAATATTCGTTATCATTCGGCTTGAAACAGGATCCATCAATGTACCAGTCCCGTCCCTCCTCCAGGACAGATGTAGAAACATCTGGCCTGCAGGCAGTCGAAATTTGGATTCTGGTCAGGCAATCGTGGTCATCACTCTCAAATTCACCTTGCGTCAGCAACCTGTGCAAATGTACAGTAGGGCCATGAATAGCAGAAGTTGGTTTCAGAATCAAATTAGCAGTAGCTAACAATATAACCTCATAGCCAGAACGCCGTTGAGCAGTCATATGTTGAGTAGAAATATTGCTCATAATGACTCCTACCTGATGTGACGTGTGCACTATCAATTTATGTGATAACACAATTCGTTCAGCATCCTGTACCATGATCGCTGTGGCAGCCACTGCACGCAAACAAGCAGGGAGTCCAAACCGATCTCACGGCAATTCGTACATATTTTACGAGGTGGCTAATTCGTAAGAATTTGTACGACCTCACTCGTACGAATTCATACGATTTTTACTAAATCGTACATATTTGACGAGTTGGCAAATTCGTATGAATTCATACGAATGACCTACCTCAACCCCGCCCCTAAACCTACCCATCACTGGGGTTTAGGCAAACGTCACGACCATTAAATGAGTGAGGTCGTACAAATTTGTACGAAATAGCCACCTCGTAAAATATGTACGAATTGGTCGTGAGATAGCGTTGGGGAGTCCCCTGGCTACGGAATCAAGAGTTTTAGACAGATACGCAATTGGACGAAAATTACCTCCGTGGTTCTGAGCCAGGATTCCCGCGGCTGTGCCTACGCCTTCATGCACGTACAGGTGAAAGTCTTGTGTGTAACTCGGGAGGCAGAGTGCAGGAGGTCTTGTGAGGGAGCAGAGGCAGCAGCACACATGTCCTCAGATGCACCTGTGATGAGGATGTAATCTGCAAATTGAAGCAGACAGGTGTTTGGAGGAAGCTTGGCATCTTTCAGCGTTGCGTGCACTACAGCAGAGAAAACAGCCGGAGAATCCCTGAACCCTTGTGGAAGTCGTGTCCATGTTAGCTGTGAGTTTTCTAGGGTAAAAGCAAACAATGGCTGAGTCCGGCGATCAACAGGAATGGTGAAGAAGGCACTAGAAATATCTACAACAGTATAAAATGGATGTTCAAAAGGTATAGAATTAATTACAGTTTGCACATCAGGTACAATTGGAGACAAAGGAGTCACTAACTCATTAACTTTTCTCAAATCTTGAGTTAAACGCCAAGAACAATTGCTTTCTTAATTGGATTAATTGGTGTATTATAAGGTGAATGAGTGTGCACCAGAATGCCTTGAGCCAGTTACTTATCAATAACAGGGATAATACCATCCACCTTCTCTTTTGTGAGGGGGTATTGTTTTTGATAAACAGGCTTGTCTGTTATTATCTTAGCGACATAGGGCTGTACTTCAATGAATCCTGCATCATCCTTATGGGCCGCCCACAACTTGGGGTTGACGCCTTCAATTTCCTGTTTGAGCTCAGTTGCAGTCTCGTCCTCAAGGAGCACACTTCCTGTATCAACAGTGAGAGAGTAGGCTGCAGGAAACATAATTTGCAGAGAATCAGCATCAAAATTGAATTTGAATACCCAATTTATGCATCAAATCTCTACCCAAAAGGCAGAATGGAGAATCGGGTAATATTGCAAAATCATTCATTTTAAACAATGAAGGGATATCATTAGAAGTAACCGTCAAGCTTGGCGTCATTTCACATTTTATAGGAACACCGTTGATTCCCACAGAATTCACATGCTTTCCTGTAATCGGCCTTCATAAACAAGAGAAGATACTGATGAGATGGTGGCACCACTATCAATTAGAAAAACATAAGGTTTATGGTCAACATTTAATTCAATAAACGGCAAAACAGTTGACACATTCGGATAATTCAAAGAAATCAATGAAAAATTATCAAAAGAGGGCTTATCTGAACTGGAGCTCAGTCATTGTGGCCATGATGTGGGATAGGCAGGATTGTGTCTCCCAGTCTGAGCAGGAGAGGGCGCAATTGGGGGCTTTCGCTGAGAGCCACCAAAGTTCCTTGTCATCTGCTTTTCTGACCTCTTCCTTAATCCCATGTTTTCTTCCTACAGTCTTGTTCAAAATGTCCAGGTTTTCCACAATAAAAGCAACATCTCACATTTACAGATGAGCGTGGATTTATCGCAGAGTTAATTTGTAGCATTGCTGGAGTTTTCCCCATGGAGGCATCAAAAGCTCCCGCATAGGAAAGCTCACGCAAGCGTCGTCCCAATTCATCAACAGAAATTGTGGTGATATTTGGAGTAGTTATGCGAATTAACTGTGCCGTGTCCTTATTCATGTTATTTAGGAACGTATTCAAGAACAAAGGACAATTTTGCTCAATTGGAATCGCAGATTAATCAACCCAAGCATGTTTACATCTGTTAAAAAATGCAACAGGGCTTTCACCACTTTTCTGTTTAGTGTTTGCTGCATGTGATAGGTCTTGTTTAGCAGAAGACACTTTTAGCAAAAAGGCAGTCAATTGCTTGAAAAATTCTTTGAGTTTACCTGAGCTGGCCTATACCCACTCGTCATCCTCCTCGTCATTGGCATCAACAAATATTGAGTGTTTAGAAAAATCAAGGGTTTTCGAAGGAGTTTTCTGAGTCTCAACACGACGAACGGGCGGTGTATCGTATACAGGATTTAAGTAATGAATTCCTTCAATCATTTCTTCCTCCGTGATTTCAGCAGGCAGTGTTTTAGTCAAAATAAAGCGAGAGGAAGAGAGATATCAGATTTCAGCTCTGGTAGAGAGCTAGAGCATTCACCTTTCAGCTCAGTCAGAGAGCTAGAGCTATCTTGTTTTGTCAAATCTGGACCCTTGTCCCAATAGGTTTTCATTTTTCATCCAGACTTTGTATGCGTCTTTCATATAGCTTGACCATTCTGGATCACCCCAATGATTGAAAATCATATCTTTTGCAGCGCGCATTTGTTCCTCTTTGAAAGAACCATCGCGGGGAAACGGATCTAATTGTATTTTTCCTTCTGACCATCCCGCGAGATTAGATAGATATGGCTCTGTGTACAACACTTTATTATTGCGATTCATAAAATCCCTGGGAGTTTCTCCCATTAATGGTCGACTAATTGTGTCACCCATTTGAAACAGCCAACAAAGATCTCTGCTTTCATGCAAGTTTTACAATTTTAGAGAATTGCCAATTAAAATTATTATTATTTATTCAACCGCCAAAGAGAACTGAGGATACCACTGAAATAGGCTTATGAGAAAAAATATTTTTTTTAACTCAACTCATCTATTTCCTTCCCACAAATAAAAATCTGTGAGGATAACACCAAAAAATGAAAGGGTGATCAGTCCCTCTTCACTCTTCCCGCATTTATCACAAAAATACGAGGATATCCACTTTTAACAAATATGAAAAAAGTTCGGCACGCAAATACAAGGATCAATTTCTCAACAAGCATTTTATTTCCTACCTCTTGAGATATCCCGGACGAGCCCCCAGATTGATAGGTTCTTAGTTCTTTGTATAATGCCTCATCCCAATCCTGAATTGGCAGTTGAATAAACAAGTCTCAGCGCTGAGGGAGAGTATCTCAAAGAATCTCAAAGAGTCTCATTTTTTTAAGGCCAGTGATGCAGAATATATACATAGGATGTAAAGGGGGTAGAAAAGTTTTAACCAATGACAGAGAGAATACATCATCTAGCTCATGGTAAAGGAATGTGAGATCTTTACAATAACAAGGCTAATATGGTTGCCATCTGGTCAGCTATCCATTTGACCTAGAGGCCCTGCAAGACTTCTGCATACGTTTAACAGAAAAACCAGGGACCTTTTCTCCATCCAATCCCAGCAGAACCTGTTGCTATAGGTGGGGGTGCTTCCATACTGAAAACCATATGTTGGACTGCAGCCTCACAGAGAACAACAAATACCTATGTCCATTTTTTACTCTATGCTGAGATCAACACAAAATCTATCACGTCTAAAACACTATTTAGGTGAATTTAAGTGGCTATACGCATCTCGTTGTCATGTAAGAACCCTGTTCATGTTAGACAGATATTTTAATTGGATTTTGTGTCTGTTAAGAGGCACAAAGACACCCTTTACGTTTATGCCCCCATAACTGCCGTTTTATCTGAGTGGGGATTCTGGGGATTAACTGTAATAGGTCCATGTTGCAAGCACCAGTTTGATTTTCTTACTATAGACAGTACTCATAAATGTATAACGATCAAGATTAACTTAAAAATTCCCCGGAGTTGTCCTTTAAACAGGAAAATAATGCAACAGAATATATTTTGATTATCATACAGTGACAATGTGGGCTTAGATCTGTAATTAGATCAGTAATTTAGTCTATACTGTATGGTTAAATTAGTTTAATTCTTCAATTTATTTGGAAATTTATTTGAAAAATGTAGTGTCCCTAACTGAGCAAGCCAAGCCAGAGGTGTAGAGGAAAAATGTAATCATAGAAGAAGATTTATGTTTGAGTTCATACAGAAGTCAATATCTGTTTGTAAAACACCTTTTTCAGCTCAACAGACATAGCTTCTGCTACCCAGGGGGGTAACGGTGGGACATCTAAAGTGGGAGCTTTCCCGACCAAGGGTGTTGGATCATTTAAATTATATTAGCTCCAAGACAGGGAAAGGACCATTTACATATTGTGTTTCTGCCCTTTACTCTGTGGAAAAATACTGGGCGGGGGGAGGGGTTGCTTAAACATTGGGGGTATAAGAGCTTGACTTTTCTTTTCACGAGTATGGTTGCTCCAACTGTGGATTCATTTCTTACAAGGAATTAAATCTTTATAAAGACAATTGGCTAAGGTTTGTTTCTTATTCAGAAATGCAACGGAGTTAACATATTTTTGCCGCAACAGTGGCAAGGAAACCAAAACCCCATCAGATGATCTAATGGAGAAAACTAAACCTTGGGAGAAACCAGGCTCAGTCGGGGTGCCAGTTCTCCTCTGGCCAATTAACAAACAGCGTATTATTATCATTCTATAGCAATTTTACAGGTCAGAGGTCATAATAGAACAGATTATTTGAGAGATCCGAGGCAACACACCGGAGACGGGTTTATTGAGGATGATGTATTGATTAAATAATTATTAAATATAAATAATTTGAAATATTGGAGTCATAACGCCGGAGACAGGTTTTATTGAGGATGCCGTATTGATTAAACAATTACTAAAGTGTAATATTCGAAAGATCGGCGGCAACACGCTGGAGACGGGTTGTTTTGAGGATGACATATCGATTTAAAGAATTATTAACTAGGAGTCGATGAGGCAGCTTAAGGGGGAGTCTAATTGACACGGTCTCTGCAGACACTTCAAGGTCATGTGTAGGTCAGATCTGGGTGCAGGTCCACCATCTGATCTGAATACAGCCTGGATCCGGTTGACCTAGTTAATGCAGCCTAATAATCATTTAATTGAAAAAGTGTTTTATGTGTATGCCATAGAAAAGAGATGTGTTTTTAGTCTAGATTTTAACTGACAGTGTTTCTGCTTCCCGAACAATGATAGGAAGACTGTTCCAGAGTTTAGGTGCTAAATAGGAAAATGATCGACTGCCTGCAGTTGATTTTGATATTCTAGGTATTATTAACTGGCCAGAATTTTTAGACTGCAGTAGAGGTCATGGAGTATAATGTGTTAAGAGCTTGGTACTGGGGAGCTAAACCATTTAGTGCTTTGTAAGTAATAAGCAAGATTTTAAAATGAATGCAATGTTTAATAGGGAGCCAGTGCAGTGTTGACAGAACCGTGCTAATGTGTTCATACTTCCTGGTTTTAGTAAGAACTCGAGCTGCTGCGTTTTGGACCAGCTGGAGTTTGTTTATTAAGCGAGCAGGGTAACCACCCAGTAAGTTTTACAGATGCTAGAAACATGGTTTTCAAATACAAAAAGATTGGTATGAAAGAGCACACCCAGGTTCCTAACTAACGACAGGAACTTGACAGAGCAGGCATCAAGTGTTAGACAGTATTCTAGGTTAATACTTGTGGAGCTTTTTTGTCCAATGATTAAAAATTCTGTTTTTTTTCTGAATTAAGTTGCAGGAAATTACTGATCATCCAATTTTTTATATCAGCTATACATTCGGTTAATCTTTTGAATTGCAAAGTTCCTTCAGGGCGTGAAGAAATATAGAGCTGAGCATCATCAGCATAACAATGAAAACTAACGCCATGCTTCCTAATGATATCTCCCAATGGTAGCATGTACAGGGTGAAGAGCAACGGTCCAAGCACTGAGCCCTGCAGTATTCCATACTGAACTTGTGATCGGTGTGACATCACTTCATTTACTGCTACAAAGTGATAATGGTCAGATAGGTATGATTTAAACAATGCCAATGCAGGTCCACTAATGCCTACATCATTTTCAAATCTATTTAAAAGAATGTTGTGGTCGATAGTGTCGAATGCAGCGCTAAGATCGAGTAACACTAACAGAGAGATACAACCACGATCGGATGATAAGAGCAAATCATTTATAACGCTGATGAGAGCAGTCTCAGTACTATGATACGGTCTAAATCCTGACTGAAAATCCTCACAGATACCATTTCTTTCTAAAAAGGAACATAATTGTGAAGACACTGCCTTTTCAAGTATTTTTGAAAGAAAGGGTAGATTTTAGATTGGCCTGTAATTGACAAATTCTGTAGGATCAAGTTGCGGTTTTTAATAAGTGGTTTAATAATAGCC
Organism: Gobiocypris rarus; assembly: GCA_023029165.1. Classification (NCBI taxonomy): domain Eukaryota; kingdom Metazoa; phylum Chordata; class Actinopteri; order Cypriniformes; family Gobionidae; genus Gobiocypris; species Gobiocypris rarus. Next base: position 17,606,928 of record CM040912.1, read on the forward strand.
AACTTAAAAGTTTTAGGTACATATCCTAATGACAAAGATTAATTAATGATATTAAGAAGAGGATAAATCTTCATGACCCCTTTAACTTTTTTCCTGATTTTCCCCTGATTTACAATCTGAACAAGTTGACGCTAGTTGACAAAAGTCAGATTTGAGCCGACAGATTCCATGGAAAATCGCAAAGTATATCATGTTCATAGACCTATAGGATTTTGCACCAATTTTAGAACACATATGCGTATGACACGTCGCTACTGAAACCAGAAACCACTGACCACTAGCCAAAGAAAATCAAAGAAGGAGAAATGGAGAGGTACAAGATCACAAAGTGGAACTCCGCCATGGAAGAAAAACGTATTCAGCTGTGGCAGGAGCACAAGTGTCTCTATAATGTGGACGACAACTGTTGCCACAACAGAGTAGACAAAGAAAAAAGCTGGACAGCGATCGCAATAGAGCTAAACCAACCACGTAAGTAACATTACTGATTTGTCGTTAGCTTTGTCTTGACATAATTAGGTACACACGGTACACCTTCAGCCACTAATTTTTTTTCCGGAAAGACTCGGAACAGCGTATCTTTCTTTTATAAATATAATAAAACTAAAGAGCAGATGGGAGTTTTACTTACTCAAACATGTTCTGAGGGCAGAAAGGAAAATGATTGGTTTACAGATTCAACCAATGAAATTGAAGCAGAGGCGGGCCAAGCGGTTTGAACGTGTGGAGGGAATCCCACAGTCTGAGCCGTTATCTTCTTGAGAGAATGCATTTGTTGCGAGGTAAGAGTATTTACTTTCTATTTTGTTAAAATTCAACATCCACTTACGTTTGCTAAGATAATTAGCAAACATTAGAAATGCATAGAACTAATAATCATCGTCTAAGTGTCCTATCACGTGCATTTTAATTCGACTGCTTCATCGCTCGAACGTATCAAAGCTGCTTATGGTGTGACTGTGGTAAAACATGCTTTTACAAAACTGCCCGCTGTCTGTGCAGCTGATATATGCGAAAAATCAGATGGTATCATATTACTTCGCGACATTTTATCCTTCAAAATAATACATCACCTGCCCTACTAGTAGGTTCGTATCGCTGTGTTGTTATTGGTGTTCATCGTGCTGCCCTCAAGGCAGGAGTACTCAATAGGTTCGTATCGCTGTGTTATTATTAGTGTTCATCGTGCTGCCCTCAAGGCAGGAGTACACAATAGGTTCGTATCGCTGTGTTATTATTAGTGTTCATCGTGCTGCCCTCAAGGCAGGAGTACACAATAGGTTCGTATCGCTGTGTTATTATTAGTGTTCATCGCGCTGCCCTCAAGGCAGGAGTACACAATAGGTTCGCTGTGTTATTATTAGTGTTCATCGCGCTGCCCTCAAGGCAGGAGTACACAATAGGTTCGCTGTGTTGTTATTGGTGTTCATCGTGCTGCCCTCAAGGCAGGAGTACTCAATAGGTTCGTATCGCTGTGTTATTATTAGTGTTCATCGTGCTGCCCTCAAGGCAGGAGTACACAATAGGTTCGATGTGTTATTATTAGTGTTCATCGCGCTGCCCTCAAGGCAGGAGTACACAATTGGTTCGCTGTGTTATTATTAGTGTTCATCGCGCTGCCCTCAAGGCATGAGTACTCAATAGGTTCGTATCGCTGTGTTATTATTAGTGTTCATCGCGCTGCCCTCAAGGCAGGAGTACACAATAGGTTCGTATCGCTGTGTTATTATTAGTGTTCATCGTGCTGCCCTCAAGGCAGGAGTACTCAATAGGTTCGTATCGCTGTGTTATTATTAGTATTCATCGTGCTGCCCTCAAGGCAGGAGTACTCAATAGGTTCAGATCGCTGTGTTATTATTAGTGTTCATCGTTGCCCTCAAGGCAGGAGTACACAATAGGTTCGTATGGCTGTGTTATTATTAGTGTTCATCGCTGCCCTCAAGGCAGGAGTACTCAATAGGTTCGTATCGCTGTGTTATTATTAGTGTTCATCGTGCTGCCCTCAAGGCAGGAGTACTCAATAGGTTCGTATCGCTGTGTTATTATTAGTGTTCATCGTGCTGCCCTCAAGGCAGGAGTACACAATAGGTTCGCTGTGTTATTATTAGTGTTCATCATGCTGCCCTCAAGGCAGGAGTACTCAATAGGTTCGTATCGCTGTGTTATTATTAGTGTTCATCGTGCCCTCAAGGCAGGAGTACTCAATAGGTTCGTATCGCTGTGTTATTATTAGTGTTCATCGTGCTGCCCTCAAGGCAGGAGTACTCAATAGGTTCGTATCGCTGTGTTATTATTAGTGTTCATCGTGCTGCCCTCAAGGCAGGAGTACACAATAGGTTTCGCTGTTATTATTAGTGTTCATCGTGCTGCCCTCAAGGCAGGAGTAATCAATAGGTTCGTATCGCTGTTATTATTAGTGTTCATCGTGCTGCCCTCAAGGCAGGAGTACTCAATAGGTTAAATCGCTGTGTTATTATTAGTGTTCATCGTGCTGCCCTCAAGGCAGGAGTACTCAATAGGTTATCGCTGTGTTATTATTAGTGTTCATCGTGCTGCCCTCAAGGCAGGAGTACACAATAGGTTCGTATCGCTGTGTTATTATTAGTGTTCATCGTGCTGCCCTCAAGGCAGGAGTACTCAATAGGTTCGTATCGCTGTTATTATTAGTGTTCATCGTGCTGCCCTCAAGGCAGGAGTACTCAATAGGTTCGTATCGCTGTGTTATTATTAGTGTTCATCGTGCTGCCCTCAAGGCAGGAGTACTCAATAGGTTCGTATCGCTGTGTTATTATTAGTGTTCATCGTGCTGCCCTCAAGGCAGGAGTACTCAATAGGTTCGTATCGCTGTGTTATTATTAGTGTTCATCGTGCTGCCCTCAAGGCAGGAGTACTCAATAGGTTCGTATCGCTGTGTTATTATTAGTGTTCATCGCGCTGCCCTCAAGGCAGGAGTACTCAATAGGTTCTATCGCTGTGTTATTATTAGTGTTCATCGCGCTGCCCTCAAGGCAGGAGTACTCAATAGGTTCGTATCGCTGTGTTATTATTAGTGTTCATTGTGCTGCCCTCAAGGCAGGAGTACACAATAGGTTTCGTATCGCTGTTATTATTAGTGTTCATCGTGCTGCCCTCAAGGCAGGAGTACTCAATAGGTTCGTATCGCTGTTATTATTAGTGTTCATCGTGCTGCCCTCAAGGCAGGAGTACTCAATAGGTTCGTATCGCTGTGTTATTATTAGTGTTCATCGTGCTGCCCTCAAGGCAGGAGTACTCAATAGGTTCGTATCGCTGTGTTATTATTAGTGTTCATCGCGCTGCCCTCAAGGCAGGAGTACACAATAGGTTCGCTGTGTTATTATTAGTGTTCATCGTGCTGCCCTCAAGGCAGGAGTACTCAATAGGTTTGTATCACTGTGTTATTATTAGTGTTCATCGCGCTGCCCTCAAGGCAGGAGTACACAATAGGTTCGTTGTGTTATTATTAGTGTTCATCGTGCTGCCCTCAAGGCAGGAGTACACAATAGGTTCGTATCGCTGTGTTATTATTAGTGTTCATCGCGCTGCCCTCAAGGCAGGAGTACACAATAGGTTCTGTGTTATTATTAGTGTTCATCGTGCTGCCCTCAAGGCAGGAGTACTCAATAGGTTTGTATCGCTGTGTTATTATTAGTGTTCATCGCTGCCCTCAAGGCAGGAGTACACAATAGGTTTCGCTGTGTTATTATTAGTGTTCATCGTGCTGCCCTCAAGGCAGGAGTACACAATAGGTTCATCGCTGTGTTATTATTAGTGTTCATCGTGCTGCCCTCAAGGCAGGAGTACACAATAGGTTCGTATCGCTTTGTTATTATTTGTGTTCATCGCTGCCCTCAAGGCAGGAGTACACAATAGGTTAAATGTCGCTGTGTTATTATTAGTGTTCATCGCGCTGCCCTCAAGGCAGGAGTACACAATAGGTTCGTATCGCTGTGTTATTATTAGTGTTATCGTGCTGCCCTCAAGGCAGGAGTACACAATAGGTTTGTATCGCTGTGTTATTATTAGTGTTATCGTGCTGCCCTCAAGGCAGGAGTACTCAATAGGTTCGTATCGCTGTGTTATTATTAGTGTTCATCGCGCTGCCCTCAAGGCAGGAGTACACAATAGGTTCGTATCGCTGTGTTATTATTAGTGTTCATTGTGCTGCCCTCAAGGCAGGAGTACACAATAGGTTCATATCGCTGTGTTATTATTAGTGTTCATTGTGCTGCCCTCAAGGCAGGAGTACTCAATAGGTTCGTATCGCTGTGTTATTATTAGTGTTCATGCTGCCCTCAAGGCAGGAGTACTCAATAGGTTCGTATCGCTGTGTTATTATTAGTGTTCATCGCGCTGCCCTCAAGGCAGGAGTACACAATAGGTTCGTATCGCTGTGTTATTATTAGTGTTCATTGTGCTGCCCTCAAGGCAGGAGTACACAATAGGTTCGTATCGCTGTGTTATTATTAGTGTTCATCGCGCTGCCCTCAGGGCAGGAGTACACAATAACTTCAGATCGCTGTGTTATTATTAGTGTTCATCGTGCTGCCCTCAAGGCAGGAGTACACAATAGGTTCGTATCGCTGTGCTATTATTAGTGTTCATCGCTGCCCTCAAGGCAGGAGTACACAATAGGTTCGTATCGCTGTGTTATTATTAGTGTTCATCGCGCTGCCCTCAGGGCAGGAGTACACAATAGGTTCGTATCGCTGTGTTATTATTAGTGTTCATCGTGCTGCCCTCAAGGCAGGAGTACACAATAGGTTCGTATCGCTGTTATTATTAGTGTTCATCGTGCTGCCCTCAAGGCAGGAGTACACAATAGGTTCATCGCTGTGTTATTAGTGTTATCGTCCTGCCCTCAGGGCAGGAGTACTCAATAGGTTCGTATCGCTGTGTTATTATTAGTGTTCATCATACATTTCAATCTAGAAACAAATAAGATGTTGATAATGTCATCACAAGTTACAATATCAAATCTGAAAAAAAAATCGAAATGAATGAGCATGATTGATTTTTCTTAAGCCATGTTTTAAGTGCAGTATTAAAAAATATATATATATTTTTTTATAATTTCTTTCTTAAACAATTGCTTTATTATTGACTTGTTCTTTTATTCTTCAGTTACCTGGGTGAGCTGGCTGCAACTGGGCCACTTAAAGGAGTGAAGAGTTCTCTGAACCTGGCCAGTCTATGATTAACAAAGGACTGGATGCAAAAATTGAAAACTTTTTGTCTTTACCATAAGCAAGTTTCTTTTGAACTGCCACTCAAACCTGCAATAAATAAAATAGCTAACTACCATTTGAATTCAGTCTGTACTTTGCTGTTTGATAATCCTGCAAAATGAAAAATAAATTATTGATTGTAAATAAGTTCACTAATTATATTTCTATTGTACAGCCTTTTGGTCCAAATATTACAATAAAACATAGTTATGACATTTTATTTTATTCAATTACAAAACAAATCCAGTGAAACAAAAATATAAAATACATCAACATATCACAAAAAAGGTAGAGCAAAGATGTATCATTAAACTGCTTTTAACTAGTTCATTTCTTCATTCTTAGAGGATGTCAAGTGTTTTTGAATTTTCAGGTAACATGAATCATGGACATCCTCATTTTCACATATTTCCTGGATCACTTTCTTTTGATGGAGTCAACTTGGCTGTCAGGAACATTACATCACTGATCAGCTCACCGTACTGCATCTAAAATGAAAACAAATAGAATTACTACAACAAAATAGCAATAAGGTCACAGTTATGTTGCTACATTGTTATCTTCACACAGTTTAGTGCATAGTATGCTGAAGACAGAAGATTGGAGCACTTGGATATTGCAATATTGTGGTTGCTTATTTACAAAAAAAGGCACAGAAAACAAAAATACAGGAAAAGCTGGCTGACACGGGTGTGCCGCCCACCTGTATCAGCCAGCTTGTCTTGTATTTTTCTTTACGAAAATAGGCAACCACAAAATTGCTGTATCATCTGAGCATCTCCACTGCAATGCAAAAAGTATTCAGACCCCCTTCAATTTTTCACTCTGTTATATTTCACCCATTTGCTAAAGTAATTTAAGTTCATTTTTTCTCATTAATGTACACACAGCACCCCATATCGACAGAAAAACACAGAATTGTTGACATATTTGCAGATTTATTAAAAAAGAAAAACTGAAATATCACATGGTCCTCAGTATTCAGACCCTGTGCTGTGAGGTGAACCTGATTTCACCAAGTATAACGTGTTCCTGGATCAACATTCCAACCAACCAATCAGATTTGATGGACAAGTTTACAGTTTGTCAAGTTTCTTCTTACCAGGGTTAGGTGCTTCTACATCAGTGTTTTTCACCTATTATTTTCCTCAGATTTTTTAGGGATAAGTTATGGGTAGGATTAGGTTCAGGGGTAGGGATGTAGTTAGGACTACATTTTCAAACAGGAATGTTGCTCCAGAATCAACAAAATATGTTGACCCAGGACCATGTCTTGCTTGGCAAAATCATGCCAAGCTTGCTGTAACACTCATATTTGCTTTGTGACAGAATTGTGGCAAGGCACAGATCTGGCCATGGTTACAAAAAAAAATCTGCTGCACTTAAGGTTCTTAAGGACCTCCTTATGGAGTGGCCTACATAATCCTTAAATGGAAGATGTTTGGGACGACCAGAACCCTTCCTAGAGCTGGCCGTCCGGCAAAACTGAGCTATCAGGGGAGAAGAGCCTTGGTGAGAGAGGTAAAGAAGAACCCAAAGATCACTGTGACTGTGCTCCAGAGATGCAGTCGGGAGATGGGAGAAAGCTGTAGAAAGTCAACCATCACTGCAGACCTCCACCAGTCGGGGCTTTATGGCAGAGTGGCCCGACGGAAGCCCTGACTTAAACCCAATTGAGCATTTCTGGAGAGACCTGAAAATGGCTGTCCACCAACGTTTACCATCCAACCTGACAGAACTGGAGAGGATCTGCAAGGAGGAATGGCAGAGGATCCCCAAATCCAGGTGTGAAAAACTTGTTGCATCTTTCCCAAAAAGACTCATGCTGTATTAGATCAAAAGGGTGCTTCTACTAAATACTGAGCAGGGTCTGAATACTTAGGACCATGTGATATTTCAGTTTTTTTTTTTAATACATCTGCAAAAATGGCAACAATTCTGTTTTTTTCCGTCAATATGGGGTGCTCTGTGTGTACTAGGGGTGGGAATCACAGGTCAACACACGATACGATAATATCACGATATTTTGCCCACGATAACGATAATATCACGATACCAGCGATTCTGTGACAGACGATATATTGCAAGAAAATCTCTCACGATATATCACGATATCATTTTGTAAATGGAAAAAACGTCAAAAAATTCATATGATCATGTATTTCATTATTAAAACTAAATAATTTAATCTTTTTTGAAATAGCATTAAAGTTCAGTAAGTGCATATAAAGCCATCAAACAGACATGAGAGAACAGTTTTATGTGACTAAATGATTTATAATAAAGAAAAGTCACTATCTCTGACTTATTCATAGCAGCAACATTTCATATTTGGAAATTGCAAAATAGACACATGTGAAAAACACCCAGTATAAAACCTTATATAATAAAGTATTGTCACATCTGAGTACCAAGCGCGTTAACCAATCAGGAGCCTGCTTGCTGCTGTCACGTGGTCAATGTAGTTTTAATGCTTTTCAGTTGATAACGTAGTTGCTTAAAGCGAAATTATGTGGTTTATTTGTAAAGACAGCGCCTATTTATAATATATTGTATTTATAATAATCTTGCGTTTTGGAGTTGTGAGCTCCAGGCGATCAGCGGGCGCTCAGCGCTCGTTAACCCCAGCGAGCTGCTCTCCTCGGCCAGTCCTTCTAGCGTTTGCCGCTGGCTCGGATGTCTCTGTAGTGGTTAAACATGACATATAATTCGTCTTGTGTAAATCTAATGGGCGATCTTTGGTCTAATGAATCTATTGTTGTCTACCAAATCATTTTGACTGAGGGCAAAGTAAAGTTTCATAACTTTAAATGTATTATTTTTTTTTGCAGTGAAGATAATCCAGGTAGTGCGTTGGCTGTACCACATTTGTGTGGCTGCTAATGCTTTTTTTAATGAAAATGAAAAGAGGCAGAGTGGTGTTTTATGACATTTTTTCTCCTGGAGCGCCTTGAACGCGCGTCTATTTCGCTTCAAATGCTCGATTTCTACGCGCGTCCAATTCGCTGCGGACGTGCGAATGGATTCAAAATGTTCATGCGTCAAACTAGACGCGATTTTGACGCTGTATTCGCGCTCGGTGAAGCGCCACGCCGCCACCACATGAAGTCTGGAGGTACTGCCACTCCGGGAAGCCAAAGCGGTAAACAGCCACAATGTAGATATGAATTTAAATATTCGGATCAAATATCGATACTTGGAGACAGCGTATCGATAACGTCTCGCGCCCGGAAATATCGCGATAAATCGGCATATCGATTTTTTGGCCCACCCCTAGTGTGTACATTAATGAGAAAAAAATGAACTTAAATGATTTTAGCAAATGGCTGCAATATAACAAAGAGTGAAAAATGTAAGGGGGTCTGAATACTTTCCGTACCCACTTTATATAATATTAAATTAGAACAAAGCTACAACTACAGTGATGTCCGGAGGATTTATCCAGAGCATTATTTTCTGATTACAGTCAGTTTAAAATTCTAATCTGAATGAAAACTCTCCATGTAAACACCTCAGCCTGAAAAAAAATGCCCAAACTGAATGAAATTTCAGGCATGAGAAGAGGTGTTTTTACTGCTTGATAAATATAAGCAGCATTCATCGTCATGTGTGCTCATCTCCTAATCACGACCTGAAATAGATCAATATTAAGTATTTTTAAAACAAAAGAAAATAAGTAAGGGCAGGATGATAATTAATATATTCGTGCAGAATGCACATATCAAAAGATTAAATTCGATTTGAAGTGTGTGACATATAATTGTGCTTGTCAATCCGATCACCTTGTTTTGCATTCATGTTGTAGACACTATGTTCTGATTCATCAATAGTAATAATTTCATTCCGATTAAAACAAAGTGTCCATGTGAATGTGGCTATTATGCAAATTTACCTACATACAAACATATACATTTGTAACAGGAAGTAAGTCTAGAATTGCTGACTCATTTTGGCAGTTCATAATTGATTCTTCCTTTTTAAAGACAATACCTTTATGTCACACACTTTGATCATTAAAACTTAACAGACATTTTACATTCACTAACATGATATCGTTGACAAAATTATGGGCTTTTGCCCTGACCCTCGACATTTATAAAAAGTGTGTACACATACCTATTGAGTACTCCTGCCTTGAGGGCAGCACGATGAACACTATTAATAACACAGCGATACGTACCTATTGAGTACTCCTGCCTTGAGGGCAGCACGATGAACACTAATAATAAAACAGCAATACGAACCTATTGTGTACTCCTGCCTTGAGGGCAGCACGATGAACACTAATAATAACACAGCGAACCTATTGAGTACTCCTGCCTTGAGGGCAGCACGATGAACACTAATAATAACACAGCGATACGAACCTATTGAGTACTCCTGCCTTGAGGGCAGCGATGAACACTAATAATAACACAGCGAACCTATTGAGTACTCCTGCCTTGAGGGCAGCACGATGAACACTAATAATAACACAGCGATAGAACCTATTGAGTACTCCTGCCTTGAGGGCAGCACGATGAACACTAATAATAACACAGCGAACCTATTGAGTACTCCTGCCTTGAGGGCAGCGCGATGAACACTAATAATAACACAGCCATACGAACCTATTGTGTACTCCTGCCTTGAGGGCAGCGCGATGAACACTAATAATAACAGCGATAAGAACCTATTGAGTACTCCTGCCTTGAGGGCAGCACAATGAACACTAATAATAACACAGCGATACGAACCTATTGAGTACTCCTGCCTTGAGGGCAGCACGATGAACACTAATAATAACACAGCGATACAAACCTATTGTGTACTCCTGCCTTGAGGGCAGCGCGATGAACACTAATAATAACACAGCGATAGAACCTATTGAGTACTCCTGCCTTGAGGGCACGATGAACACTAATAATAACACAGCGATACAAACCTATTGAGTACTCCTGCCTTGAGGGCAGCACGATGAACACTAATAATAACACAGCGATACAAACCTATTGTGTACTCCTGCCTTGAGGGCAGCACGAAGAACACTAATAATAACACAACGATACGAACCTATGGAGTACTCCTGCCTTGAGGGCAGCACGATGAACACTAATAATAACACAGCGATACGAACCTATTGAGTACTCCTGCCTTGAGGGCAGCGATGAACACTAATAATAACACAGCGATACAAACCTATTGTGTACTCCTGCCTTGAGGGCAGCACGAAGAACACTAATAATAACACAACGATCGAACCTATGGAGTACTCCTGCCTTGAGGGCAGCACGATGAACACTAATAATAACACAGCGATCTGAACCTATTGTGTACTCCTGCCTTGAGGGCAGCGCGATGAACACTAATAATAACACAGCAATACGAACCTATTGAGTACTCCTGCCTTGAGGGCAGCATGATGAACACTAATAATAACACAGCCATACGAACCTATTGTGTACTCCTGCCTTGAGGGCAGCACAATGAACACTAATAATAACACAGCGATACGTACCTATTGTGTACTCCTGCCTTGAGGGCAGCACGATGAACACTAATAATAACACAGCGATACGTGCCTATTAAGTACTCATGCCTTGAGGGCAGCGATGAACACTAATAATAACACAGCGATCAACCTATTGTGTACTCCTGCCTTGAGGGCAGCACGATGAACACTAATAATAACACAGCGACACGCACCTATTGAGTACTCCTGCCTTGAGGGCAGCACGATGAACACTATTAATAACACAGCGATCGCACCTATTGAGTACTCCTGCCTTGAGGGCAGCACGATGAACACTAATAATAAAACAGCAATACGAACCTATTGTGTACTCCTGCCTTGAGGGCAGCACGATGAACACTAATAATAACACAGCGAACCTATTGAGTACTCCTGCCTTGAGGGCAGCACGATGAACACTAATAATAACACAGCGATACGAACCTATTGAGTACTCCTGCCTTGAGGGCAGCGCGATGAACACTAATAATAACACAGCGATACGAACCTATTGAGTACTCCTGCCTTGAGGGCAGCGCGATGAACACTAATAATAACACAGCGATAGAACCTATTGAGTACTCCTGCCTTGAGGGCAGCGCGATGAACACTAATAATAACACAGCGAACCTATTGAGTACTCCTGCCTTGAGGGCAGCGCGATGAACACTAATAATAACACAGCCATACGAACCTATTGTGTACTCCTGCCTTGAGGGCAGCGCGATGAACACTAATAATAACACAGCGATAAGAACCTATTGAGTACTCCTGCCTTGAGGGCAGCACAATGAACACTAATAATAACACAGCGATACGAACCTATTGAGTACTCCTGCCTTGAGGGCAGCACGATGAACACTAATAATAACACAGCGATACAAACCTATTGTGTACTCCTGCCTTGAGGGCAGCGCGATGAACACTAATAATAACACAGCGATAGAACCTATTGAGTACTCCTGCCTTGAGGGCAGCACGATGAACACTAATAATAACACAGCGATACAAACCTATTGAGTACTCCTGCCTTGAGGGCAGCACGATGAACACTAATAATAACACAGCGATACAAACCTATTGTGTACTCCTGCCTTGAGGGCAGCACGAAGAACACTAATAATAACACAACGATACGAACCTATGGAGTACTCCTGCCTTGAGGGCAGCACGATGAACACTAATAATAACACAGCGATACGAACCTATTGAGTACTCCTGCCTTGAGGGCAGCACGATGAACACTAATAACACAGCGATACAAACCTATTGTGTACTCCTGCCTTGAGGCAGCACGAAGAACACTAATAATAACACAACGATACGAACCTATGGAGTACTCCTGCCTTGAGGGCAGCACGATGAACACTAATAATAACACAGCGATCTGAACCTATTGTGTACTCCTGCCTTGAGGGCAGCGCGATGAACACTAATAATAACACAGCAATACGAACCTATTGAGTACTCCTGCCTTGAGGGCAGCATGATGAACACTAATAATAACACAGCCATACGAACCTATTGTGTACTCCTGCCTTGAGGGCAGCACAATGAACACTAATAATAACACAGCGATACGCATTACCTATTGTGTACTCCTGCCTTGAGGGCAGCACGATGAACACTAATAATAACACAGCGATACGCATTACCTATTAAGTACTCATGCCTTGAGGGCAGCACGATGAACACTAATAATAACACAGCGATCGAACCTATTGTGTACTCCTGCCTTGAGGGCAGCACGATGAACACTAATAATAACACAGCGATACGCACCTATTGAGTACTCCTGCCTTGAGGGCAGCACGATGAACACTATTAATAACACAGCCATATGAACCTATTGTGTACTCCTGCCTTGAGGGCAGCACGATGAACACTAATAATAACACAGCGATACGTACCTATTAAGTACTCATGCCTTGAGGGCAGCACGATGAACACTAATAATAACACAGCGATACGAACCTATTGTGTACTCCTGCCTTGAGGGCAGCACGATGAACACTAATAATAACACAGCGATCGCACCTATTGAGTACTCCTGCCTTGAGGGCAGCACGATGAACACTATTAATAACACAGCCATATGAACCTATTGTGTACTCCTGCCTTGAGGGCAGCACGATGAACACTAATAATAACACAGCGGAACCTATTGTGTACTCCTGCCTTGAGGGCAGCACAATGAACACTAATAATAACACAGCGATACAAACCTATTGTGTACTCCTGCCTTGAGGGCAGCACGATGAACACTAATAATAACACAGCGATACGAACCTATTGAGTACTCCTGCCTTGAGGGCAGCGCGATGAACACTAATAATAACACAGCGATACGAACCTATTGAGTACTCCTGCCTTGAGGGCAGCGCGATGAACACTAATAATAACACAGCGATAGAACCTATTGAGTACTCCTGCCTTGAGGGCAGCACGATGAACACTAATAATAACACAGCGAACCTATTGAGTACTCCTGCCTTGAGGGCAGCACGATGAACACTAATAATAACACAGCGTCTGAACCTATTGAGTACTCCTGCCTTGAGGGCAGCGCGATGAACACTAATAATAACACAGCGATACGAACCTATTGAGTACTCCTGCCTTGAGGGCAGCGCGATGAACACTAATAATAACACAGCGATAGAACCTATTGAGTACTCCTGCCTTGAGGGCAGCGATGAACACTAATAATAACACAGCGAACCTATTGAGTACTCCTGCCTTGAGGGCAGCGATGAACACTAATAATAACACAGCCATACGAACCTATTGTGTACTCCTGCCTTGAGGGCAGCGCGATGAACACTAATAATAAGACAGCGATAAGAACCTATTGAGTACTCCTGCCTTGAGGGCAGCACAATGAACACTAAAAATAACACAGCGTCTGAACCTATTGAGTACTCCTGCCTTGAGGGCAACCACGATGAACACTAATAATAACACAGCGATACAAACCTATTGTGTACTCCTGCCTTGAGGGCAGCGATGAACACTAATAATAACACAGCGATAGAACCTATTGAGTACTCCTGCCTTGAGGGCAGCCACGATGAACACTAATAATAACACAGCGATACAAACCTATTGAGTACTCCTGCCTTGAGGGCAGCACGATGAACACTAATAATAACACAGCGATACAAACCTATTGTGTACTCCTGCCTTGAGGGCAGCACGAAGAACACTAATAATAACACAACGATACGAACCTATGGAGTACTCCTGCCTTGAGGGCAGCACGATGAACACTAATAATAACACAGCGATCTGAACCTATTGAGTACTCCTGCCTTGAGGGCAGCACGATGAACACTAATAACACAGCGATACAAACCTATTGTGTACTCCTGCCTTGAGGGCAGCACGAAGAACACTAATAATAACACAACGATACGAACCTATGGAGTACTCCTGCCTTGAGGGCACGATGAACACTAATAATAACACAGCGTCTAACCTATTGTGTACTCCTGCCTTGGAGGGCAGCGCGATGAACACTAATAATAACACAGCAATACGAACCTATTGAGTACTCCTGCCTTGAGGGCAGCACGATGAACACTAATAATAACACAGCGATACGAACCTATTGTGTACTCCTGCCTTGAGGGCAGCGCGATGAACACCAATAACAACACAGCGATACAAACCTATTGAGTACTCCTGCCTTGAGGGCCGCACGATGAACACTACTAATAACACAGCGATACGAACCTATTGTGTACTCCTGCCTTGAGGGCAGCACGATGAACACTAATAATAACACAGCGATCTGAACCTATTGTGTACTCCTGCCTTGAGGGCAGCGCGATGAACACTAATAATAACACAGCGATACAAACCTATTGTGTACTCCTGCCTTGAGGGCAGCACGATGAACACTAATAATAACACAGCGATCTGAACCTATTGTGTACTCCTGCCTTGAGGGCAGCACGATGAACACTAATAATAACACAGCGATACGAACCTATTGTGTACTCCTGCCTTGAGGGCAGCGCGATGAACACTAATAATAACACAACGATACGAACGGAGTACTCCTGCCTTGAGGGCAGCGCGATGAAGACTAATAATAACACAGCGATACGAACCTATTGTGTACTCCTGCCTTGAGGGCAGCGCGATGAACACTAATAATAACACAGCGATACGAACATATTGAGTACTCCTGCCTTGAGGGCAGCACGATGAACACTAATAATAACACAGCGATACGAACCTATTGTGTACTCCTGCCTTGAGGGCAGCACGATGAAGACTAATAATAACACAACGATACGAACCTATGGAGTACTCCTGCCTTGAGGGCAGCACGATGAACACTAATAATAACACAACGATACGAACCTATGGAGTACTCCTGCCTTGAGGGCAGCACGATGAACACTAATAATAACACAGCGATACGAACCTGTGTACTCCTGCCTTGAGGGCAGCACGATGAAGACTAATGTGGCAGGATGAGTCACGTCATCTTATTGGTTGGTTGGAGTGTAGTTGGTGGACCAATTGGGTGATAGTAACCACTATTTAGGGACCCTTATTTTGACGGGTAGGTATGTGTGTGTGACTTGGGGTGCTTCTCTCTCCTCTCCGTGGCATTTCCGCTCCGTTCCATCTCCCATTCAGGTATGTAGAGTTCTTGTGTGTAGTGACGCATATTACAGGCTAATATGCGCTATTTATAGTTTAATTTAGAGCGGCGCTGGTGGCGTTTGGCATTGCGGCAAGTTGTGGCGGAGTTCACTTTCAGGTATGTTTTAATGCTTAACTTGTAAACATCACAGTTTTGGCATTTATTGCGTGTTGCTCTCAGTAACAGCAGCGAGTGCACGTGTGTGTGTGTGTGTGAAGGCTGGTCGTCAGATTGAGCTGCGGCACCGGTAGTGAGTAACCATACAGCTATGCGTTCAGTGTTTGACATCATCCGTAAGTATGCCGCTCTTGTCCTACATAGTTGTTGTTGTTGAAATGTTTTTAATTCTCTAATTCTCATATTCATCCTTAAAAGGAAAGGGAACAATTAAGCCCGGTTCCTAGCTAGTGATCTCAGGTGGCGCAGCTGCTGTTTTGCTGATGGATCTATTCTGGATTTGATCGCGTCACGGTCATTTGAACTGTGTACTGCTCTGCTGTTTGCGAGTCGTCGGGCCTGTTAAAGTGGGCCTCAGATTTGTGTCCTCAAGGCTATTTATAATTTAAGCTTTTGGGTATAATTATCTTTGTTTCAGATTTGTTTCCTTGTTGTTATTTGTCTTGGTTTTGATTATTTTGTTTTTTATATCTATTTGTTGTAAAAGTTTGTTTTGTTTGTTTTATTTTCTTTGATTCATTGCTTTAGCGCCATTTTAGGTGCTGGTTAATTGTCTGTTTGTAGACCTATGGTGTCCTCTGGAGGCCTGAGTGTCAGAGTTGCGACAGTATTGTATTATTTTGGTATTTGGTTTATTTCTATTAATTGTTATTGTCTTTAATGTTGTTTCCTTTTTTCAGGGCCAGTGAGGTCGCGTGTGGAACCGGGAGGCTAGCTGCTTTATTTTTGCAGTGTATCACAGTGTGCTGTGTGCTGATACAACTTCCCTTTGGTGGGTGTGCGTGGTGTTCTGTGTGTGTGAATTGAGGTGGGTTTTGGATGACCTGAGTTGCACCTGGCCTGCCTGGTTCCTACTTAATCCTGGCCCTGGGTATTTATAATTCTGCCATTGTGGGGGGTTTTAATCAGATTTTGTGATTTTTATAATAAAATTCCCTTTTGTATTTCTACTCGCGTCTCTCTTGATTCCTTGCCTTTAGTTGGTGAAACATATCTGTGTGTCTTATATTGGGAGTTATTTTCCCTGGCCTCCCACCAGGGTGGCGTAGTCGGATAAAATTTAAATGGTGATTAACATCCCTTTCCATTTTATATATTTCTGCCACACTAATAATAACACAGCGATACGAACCTATTGTGTACTCCTGCCTTGAGGGCAGCGCGATGAACACTAATAATAACACAGCGATACGAACCTATTGAGTACTCCTGCCTTGAGGGCAGCACGATGAACACCAATAACAACACAGCGATACGAACCTACTAGTAGGGCAGGTGATGTATTATTTTGAAGGATGAAATGTCGCGAAGTAATATGATACCATCTGATTTTTCGCATATATCAGCTGCACAGACAGCGGGCAGTTTTGTAAAAGCATGTTTTACCACAGTCACACCATAAGCAGCTTTGATACGTTCGAGTGATGAAGCAGTCGAATTAAAATGCACGTGATAGGACATTTAGACGATGATTATTAGTTCTATGCATTTCTAATGTTTGCTAATTATCTTAGCAAACGTAAGTGGATGTTGAATTTTAACAAAATAGAAAGTAAATACTCTTACCTCGCAACAAATGCATTCTCTCAAGAAGATAACGGCTCAGACTGTGGGATTCCCTCCACACGTTCAAACCGCTTGGCCCGCCTCTGCTTCAATTTCATTGGTTGAATCTGTAAACCAATCATTTTCCTTTCTGCCCTCAGAACATGTTTGAGTAAGTAAAACTCCCATCTGCAACTAAAGACTTTTCAGAGAAATTATAAGGTCCATCCGTTAGCCCAAGGATGGAATCTAACGGCCTGGTTGAAGGTCTTCTGCGTGTAAGCCTTTTCAGCATTTCTGTCAAATTCACTTAATTTATTGTTATCGAATTTTAAATCTGACTCCATTTTTAATTTTGATCTGACTCTAATTGAATGTGGTTTTGTTAAATTTGTTACGTTTGTAATTTAACAGCTGATCATATTTTGAGTTGTGATTTCATTTAGATCTTTGATTTCTCTTAGTATCTCTTATTTTCAAATATTCGTTCATCAAGGGACCCGATATCGCACAGAGACGTAGCGTCCGGTTCCGCCCGCTCACGATCACAACCTGTCCAGTTCTGATATTAGTCAGAGGATTGCAGAGTGAATATTTTACCTTTAAGTGGTCGCACCTGCTTACTCAACAAAAAGTGTAATTTTAATAATAATCACGAGAGCTGCAACTTGCTAATACAGCGATAGTCAGAAATCAGATTATCTCAAAATGCTGTGCCCCATGCTCCAATCATTGAGTCCTCGGTTTGACCTATCCTGGTCCAAAGAGTTGCGGTAATAAAGGACTCCACTTTGATCCATACTAGAAATAATGATTTCAGAATAATAAAAGATAAATCAAGGTTGACATTTATTTTGGCCAGACATAACTTAAGTAAACATAATTAAACATGAATCCATGGTACACAACTTTCAGCATAAAAATATAAAATATAATTACAAAGTAATATGAAAATAGTTTCAAAGAGTCATTGTGTCTGGCATAGTACATGCAGTGTGTGTGTGAGTGCCTCTAATACACACACACAACACGGCATGGGGGTTCTGGCTACAGAATGTTCCCAACTGGTAGTTCTGCTACCTTTGCTTCAATACCCAGACCAGAACAAAGGGTGGTAAATATTTGTAACACAACACCTGGTTTCGGGGGAGAGGTTTTAGATATCTTTCAGAGACCACTCATAAAGGGATAGCCGAATTCTCATATCTCATCCTACTAGTATTAGTATAGACTACAGTGAAGTTGAGACCAATTTACCAACCGCACTGAGACCTTAAAAAAGACATCAAACATGAAAGTGATAAACAATAGATTCACAAAATACATCATCTGTAGTATATTTGCATTCTGTGACTTGAATCAGGGGGAGGGGGGAATGGGAGGAGGGAGAGGGGAGAAGGTTTTGGGCAGGGCGGTGTCCTACAGTCCTTCTGTTAGATCCTTTCTGTTCAGTTTTATTGCTTTATGCATGTTGTTGGATCTCAGCTTTTGTCTTAGCAGTAAAACCAATCCTTACAAAATGAAGGGTGCAATACTACTCTATAGGTACTCAAGATTGACATGAGATTGACTGAAACTGAGTGTTTCACCCCCCCTTTAATAATTGTCTTTATAAAAATATAAAAAAGACCTTGAATTAAATACTGGCCTTCTGGAATATGTGTAAAGCGAACTCTACACATATTTGAAAGTGAACTATTATATCCTATGACATTAAAATTACATCATGGGTGTGGCTTGTGGTCATAGTGGCACCAGCTGCTGCAGTAAATGTGGCATATTTGAGAGATTTTCAAATATTCTCTTGTTTAAATGCCTATTGCCTGTCGTGCATAGTTGCCCTGAAGCCACCGGGGTGGCGGTGCCACCGGCTTGGGGCCGTCATCGTTGCTTGCAGATTTAATTATTATTTTTATAATATATTTTTTCACGACTTTCAGGAACTTTTGGGGCCCTTAATGTGCTCGAAAACTCTTGAAACTTTGCACATGCATCAGATCCATCATGGCCGGGCTGAAGCTGGTACATGGGCGTGGGGGGTCTCGACCGTGCCCCCTTGAATATGATATGAAACTTGGTCCATAAATCAAAAACGCTTGCATTTATTAGTATGAAACTCAGTACAAGAATAGAGTTCATCGGGCCGAACAACTTTCATGCTCATAGTCATATGCCAGTCCAACAGGAAGTGAGCTATTATGGGTTGTTTGAAAACGCATGCTCTGGAATTTGATATACTCCTCCTAGGCAATTCTAGCCTGACGTGGTCATATTCAATTCTAGTCAGAATATGAGTCTGATACTGCTCCATTGGGCTTTGATTATGGGGCGTTTCAACGGAACCAGGAAAGACCTCAATTGGATAGCCCAACAACCAATCAGAGCAACGGAGCGACGCGTAACGTTAGTTGTCAAATGTCAACAGAACTCATCTGCACTGTGTTGCCAAGTCCATGTTTTTCCTGCGGGTTGTTCTCCATGTCTGCGGGTCGAAGCGATCCCAATTATGTGATATATAGACCCAGGAAGGCGAATTTTAGCAGGCTACCTTGCCAAAATACCACATATTTTCCCCCCAAATGCCATTTTTTTTCCACGGATTATCATCTAGCGGAACTCCAGGAAGGACGCGCCACCTCTCTGAACCACAGGTATAAATTAAGAATCTTATCGCCACGGAGACCCGCTTAGAGCTTTTCGACGGCCCAAAATTCACCTAGACAGTAAACAGACACATGTCCTCTCCCCTCCTTTCTTTACTGGGACATTCCAGAAACCCTTTGAACCTCACACAAAGAACTCTACTAATCAGACAAAGTCGAATATATAACCTGATATTCCATAATATGAATTAATCCCCAATCGGAACCTGATGTATACAATATGTATTATGAATGTTTATATAGCCTATGTGTTTCATAACGTGTCAAAAAGTTATTGCTACCTATTCGTGCATGTTCCTTCGTCTTAGTTATAACAATTAACTACCAAATGATGCTTTAAACATATACCAAGGTATGATCTGCATTCTTCTATAACCTGTGTTGCTTTTCTGTACGACAGACATTTACCACATATGAATCTTTAGTATCTTCTTCCCCAACCATGGGAAATATATGCTATTTGATATCAGGGTAATGGATAAAAGATTTCCATCCTTATGATGCAAGGTAAATTAGTGTAATATGTACCATAGTCACGCTATGGAAGGTCGTTCTTAAAACATTTAAACTAACTCACAGAGAATGCCAGCACGTGTTGGGTCACACTAATGATATGCATGAACAGGAGACATGGGCGTGGGAAACGCCCACTACAATGTCCAATTGGCCCTTGAAACTTTCGGGGATGGACTCCAGGACAGGTTTAAAACAAACGATCGATCGACGATAATGAATTCTTTGCTTCCGCTTGTTTTCTTCTCGTTTTAACTTGTTGTTCAACAAGTTTGCCACGTGCCCTGCAGCACCCCTGCTGCTCTGACCCGTGCTGGCCTTGTCATCTATCTGCCTGCACGGTCGGACCGCCGCATTCAGAGCTACCAAGAGCTCTTCCAGAAACTCCATTTAACTCCGTTGTGAACCTCGCCGACAGAACTTCCTCGAGGAAACGCATCCAGCCTTTGCTACCCGAGACGCAGAGAAAGTCCGTCGCATAGCAACGCTGACGCTTGATTCCAGAGACCAGGAAACGGCACATGAGGCTACATCAGACGAAGCCACTCATCCATCCAACGAACCCAACGCTTTCCCCTGCGAATGCAGCTTCATCTGCCTGCCAACCAATCAGCACCGCAGCAACCTCATCCAGAGAAAGAACGGATCCCAGGAGCAAGCAAACGCAAGTACAACACTTCGTCTTGCTTGAGCTGGTGAAACTTTGTCTGTGAAACAGACAAACTATGATTAAGTTGCTAAAGTGTTGATTCTCTCAGGTGGCGGTGTAAGAAGTGTCTAACAATACCAAATCTCTCTGTACCGTATGAATACTCGTGTGTGTGTCAGTAGGTTAGTTCCCTTCGAACGGTCAGTTGTACTGTGTCGAAGACGCATTGGGAATAGTCTCCTATTCTCGAATACTGAAGCATTTATAAAATCACACAGTGCTACTGCACAGTCAAAGCGGAGTCGAGGCTACTCGCGCGCTATTGGCTGGCCAGTGGTAACTGCATGAACCAATGGCAAAACAGCGTATCTGAGCTAACCTATGGGCGCCAAGCTCGCAAAACTGAACATAAGCCCGCGAACTGAGTGCAAAAGCTCGCGAAGGGCGCCCTTAAAATACGTTGTAATGACTGCATATTTCTGTCAGACGTCTACAGAAGCTCTTACTGAGAATTAACAGAGGTTTAGATGTTGATGATTTATGGTTCATTTGAAGTCACCATTGTGGTGGGAAGCGCTTGCTTTAGTTGGGCTCTTGGTCCCTGTAGTTGTGTTAGAATTTCTTTGGCTGCTGTAACTGTGTCTGTGAAACACAATAGTTGTGGCTGAGCAAGCAAAGCTAAAGAGATGTCATGTGTCGTCAGCTCCTCGTTGATGATAACCAAATCATCACAAAGAGAGCATCTGATGTTGTGTTTTAAGTTTTGTGTTCTTGTTTGGTACAATAGTACTTTGTTTATAGTCACAATAACCATGTGATACACGGCCTGGGGAAAAATGTTGTTATGAATGTAAAGAATGTGAACAGCATTCCACTGCACTTTACCGCTGTTATTGCGGGTTCAATAAACAACTTGAATGTTCAACATACGAGTCTTCTTTCTCTTCCACACCACACGAACGCCGTTCGACACTATAAAACCCCTGTGCAACTGGGCAGAGGCTTGGAAAGCAATCCCTGGTGTGTCACAGTGGGTTATAAAAACAATTCAGCAGGGCTATTCGCTCCAATTTGCTCACAAACCTCCGCGATTCGTGGGCATTACTCACACTTCGGTGGAGAGCAACGTAACTCACGTCCTCAAAACCAAAGTGAAAAGTCTATTAATGAAATCTGCCTGCAGTGCAGATCGAGTCAGGTTTTTACAGCCGTTACTTCCTGGTTCCCAAGAAAGATGGCAGCCTCAGGCCCATCTTAGACCTCAGACATCTGAACAGGGCCCTTGTCAAACGGCCTTTCAGAATGTTAAAGTCCCTGTAAAGGCAATTCTGAGATTTGTTTCTAAACACATTAGAAATGTTAGAAATGTATTGTTGAAACACATTAAATAGACTGTGAACTATGTAGTACTAAATTCAGAAGTTAGACCGTTTTCACCATTGCTGTGTTCTGGATTTTTTGGGCGGGGTTAAAACGGTGGCTCGATGGCCTGGGCAACTTGGCATGTGGCCCCTCCCCCATAACTAGAGCACATTCGCAATTTCGCATCAGTTCACCTGCTATATTGCGAGTTACTGTCAGTACCGTTAGTTACTACAGCCTACAACTTACAAAACAGCCTACAAAAAAAAAAAAAAAAAGACGATCTCAAGAAGAGGTGGATTAATTTTGTGAACAGCTACCTTGATGAAGTGCTGACGATCACCACCAACAACTGCCTCTGCAGGCTCTTTACACCGAATAGTTTTACAAACTTTCATCGGCAACAACTGGGATTCACTGATAATCTGTTGCAGAATGGGGCCGAACCGACTATCTCCCGCCCCGACCTTCATCTGGTGCCGTCGTGACTCGTGAGCTGTACTTGAGTGTTGTTGTTGTCTTGTGTGTTTACGGCTGCTTTCCCGCGAGTGGGCGTGGTTTCGGCGCCGATCAACGGACACGCCCCCAGCGTTTGAGAGCAGAGAATGCTGCCTATTTTTTCAAGATTTCGATAATATATTTTATGTACTTAGCGGATTTTTTTATGATTCAAATTTAGCTAGTTGGTTAATAACACATTTATCTGTGGTGTGAGAAACTCAGAACAAATGTTTAATTTTGACTTTACAGGGACTTTAACATTAAAACAAATCATTGCACAAATCCGCCCAATGGATTGTTTTTTCTCAGTAGATCTGAAAGATGCCTACTTTCATATCCAAATTATCCCACGTCACAGACCGTTTCTGAGATTTATGTCGACTGGAAGGCCTACCAGTACACAGTCCTTCCATTTGGCCTGTCCCTGGCGCCCCGCACTTTCACAAAGTGTATGGATGCAGCTCTCTTCCCTTTAAGACAAATGGGAATGCGCATTTTGAACTACCTTGACGACTGGCTCATACTGGCCCAGTCAGAGGAAGAACTACAATCTCACAGATCTGTGCTACTCAGCCACCTAGAATGCCTGGGTCTCAAAATAAATACAGCCAAGAGCTCGTTGCTTCCCAGGCAGAGAATCTCCTTCCTGGGAACGATTTTAGACTCGACACAAATGAGGGCGTGGCTGTCAAACGAACATGCTCTGACTACACAGCAGCTTGCACACTCATTCAAAACGAGAACCAACAGACCCCTGAGAATTTTTCAGAGAATGCTAGGCCTTATGGCATCAGCTTCCCCAGTACTTCCGCTCGGCAAGCTTGGCATTCAGGCCAGCTCTGGATCAAAGTGGGCCACGGCTGCATCAAAGCCCTGGTCCCGTGGTCAAAACCCCACCTCTACGAGACGGGAGTGAGCTTGGGAGCAGTTTCCAGACGAATGGTGGTCACCACAGATGCCTCCAACACGGGTTGGGGTGCTCTGTGCGAGGGCAAACCGGCTTTCGCTCGTGGTCAAGCACGGAGTCACGGTTGCACATCAACTGCCTAGAAATGTTGGCAGTAGTGCTAGCCCTCGAGACCTTTTCAACACGTATTTTGGGTCATCACAACCTAGTCCGTACGGACAACATGACAGTGGTCTCCTACATAAATCGCCAAGGTGGGCTCAGGTCGAGATGGCTCAAACAACAGGTCAGACATCTCCTCCTATGGGCGAAAGACAGAATGCATTCGCTAAAAGCAGTGCATGTGCCAGGCAGACTGAACCAGGGAGCAGACATGCTCTCCAGGGGCCTTGTGTCCCCGGGGGAATGGTTCCTCTATTCTCAAACGGTCCAAATGATATGAGATATATTCGGGAAGGCAGAGGTCGACCTTTTCGCCTCCGAAGACAACTGTCACTGCCCAATTTATTTTTCAAAGAGCAAGGATGCACTGGCCCACGTGCTTTATGCTTTTCCGCCGATTCCTCTCCTTCCCCAGGTCTTAAAAAGGATAAGGGAAGGCAGGCACACAGTCCTGCTTGTGGCTCCATTCTGGCGAACCCAACACTTGTTTCCCGAGTTGATTCAGCTGCTGTCATCGGCCCATTGGCCAGTCCCACTGAGAAAAGATCTCCTATCTCAGGCAAACGGGACAATATGGCACCCCCGTCCCAAACTGTGGGCGCTACATGTTTGGCCCCTCAGGGGGAGCTCGAGATCCTCCCAGTGAGTGTTCTGAACACTATTGGTGAAGCTAGAGCTCCGTCTACTAGACGTCTCTATGCCCTTAAATGGTCAGCGTTCTCTGACTGGTGTTCAGCCAGGAACCATAACCCAGTGTCATGTGAGATATCACAGATACTTGTTTTTCTACAAGAGATGTTGGATGCAGGACGCACTCCATCCACACTCAAAGTCTACACAGCAGCTATTGCCGCATCTCATGCACCTATAGCTGGCCAATCAGTAGGCAGACACGACATGGTCATAAAATTCTTAAAGGGAGCCAGGAGGCTTAACCTCCTCGCCTCCCACGGTGCCTTCCTGGGATCTTTCGCTGGTCTTACGAGCACTAAAAGGACCTCCCTTCGAACCGCTGCAGACGGCCGAACTGAAACCGCTTTCACTGAAAACCACCCTGCTATTAGCATTGGCGTCAGTTAAGCGTGTTTTTGCCATTCAAGTACTCTCTGTGAATGCATCATGTCTAGAATTTGGCCCAGTCATCCTTAAACCAAGACATGGCTATGTACCCAAGGTGCTTTCAACACCATTTAAAGCACAGGTAATCACTCTTTCTGCTCTTCCCCCCTCGGAGGATGAGAGACAGTTACACCTGCTCTGCCCAGTTAGGGCGCTAAGAGCATATATTGAGCGGCCCTCCCACTTTAGGCAGTCGGAGCAGCTCTTTGTAAGCTTTGGTGGCCGCACTAAGGGACTTCCGGTCACCAAGCAAAGTCTAGCCAGATGGCTAGTGGACGCAATAGCGTTAGCATACGATACTAGGGGCCTTCAATATCCCATAGGTGTCAAAGCTCACTCCACCAGAGGCATGGCCTCTTCCTGGGCATGGTCTAGTGGAGTTTCTATTGGTGACGTCTGTAGATCGGCAGGCTGGTCCTCACCATCTACTTTTACCAGATTCTACAGCCTGGAAGTCCCTGCGCTGCAGGCACAGATTCTTGCTGTATAATAATAAGTATTAACGGCTGTAGGCCGTCCTTACTAGTTAGGCATCTGGATCTTCATATGCTCTTCATATGAATTTTTCCCACTTTACTTGCTGGCCTCTACGAGCCCAGTATGAAAAGGATAAATATATATATATATATATATATATATATATATATATATATATATATATATATATATATATATATATATATATGTATATATATATATATGTATATCATGATGTGTCAATAACTCTGGTCTTGGGCCCTTATAATGCTCAAACTGAGGGAGTACATATCATTGTGCTTCATAGCACGGGATTAAATAGGCTCCCAATGCGTCTTCGACGCAGTACGACTGACCATTCGAAAGGGCGTGCTCGGTTATAACCTCGGTTCCCTGAGATAAGGGAAGGAGTACTGCAGTTCTCCTTCCCTTATCTCAGGGTACCGAGGTTACGTAAGTAACCGAGTACGTTTATGTGTATTAGAATAGATAAATAAATCTTGTTTTCATTTTTCATCTAGACAAGTCTCTTGTGCTTTGTTGTTCATAAGTTACTGCCTCAAACTTACGATTTTTGTTACCTAAGCTCACAGACAGTGAACATAAAGTTAATGATATTATTTCCGTTGGCCACAGGGAGTATCACTAGTCAAAATTGATAAATACTGTAATTGGCGGACGAATAGTTGATAACGTGGTAAATATTAATTTTGTATAATTTTTATGTAATTTGGTTCTTTTCACTGTAATTCAATACCCCTTTGAGTTATTTGATCCGAATCAATTCCTTACATGGGCTTTAGTTTTGAGTAGCAATTGTGCGATATTGCAAAAAAAACTTGGCAACCCTGTCTGCACGCACACTGGAATACCTTAGTAACGTTAGAAGAAAAAGATGAGTGTAAACACCAGTTTTGTAAAAAAGAATTAAAGGATACAAAGAGTACTTACCAACATTATTATCATTTCTGAGAGAAATGCATATACGAACAAGTTCTACGTTTAAGATAAGAGCAAATTCAGCCCAAGCGCCTTCGATGACACGGATGATTACGTTACTGTTTATCATCTCGCCATCATCGTCTAAAGCACACCCTGACAATTTCATTGGTCCGAACAGTTTCTGTTCAGGCATAATTACTCCTCTATGGATTGAGTCCAGACCGAATTGCCCGAGCAAAAATGTTGCGGGCAGGGCTAAATTCATTTGGCATCCAGGCTAAGGCAATTCACCCGATCAGCGCCAAACTCAGTCAGCATGAGGTCAAGACATTGAGGATGCTAAATTGCCAGCAGCTTTTTGATATGTTGAACGGTTTGGCCGTGGCGAGGAGCTAAATTTATGGCGAGAAAAGGGAAACAGGAAGTGTGTTATAACTTTTGCATACATTGACTGATTTGGATGAAACTTCAGCTGTGTGTTCGTTGTAAGAGGCCGATCACATGGATATGCGTTTTGTGAGTCAAAGTTATAGCGCCACCAACTGGCAGTAGGAAGTGTCACTTTCAAAAATGCTTTAAATCACCATCTTATTTTCACCCGATTTGCTTCAAACTTCATCAGTATAATGTCAAAATATTGCAGATATAGACATATGAATGGATTCCTGTTTTGTTAAATACTGTTGCCATGGCAACGTGTCAAAGATTAATAGTCTTTTTGTGTGTTTTTGAGACTCTTATTAGCATGCTTGAAATTGCATGAAACTTGACACACACATCAGACATGCTGTCCAGATTATATGGGAAAAGACTTAAAAATAGGTGTGGTGGAGGGGCTCAGTAGTGCCATCTTTCAAAGTGGGGAGGTGGGGTAGCTTTATCTTCAATCACCAAATTCAGTATACACTCTCAGAAAAAAAGGCACAGTGCTGTCACTGGGGCGGTACCCTAAGGTACAAAAGTGAAAAGGTACATCTTTGTACCTTACTCACCCCTAAATGGTACATTAAAGGTACATATCAGTACTTTAAGAGTGCACATTAGTACCTTAAAGGTACATATTAATACCTTAAAGGTACATATTAATACCTTAAAGGTACATATTAGTACCTTTTCGGTTTTGTACCTTAGGGTACCGCCCCAGTGACAGCAATGTACCTTTTTTTCTGACAGTGTATATATCGTACTCTTCGAGCCGGACAACGTTCTAATTAACAGTCATTAGCTCTGACCAACAGGAAGTCAGATATTTTGGTTTGAATGTCAATTTTTTTTGTTGATAAATCAGGCTCTGAGTTTTTACGTTCTCCTCGTAGTTGATTAATTTAATCTCTACTAAACTTGGACAACATGAAATAAAGATACAGAAGATACTACAATGCGAACGGATATTGGATATCTCAAACGGAGTTGCCATGGCGAGTTATCAAAAAAGGACACAGAATTGAAACAGAAATTGTCTCATATCTTGTAAAATCATTGTTTGATTTAAATTAAATTAAGATTGTATGTTCTGTAATTGAACCAGGATGAGTTTAAAATTAATGTACTATTTTTCAGATCAATATATTTATTATATTTACAATATTTCCTCCAAATCTCTGTTCTCATTGTTCAGTGCAGTCCCTTTACTGAACACACGATGGCAGTGTTAGTTTTGAAACACTCTCCTCTCTAAAAAGATTACCTCCCATTGCTTTGTGCTTTGGCCTGCATTAAAGGATAAGAAATATCTTATTCTGGGTTTTAATAAATAAATAAATGTATAGAACCAGTTCATTTGTAGGGCATTGACAATATTGTTTTATATAATTAGTTTAATAATTGTGTTAATACAAATATAAAAAGGCCTTTAGATAAATACTAAAGTCAACTCTGTCATCATGAAACAAAGACACTGAATAAGCTAAATTGAGAATGGATATCATATCTCAAACGGTGTTGCCGCATGGCGAGCGATTATAGTAATGACAAAAAGGTAAACAGTCTCTCTTCGTCTAATATCATTGTTTGATTTTTATTAAATTAGGATTGTATGTTCAGTTATTGATTAATTAATTTTAAAATGAATGTACTATATTTTAGATCAATATATTGGTTTTCAACATTTTATATTTGGAGATTAATTCTTAACACTTAAAAATATTCTCTGAATTATACATCATTTATTTATTTTTATTTTTTATTATTAACAAAAAAACATTTGTGTCATTTAAAAATAAGCAGATTAATACCTTTTGTGTGAGGACAAAAAATGAGAGCCAATGAGATATATAGAATAACCACAAGGTGTGAGTATCGCCTTATTTATGACCCAGGCTGTCATAGTCCTTGAGAACAAAGTTTTAAAGATAAAAAACTTTGATTCGTTTTACCTACAGTCACCAAACTCAGTACATATATTGTTCTCATCGAGCCGGACAACTTTCTAATTTTACAGTAATTAGATCTGACCAACAGGAAGTCAGACATTTTGGTTTGAATGTGGGATTTTTTTAAAAAACAGGCTCTTGAGTTTTTATAAACTCTTCGTAGGAGATTTATGGAATCGACACCAAACTCAGTCAACATAAAACAAAGACACTGAAGATCCTATATTGCAAAATGATTATAGGATATCTCAAACAGTGCAGCTATGGCGAGGGATCAAATAAAGACACAAAGAAACAGAAAATCTCATATCTTAAAATCTTTATTTTATTTAAATTAAATTAAGATTGTGTAGGGTAATTTAACCTGGATGAATTTAAAATATATGTACTATTTTTCAGATCAAAATTTTTATTTCTTTAAAATATTTTCTCTCTCTCTCTCTCTCTCTCTCTCTCTCTCTCTCTCTCTCTCTCTCTCTCTCTCTCTCTCTCTCTCTCTCTCTCTCTCAAGTCAAGTCAAGTCAACTTTATTTATATAGCGCTTTTAACAATGCAGATTGTTTCAAAGCAGCTTCACAGTGTTAAACAGAAAAATAATGCAACAGAATATATTTCGATTATCATACAGTAATAATGTGGGCTTTAGATCAGTAATTAGATCAGTAATTTGGTCTATATGGTTAATTTAGTTTAATAATTAGATTTATTTTGTTTAAATAGTTTTTCCCCAACTGAGCAAGCCAAGCCAGAGGTGACAGTGGCAAGGAAACCAAAACCCCATCAGGAGACCTAATGGAGAAAAATAAACCTTGGGAGAAACCAGGCTCAGTCGGGGTGCCAGTTCTCCTCTGGCCAATTAACAAACAGCGTATTATTATTATTCTGGCAATTTTAAAGGTCAGAGGTCATAATAGATCTGAATATTCAAAAGATCTGAGGCAACGTGCCGGAGACGGGTTTATTGAGGATGATGTATCGATTAAATAATTATTAAAAATAAATAATTTGAAATATCTGAGTCATTAAGCCGGAGACAGGTTTTTATTGAGGATGCCATATTGATTAAACAATTACTAAAGTGTAATATTCGAAAGATCAGCGGCAACACGCTGGAGACGGGTTGTTTTGAGGATGACATATCGATTTAAAGAATTATTAACTAGGACTATTCAAACAATCGGAGTCATTTGGATACAGCCTGGATCCGGCTGACTGCAGTAGACCTCGAGATAAAACAGAGATACTAACATTAGCTTAATTCTTCTGATGATGTAACGAGTACATCAGGTGTTATGGGAAGTGTTCCCGGTTCCGGCTGACCTAGTTAATGCAGTCTAATAATCAATTAATTGAAAGTGTTTTATGTGTATGCCATAGAAAAGAGATGTGTTTTTAGTCTAGATTTAAACTGACAGAGTGTGTCTGCTTCCCGAACAATGCTAGGAAGACTGTTCCAGAGTTTAGGTGTTAAATAGGAAAAGGATCGACCACCTGCAGTTGATTTTGATATTCTAGGTGTTATCAGCTGGTCAGAGTTTAGAGACCGCAGTAGACGTGATGGAGTATAATGTGTTAAGAGCTCACTCAAATACTGGGGAGCTAAACCATTTAGTGCTTTGTAAGTAATAAGCAAGATTTTAAAATGTATATGTTTAATAGGGAGCCAGTGCAGTGTTGACAGAACCGGGCTAATGTGTTCATACTTCCTGGTTCTAGTAAGAACTCGAGCTGCTGCGTTTTGGACCAGCTGGAGTTTGTTTATTAAGCGAGCAGGGCAAACACCCAGTAGAGCATTACAATAATCTAGCCTTGAGCTCATGAATGCATGTATTAACTGTTTTGCATTGAGAGCATGTGCCGTAATTTAGATATATTTTTAAGATGGTAGAATGCAGTTTTACAGATGCTAGAAACATGGCTTTCAAACGAAAGATTGGTATCAAAGAGCACACCCAGGTTCCTAACTGACGACAAGGACTTGACAGAGCAGCCATCGAGGGTAAGACAGTATTTTAGGTTACTACTTGTGGAGCTTTTTTGTCCAATGATTAAAAATTCATTTTTTTCTGAATTAAGTTGCAGGAAATTACTGATCATCCACTTTTTTATATCATCTATACAGTCTGTTAATCTTGTGAATTGGTTAGTTTCTTCAGGGTGTGAAGAAATATAGAGCTGAGTATCATCAGCATAACAATGAAATCTAACGCCATGCTTCCTAATAATATCTCCCAGTTGTAGCATGTACAGGGTGAAGAGCAATGGCCCTAGCACTGAGCCCTGCGGTACTCCATAGTGAACTTGTGATCGGTGTGACATCTCTTCATTTATTGCTACAAATTGATAACGGTCAGATAGGTATGATTTAAACCATGCCAATGCATGTCCACTAATGCCTACATAATTTTCGAGTCTATTCAAAAGAATGTTGTGGTCGATAGTGTCGAATGCAGCGCTAAGATCGAGTAACACTAACAAAGAGATACAACCACGATTGGATGATAAGAGTAAATCATTTGTAACTCTGATGAGAGCAGTCTCAGTACTATGATACG
Source organism: Gobiocypris rarus (assembly GCA_023029165.1). NCBI lineage: Eukaryota > Metazoa > Chordata > Actinopteri > Cypriniformes > Gobionidae > Gobiocypris > Gobiocypris rarus. Next base: position 17,638,269 of record CM040912.1, read on the forward strand.
GTCTAAATCCTGACTGAAAATCCTCACAGATACCATTTCTTTCTAAAAAGGAACATAATTGTGAAGACACTGCCTTTTCAAGTATTTTTGAAAGAAAGGGTAGATTTGAGATTGGCCTGTAATTGACAAATTCTGTAGGATCAAGTTGCGTTTTTTTAATAAGTGGTTTAATAATAGCCAACTTAAAAGTTTTCGGTACATATCCTAATGACAAAGATGAATTAATGATATTAAGAAGAGGATCCATGACCTCTGGTAGCATCTCTTTTAATAGCCTAGTGGGTATAGGGTCGAGAATACGTGTTGTTGATTTACATGAATTAAAGAGTTTAGCCAATTCTTCCTCTCCTATAGCAGTGAATGAGTGTAATTTTACCTCATTCACTCATTTATGCTCTGTCTGATGTGATACTGTAGTAGACAGCTGCATTCCTAATATTTTTCCTCAGTGACACTACGATGCTCTGTCTGATGTGATACTGTAGTAGACAGCTGCATTCCTAATATTGTCAATCTTACACGTAAAGAAGTTCATAAAGTCATTACTGCTGTGCTGTTTACAAACATCAGAAGTTGAAGCTTTATTCTTGGTTAATTTAGCCACTGTATCGAATAAATACCTAGGTTTGTTTTCTTCTAAGAGAGTCGAGAAATAAGCAGATCTAGCAGTTTTTACGGCCTTTCTGTATGCGATCATACGTTCTTTCCACGAATTACGAAAGACCTCTAGTTTTGTTTTCTTCCAGCTGCGCTCCATTTTTCTGGCTGCTGTTTTAAGGGCCTGGGTGTGATCGTTGTACCACGGCGTTGGACTATTTTCTTTAATCTTCTTTAAGTGCAGGGGAGCGACTGTGTCTAAAGTACTGGAAAAGAGAGAGAGTCAATAGTTTCTGTTGCAACATTGAGTTCCTCTAAGCTATCTGGAATGCTGAGGAGATGATTCTGATGAGGAAGATTATTTAAAAAGCAATCTTTAGTCGCAGCGGTGATAGTCCTGCCATTTTTGAAACGGGTGGACGGCTTTGTAGCTTTAGCTAAATTAAGTATACATGATACTAGGTAATGATCTGAGATGTCGTCGCTCTGCTGCAGAATTTCAATGGTATTTACATTTATTCCATGTGACAATATTAGGTCTAAAGTATGATTATGGCAATGAGTTGGTCCTGACACGTGTTGCCTAACTCCAATAGAGTTTAGAATGTCTTTAAATGCCAATCCCAATGTGTCTTTTTCGTTGTCTACATGGATATTAAAATCACCAACAATTAGTAATTTATCTACGGCCAGAACTAACTCTGATAGAAAATCAGCAAATTCTTTGATAAAGTCTGTATTGTGCCCTGGTGGCCTGTATACAGTAGCTAACACAAATGTTACACGGGATTTATCATTTGCCCTACATAACATTACATAAAGCACCAAAACTTCAAAGGAATTATATTTGAAACTAGACTTCTGAGTAATACTGAAGATATTATTATAAATTACAGCAACCCCTCCCCCTTTACCTTTCAGAAACTGCTCGTGTTTATAACAATAATCTTGTGGGGTGGACTCATTTAAAGTAATGTAGCCGTCAGGTTTTAGCCAGGTTTCTATCAAACACAGCAAGTCTAGATTATTATCGGTAATGATATCATTAACATTGAGCGCTTTTGGGGAAAGGGATTGAAAATTCAGCAACCCAAGCTTTATCATTTGATTATCCGTATTATATATATTGTTTAATTGTTGGACATCAATTAAATTATTACCGTTGAATGGTTTTGATGTTTTTTTGTAATTACTAATTCGCGGAACAGACACAGTCTCTATGTGATAATATCTAGGTAAAAGAGTGTATATGTGTTGGGATTTACCTGACTTCTGTAATGGGAGGCAGCTAGCAGGTGGGTAAGCCAGTCCATCTGCTTCCTGACCTGGGCCCTAATTAGTCAAGGTTTTGTGTGAGCCGAAATGGCACTTACTCCTGGCCCTGGGCAAGGCATACCACACCTGACGCAGCGTAATGGGTGCAGGTGTGTACCAGAACCTGGTGTAAGCGTGGAAGAAGTGCTTACAGTAGTAGGAGAACAAATTGGATGTGGCAATATTGTTTCGGCCTCACGCATGAATAAGGCAATTGTTGTGTTTTTAAAAACGGAGCAGTTAATCAATCAATTAACCGAGAGTGGGTTATTGGTAAGAGAAGCATTTGTGCCTGTGACCCCTTTAGCTGCACCGGCAACAAAAAACACAATATAAAAATTTCCGTCTTATGTCTCTCAAGCGATGCTATTTGTTAAAGAATTGGTGCGATATGGAAAGATCGCGAGTCCAATTAGAATGATTCTTGGATGCAAAAACTCACTCAAACACGTACTTTGTTTCGTCGACAAGTATTAATGTTTTTGACTTCACCTGAGCGCACCTTAGAGATTTCTTTCCGTGTTAGTCATGGTATACGCAAGCACAGAAAACCTAAAGTGCTTTGAATGTGGCAATTTAGGACACAATCAGTTCTCATGTCCACATTAAAATGTGAACTGATATACCTAAAAATGGATCTAACCTTAAAGACAAGAGAGTGGAAGTTACGGTATACATGTGACCAGACGAAGTGTTTTTGTTAAGATCTAGACACCTATGAAGGCTATCTAAACCGACTCCCTTCCTCCAGAGGGAGTCTGTTGCAGGCTAACCTCCTTTGCTTAGTTTCCCACTCGGGTCCTATAGGGTGTGGCTGGATCTAGGAAGTAGATAAAAGCTGTGTGCTGAGTTGAGGGATTGTTTTTCAGGTCAGGAATGGGGAGCAGATAGATTGGCTTTAAAAACTATATATATATAAACTGCGACTGCATAACAGCAAAAGTAGGTGGGGATATGCACATAGTATGCAATGCGCCAGGAAACAGAAGAAGAGGGATTGTTTTTTTTTTTTTTACTGGCCCGGTTAGCGTGCGTATAGGGCGAGTTGGTAAAAGTTTGTCACACTGGAATGAGAACTCTCATCTTGCGTCAAGCACAACTTGTTAAAAGTTGGACGGGAGTAATTAATTTACACTGGTCGGCGCATCGCCTTTGTTCTCAGCCGAAAGCAGGGACGGGAAGCGCCTATTATTGGCAGCATTTAATACATAAAGTATGATGCCCGGAATCGATGTAGTTAAATCACATGTTAAACATCTCTCTCCATGTTTTGAGCTGTGAACTGTAAGCACCTGTTATTGACTGTTGCGTGCAATTTAGGAAGCTCGGTAATCGAGGACGCATAACGGAGCTATCCTCCTTATTCTCAGCCTCCTTGGTCTCAAACGGGAAGCTCAGTAGCTGTGGTGGTGTTATGCGCTTGTTGCCTGTCATTTCATAGTGACTCCGCTAGGGGGCGACCCTCGTTGTATAGCGGTAGTGGATTACTGAGGACGAGGGAGTGTGTGGTTGTTGTATACTCATGTGAGTGAGCAGCACGAGCTACCGGATGGTGCTCTGTAATAAATACCAAGTTCTTATTGAAAAGTATCTGGCTGTGTAGTATGTCAAGCGCACTACACCAGAAGGAATACTACATGGTGTCAGAAGTCAGTCATTTTATGAACTCGAACCTGCAGTTGAGAGACGCGACGGAGAAAGTCAGCGCATCGCGACCGAAGTGAGTCTGCAAAAGAAAAATAATAAAAATAGACATGGATCAGTTCAGATTGTCACCTCCTATAGTCCTAACGGGAAATACAGGGGAAAACTGGAGAAGATGGATACAGCGGTTCAACATTTACATGACTGCTACAGGATCAGACTCAAAAAGTGAGAAGGTAAAAGTGGCCATTCTACTTCATGCATTAGGAGAGGAAGCCTTAGAGGTGTACAACTCGCTGTCTATTGAGGCAGGAGAGGAGGAAAAAATGCAAGATATAGTAACAGCACTGGAGAAGTATTGCTTACCCAGGAAGAATGTTGTTTTTGAAAGACACCAATTTTGGGCTTACCCCATGCCTGATGCGATTTCCATCGATAAGTACATCTCTGAACTAAAACAAAAGAGTAAAGACTGTGAGTTTGGCTCAACAGAATCTGACATGATAAGAGACAAGATTGTGTTCAGCATCGGTGATCAGCGTTTAAAGGAGCGGCTTTTAAGAGAAATAAATCTCACTCTAGAAAAAACAGTGGACATTTGTAGAGCTGCAGAGGCAGCAAAATCACAGATTCAAGCAATGGGAGAGCAGAATAAGACTGTTCACGCCATAAAAAGGAAAACTAAAGATGGAAAGCAGAACAAAAGATATGAAAGAACGACATTTCAACATCAAAAGGCAAATGTTGATTCAGCCATCTGCAAAAAGTGTGGAAAATCACACCTTCCACGACAGATTCTTCCCTCTTATGCACATTCAATACACCATGGGGTAGATACCGATTCAAACGTCTGCCATTTGGCGTCAAGTCTGCTAGTGAAGTCTTCCAGCAGTACAACAATGAAGTGTTCGGTGACATTGAGGGACATCGTAGCCGATGATATGATCGTTGCAGCTGCCACAGAACAAGAGCATGATGTCATTGTTGCTAAAATCATTGAAAGAGCAAAACAGCACAATGTTAAATTCAACGCTGAAAAGATTCAGTACAAAGTGAACAATGTACGTTTCATGGGACATGTGATAACGCCACAGGGTGTGAAGGCAGACGAAGGCAAGATACAAGCAGTAGTAAACATGCCGAAACCCACAGATAGACAGTCATTACAGCGTCTTTTAGGCATGATCAGATATCTCGCCCCGTTCGTCCCAGGAGAGGCATCGCTCACAGCACCTCTCAGACAGTTACTGAGAAAAGACATGGCATTCCAGTGGCAGCCTGAGCATGATACAGCATTGTCAGCACTCAAAACGGCTCTCACCAACACGCCAGTTCTTAGATACTATGACCCCAACATAGCACTCACCATACAAACAGACGCATCCAAAGATGGTCTAGGATCGTGTCTGCTACAAGAGGGGCAACCAGTCGCATATGCGTCCAGGTCATTAACAGATACTGAGAAAACTACGCCCAAATTGAAAAGAGCTGCTGGCGATTGTTTTCGACCAAAAATTTCATCAGTATGTATATGGTCGCAGTGTGAACGTACAGTCAGACCATAAGCCGTTGGAGGCTATCTTCATGAAGCCACTGAGCAAAGCACCAGCGAGACTCCAACGAATGCTTTTACAGCTACAAAAATATGAGCTTGATGTGCAATACACACCTGGAAAGGACATGTTAATCGCTGATGCTCTGTCACGTGCCATTGCTGAAGGTCAGCACATGGACACGGATGAACTCAATGATGAGAGATGTTTATGCGCTTGAATCAACAGAGGCTCTCAGTGATGACATGTTAAAGCAGCTGACAGAAGCTACTGCAAGTGACGGTACTCTCCAGTTGCTTGTGAAGATGCAAAAGTCAGGATGGCCAACACGCAGAAAGCAACTTGATCCCTCAATCTCTCAGTACTGGCCTGTTAGACACACCGTTGCTGTGAATGATGGTATACTACTGGCATCTGGAAGGATCTTGATTCCAGAATCAATGAGATCTGAAATGCTGAAGAAACTTCATATACCACATCAGGGGATGCAGCGTACAAAGGCACATGCCAGACAGCTCATGTATTGGCCTGGTATGACCAAACATATAGAACAGATGGTAGAAACATGTCTGATGTGCCAGCAGTTCCAGCCCAGGAACCAGAAAGAGCCACTCATTCCTCATGAGATCCCAGAGCTCCCTTGGTTAAAAGTTGCTGCCGACATCTTTGAGATCAGAGGGCAGTCGTTTCTGCTAATCGTAGACTATATGTCCAAATTCCCTGAGGTCATGAACATTAAGGACAAGACAGCATCCACTGTCATTGAAAAGATGAAGGCGGTGTATGCCAGGCACGGCATTCCTAAGGAGCTAGTGAGTGATCACGTGCCATTCGCAAGCTATGAAATTAAGAAATTTGCTGCTGAATGGGGTATCAAGCTGACATACTCGAGTCCGACCTACCCTCAATCAAATGGGTTGGCAGAGAGAACCATCAAAACTGTCAAACATGCTCTGAAAAAAGCAGAAGAATCAGGTACGGACCATCACCTTGCCTTGCTCTCGTTAAGGAATACTCCTGTCACTGGTATGTCTTATTCACCAGCGCAAGTTCTGATGGGAAGAGTTCTGAGGAGCACCTTGCCAGCATCTAGCGATGTTCTGCGACCAACTATGCCCAAAGGTGTTCATCATGCACTTCAAACGCTGCAGAAGAAACAAGCATGTTACTACAATGCGGGAGCAAAAGCTTTACCGGAATTGCATTCAGGGAATACCGTATGCATTGAAACAGACAGAGGGTGGCAGCCAGGTCTTGTTGTTTCCAAAAGAAATGAGCCAAGGTCATACAACGTTGTCAATACAGAAGGACGACAGCTGCGTCGCAATAGGCGCCACCTGAGGAAAACGAGCCACAAGTACACAGAGACATTTAACCCCGCAGACGAGCACAATGGGGGTACATATTCTCACATCCCAGAGGCGCAAGAAGTGACAGATGGGCCTGTACAGAGTGTGCCAGAGCAGTTCTTACATAATAGCAGTACCACTACTACCAGGAGTGGTCGAGTAGTGAAGGTTCCTGTGAGGTTTCAAGACTATTGTTTGAACTGACTTTATACACTTGCTAAGTCAATAATTCTGAGATAAGCTTAAGCCTTGAACAGCTTATTATGTTTGTTACAAATGAGAAAGACATGTTCTTGAGATATGCACTTTAATATTCATATTTGATGTTTGTAAATACTGTTTAAGACTAGTGTTTCTTTTCCTGTGAAAAAGGGGGATGTGGTGGTGTTATGCGCTTGTTGCCTGTCATTTCATAGTGACTCCGCTAGGGGGCGACCCTCGTTGTATAGCGGTAGTGGATTACTGAGGACGAGGGAGTGTGTGGTTGTTGTATACTCATGTGAGTAAGCAGCACGAGCTACCGGAAGGTGCTCTGTAATAAATACCAAGTTCTTATTGAAAAGTATCTGCCTGTGTAGTATGTCAAGCGCACTACACCAGAAGGAATACTACAGTAGCCGAGCAGAGCACCAGTAGTTAATGCAGCTAAGAGCGGGCATCCTTAGTGCAAGGTAGCTATTCATTAATGTAAAGATATAATGATTTAATTCATAAATGCGGGACATACTGTGTGATTGGTTTGTGGTTTCCCTGCTTAAACATGTTGAATTATTGTTGTGGGTAAAAATAGATTTTAATATATTTATTCTGGGTAACGCTTTAGATTACGGCCCGGAAAGTACCACGTAATTAAAGTGAATTTACAGGGTAATTTTCGGTAATTATAGTGTAACTATAAAGTAAGTAGGTGTAGGTATAAGGGAACAATATGTAATATTGGGAGAATAAAGGGGTAACTAGCACGGAAAGTACTAATGAAATCGAATTTACAGGGTAATTTTTTTGTAATTATACTGTAATGTTGTATGTGTTTAGGCAAAAAAACATGTCAAGTTTGGGGAATAAAGGGGTAACAACATGGAAAATTACAAATAAGTATACTGTAAGTATTTTATAACTAAGGGCTAACTATTCTAATATTACATGGTACTTATGGCATACTATACCTAACAACATGGAAAATTACAAATAACTATACTGTAAGTATTGCATAATTGTATAAGTATTGACACTTCCAGATGAGAACACAAAAACATTTTTCAATGATGATGATGATGTAGTTACCCTGTAACTACGTGTAACAAGGGGGTAACAAGCACCACTTTAATTTACAGCCCGCAGATGATGTAGTTACCCTGTAACTACGTGTAACAAGGGGGTAACAAGCACCACTTTAATTTACAGCCCGAGATGATGTAGTTACCCTGTAACTACGTGTAACAAGGGGGTAACAAGCACCACTTTAATTTACAGCCCGCAGATGATGTAGTTACCCTGTAACTACGTGTAACAAGGGGGTAACAAGCACCACTTTAATTTACAGCCCGTAGATGATGTAGTTACCCTGTAACTATGTGTAACAAGGGTAACAAGCACCACTTTAATTTACAGCCCGCAGATGATGTAGTTACCCTGTAACTACGTGTAACAAGAGGGTAACAAGCACAACTTTAATTTACAGCCCGCAGATGATGTAGTTACCCTGTAACTACGTGTAACAAGGGTAACAAGCACCACTTTAATTTACAGCCCGTAGATGATGTAGTTACCCTGTAACTACGTGTAACGAGGGTATCTTTGCCAGTAATTAATTAATTTAGTCTTACTTGCCTTGAAACATGTATATCAAATCATATAAATTATAGGCTACTGTATATAAGTAGTAAAATGCAAGTGTGTTTTATCGTGTTATATGAATATTTTATTTTCTGGGATCAGCTGAAAAGAGGTGTTTATTTTCCACTACATTTCACCGACTCCAATGCCTTTCAAACAGAATAGCAGACCAATTATCTGTAACACTCAGGTAAGTAACCTTGATTCTAAATCAAATCATAGCAAAACCTTATGAATCTTACGACCTTACTAAAAAAACTTTTATATGACACTTATTATTACAAAAAAAGTTATGTAGTGGATGTGCTTTCTAAATTGCTCCCAAATGATTGTTTAGCATGCAATATCTCCATCATGTCAAGTTAAAACATATTTAAATAGTGCTTTAAACTATAGGCTACATATTGTTTGAAAGCAGCTTCACAATAATAAACAAATATAAAAGTAATATTTAAAAATGTTTTTGTGTTCTATCTGGAAGTGTCAATACTTATACAATTATGCAATACTTACAGTATAGTTATTTGTAATTTTCCATGTTGTTAGGTATAGTATGCCATAAGTACCATGTAATATTAGAATAGTTAGCCCTTAGTTATAAAATACTTACAGTATACTTATTTGTAATTTTCCATGTTGTTAGGTATAGTATGCCATAAGTACCATGTAATATTAGTATAGTTAGCCCTTAGTTATAAAATACTTACAGTATAGTTATTTGTAATTTTCCATGTTGTTAGGTATAGTATGCCATAAGTACCATGTAATATTAGAATAGTTAGCCCTTAGTTGTAAAATACTTACAGTATACTTATTTGTAATTTTCCATGTTGTTACCCCTTTATTCTCCAAACTTGACATGTTTTTTTGCCTAAACACATACAACATTACAGTATAATTACAAAATAATTACCCTGTAAATTCGATTTCATTACGCAGTACTTTCCGGGCTAGTTACCCCTTTATTCTCACAATATTACATATTGTTCCCTTATACCTACACCTACTTACTTTATAGTTACACTGTAATTACCGAAAATTACCCTGTAAATACGATTTCATTACGCAGTACTTTCCGGGCTAGTTACCCCTTTATTCTCCCAATATTACATATTGTTCCCTTATACCTACACCTACTTACTTTATAGTTACACTATAATTACCTAAAATTACCCTGTAAATTCACTTTAATTAAGTGGTACTTTCCGGGCCGTAATCTAAAGCGTTACCTTATTCTGTGTGATATGTTGTAAGGGTGATTATTATTTCGTGTGAAACACTATTTTGTAATCCAGGGAAGGACAACACAAATAGAAAGAAACTTGTGCAGCTGATTTTATGCTATGTATTCTGATGGTATGTTTGTGATTTGTTACAGAAACTGAGTGCTTCTGGGTGTAATTGCCGTTTTTTCCCCCCATTGTAATTGTATCAATTACTGTACCTCCAAAGGTTTATTGTATATTTTTGTTGATTTGTTTCGTTTGATTTTTCTCCTTTTTTTTTTTTTTTCTTTGAATGGTTTGACAAACATTATAATAACATTGTGCAGCACTTGCCCAAAACCAGCCTCTAGTTTAGATTGGTGTGGTTTCACGTGTGTTTTGAGCTTGCTGTGTACAGAGTTTTCCTATTGGGGGTGCTGTGCTAACGGAGATTGAGGTATTTAATGCACTGTGTTTCTGTGTGATAGTGAGGCCTTGCTGTTGGCCATTTGTGTGCCTCTGGACAGTATTATTTGTCAACCTTCAATATTTTAACCATACCCGTGGTGATAATAAACTGAGATTAATTTTTGTATCTTCTTCTCCCTTTTTGTTTTGAATTCTCTAAGATACCTGTTGAAGGAAACTAGGTAATGCTAATAAAGCAAAATAAACATCATGTTACATACAGAATGTTACATCAAAAGATGTAAATGCATCAGATGAGGTGAGTGAATGCGATGACCATGTGAATATTGATGAGCAAGTTGGATGTAGTTCTACCCTTGATAAACACTTAAATTATGTTTTTAACAAAATTGACAACGAGGCTGAGGAAAGGAATCAAAAAACTGTTGAGAAAGACTCAGGAGAGGAGTTTGATGGAGTGTCACAATGTACGGGGGATGAAAGATGATGAACTGTGGTCTGAAAAGTATGAGACATCAAAAGTAACTAAAGCAGATCTGTATACTATAGATCAATTAAATGCTTTTCTTGATGAAACAAAAGGGAAAAGTTGAGGTGAGTGATTTTTTTCCCGACTTAGACAAATTTGTGGCTTCTGTAATGTGGGCAAGGAAAGTTAATGGTGATACTGAACTTTCACAACAAAAGCGTTACAGATTAAAGAAACATATAGGGAATCCAACGAGGGGGAAAAATAACATCACTATAGGTAATACTTTTTTATTCTTGATCTTTCTCTTTATTAATTCTCTTTTTCCTATGTAGATAGGATCCCTTAATGTAAATGGGATGAGGGAGAAGAGGAAAGCTGAAACAATTTTAGAATTTATTAAATTTAAAAATCTTGATGTGATTTTCCTGCAGGAAACCCATAGTGATTTGTATAATGACACATTGTGGTGGAGAAATGATAATTTTTTAAAGTCATGGGAGTAATTTCAGTGCATTTTTTCGTCATCAATTACAGCAAAAGTTTTGTCTAAAAAAGAAATCGAGCCAGAGAGAAGGTGCAGCTGTATCATACAAATAAATAGTTAAAAAATCATACATTGTGATTTATGTCTCTCACAGTGGACATGCACCTACGATGACAATTTCAGACCCCTCCATGATTTCTAAGTGGGAGAAGTTGCAAAATAGCAGGGTGTTCAAATACTTATTTTCCTCACTGTATATGCACCTAATGGGGGATCTGATAGAATGAAAATATTTAACAAATTACAGATTTTTTTAAGAGACTGGAACTGCACTCATAATTTTCATGTTTATAGAAATGGAGAGGAACCATGCATGAAGTCTTCTACCCTACTATCTAGTATTGTATCAGATATGTGGAGAGAAAATAATCCTTTAATAAGGCAACATACCTGGGTGAAGATAAATGCTAATAGAATTTCAGTGGCACGTTTAGATAGACTGTATTTATCAAAGAATTTGAGAAATAGAGTTGTACACACAGCTATTGTCCCCACACCAATTACCGATAATAAATTAGTTACTGTTGATTGTTTATTAATATTGAGAAGATATAAAAGTGTTTATTGCCATTTTAATGTGAAGCTATTACAAGAAAAATGGTTTTGTGGAAATTGTAAGTTTTTCTGGGAAGCATGGAAGAATGAAAAAATAGATCTGACAAATTGACTCAGTGGTGGGAAATTGATAAAGATCACATTAGAGAATTCTGTCAACAGTACGTCTCATTCAAATATGTGTTTGAAATGGACTCTTAAAAGGCTTGAGAAAGAAATCCTTGCTACTGAATAGAATATGATGGAAAATAACTGTTAATGTACAAGAGTGGACTGAGAAAAAAAAACAAGTTCTGTTTTAAATGAGATGGTTAAAAGTGCCCTTGTGAAAAATCCATTTTTGTTATTGAAAGATACAGATGTGCCGAAATCATTTTTTTTTATATGGAATGTAAAACTGTGCAAGAAAAGCAAATGTTAAAGGGGTCATGAACTGCGTTTTTTTAGTGTTTGATGATGTTTCCTGGGGTGGATTTATAATATTAGAATGCTTTTTAAACAAAACAATATTCATAATTTATAAATAAAAGGCCTTTTTCCTACCCTGATTTTAGCCTTCTGATCTGAACACTCCGTTTTAAGTGGTGTGTCCGCTGGGAGACACACCCACTGCTGTGATTGGCTAAAGTCTTTGCATTTGAAATAGTATTACTTCCTCTTTTAGCTCGTTTTTTCAGCTTTCATGGTTAACTAATTGTGAGAAGTGTTGCATTACATTTAGATCTATGGCATTATATAAGATTGTGGCATAAAAGTTTGCAGTGATGATCATTTTAGCCGATCACACATATGCTGAGCGCATGAAAGCAGCGATCTCATCATTGCAACTCAGTTTCTGTACACTAATGAATGCTTTCATCTTCACTAACAGTGAAAACGTGATATAGTCAAGAGATTCGTTGAATAAAACGTAAGTGACTGATAAACTCTCTGTTTTATTTTCATCCTACTAAAAGGGGCTAATCAGGCAGTGATGAAGTAGGCGTTGATATTCTTCTGCTGAGGCGGTGCTTGTCTTCCTTTGACGTCATAGATCCCCACTTTGAAAAACCTGTCATTTGCTGGGCCTGGTATCGATAAAACAGCTCTGAAACTTACAGGATATTCTTATATTACCATTACCTTTTATATATCAAAAGCTCAAGGGAAAGTTGATTTCTCAATTCATTACCCTTTAAGTTTGAAAAACTTTGATGGATTTGTCATTAATGATCCTGTGGAGATGAGCCAAATTGTGGTGGATTTTTATTCTCAGCTGTTTGCTGATGAGAACACAGATGATGAGAGTCAAAGTTATTTATTACAAAATCTCCCTGTCAGGTTTCCCAAGGAAAACAGGTGAATCCAAATGCGAAAAACAACTTGTTTATTAGATGTAATTGAAGACAAGATCACAGCATAAACAAGGCTCAGGTACAAAGCAGGCTCCAGAAGTTCCCAGCAGGAAGACGGGCTTGCCACACCAACCAGGACGATGCAGGCGGAGGAGACAGACAGGGAGACGAAGCAGGGATGCAGCAGACAACCAGATGCCGAGGAGCAAAGGAATCCGGAGCGGGGAATATCCAGGAGTCCAGCAGAGGCACAATCCTTCCACCAGCAGGCCTGGAACGAACTGACAAGGAATGTCAGTGAGAGGCCGGTATAAGTGGGGTGAGTAATGAGTGTGGCAGGTGTGGGAAATGAGCCCCGTAATCAGTAACCACGCCTCCAACACAACTTCACAAACACAGAAAAGGAGACGGTGAATCCATGAACCGTGACAGTACCCCTCCCCCTAGGAGCGCCTCCTGGCGCTCCCAGGAGGACCTACCTGTCGATTGTAATCATCGATAAGGGAGTGATCCAATATGTCCCTTGCAGGAACCCAACTTCTCTCCTCCGGACCGTAACCTTCCCAGTCCACCAAGTACTGGAATCTGCGTCCCCTCCGTCTAGAGTCCAGGATACGATTAACCGAATAAGTCGGTTCCCCATCTACGAGTCGCGGCGGGGGGGGAACTGGGGCAGACGGGTTAATGCGGGAATAAAAAACAGGTTTCACTCTGGAGACATGGAACACGGGGTGAATCCTCCCGTACGCAGGAGGTAGTTTGAGGCGGACTGCCACCGGACTAAGAATCTTGGTGACAGTGAACGGGCCAATGAATTTTGGAGCTAGTTTATTACTGACGGAACGGAGAGGAATGTTCTTGGAAGAAAGCCACACTTTTTGTCCCACGACGTATACGGGAGGCTTAGACCGGTGGCGATCGGCTTGGGCCTTGGTGCGTCTACCCACTTAGAGCAGAGTCTCGCGGGCTCTGCTCCATGTGTCACGACACCTCTGGGCGGCGTGTGCGGAGGACCGCGACATCGGACTCCAGACTAGGAAAAAGAGGTGGCTAGTACCTAAACTACACTTAAAAGGAAAGGCCCGTACCTGACACTGGTAATGAATTATGTGCGTACTCAATCCATGAGATTCGCTGGCTCCAGGAGGAAGGATTCTTGGAGACCAAACATCGTAATCCTCTCTCAAGGTCTTGGTTCGCTCGCTCAGTCTGGCCATTGCTCTGAGGATGAAATCCCGAAGACAAACTAACCGTCGCCCCTAATAATTTACAAAACTCGCGCCAAAATTTGGACACAAATTGGGGTCCCCTGTCGGAAACCACGTCCATCGGAAGGCCATGTAAACGAAAGACGTGGTCGACGACAGCTACCGCTGTCTCCTTGGCAGACGGTAATTTAGGCAAGGGGATGAAGTGTGCCATCTTCGAGAATCGGTCCACGACGGTTAAAACAACCGTCTTGCCCTGGGAGGGCGGGAGGGCGGTAATAAAATCTAGCGCAATATGGGACCAGGGTCTCGAAGGGACAGACAGCGGTTGAAGGAGCCCATCGGGAGGGCGGTTAGATGTCTTACCAGTGGCACAGACTGAACAAGCCAAAACAAAATCTCGGACGCCACGAGCCATACCACCAGAATCGTTGCTTCACCAAAAATTTGGTTTTATTGACCCCTGGATGACACGCTACATTGGAGCAGTGACCCCACCGTATTACGTCGGACCAAACTCCCTCCGGTACAAAAAGTAGGTTTGGTGGTCCCCGGCGGGCGTTACCCTTCTAAGGCTGCCTTAACCTTCGATTCGACCTCCCATGTGAGGGTAGAGATGTTAATTCTCTCAGGCAAAATGCCCTCGGGAGTGGACGGGCGTTCGGAGCGGTCAAAAACGCGATAAAGCATCGGGTTTGATGTTCTTAGACCCCGGGCGGTACGATAGAGAAAAATCAAAGCGTCCGAAAAAAAGAGACCACCGTGCCTGCCTGGAGTTGAGTCTTTTAGCAGATCTGATATATTCCAGATTCTTATGATCGGTCCATACGATAAAAGGAACCCCTGAACCTTCTAGCCAGTGACGCCACTCCTCCAATGCAAGTTTGACTGCCAACAACTCCCTGTTACCAATGTCATAATTGCGTTCGGATGGCGACAGACGATGAGAAAAAAACGCGCAAGGGTGCATCTTATCATCCGAGGAAGAGCGCTGGGATAGAACTGCTCCTACCCCCACCTCTGACGCGTCCACCTCCACCACGAACTGACGTAAAGGATCAGGGGTGACGAGAATGGGAGCCAACAGCGGCTCTTGAGGTTGGTAAATGCAGTTTGGCTGCACCAAACCACCTGAACGCCGCGTTCGGGAGAGGTGAGCGCGGTCAGAGGCGCGGCTAGCTGGCTGAAGTTGCGAATAAAACGCCGATAAAAATTAGCGAACCCCAGAAACCTCTGTAGGGCCTTACGGGAATCTGGGCTTGGCCAATCTATCACAGCCTTAACCTTGTCAGGGTCCATGCGCATTCCCTCAGAAGAGACGATGTAACCTAAAAATGGAACCGACTGTGCATGAAACGCGCATTTCTCCGCCTTGACATAAAGCCCATTCTCTAGCAACCTCTGTAACACTAGTCTGACGTGCTGGACATGTTCCTGGAGAGAAGAAAAAATCAGTATGTCGTCCAGGTAGACATAAATGAACTGATCTACCATATCTCCCAGCACGTCATTGACTAGTGCTTGGAAGACTGCAGGGGAGTTGGACAGCCCGAAGGGCATGACCAAATATTCAAAGTGCCCCCTAGGGGTATTGAATGCAGTCTTCCACTCATCCCCCTTCCTGATGCGAACCAAATGATAAGCGTTACGTAAATCCAGTTTCGTGAATATGGATGCTCCCTGCAACCTCTCGAAGCTGAAGACATCAACGGCAAAGGATAAGTATTCTTTACCGTGATGTTATTCAACCCTCATTAATCAATACAAGGTCGCAGCGAACCATCCTTCTTACCCACGAAAAAGAACCCCGCCCCCGCTGGAGAAGAGGAAGGGCGGATGAACTTGGAAGCTAGAGAATCAGAAATGTATTTCTCCATGGCCTCCCTCTCAGGAGTGGAAAGAGAGTATAACTTGCCTTTAGGCGGAGACTTGCCTGGCAGTAGATCTATAGCACAGTCATAGGGACGATGAGGAGGGAAGAAGCAGCGGGACTTACTGAACACCTCCTTCAGGTCGAGATACTCTTCGGGCACGTTAGATAGATCCAGCGTCTCCTCCTGAAACACAGAACTAGACACAGACGAACGGGCAGACACAAGACAAGAGGCATAGCACTGATTACTCCAAGCTGTGACCGCACTGTGTCCCCAGTCAATCCTGGGGTTGTGTCTCTTGAGCCAGGGATGACCGAGGACCACAGGTGCGTGAGGAGAGTCAGTGAGGAGGAATTGTATGGTTTCGGTGTGGTTGCCGGATATCGTGAGTGTAATGTGGTCAGTGATGTGTGTAATGGTGGGTAAAGTCTGTCCGTTGAGGGCGTGAACTGCAATGGTGCTGGAATGGGAGGTGACGGGAATCTTGTGCGCAAGTGCCAGTGTCTTGTCTATAAAATTACCCTCAGCCCCGGAGTCCACGAGGGCCTGGCAGTTGTAGGAACCGGTTGCCCACTGCAATCTTCCCGGGAGGAGAGTTGCGGACGAGGATTTCCCCAACGCAGCTCCACCCGACAGTAGCCTCCTCCCTACTGTCGGGCTCGATCTTTTAACGGACACTGGTTGAGGAAATGCCCCGCCGCGCCGCAGTACAAACATAGACCCTCCGACCTGCGGCGTTCTCTCTCCTCCCGAGAAAGCCGAGCTCTCCCCACCTGCATGGGCTCGGGATCGTTGATGGGGCTGACCGTGTCCACCTTGAAGAGCTCCGTGGTTCTTCTCATACGAGGATGTGATTCGAGACGGGAATCAACTCGAAGTGCTAGCGTCATGAGTCCGTTGAGATCAGTGGGTAGATCCAACGCGTGGATCTCTTGCTGGACACGATCAGCCAACCCATGCAGGAAACGGTCCCACTGCGCGGCCTCGTTCCAACCACACTCGGCGGCCAGTGTTCGGAAATCTATGATGTAGTCAGAGACAGATCTTTGGCCCTGATGAAGTTCGGCGAGTCTGCGCGCCGCCTCGCGTCTGGCGGATCTGTCGAGACCCGTCTCATCTCCTCCGAGTGTGAGAACGAGGCACAACACGGATCTTTATTCTCCCAGACCGCCGTCCCCAGCGCGCCCGCCTCCCTTCAGCAGATTAATCACCAACGCCACTCGTGGACGTTTCACTGGCGAAGTGGGTTGAAGAGAAAAACAATGAACAACTCGTAAGAAATGATCTGCACATATCAGGCTCACCCGCATAGCGCTCAGGCGTGGGAATCCGGGGTTCATGCGGGTTGATGTTAACCGCTGCCTGGGGAAACGGCGGCGGTGGTGGTGGCGCAGTGGGAACACGTAATTGCTGGATCTGGGCTGAGAGCTCGGACACCTGCTTCGCCATCTCCTGCATCGCCTGGGCAGCCGCGGTGGTTTGTTGCTCCTGGCGATCCATCCTCTGACTGTTCTCGTTGAGATATACTTGAAGTTCGTTCAATTTCGCTGGATCCATGATCTGGTCAGTTCGTTCTGTCAGGTTTCCCAAGGAAAACAGGTGAATCCAAATGCGAAAAACAACTTGTTTATTAGATGTAATTGAAGACAAGATCACAGCATAAACAAGGCTCAGGTACAAAGCAGGCTCCAGAAGTTCCCAGCAGGAATACGGGCTGCCACACCAACCAGGACGATGCAGGCGGAGGAGACAGACAGGGAGACGAAGCAGGGATGCAGCAGACAACCAGATGCCGAGGAGCAAAGGAATCCGGAGCGGGGAATATCCAGGAGTCCAGCAGAGGCACAATCCTTCCACCAGCAGGCCTGGAACGAACTGACAAGGAATGTCAGTGAGAGGCCGGTATAAGTGGGGTGAGTAATGAGTGTGGCAGGTGTGGGAAATGAGCCCCGTAATCAGTAACCACGCCTCCAACACAACTTCACAAACACAGAAAAGGAGACGGTGAATCCATGAACCGTGACACTCCCATGTTTAACTTCTGAGCATAAAGAAACCCTTGACTCTACTTACATTTGAAGAACTAAGTGCTGTAGTAATGAAACTTTCTTCAGGCCGTACTCCTGGTATTGATGGACTTCCTAATGAATTTTATAAACATTTTTGGAACATAATTGGACTTGATCTTTTTAACAGACTGCAAGAATCTCTTAGTGAAGGCCATTTGCCCAAGAGTTGTCAACGGGCAATATTAACTTTGCTGCCCAAGAAAGGAGATCTAACTTTATTGAAGAATTGGAGACCGGTTGCATTATTGTGTTCAGAATATACAATTTTATCAAAGTGTCTTTCTATCAGATTGAACAAAGTGTTAAATGGAATTATATACAAGGATCAATCATATTGTATGAAAGATAGATACATTACTGATAATCTGCATTTGATGTGTGATATTATTGATTTGATAATAGCCTTGTATGATAATATTAAAATGGGTATTTTTGGGTTTGGAGATCATTTTATATCAATGTTAAAATTACTTTATAAGGATGTAACATGTATGATCAAAATGGTAGGTGGTCTTAGTGTCCCTGTTAAGGTGGAAAAGTGAATAAGACAAGGCTGTCCGCTTTCGTAACAGCTTTATGTTTTAGCCATGGAACCATTTATTTGTAAATTGAGGAGAGAATTAATGGGCGTACAGATTGATACAAACTAAAATATTAATGGTAAAGTCTCTGCATACGCGGATGATATTAGTCATTATAAGAAATTATAAAGATGTTCAAATACTGGAAAGAACTTTTGAGTGTTATAACAAAGCTTCATCTGGTAAAGTAAACTGGGAAAAAAGTGGTGTGGTGAAGATCTTAAGAAACCTTTGCCAGGTGGATTGCAGTGGAGAAGTTCTGGTTTAAAATACTCAGGAGTGTATTTAGGAAGAGAAGATTATATGATGGTAAATATTGTAGATATAAGTTACTTTTTAGCATGTTCTTAATCGGATCTAATTTTTTTTAGAAACACCGAATGACCAGTAACGTTAATATCCAACACGATCTCATGACAATGCGTATAAATAGTACGCGTGTGCAATCTCGTAGAATGTATACGCCAAAATGAGTTTTGGCGTGCATATGGTACGCCGTTTTTGGCGTGCATATGATACGCACTTTATGGCGTGTATATGACACGCTTTTGGGTAGGGTGAGGGTGGGGGTGTGGGGGGTTCGTACATATAATACGCCATAAAGTGCGTATCATATGCACGCCAAAAACGGCGTACCATATGCACGCCAAAATGAGTTTTGGCGTATACATTCTACGAGATGCACACTCGTACTACTGATACGCATTTTCATGAGATCGGGCTCTAATATCTGAAGCACCGCCACCAGTCCATATTAGTGTTGACCAATTCTACTATAAATACTTGATTTACATTACTTATGTTAAACGGCCAGTTGTTATTTTTTTCAAATAACACACCATGCGTTTTTGAGCATGTGCAAACGGTGCTTCTTCTGATGGCCTATATAGCCAACTTTCCATGAATTTGTATTAATATAATGTCAACTTTTCGTGCATAAATTATATATATCATACATATTAATTTGTACACTTAGTTCATTATCACATGATTCAACTTTATGTCAATTGTGTTACCTGTGAAGCCCTGAAGAATCAACAATTTCAGGGTTACGTTATTTATATAAAACATTTTCACAATAAAAGCTATATTTACAGCCTGCTCAATTTTTTATTGACAGCAACATCAGGACAGAGACCGGGGAAGTCTAGAAAAAGGAAAGAGAGCAAATGTCTGTGGAGATGAAGAGGACTCCAGACATCACATTTGTTGATGCTGCTATGAGCAGCAATCAATCAATCAATCAACTTTATTTATATAGCGCTTTTACAATGACGATTGTTTCAAAGCAGCTTCACAGTGTTAAACAGGACAACATTGCAACAAAATTTGATTTGGCTAGTTTAATTTGGATAGTTTATAGAATTATATATGACCAAATTAATAAATTCTATTTGTATATTTAGTTGAGTAACTTGGATCATAATTTGAGTGTCCCCAACTGAGCAAGCCAAGCCAAAGGCGACAGTGGCAAGCAACCAAAACTCCATCAGGGCATGATGGAGAAAAATAAACCTTGGGAGAAACCAGACTCAGTCGGGGTGCCAGTTCTCCTCTGGCCTATTATTAACAGTGTATAATTATTACTCTGGCAACCTTGCAGGTCATAAATCATATTAGATAGGAATATTCGAAATTTTGGGTATGACGACGAGACAGGTTCATTTAGGATGGCGTCGATTACACAAGAATATGAATACTTGAAAGATCGGAGTTATTAAGCCGGAGACGGGTTAATTGAGGATGACGTTCCGGTGAGGCAAATTCAGAGGAGACACTAATGGACACGGTCTCAGCAGACACTCCAGGATGAGCTGGTCATGTCCAGATGCAGGTCCACCATCCGATCCGGACACGGCCTGGATCCGCCGACTGCAGTAAACCTCGGGATAAACAGAGAGACTAACATTAGTGTGGATGCCACTCTTTTATGATGTAACGAGTACATCAGGTGTTATGGGAAGTGTTCGGTTCCGGCTGACCTAGTTAATGCAGCCTAACAATCAGTCATTTGATTTGAATAAAGAAAGTTAAACATTTTTTATGTGTATGCCATAGTAAAGAGATGCGTTTTTAGTCTAGATTTAAACTGACAGAGTGTGTCTGCTTCCCGAACAATGCTAGGAAGACTGTTCCAGAGTTTAGGTGCTAAATAGGAAAAGGATCGACCGCCTGCAGTTGATTTAGATATTCTAGGTATTTTCAATTGGCCAGAGTTTAGAGACCGCAATAGACGTGATGGAGTATAATGCGTTAAGAGCTCGCTAAGTACTGGGAGCTAAACCATTTATTGCTTTATAAGTAATAAGCAAGATTTTAAAATGTATGCGATGTTTAATAGGGAGCCAGTGCAGTGTTGACAGAACTGGACTAATATGATCGTTCTTCCTGGTTCTAGTAAGAACTCGAGCTGCTGCGCTTTTGGACCAGCTGGAGTTTATTTATTAGGCGAGCAGGGCAACCACCCAGTAGAGCATTACAATAATCTAGCCTTGAGCTCATGAACGCATGTACTAATTGTTCAGCATTTTGCATTGAAAGCATGTGACGTAATTTATATATATTTTTAAGATGGTAGAATGCAGTTTTACAGATGCTAGAAACGTGGCTTTCAAACGAAAGATTGGTATCAAAGAGCACACCCAGGTTCCTCACTGACGACGAGGACTTCACAGAGCAGCCATCGAGGGTTAGACAGTATTCTAGGGCACTACTTGTGGAGCTTTTCTGTCCAATAATTAAAAATTCAGTTTTATCTGAATTAAGTTGCAGGAAATTACTATTCATCCAATTTTTAATATCAGCTATGCATTCCGTTAATCTTGTGAATTGGTAAGTTTCGTCAGGGTGTGAAGAAATATAGAGCTTAGTACCATCAGCATAACAATGAAAACTAACGCCATGCTTCCTAATGATATCTCCAAGTGGTAGCATATACAGGGTGAAAAGCAACGGTCCTAACACTGAGCCTTGCGGTACTCCATACTGAAGTTGTGATCGGTGTGACATCTCTTCATTTACTGCTACAAACTGATAACGGTCAGATAAGTAAGATTTAAACCATGCCAATGCAGTTCCACTAATGCCAACATAATTTTCGAGTCTATTCAAAAGAATATTGTGATCGATAGTATCGAATGCAGCGCTAAGATCGAGTAACACTAATAGAGAGATACAACCACGATCAGATGATAAGAGTAAATCATTTGTGACTCTAATTAGAGCAGTCTCAGTACTATGATACGGTCTAAATCCTGACTGGAAATCCTCACATATACCATTTCTTTCTAAAAAGGAACATAATTGTGAAGACACGGCCTTTTCTAATATTTTTGATAGAAACGGTAGATTCGAGATTGGTCTGTAATTGACTAATTCTTTAGGATCAAGTTGCGATTTTTTAATAAGTGGTTTAATTACAGCCAACTTAAAAGTTTTTGGTACATATCCTAATGTCAAGGATGAATTAATAATATTAAGCAGAGGATGTATGACCTCTGGAAGCATCTCTTTTAATAGCCTAGTCGGTATAGGGTCAAGCATACATGTTGTTGATTTTGATGATTTAACAAGTTTAGCCAATTCTTCTCCTCCTATAGCAGTGAATGAGTGTAATTTTTCCTCAGTGAGACTACAATGTTCTGTCTGAAGTGATACTGTAGTAGATGGCTGCATGGTTATAATTTTATTCCTAATGTTATCAATCTTACTAGTAAAGAAGTTCATAAAGTCATTACTGCTGTGTTGTTTACAAACGCGTCAGAAGTTGAAGCTTTATCCTTTGTTAATTTACCCACTGTATCGAATAAATACCTAGGGTTGTGTTTGTTTTCTTCTAAAAGAGTTGAGAAATAAGCAGATCTAGCAGTTTTTATGGCCTTTCTGTATGCAATCATGCTCTCTTTCCACAAATTGAAAAACCTCCAGTTTTGTTTTCTTCAGCTGCGCTCCATTTTTCTGGCTGCTGTTTTAAGGGCCCGAGTGTGCTCGTTGTACCACGGCGTTGGATTATTTGCTTTAATCTTCTTTAAGCGCCGAGGAGCAACTATGTCTAAAGTGCTAGTAAAGAGAGAGTCAGTAGTTTCTGTTGCAACATCAAGTTCCTCTTGGCTATCTGTAATGCTGAGGAGATGGAACTGATGAGGAAGATTATGTATAAAGCAATCTTTAGTCGCAGCGTTATAGTCCTGCCATATTTGAAGCGAGGATGGCTTTGCAGCTTTAGCTAAATTAAGTATACATGATATTAGGTAATGATCTGAGATGTCATCGCTCTGCTGCAGAATTTTAATGGTATCAACATTTAGTCCATGTGACAGTTTTAGATCTAAAGTATGATTAAGGCGATGAGTGGGTCCCGATACGTGTTGTCTAACTCCAATAGAGTTTAGAATGTCTTTAAATGCCAATCCCAATGCGTCTTTTTCATTGTCAACATGGATATTAAAATCACCAACAATTAGTACTTTATCTGCAGCCAGTACTAACTCTGATAGAAAACCAGCAAATTCTTTGATAAAGTCTGTATTGTGCCCTGGTGGCCTGTATACAGTAGCCAACACAAATGTCAAACGGGATTTATCATTTACACTACACAATGTTACATAAAGCACCAAAACTTCAAAGGAATTATACTTGAAACTAGACTGCTGAGTAATACTGAAGATATCATTATAAATTACAGCAACACCTCCCCCTTTTCCTTTCAGACGTGGCTCGTGTTTATAACAATAATCTTGGGGAGTGGACTCATTTAAAGTAATGTAGTCGTCAGGTTTTAGCCAGGTTTCTGTCAAACACAGCACATCTAGGTTATTATCTATAATCATATCATTAACAATAAGCGCGAAAGGGATCGAATATTCAGCAACCCGAGATTTATCAATTGTTCATCCGTATTATATCTGTTGTTTATTTGTTGGACATCAATTAAATTTTTACTGTTGAATGGTTTTGATGGTTTTTTTGTATTTACTGATTCGGGGAACAGACACAGTCTCTATGTGATAATATCTTGGTTAAAGCGTCTCTATGTGCTGGGATTTAGCTGACTCTGGTGGCGTGAGACAGCTAGCAGACGGTTGGTTTAGCCAGTTTGTCTGCTTCCTGACCTGGGCCCCAGTGAATCAAGGTTTAGCTCTAAGACTGTGCCAAATTACTAGAGAGAAGAACAGCACCAGCCCGGGTAGGATGAATGCCATCTATCTTCAACAGGTCGGGTCTGCCCCAAAAACTTTTCCAATTGTCTATGAACCCTATGTTATTTTGTGGACACCACTTAGACAACCAGCCATTGAGTGATGATAATCTGCTAATTATTTCATCACTCCTTTTAACAGGGAGGGGGCCAGATAAACAGACTGCCGGTGACATTGTACTTGCGAGTTTACACACCTCTTTAATGTTAAATTTGGTGATCTCCAACTGACGAAGTCGAACATCATTAGTGCCGACGTGAATAATAATCTTAGAGAATTTACGATTAGCTTTAGCCAGCACTTTTAAATTTGCTTTGATGTCAGGCGCTCTGGCTCCCGGTAAACATGTGACTATGGTGGCTGGTGTCTCTATTTTCAGCCCGTGTAATAGAATCGCCAATAACTAGGGCACTTTCAACAGGATCCTCAGTGGGTGCATCACTGAGTGGGGAGAACCTGTTTGATGTTCTAATCGAACGGAAGAGTGGTTTTTAGATCCGAATATGCTGTCTCACAGTCACCCAATTGCCCTGCTGCAAGGGCTCAGCCGGAACCAAACAATGAGTGTTCACTAAGCTAGTCGCATCCAAAGCAGTATCTAAAGCTGTTACATTCTCACTACTCTCACATAAAGTCTGGATGCGTGTCTCTAAATCTGAAATCTTCTCCGTCAGCCTGATTAATTCCTTACATTTAACACATGTGAAGCCCTGTTCGCCAACGGAGATAGATATGCTAAACATGTAGCATGCAGTGCAAGTGACAATGACAGGAGAAGAAGACATGGCTTACCGTATTTGTTGATGAATCCAAAACTTACCACACAACTTACTCCACTTACTTTGTTTGATGGAGTCTATTTAATAATCCAACTCACCACAGTTGTCTAATGAACTCAGAAAACAGGAGACCCGGGTGCCGGGATGGAAAGCTACCAGGCTAGCAAAAAGCTAACACGTGGTAGTGATTTAGATTAAAAGCTAGTGATGTCAAATTTAACTTGATAGGCTATATTAAACAATATATGGTGATGAGTAAGTTATATTTAGCAGTATAGATAACAAAGAAAATATATCAAATAGAGATTCAAACGCAGCTATACAGAGCTACAAACACTGAAGCATGCAGCAGCAGCAGTAGGTAGACTGGAGCAATCGAGAATTGTCATTTTAGGGAGAGAAAGATTGCTTTAAAATAACGCAGCACGTATTCTTTGAGAAGACAAGAAGTCGTTGATGAGGAGCCACCAGTGTCACAAATGAAAATCCGATGGCCAGCAATTTTCACAGAGAGACAGGTAAATTGTGTTTTTTTTGTCCTTTGAATTAATCAAAATCTTGGGCTGTGAAAGTTGTGCTTTTCTATTAGAAAATATGGGCAAACTTAATATCCTAATTATGATTATGAGTGACCTTTTTTTTTTTTTACTTGTTAATGTTTTAAGGCTGTCACTGAGACTCTGGCATCTTTGTTCAATTTGTAAATGTATTTGTTTTTATAGATCCGCAAATAATTTACAAGGCTTTTGTCAAAGGACCTGAGCAAGTCTTTTTTGGAAGGCCTAGATGGTCATCTCTCAAAGCTGATACAGTTATTCCGGTCAAAGCGTTATGAGGACATTCCAGAAATGATTTCAATACTGGAGAGCCTTGATACGAATGTGAGTCAAATTATTTTAAAGCAATCTTTCTCTCCCTAAAATGACAATTCTGTGATCATTTACTCACTTACTCAATACTCGCATCATAAACCTATTGATAGTGAGATCTTTTCATACAATGACTTCAGAGTAATCATCTAAAAAGTAACCTATTCAATTTGTATGTCACATTCAAAGTCTTCTGAAATCATACATTGTCTTTGTATGATGAAAACATAAAAATGTCAGACTTTGTTTACAATGTATTTTATTGTATTACTACATAAATGTCAAGCCTCATTGGTTCTTGCAAGTCTTTTGATCAAATGTCATGACACAAGAACATATGAGGTTGGATTTTGTTGTAGTATGCTGTAACATCAAAACTGATATGAACAGTGCGGTCCAAGCCCAAGCATGATTGTTCGCCCCCGTAGCGTTGGTCTGGTTTCACACTCAACTGGATTCTGTTGAACCCTGGTGCATTTGTGTGCATATTTGGTCATTGCAAACATGCACAGTGCATGATGGAAAACAACATGGGTCAATATATTGTGTTTTTTATTAATTGTGAACAACACAGGTTTACTGTGTGTGTGTGTGTGTGTGTGTGTGTGTGTGTGTGTGTGTGTGTGTGTGTGTGTGTGTGTGTGTGTGTGTGATGCTTAAGGTTTTCCGCTGCTTGCAAACAAACTCTTTTGAGGAGACAGTGGATTTCCAAATTTGTTGTTCTGATTCCACACGCTATGCGTGAACACACTGAAGGCCCACTCTTGCTTGTTTCCAAGGTAAATCGTCAACACTATCATCCCTCACATGCATTAGATTTAACTAAATACGTCATAATAAGCTAAAACGCATGCGCAGGTCACATTACTTCCTGGACAAGTGCGCACCCGAGTCAGTGTTACTTTCACATTCACCCGAACCGTGGCACAGTTCGAGTGCAACCGAATAGAGACCACTTCTTCCAGGTAGTCTTGGCTTTGGTACCCCAATGCACACCCGAGTCCGCATGACAAAATCATAATGTGGACTCGGGTAGTTTAGTTAAATATAATGGATGTGAGGGATGATAGTGTTGACGATTTACCTTGGAAACAAGCAAGAGTGGGCCTTCAGTGTGTTCACGCATAGCGTGTGGAATCAGAACAACAAATTTGGAAATCCACTGTCTCCTCAAAAGAGTTTGTTTGCAAGCAGCGGAAAACCTTAAGCATCACACACACACACACACACACACACACACACACACACACACACACACACACACACACACACACACACACACACACACACACACACACACACAAACACACACACAAACACATACCGTAAACCTGTGTTGTTCACTCAGCTGCACATAAGAGCACAGAATAAATACATTTTGACCCATGTTCTGTTTTCTATCATGCACGTTTGTGATGACATGATAAAACACTGTGTTCGATAGAATCCAGTTGAGTGTGAAATCAGACAAACACTGCAGGGGTCGCCGGGAACAATCGTGCTCAGGCTCAGAGTCCAGACTGCAGCAAACGAGACCAGTGTGAAAGCACCCTTTGACACTCCTGGTTTAAGTGATATGAGCTGGTTACATCCACTATTAAATCGAATTTTGGTGCTGAACAAAAAGGTAACAAACAACTGTTGTTGTACCACATCACTGGTGATTTATTTACAACAAAAGTATATAACTGTACACATTTGAAATTAATGTTTTTATTTTTCAAGACAGAGGGAGTGGCGGAAAGGATAAATGAAAAGTAAAAACAAAGGATTGAAACAATAAAGCAGGTACTTTAACCATACTTTATTTTACAGACATCAAACCAAAGGATGAGGACTGCAGCATTGCTTGGCCTGCCGTGGTACATGTGAGAGACTCCTTCTAAATTCATGAATATATGCGAGGTAAGCTGAAACCTTTATGGCAAAACAAGGTAAAAATTTACATTAGATCTCTTAATTTGCAGGGGTCTGGGGACTTTAAATTGTTTGTGAAATTGGTTTTAACTAATAGTACCTTAATTTTGTTTTCATTCTACGAAGCACAGTGACCGTGAAGAAGATGTGATCAAGGGTGTGGTGATCGGAATCCTAGTGGTTGTGAAAAATGTGATGGAACCTCTGCCTGAATTCTACAATGACGTTGCCCTGGTGATTGAGGAAGAAGCAGCGATGCGTCACCTGAGTGACATTCCTAATGCTTTTCTGAACCTGATGGGCCTGGTGTACGCATTAAACCTTGACTACCCAAAGGAATTAAAATTCACTTTTGAAGTGATACAGCGCCTGTTCATTGGAGTTGGATCAGACTTTTGCACTGCAAGAGTTTACTCATTGAAGAGCAAGTTGCTGAGATAAGAAACTATTTTCTTCTCCTTGCTACTATTAGCACTTAAACTTTAAAACCGTGTAACAGTGTAAGACCATGGTTATTTTACATCTCATTGTTTTAAGTGTAACATTGGTATTCTTGAATTATTTTCAAACAGACTATTTTCTTGTTACCTTGTCCTGCTGCTCTTTCCTTGTCATGTTTGACATTTGATTGGGAATTGAAGACACTGTTTTATTTGAAGTTGTTAAACACAGCTTATTGTGAATTCTTCATGTACACTTGTTCCTATAAGGAAAATATTTGATAATGACAAGAATTATTTGTAACGTTACTATTCTCTAAGAATGGGTCTGTGCATAAAAAAAAGAGCATTTCTTGAGACGTTCTTATATCTTTGCAAGTTAATTCTTTGTGTTTGTTTTTGGGTACAGTGCATCTGTTTGAGAAATAAATGCTGAGAGTTTCAATTTTGCAGTTGTGTTCATTAAAAAACATCTGGTTCCAGGTAGATATCTAGAACTTCTTGTCAAAGCAAGCAATGAAGTCTAGTAAACTCAAAAAGTTAAGTTGTGATGTTGAGGAAAAAATAAAATTGTATGTCAATAAACACTAGTTAATAGTCACTCTGAAGGCACTGATCATATCTTTTTTTTAATGTAATTTTTCCAAACTCTTCTGGATATCAATTCAGGACTGGTTGATAGAAAAAGAGGTGGTTGTTGATGGTTTTGTTTTTTCTTTACATCATATTTTATTTGGAGTACCCAAAAACTGCTGCGTTAACTCTTTTTTGCTAAATAACGTTGTAATTTTAGCAAAATATTTCATCCATAAATGTAGAATCTTCAAATCCCCCCACTACTTATTATATTTAAAAATGACTTAAAATGTTTTTCCAAAGCCCTTAATAAGATGAGAGGTCAGAGTGCTATGAAACTGCTTTATCTTTTGGCATCACTTGATTTATTGTGATTCTGCCCTTTTTTCTCTTTTTTTCTGGCTTCTATTTAAGTTCATGTAAAATATGATTTCAAAATTCTATCTATTTATTTTCTTTGTCCTTTCTAAATAATGTATTAGTTATACTGTGTTTGAGCCTGTAATCTCTATACTCTTGTAAAATGTACATTTGCCTTTGTTGTTTAGCCTTTATAATTTTGTATTCATCAAAAAATAAAAATAAAATTACATTTTTATTTGATGTACATTTAAATGGTATAATTGTCATATTAAACTTGCATTAAATTACAAAAAACAAAAACCAATAACATAATAAAAAATAACATTTGTGAGGATTCTTCTGACTGCACAGTGATCAATCACTCTATATTTTGATATTTATATGTGAACAAAAGTGGATAACGTGGAAAACACTGATAATTCATGTGTTTTTTTCCGGTTTAAATACTTCTAACACATTTTAAATGATGGATACAAAATCTAGTTTAGGTTTTAATCGCTATTATATATATATGATATGTTCTGTCCATATTTGCATTTTGTCTATGTAGGCTATACAATTGAAAATGTATTTTCTTGCCTCTCTTTTTTCTACTTTTCCCAAGCCGGTCTTAGTGTTCTTTGTTGGGTGATCCTGACCATGGCTTTGTAAAGTGACCCAATAGCTCAGTGATTGAGTTAGTAGCCCCATTTCAACCTAAAGTGCCTCTTTTGGGGTAGTTTTAAATGTGCCTGTGCTTAAAGGGTTAGTTCACCCAAAAATGAAAATTCTATCATTAATGACTCACTCTTGATAAAGTCGTTCCAAACCCGTAAGACCTCCGTTCATCTCCGGAACACAGTTTAAGATATTTTAGATTTAGTCCGAGAGCCTTCTGTCCTTACATTGAAAGTGTATGCACACTCTACAGTCCGTGTCCAGAAAGGTAAGAAGAAAGGAATGAAAAACATCATCAAAGTAGTCCATGTGACATCAGTGGGTTGTTAGACTCTTTTGAAGCATCGACAATACATTTTGGTCCAAAAATAACAAAAACTACAACATTATTCAGCATTGTATTCTCTTTTCCGTGTTTGTTTGAATCTGTGTTCACGAGTCCACAGTGACGCTGCTTACGTATACGCAAAGCGTGCATCTCCCTCAGACTACATGGACGCTCTGGCGTACCAGATAACACATCAGCAGCGTCTTACGTCAGCAGCGGGATTCAAACAAACACGGAAGATAATACAATGCTGAATAAAGTCGTAGGTTTTGTTATTTTTGGACCAAAATATATTGTTGATGCTTCAAAAGAGTCTAACCCACTCTAACTACATAAGTGTAACCCACATCAGTGAGTTACACTGATGTCACATGGACTACTTTAATGTTTTCATACCTTTCTTCTTACCTTTCAGGCAATATATAGTGTGCATACACTTTCAATGTAAGGACAGAAGGCTCTCGGACTAAATCTAAAATATCTTAAACTGTGTTCCGGAGATGAACGGAGGTCTTATGGGTTTGGAACAACATTAGGGTGAGTCGTTAATGACAGAATTTTCATTTTTGGGTGAACTAACCTTTTAGCCTCTGATATTGTACCCCAGGTTCGTAACCACCATAGACACTGAGGGGGACAAGTCCCCCTGAATAATAATGTCATTGAATTGAAAATATGACATTTTTTATGTAAATCATAATTTGATGTGACAAGAGACTTTCACAATTTGTATATATTAGGCAGACGAAAATAAAGAGTGAATGTGTGCATATTTAAAAAGAATATTAGGCTATTTGCAAATTACTTCATATCTACAATAGAACCGGAACTTTTACAGTTCTTATTTCCTTTTCTTTGTTTCCTTAAATCGTTTTTAACCCTTTCATTATTTAATTCCTTTAAATAAACCATGTTCATATTGATCTGGTTAGCTAGTCCCGCGAATGTTGCCTTCAAAACTGTTCTATCTGCCTATTCGGATTGTTTTCAGATTTGTATTTCATATTAGTATTGAAAGAAGCGAAGGACAGCATCTTAATGAAATGAGACGAAATTCAAACGTAGAGATATTTAAGTTTATAATAATATCTACTAAGTATCATTAATAAACAAATGACAGAAAAATAAAATACAATTTACGAAACTCCCCGCGTTGTTATGAGAACTACAATACCCGACAAAACAAAGACTCAAATAACATTGCCCATTTTGTGGGTGAGTCGCAAAATCCGCAATGTAACTGGTCAATGTATGTGCCAAACAACAGAATACGAGAGCTGATTGGCTAAGTCACAAGCCAAATATCCCGGATGTAGAAACGAGTTATAGTTCATACCGAGAAGGCGCGTAACTCAGTTTGAATTGGGTGAGGAAGTTTGTCTGCGCCGCTCAGCCGTAGTAATCGTCATTTACAAATTATACGATGGTAAGTGCTTCCTTTCTGTGTCGTATTTATTGTGTTCCACACGTTTTTTGGAAAGATACATAACTGGGTGAAACGTACATTAAGAATTGTTCCCAGTGTTTGTTGAATAATATAATGCGGCTAACATTAGTTAGCTTAGCTCCTGTGCTAACTGGTGTCATGTAAACAATTAACTTACGTTAGTGAATCCGAAAACGATCTCCTGATGTAGTTATGGTCGTGTAGGTAATGCAAAAGGCCTAAACACTTCAACTAACTCTTATAAGACAATGAGTGAGTATGGTGTTGTTTGTTTCAGGCTGGAGGTAAAGCAGGAAAGGACTCCGGGAAGGCGAAAGCCAAGGCTGTTTCGCGCTCACAAAGGGCTGGACTGCAGGTAAGACCAACCGTAACGAACAAATGCCCTTGATTTTAAATTAATTGAATCAATGTCCTGTTAATAACTATTGTTTAGGCTCTATACCTTATTTACATAATTTGACACAATGAATCCGTATTTGTGTCTTCGCTGATTCTTTCGTTACTCTTCGTCATCTTAAGTTTCCAGTGGGTCGTATTCACAGACACCTAAAGTCCAGGACCACCAGTCACGGGCGCGTTGGAGCCACTGCCGCAGTTTATAGTGCTGCTATTCTAGAGTATTTGACTGCTGAGGTGAATACCATTTAAGGCAGACCGCATTGGGCCAAGACTTATCAGACCAGTGATTTAACATGCCAGTGTTCTTATTAAGGTACTCGAGCTTGCGGGAAATGCATCTAAAGATCTGAAGGTGAAGAGAATTACCCCACGCCACTTGCAGCTGGCTATCAGAGGCGATGAGGAGTTAGACTCTCTAATTAAGGCGACTATTGCTGGTGGTGGTAAGTTCTAAATCAACCTTCAAGTTCTTAAATTTTATGTTGTCATTTTGTTCTCTAACACCCCCTTATTATTATTATTTTTATTCCCTCCTTGTAGGTGTTATACCCCACATTCATAAGTCTCTTATTGGGAAGAAGGGACAACAGAAGACTGTGTAAACCATGTCTCTGGACTTGAGTGTTCACAATGTTTTGTTTGCCCTGTAGATTAGATTTTTTAAACTTTATATTGTCCATCTTTGCATTTTACTCATTTCTGGGGTATTTTATTTTTTAACCATGGCTTCAAAGAAGCTTTTTCTTTTTTGGTCCCTTTTATGATGTTTGGCTAGTCTTGTGTATACTTAATTTGCAATGTGGCATTTGGCTTTTGAACTTGTGAAGTTTAAGGATTTTATTTCAATAAAGCTGATATTGAAAAATAGTCAATATAAAGGTCTCTTTTTTTTTTTATTTTTTTATTATAAAAGCAGTTAAGTTCCTTTTTTTTTCAATTGGAGAAACCTCTATTGAGGAAGTCTTAATGGACTTTTGTGAAAAACAAAGCCATTTAAATCCTTACATGCATCCCAGAAGTCACTGCAATAGAATACTTTTCCTGTTATGAAAAGTGACAACCATTGTTTTGTTGGAAGTGTTTCTGTACTGACCGTGTTTAAGTAGCAAACAGCAGAGGGCAGTCTCACATGCTCCTTTATTTTGATCCTGTCAGCTACAGAGGCCAAGTTATTTAAAGGGGTATGTCACCCAAAAATGAAAATTCTGTCATTTACTCACCCTTAAGTTGTTCCAAACCTGTATGAGTTTCTTTGTTCTGCTGAACACAAAAGATTTTGAAGAAGGTGTGTAACCAAGCAAAGGGAGAAGCCTTTGACTACCTCTTTTTTTTTTTTCTTCCCACTATGGTAGTCAATGGTTGATCTCTGCTTGATT
Organism: Gobiocypris rarus; assembly: GCA_023029165.1. Lineage (NCBI taxonomy): Eukaryota > Metazoa > Chordata > Actinopteri > Cypriniformes > Gobionidae > Gobiocypris > Gobiocypris rarus. Next base: position 17,671,182 of record CM040912.1, read on the forward strand.
CAAAATATGATTTGTGTTCAGCAGCAGGGCCGTAGCTAGAGGATTTGGGGCCCTCTGAAAAAATATTGATGTGGGCCCCCCACCCAAATCATATACTGTACAATATATGAGGATGGAGTCCCACATGTAACCTAATAGGGGTTTATTACAAAATAACAAAACAGATAAATGTAAATAAAGATTTTTACTTAACACCAACAAAAGCAAAATACACATTATAAAATGGTGGTGGTGTTGTAAACTCTTTATTTTAAAAGGTAAATGTTTATATACATTTTTACAACTAATAAAAACTTAACAAAAACCAAGACATTTTTAAATATTAATAAATTCAAAAAGTAAACAAATAAATTGTCAAGAATGCAGTCAAATGTAAAGACTTTTGTCTTTTTTTATAAGAATTAGTTGTCTTATTTAAATAAAGACACTATGTAACTGTGTAATATATTATTAAATAAAGCTAATGAATGTATCCATCCAAGAGCAGTGTAATCGTGTTTTCTTGACTGTAGCCTAATAAAATAAATCAACAGCCAGAAGGTGCATAATGCTTGTGACATGCGTTGTGACATTTTTTTCTGTGTGTTATACAAACAAACTCTATTTACAATAGCGTAAAAAGACGGGGATTTTGACCACGTAATCATTTAATCATTTTGTGCGTGGTGCCGGTAATGACAGTAGGCGGCAGGCGGTAGTTTTCCTACGAAAGTAAATCTGACAGCGAAATAGCAACTCACTAAGTTACTAACCTGTCTTAAAGAACGTCTTGATCGGCTGGGATACAGCAACTCTCCTGGCCTCCCTCTCGTTCTTTTCAAGGCGTTACTGGTACCCTGATTTATATTTTCTTTTCCCTGACATTTTCAGCCTGTCAGTCAGTCTCCTGTTCTTTCAACAAGTTCATCGTTAACTTCAGCTGCCGCCTCAACTCCGATTGGTTCTGTTCACGAGCTGGGGTATGACTTACAATTTGATTGGGTCAAATGATCTAATGTTCGTCACTGACTGATTTAATTAATAAATACTAAACCGGACTGAACCATTTGTATGGAGAGGAGAGGAGCAGATATTTGAAAAACTTCTTTAACCTATTTGCATGGTTTTGTGGTTTTCATTAAAATCTCTGGCATGCATCTAATAAAAATATTATAATTATTCACAGAACAGGGGCCTATATAGTATAACTTCTGGATTTTGTGGGGCCCCTTGGGCAGTGGGGGCCCCTATAATCGTCACCAGCTTTCACCCCACTAGCGACGGCCCTGTTCAGCAGAACAAAGGAACTCATACTGGTTTGGAACAACTTGAGGGTGAGTAAATTATTAATTTTTGGGTGCTCTAACCCTTTAAAGCTGGGTACACAGTAGTTTTTTTTTTTTTTTTGGCCATGATTTGGCTGTCAGAATTTAGCAAATCCTAAAAGATTCCTCTGATCCTAGGTTAAAATCTGAAGCCTTTGATCATTAGTTTGACATGGTCACCGGCAGCTGATTAATGACCGCTGCGATATAAATTTGACCTAAGATGAAATTTTGGCAGTGTCAAAAGATGTGGTGCACAGTCCTTCAGTGTGACTTCTCCTACGACAACTGTCAAATTATTTTTCAAGACCAAGTATGACCAAAATGAGTGCAAGAGATTTCTTTGTAGCCACCATTTCAATCCCGTGTGTAGTGCAGTACACTATACACGGGTAATCACTTTTTTTTTTTAGTTTTATAGGCTTTCCCCTGCCACAAGGGCTGCATTCCCCTCCACTTTTAGGCAGGGTCTGTGTTTGAAATGACATACTAGCTTACTGCTCCGTACACAGTGCTTATTGCCTATTATTTTTTTTAAAAGAATCACATGACATGGCAAACATTGAACATTCATTTATATATGTATATATAATATGTGGAAACCTGAGTGAAAATGTCCTACCTTTCAACTGTCCTCACTAATGGTCTTAATCTAACCCATAAAAATGATGTTTGTTGGTGTAAAGTCAAGTTTATCATGAACCATTACTATTGTTTATTTTGGGGCACTTTTGTCTCTGTTAACTTGGGATGTTTATTTTATTCGTATATTGAAAGTAATGCTCTAAATAGCCTAAGTGTGCTAAGGCTCTCTTTAATTTACGAAGGGTTCATTTGATCAAACTATTAAAAAACTATGGTTTATAGCCGAATTGCACTCATTTTATAATTGATGAACTTTACAGTTATTGAATGGATGTAAATAGACACTAAACGGACTTCAGCTGAACAATGACACCATTGCCTTTTTAGATCTCTGTTGAAGCATTGAACAGTTTGAATATTTTTTTTCCCGATTATCACTGTAAAGCTACTTTGAAACCTGTATTGTGGGCTATAAATAAAGGTGACTTGATCGCAAACATGCTGTAGAGATTAAAGTACAATTTATATACGGGAGCACGGGGCACAACCTAACCCGTGGTTTAACACTTTCCGCATGCAAGGATGACGAAACTGTTACTAGTTGCCATATCAACATTATTTAGGAAAAAAATGCCCCAAATTTTAAAACAATCTTTGGAAGATATCACTGAACATTTATTTAACCATAGCAAAAGTAGAAATATTTTAAGATTATTTTTCATCTCTGTTTTTTGTGTTTATTTAAAATAAGACAAATCTGATATTATTTGAATATTATATCTGTTATTTAACAGTTGATCTAACCAGCAGAAGTCATGAGCAGTGGTTAAATCCCAGTTGAGCAGACGAGGTGCGTTGTAACTGCGTTACAATGAGCCCTTATTAGAAATATCCGATTATAGTAGATACTTTTATGACTTCTTTTGAGAAACCACGAGAAAAGGGTGACTAATGACTGAGAGTCAATGTTTAGAAATGATTCATTATTATTATTTATTAATAATAAAATATATTATTAGCTATGTGTTTTTGTCAAACAACTTTTTTTTTGCATTTTAAATGATTAAAAAAATCCATTATTTTATTTTAAAAGTTTAAAGTTGTATTTTATTGACAAAAGTTTAGTTTGTCTTGGATATTTTTTTTATTATATCAGATAACATTTAAGATGTCATTTGGTCATGTTACAATGTGCCCCTCGCATGTGTACATGTGTACATCTAGGGGCATGTTGTTACATTTCATTTCCATTCTTTTAGGGTAAATAAATAAAAAAACAAAACACGAATGCACTGTATTAATGAAAAAAAAAACAAACAAACACATAATTGTACTAGATATGTGTGAACCCCAAGTGGATTTACACAAACAGAAAAGTCAAAACGTTTAAACATTTAAACAACAGCAATCGATCAACAGAGCTGATCGATTGCTTCAGTATCCTCTCTGCCTCCTGCTCAGCTAGTGTTTGTAGCTCTTTACAGTCTTGCTTTTGAATCTCTATTTGATATATTTTCTTTGTTCTACTGCTAAATATAACTTACTCATCACCATGCATTTGTTTAAATATTGTCTATCACGTTAAATTTGACATCGCTAGCTTTTAATCTAAAGCACTATCACACGTTAGCATTTCGCTAGTCTGTTAACTTGCCATCTCTGCACCCGGGTCTCCTGTTTTCTGAGTTCATTAAACAACCGTGGTGAGTTGGAATAGTAAATAGTCTCCAGCAAACCTCTGTGGTAAGTTGGCTTAATCAACAAACACGGTACACTGTAAAACTTTTCGCTGTAAATTTACAGTAAAATACTGGCAGCTGGGTTGCCAGCCACTTACTGTATTTTTACAGAACTAATTCTGTAAACATTATTTACAGTACTGTACTGTAAAATGTTGGGCTGTAAATTTACAGTAAAATACTGGCAGCTGGGTTGCCAGCCACTTACTGTATTTTTGCAGGACAACTACTGTAAACAGCGTTTACAGTACTTTGCTGTAATTATCAAATGCAGTATCCTACTGTTATATCATGCAATTTAACAGTATTAAACTGTTCTCTACAGCAATAAAAAATATTACATAATTAGAAATGTTGCATAGTAGTCAAAATAGGAAAAAGAAACCAACATTCTCTAGGTTTTAAAACATTTATTTTAGTTAAAAGAAAACACTAGAAAATTGCCTGAAATGCCAGCTGTATTTTTTTAAAACATGTAAAATGCAAGTTTAATACTCAATTTTAAATGTCAAACAGTTGACAATTAGCACTTAACAATGCAGTAATCTTGTATAATTTGAAAAAAAAAAAAAGTTTCTTTCAGAAATGTAAAGTGACCCAGAAAGAGTAATAAAAAAAAGAAAACACAAAAATGCCCTATAAACATGTTGGCTTAAATGCCAGTTGTATTTATATAAATGCAATTATCAATTAACAGAACATAAACAATGCCGTAATCGTATTTACTTGTACTTACTTACAACAAATGGAAAGTTTCTTCCAAGTTACCCACAAAGAGTCTGAAAATGGGATTTAAACAAAATCCCATTCAAAGTCTGCAAGTTTTCGCAGAAGTGAGGAAACCTGTGGGTTTACAGTGGTGTTCTTTTTTTGCACAACTTGGCCAGTTTTCTTTGAAGTTACTTTTCCTTTCTTTGTTTTTGATCCACGTTCTGGATTGATGTCAAGAAAACGTCTAAAAAAACAGAAGAAGAAAAAACAAAACAATTAAATGTTACAGAAAAATGTTGGATGTTGTGATTAACATTTTTTCTGCATTGGTTACACTTTACAGCTTAACAATATCATCCCCTCATCAGGTCCTAAATCAGGTCCAATCTGCGTATCAGTGAAAATGCAGTACATAAAAAATGCAGCACATTGCCAGTATCCAGTCCAAACCCTTATGACTTCAATACTTTATCTCAATTGCAAGCCTTGCAATGTGATTAGGACTGCATGATAATGTTAAATATCATTTAAAATGTGTTTAAGCTGTCTAAACTGAAAACATATCTCTAAATATGTCAGTGCCATTGTTAACCCTTTTTTTTTTTTTTTACAATACATTTTTATAAAAGCTGCTTAAATACCCTAATTTTACTGAAGCATACACCTGGCATAAAATAATAGGTCAGTCAAAACTGAAAATGAGACCCTGATTTACTCACCCTCAAGACATCCTATGTGTATGTGACTTCTTTTAGATTAATACAATCAGAGTTAAATTTAAATAATATTCATACAAGCACAATGGTAGTGTCAACTTTGAACCAGCCATTCGCTGCCATTATAAAGCTTGGATTTGCCAGGACATTATTTAATTTAACTATGATTGTGTTTGTCTGCAAGTAGAAAGTCATGTACACTATGGCATAAGGGTGAGTAAATCATGGGTGGATTAAAACTTTTGGTTGAACTATCCCTTTAAACTAAGACCTGTCTGTGAAACCAGGGCCATGTTGTTCATCCCTGCAGTCAGCTGTACAAAACGTTTGTGAACAAAAAAGGAAGTCCTTAAAAAATGCTATCAAGACAAGGCTAGTGACAATTCAGTCTAAAATATATTAATGGCAAATATGCTAATGACTAACCTCTGAACAAACTCAAGGGTGCATGCTGCTTCTTCCTGGTACTGCAAGTTGAAGTTATAGAAGGAGGCAAACAGCGCTGCCAGGCCAGTGATGAAGTTGGGCTGTGCTTCACACACAACTTGACCTTCCAAGCTTAACATCCAGCGCTGGTTGCTTAGAGATTGACCTGTAAATGAAAAATAAAATAAATAATAATAATTATTAAAATTAACTATTGTGGATTGCACAGTTGTTATATGTAGTTGTCTCTTCACAGTTCAACACAACTATTAAAAAAACTCTGAAACACCCTTCACAGGGTTCACCATTTAGTTCTGTTTTAGTAATATTTTTGGGTAGCGTTCATCAATACTGGAATACTTTAATTTTCATTTATTGCAATGAGCAATTTCTTAATTAAAGGAATACTCTACCTTGTGAAATGAAATTAGTGTAGTCTAGTCTATTTTATATTAGTTTATATTTCTTGAACCATAACCAATTTCTGCCTGCCTGTCTGTTTGTGACTAAGTACCAGTCTAATCACACACAATAACCCAGGATTGCAGTAATGTGCTGTAAACATTTGCAAACAATTTAAATTTCAGACAATGCAGAAAATGGAACTTTCTGCTTCGTTCCACACCCGTAACACCTCCATTCATCTCCGGATCACAAATTAAGATATTTTTGTTGAAATCTGAAGGCTCAGTGAGGCCTACATAGCCAGGAATGACATTTCCTCTCTCAAGATCCATTAATGCATTAAAAACATTTTTAAATCAGTTCATGTGAGTACAGTGGTTCGATAATAATATTATAAAGTGACAAGAATACTTTTGGTGCGGCAAAAAAACCGCACCAAAAGTAAAAAAAACGCACCTAAAAAACAACTTATATAGTGATAACTGATTTCAAAACACTGCTTCATGAAGCTTTGGAGCATATCAAATCAGTGAGTCGACTCAGTGGTTTGGAGCGCTAAAGTCACGTGATTTCAGCAGTTTGACACACGATCCAAATCATGATTCAACTTGCTGATTCGATAATCTCCAAAGCTTAATGAAGCAGTGTTTTGAAAATCTTTATTTTCAAAACAAGTCTTTATTTAGTTTTTTTGCCGCACCAAATATATTATTCTTGCTTTATAATATTAATATTGACCCACTGTACTCACATAAACCGATTTAAATGTTTTTAGTACATTAATGGATCTTGCGAGTGTAAATTGTATTGCCCCCTATTGAAGCCTCACTGAGCCTTCAGATTTCAACTAAAATATCTTCATTTGTGTTCCGAAGATAAACGGAGGACTTACGGGTGTGGAACGGCATGAGGGTGAGTAATTAATTACATTAATTTTTATAATTGGGTGAACTAACCCTTTAAAGCAGGTCACCCATAGTAAGTTCACAATTTTTTTTTATTACATATTAGTTTACTCATCTGCTGTTGTTCTAATGCAGTATATCGCTCTTTTTCCTTTTTTTGGACCACAAAAAAGCTTGCGCTCATCCATATAAAAAGGCAGTGAATAGGAACCAGCATTAGCTTCTAAAAAAATATGCAAAATTATCACAGAATGGATGGTATGTAACATGCCATATATTTCAAACATTCTGGGAGGTATACAATAGGGTTTAGTAAATATAATAACAAAATGTAATGTTATATTTAATGAAAATCCTGACCATGGCTATTGGTCTTCTGTATTTGACAGATGTGAATGTGAAAAATTGTTACAACAAACACAATGTATATTTTAATCTAATAGAAGAATGTACATGGATTGTATTTATTTACATTCAATTTCTCACAACTGCAGTACTATTAGTCTCATGAACATGCATCCAAGCACCGAAGACCAACAGTCAATGTCAGGATTTTCATTTTTAAAAAATACATTACATTACACTTTCTTTTTTTATTAAACCCTATTGTATACCCACACTTATGGCACGTTGCATTGGATCATTCTATGATACTCTTGCATCTTTTTTTTTAAATCTTGATGCTGCTCACTATTCACTGATATTATATGGAGGAGCACAAGCAGGAAACATTTTTTGTATTCTCCTTTGGTGGTCAGAAGAGAAAAAAAACTGCAAAGAAATGCTTTTCTTACTGAGTATTTTATTTCCCAGCTGAAATCTAAAAAAATATCTTACAAAAAGAAAAAAAGACAGTACTTTACTTGAATTTTTAGATATCTGGACTGGAAACAAAGACAAAAATAATATTGTATAAAAACATTTTTTTTTGCAGTGGGGTGAGTAAATGATAACTTGCTTTTCAATTTAGGGTGAAACTACCACTGTAATATTTACATACCAAGAAATATAAGGCGTGGACTCTCTGGCAAATGTACCGATTCCTGGACATCAGATGGAGTTGCAAATTCCTGAAACAATTTTTAAGAAGGACAGCACAACTATGATAAAAAGAACCAAAACAAAACATTATAGATGAATGAGATTTGTTTAATAATCTCTACTTACATCTGCTTGAAGGATAACACCATCTAACTTCTCTTTGAAGTGTGCAAGAAGTAGTAGTAATACCATGGCACCCACATCATTTTCACCTCTGGAGAGTATGCTCCGAACGTCATCGTTGGTTGGTTTGCTTTTGAAAAACTCAATTATGATTTTTCCACACTCCTGGATAGACAATTCCAAAAGTCTGAGCACTTTTTTGTCTGTAAGCTGTTCAAAATGTCCATATACATGCCTCTGTGTGAAGAGATATGGC